>CAWUFW010000247.1:3107724-3767949 GCA_963921515.1 Calotriton arnoldi | reverse complement strand
GCACTCATGGTCCTACATTAGACACTCATGAGGATAGATACAACGTTTTACGGAATACCAGGGCCCATCAAGTCTTCCCTGCAGCACATCCTTAGTCTCTAGACTTCAGTTTGAGAGTATACTTCCCCACCCAAAAGCCAGTTGTAATAACCTAAAAATACACCTCAATGTTGAATACATCTTTGCTTTATCAGCATCACTGACTCAATCTGGCAAAATAAACTATTCCAGCATCACTCTGTAATGCAACATACTCTTCCCCGTGACTACTGATTGGGGTAATTGTATTTATAATCCAATTAAAGTCAAAACTAAATTCTCCAACATATAACAGTAAAGTGAGCTCAAACACTCACTTAATTTCTCCTGTTGGAACATTTGGGATGGCCACGCATGCCTCTTCTTAAGTGATTGTATTCTCCACTCTTATCAAGCCTTGTGCTAGTTTCTGGCAAATCTGGGGTCCTTCTGATATAAGTGACTCACCACGAAAAGGTGAGCGGAAAGGGCATGTGGAAAGAGGGCGGCTGGCATTTGCAGGCCAATAAGGGCTTGTGTGCATTTGGGTGTTCCTTTCTTCTCTCTCTGGGCATCAGTGGTAAATCAGAGTCATCATGTTCAATACCAACAATAGGTCTACTTTTAGTTTATAATGGGGTCCTACCGAGGACCATTGGGGCAACTATCTGCTTTCATGGATCCCCTTCCAACTCCATGGCCACTCTGAAGAATGGGGAGATTGCGTCTGAATGAGATTTTTCCTTTTGTCCCTGTACCTGCGTAAACCTCGTTTAAATATTGCAGTGCACTTCCTCCTTTTCACTAGGGGCAAAAATAAGGAGACAATTTGACTGTGTATCACTTGGACAAAAAATTTCCACCAAATGGGATTTGCTTTCACAACATAATGTACTTTGTAGTACTTTAGCCCAATTGGTTTGCTTATGGTGAAACAGAACTATCATACCAAGAATACATTCTTTTTCATCTGGAAGTCATTGAAAGGAAACCAATGGCCTAATTTAGAGTTTGACAGATAGCTACTCCACCACAAACTTGACGGATATCGCGTCCATCCTTTTAGAAGTGCCTTATATACTATGGCCATTTGCGATATAGCAGGCGAGATATATGTCACGTTTTGACGGAGTATCCCGTTCACCAAACTGAAAATCAGGCACTTTATCCATGCAAGGCCATTTGCTTATCTGCACTAACGAGGATCGGAAACTCACTCCCCCTCACTAGAGTAGTGGAAGAAAGGGACACTACTCTGCATTCCTAGTGCCGAAGGGGACAAGTAAATGAAGGAGTGCGGCAATGGAAAAAGCGACAGCCATGCGATCACCTCTTACAGGGTCGGAATTAATATGGAACAACACCTTTCATCATACGGAGCAATCCAAGAGATGGTGAGAAGTGTTACACAGAAACTTTTCTAGCTCCCTTAAACCTATAAAAACTCAAGATATTAAAAGGTATAATCTTGTATAACAGGATGGTGCATGAACTTTATCATTAAATGACATGTTCCCTAATGATTGCGAAGATTTTTTGACCCTTCTCTGATCAATTCTCAGATTAGTGCAGTTGTGCTGTAGTTAAAGGGGTCGTTTTTGATCATATGGTGTCTCCCTCCAGCAGGTACTGTCTTTCAAAATGTACTGAAGTAAATACTTGACTATCGTACAGCCAAAGTAAACCCCTCCTGCTGGATCTCTGACAGAGTATCAACTCCCTCAAGTGACATCACCTATCAAACCGTGCCCAGGATGACTCCACTCCCCCACTTCCTTGTTTATGTAACTGCAGCTATCAGGAAAGATGTATGTCACAGAGGACAGCAGACTTGAGCAGCCGCAGCCCATGCAGGTAAGTGTGGTGGGGCGGTGGGGCTGAGTGGGGGGGGGGGATTTTGACAGACGACGATGAGGGGAAATTCATTATTTATTTAATTTTCCCTCATCGTCATCTGTCGAAATTCCCCATCCCCCACCCCCCCACCTAGCCCCACCGCTCTTACTTGCACAGGCAGCGGCTGGACTTGAGCCATATACAGAGGTTATTGATTAAAAGAAGCTTTTTATCGCATTATCTATAACAGCTGGGGGCTCTTTTCCTTCAATCCTTTCAGGTTCACTTTGCCCTTCAAGTGCTTGTTATCAGTTCTTCATGGTCCAGACTAGTGCCTCCTTGAATCCAACCGACAGGCCTCTCGTAGGGGACTCTACGAGAGCTAACGTAATTCCTTTTAGCCTCACTCTATCTTAAAATTGTTTTTAGTAAATTCAATGGTCTGTGTTTTTAAAATATAACTCGGTATTTTAAATTGCTTATTTTGCACTGTATGAGCTGTATTATAGCTCGGGGGAAGACTCAGTATTTTAAATTGCTTATTTTGCACTGTATGAGCTGTGTTATAGCTCGGGGGAAGACTCATTGGGCACAAGTTAGCGGTTTAGTTGATTTACGCTAACGCACGTCATTCCGGCCCCGATAAATTGGCCGATGACGCGACCGCGCTTTGGTGCCTGTAGGGGACTCTACGAGAGCTAACGTAATTCCTTTTAGCCTCACTCTATCTTAAAATTGTTTTTAGCAAATTCAATGGTCTGTGTTTTTAAAATATAACTCGGTATTTTAAATTGCTTATTTTGCACTGTATGAGCTGTGTTATAGCTCGGGGGGAAGACTCGGTATTTTAAATTGCTTATTTTGCACTGTATGAGCTGTGTTATAGCTCGGGGGGAAGACTCATTGGGCACAAGTTAGCGGTTTAGTTGATTTACGCTAACGCTCGTCATTCCGGCCCCGATAAATTGGCCGATGACGCGACCGCGCTTTGGCGCCTGTAGGGGACTCTACGAGATCTAACGTAATTCCTTTTAGCCTCACTCTATCTTAAAATTGTTTTTAGCAAATTCAATGGTCTGTGTTTTTAAAATATAACTCGGTATTTTAAATTGCTTATTTTGCACTGTATGAGCTGTGTTATAGCTCGGGGGAAGACTCGGTATTTTAAATTGCTTATTTTGCACTGTATGAGCTGTGTTATAGCTCGGGGGAAGACTCATTGGGCACAAGTTAGCGGTTTAGTTGATTTACGCTAACGCACGTCATTCCGGCCCCGATAAATTGGCCGATGACACGACCGCGCAGCGGACGCGCCGCTGGCGCGCCTAAGGCAAGCCGGTCTGCGCCCGTCCGCGCCCAGACGGGGACAGGGGCAGGAACCTCTGTTGGTTCGGAGAGGGAAAAAATCATCTTTAATCCTGCTCAACTTTACGCCTTGAGAACAGAGGCTGACAGTAAGTGTGCCCATGCTATGCTGCCTGACAGGATTAGTTTACATTGTACCAACTGCAAATTTAGCCTTCAAACTTCCATCCATTTTCCATTAGACATTGCTAATGAAAGAATGTTCAAGATGTTGCTACTTAACTGTCGCTCGCTCCCCAAACATTCTAGTGAAATCTATCTACTCCTTGAAGAGAGAAATCCCGATGCTTTATTTTTAACTGAGACTTGGCTAAATAGTGATTTGGATTTTGATATTGTCCAATCTCTTCCTTCAAACTATGTTATCCAAAGGCTTGACCGCAATATAGGGTGTGGAGGTGGCCTGGCCATCATCCACAAGGACAACTATGTTTGCAGAAAACTGCAAACCCTGTCCCCGACTGTGAAAGTATGTCCTTTGTGATTGATTTAGCTCCCACTTACTCGTTTTCAGGGATCTTGGTTTATCGTCCACCGGGCCCGTTAGGGCTCTTTAGGAAGGATCTACCAGATGTGGGAGCAAATTTAGCCAGTGCTTCCCCTAATTTCACAATTTTGGGTGATTTTAACCTGCATTTTGATGACGACCTATCTGAGTCCATAGTGGAATTAGTTGATGAATTGGCAATGTTCCAATTCATGTTAAAAACAAACAGCCCTACTCATATTAAGGGACATTTGTTGGACCCTATTTTCTCCAACATAAATCAACTCATGGTAGAGGATGCTGTTCCTATCCCATGGTCAGACCACTTTCTACTCCCTTTTAATTGGACCCTACCAGACGCTAATATACCAACTGTTAGAGCTACTAAAATTGCTCGCAATTGGTCGAAACTCCCCTTGGATACTTTTATTAGCACCCTAAAGGACACTGTTCCCCCCTCTCATCTTAACCGTATTGTTGCCAATGACAATTTTAATAATTGGCTTGACCTTGCACTTAACTGTGTCCTTCCGAAAAAGGAAATTTCAGAAAAGGTGGGGAAACAAACAAACCCTTGGTATTCCCAAAAACTACGCCAGCTTAAACAGATGTGTAAAAAGCACGAAAGAAGCTGGAGGAAGGATTTCTCCGTGGCTAGGAGAATTAAATACCGAGAGGCTATTAAAATATATAAAAATGAAATTAAAAATACTCAAGCCCTCTATTATCAAGGAATCATTCTAGCCGCAAACTCCTCAAGGGAGATATTTAAAGTCGCCAACTCTCTTCTTACCCCCCCTACTCCTCCTACTGACACCAATAATGTTCAATTGCGGTGTGAACAAATTGCCGACTTCTTTTCAGAAAAGATACAAACCATTTATAATTCTTTCCCTCCTATGACTGTTCCACAAGTGTGTGGATCAAGTGATATCATTTCTTCCGACGCCCCTTTTTTGTTGGAGGAATTCCATTCTTTGGATCTTAACACCCTGCAAAGATTGCTTAAAGAACTTAAATCGGGTTCCCCCTAGATGTTGCCCCCCACTATTCTTCATAAAATTGCGGAGGTGGTATCACCGGTTATACTTGATTGTATAAACTCATCACTTAGAACCGGGATTGTGCCACCGCAATGGAAACATGCTCGGGTGAAAGCGCTCTTGAAAAAAACGAACCTTGACCCAGAGAATTGGGGAAATTATCGTCCAATCTCTTTATTGCCAGGAGTCAGTAAACTTACTGAAAAATATATTAATTCAATCCTATCAGCTTTCTTGGAAGACAACAATCGTCTACATCCTACGCAAACTGGTTTCAGACCCCAACAAGGTACTGAGACTGCTATATTAGTTGCAGTTGAAGAAATTAGGAAGACCCTTGACAACGGAGGCTGCGCTGCGCTTATCCTGTTGGACCTCAGCGTGGCCTTTGATACTGTCAATCACCAACTTTTGATACGAAGACTGAGGGACGCTGGAGTGACTGGGGTGGCACTAAAGTGGTTACAGTCTTTCCTTCTTAACAGGGTTTATTCGGTTTTCGAAGGGGAATGCTCTTCAAAATCCATTCCTTTGACCTGTGGTGTTCCGCAGGGATCTTCCCTAAGCCCCACGATGTTCAACGTTTACATGAGTTCGTTGGCTGAATTAGTACTCCCATTTGGGGTACAGATAATTACGTATGCCGACGACACACAACTAATTGTCTCCTTGAAGCAAGCCAACCAACCAGACCCTGATCTATCTACTTGTCTTCAAAAAGTTTTTAATTGGATGAGCAATTCTTTTCTGAAACTCAACGGATCTAAGACTGAACTGCTGCTTCTGGGGAAGTCTGCTCCCCTAAATGTTGATCACCTGTGGCCCAAATGCCTTGGCTCCCCTCCTGCTCTTAAAAAACAAGTAAAGCGTCTAGGAGTATGGATTGACTGCAATCTCGATTTTAGAGAGCAATCACGCATAGTGGCGGCGAGCTGCTTTGGTCTATTAAGAAGGTTTAGAAAGATACTTCCCTTGCTCCCGCCTTCGGCGAGACGACTGTTGGTGCAGGCTCTCGTTCTTTCACGGCTTGACTATGCCAACGCCCTATACTTGGGAGCTCCTCAGGCCACTATTAAAAGACTGCAAACAGTACAGAACTGTGCGGCCCGGATACTCCAGAATATACCCAAACGCTCCTCTGCAAGGCCTGCTCTTGCTACCCTGCATTGGTTGCCCGTCCAGGAAAGAGTGCAATTTAAGGCCCTGTGTATCACCCATAAATCATTTTTTGGAAAAGGCCCGCCCTTGATCCGTCCCTGGAGTAAACCTTATGTACCCAACAGAGCCCTTAGAGCGGGGAAAAAAGGATTAATCTGTGTACCGAAGATTAAACATGCACGTAATGGAGGTCGACTATTCACATATAATGCATCTAGACTCTGGAATAGCCTGCCCCTACACATACGTTCCGAACCTGAACATCTTAAGTTCAGAAAACTTCTGAAAACTTTTCTTTTTCATTAATCTTCTCATAGCCTACTTTTCTCGTAGCTTACTGGACGTCTTAGCGCTGGGATGCCCCTGGGTAACCACGCGATTTATAAGTGTTCCTTCATTCATTCATTCATAGGACCCCTCCTCTTCTACCCCATCCTTTCTCCTCAGGAAGTGTACCCTCAGTTACTGTTTATATCCCACAGATTTGCACAGTGTAGAAGCCATGCACTGCACCTCCTGCCTCTCTGAGCATACCTACACTATTGACCGACCTAATACAATACTAAGGCATCTCACTGGTTACAGACGGGCCCCATTTGTCACCTGATCATCATGACGTCTGTGGTACAGGTGCAACAGAGCGAAACAGGCCTAATGGCATGATTTCTTCAACTCACTCAGGTAATTGCCCTTCTCCTCTGCCCTCCCTTTGCCTTCCACCCCAGACCCCCATACAATTCTTGAGTTGCCATTCACTGCCTCTACACTAGGGGGTGCTATACTGCCTGTTTGGGGGGCTCCTGCTTGAGGGCACTCCTGCGGTCTAGCTTGCTCATAACCTGGGTAATGTCCACTGTGTTGGCAGCCTCCTTGGCCCTGGCCTCTTCTTCCAGCTGTCTCAGGATCACTGGACTGGGACTGGAGCGGCGGTGGCGACGCATGAAGGGGAAATTACTGCAAGAGAAAAATAACCAAGAATTAACTGAAACAAGCAGGATATGTTTGGTATTAAGAAAAGCCATCTCTCACACTGCCCTCAATTGGGCCTCAGCCCCTATACACATAAAGGTGTTCTATAAGCAGAAGCAAATGGCTGGAGATGTCCACCAGCAATTCAAAGTATATTCATGAAGGAGCAAACAGTTTTCCTAATTTTAGTCACAAGCTTGAATATCCTGTGCTCGATTCTGGGGGTATGGATAGTTTTTCCCCTCTTGGTCACTACTCAGAAGTGGTACCTGGCCCTTTTCCCTCGGGGTCACTTCTCACCACGATCTGCTTTTGGTCAGCAGCTGAATTGCAAAGAGCGGATGTTATCCTTCCTCCCTCAGTTGATAGGCGCGCCACTAGGAGAATACGTCATCAAAACTCGTCCACATTGGCTTTAGTATCTTGTTATAGATACAAAGAGAGGCTGGATCTGTTTCAGGATGCAGTGGGGTGTTCTGACCTAAGGAATCTATACAGTTTACTGAAGACATCACATTGACCGTATATCAATAGTATGTGAGGTGTCTTCCTTAGGCGGCAAAACTAGCTCAGCATTTATACATCGTCGCTTTTCTTTGGCTCACTGTGCATGTATAAGTCTTACCTTAGTATTCCCTATCCCCTGCAGTACCAACATATGCACTTTTAATCCCAACCGAGAACTGAAATTGAAATGATGCTAAATATTTCCAACAATTTCTATTTTTAACACTCTTTATTGGTTTTCAAATAACATATAACACCCAGATACTGACGCACCCCGCATACCCTTACAGTAAGAGGACACTTAACAGGTTCTATGCAATTAGATCCTGGTCACTCTTGTCCTGTTTCACCATGTGTATCAGGCAAATCCGTTCTGCATCAGTTATTTCAAATACCTACTTAATTATCGTTTTCTCCCATTGCTGTATTGTTTGAGCTAAGCCCCTGATCCATCCGAGTGCAATCCATGTATTTGCTACCACAAGCTCCACTTCCACTATTTTCCTCTTTGACACTTTTTCTTCTGGGGACTAAACCGAGCAAACTCATTTGTATTGTTGGCTGCGGCCTTATATTCAGCATAGTTTGTCAATTGCTTCCATCCAGAAACTCTATATCCCTGGGCATTCCCACCACATATGTATGTATGTACCCACTGCTACATTAAAATTCTGGCATACATCTGTCTTACTCTGATTAATCCTATGTTACAGCTGCGGGGCATATATACCCTATAAATACATTTTAAATTCATCAGCGTTAACCTGCCATTGCAGCTGACATTCTTTCAACCCTAAAAGATAAGGGCTTTCTCCCTCCAACTCCTCTCCCATATCTCTCCCCCATCGCATCCTGGTCTTATCCAATTTTTGTCTTCTTGCTGCAGAAGCAACACATAAAGCCTTGATGTCAATGCCCCCCTCCCCCCGCCCCACTTGCATGCCCATCAATGCTTGGTTTAGAATATGAATTTCGGGCTTCTCTGGGAATTAGGGCCTTATTTGTCTAATGGCTGCTACCATTCCGGCCTATAACAGAAAATTTGTGTTGTCAACCCCTCATTTTTCACAAAAGGCCGCACACCCCAACAATCTACCCTCCTCATAGAAATCTCCTACGAATTGAGGTTTCCCTCCATAGTCATTATCTTTTATAAATCTTCGGAGACGCAAACACGCCGCCATGTGCTACGGTATCCGCTGCAGCATGTACATCTGTTTCTCTAGTTTGACCGCATCAGTCCATACTGTCATAATGGTCTATAAATGCATTGGTAAGTGTTTGAGCATCTCCGAGACATCAGGGAATCTGATAATAGTACAGTAGGTTGTATAATCTGTTGTAGTATACTACATTCCGGCTCTTGATTTAGTTACTCCATCCAGGGAACAACATATTGTAATTGTGTCGCTTGATGGTACGTCCTTAAATTGGGGATCATCATGCCACCTCTTTCCCATGGAAGCTTTAGAACGTCCAGACCAACTTTTTCCCTGAAGCTTTCCCAGTATAATAACTCATCTAACTTACGTAAACAGGATTCCATTGTGCACATGGGCATATGTTGCAGCATCTAGATCACTCTATATACACCTGATAAATTTTGGCCAGTAGGCCATCACTTTCGGGTGTTTTCCTTGTCTTCATACGCTGTATCACCCACCTGATACCTACCACATCTATTGGCATATTAACATTCTCTCTCGTCTCCTCCTCCAATGTGGGTAACTGGATCTCTTCCAGTAGGGCATCTATGGCTTCATCCTTCTCCATTGCTGTCTATCATACAGTGCCACAAAAATTCCTCAAATCATTGAAAGGTGGAATCCTGATTCGTAAGAGTGTACCCCTGCTTGTTCTTGATTGCTACCACCATCTTCTTCTGCCTTCCTCTATTCATCAGCCATGCCACTAGGCAACTGGCTTTATCCCCTTGTTCATTTTGTAGCTCATTGTGTATTCTGTTGTTATGTGTGCCTAATATCCCGCTCTTGCTCTAGATTTTCCATTATTACCCTCTGGGCATCCCAATTCTCCGGTTCCACTACTGTTGGTTTATTTATGGCAGTGACC
Source organism: Calotriton arnoldi (assembly GCA_963921515.1). Classification (NCBI taxonomy): domain Eukaryota; kingdom Metazoa; phylum Chordata; class Amphibia; order Caudata; family Salamandridae; genus Calotriton; species Calotriton arnoldi. The sequence continues at coordinate 3,758,493 of CAWUFW010000247.1, read as the reverse complement.
TGTTCCTCTAATTTAGTTATCATATCTAGGAGGTTGCTTCCATTGCTTTACCCCCGTACATGAGCACAATACTTATCACTCTTCTTTGAATTATATGTATAATATGAAACAAAGAGTGTCAACATTATAATCAAACTCCTCTGCCATAACTCAAAGAAAAGAAGTATCTCTGTAGTGTCCTGTGTGTCCTCATTTCCTGTATCTCTTAGCTCGTGGCTGAGAGTGACTAATGATATAACAGAATGTTGATTTGTGTGCCTGGAGGGGAAGTCTCTAGATAGTTATATTTTATATTTGATGAGGAGACAGACTGATTACAGCTATGTACTTGATGCTGTACCTAAGGGTCTAACATGTAAATAAAGAAGATACTCTCCTGACTCATTCTTGAAGAACCTTCCTTACGACAGCACAATCTCAAGGTAGGTGACAGCTTAAGTAAGTCTATTCTAGATTGACAAATAAATTGCATATAGAGGCATGAGGCAAGGACTACGGGCCTGATTTAGAGTTTTGCAGACAGAGTTAGCACCGTTTCCGTAGCAGAGTACTTTATTTATGCCTTGGCAAAGGTACTCTGCCAGCCAAATTTAGAGATGCCCTCCAGCCCAATGGACATCTTTTACACTTACAGGAACTGCCATCACAGTGGTTCTTGTAAATGCATTGACAGTGTGTCGTGCGGCTCCATCAACAGGACAGCGCCGCACTATCATTTTATTTTTGATTTTCAAAAACAAAATCCCAAGCGGGATTTTGTTTTAAAAAATAAAAAAAACAATGACCTCTCGCCATGGGAGATTTCATACCAGGGAATGGGGGTCTTTGAAAAGTTTTTAATTTTATGAACCGTCTTACTCTGTCAAGCCATCGGAGTGGTATGTAGGCAGGTGAGACGGAGTAGTCTCCTCCGTCTACATACTGAAGGTCCACCATTTGTAAATCATTTGGGCAGACCTGCAGCTTGGCGGAGAGGGTACTCCATCGTCTTTACAACAGAGAACACTCTCCGCCAAACTCCAAATCGTGCCGGAGTCCCTTTATAAGGCAGTGAAACTCCAAGATAATATGCAATAGCCTAATAATGTACCCATGGTATGTTCTTCCTTAGTTTCAATGTGCATCCAACCGCACCTGCATCAGACCACAGAAGCAAAAGGCTTGATGTGATATAAGTGGGTAGCTAAAGCCACATACATAGCAAAAGTGGAACAGTTTCTGTTAGAACATCACTACTCGCTTGTCATTAGTTACAGTAAGTGAATAGTGACATTATTTTCTTATTAAAGGTGTGTTATCATGTGAGATCCGGCTTATAATAAGAAAATAAGGTTTGGCCATGTTATTGAACTATAACACTCTGCACAGATTATAAGGAAACATCCACATGTATAATGTTGCTGAAGTGAACACCCATTCTTAGAACACAGGCTGATTCGAACTGACATTCCTGGTTGGAAGATGGCCACATTTTCATCCTTAAGAAGGTCCCTTTCAGTTTATGCCAAGCCTGACTTCTACTTTCCATGTCGATATGACTCCGTTGTTGGACATTGAACAATTTAACCTTGGATTTATAATCCAAGCACTGAGATGAGAAGGGTTTAGGGTTGTAAAATGTATACTGCTGTTGTGGTGAGTGATTCAGTGATGTGCCACTAGTAGAATCAGACAGCAGATCCAATCTTCATTCTACATAAGTAATGCATTTTACATTATATTTCGTCAACTGCTTCAATTGGCACCTTACCAGTGGCGGATGCCGCAAAACTCAAGTTGGGGGTTGGGGGGACGGGGGATTAGGGAAATAATAATAATTTTTTTTTTTAAAACATACCTGTCCTGCCGCCGATGCTGCCGGCCACCTCAGTGCTCCTCTTCTCTCCTGCTCCTGATGATGTCCCAGCAGTCCCTGGGACACCAGTGCAGGATCCCAACCCAATACCGGTGCTGCTCTCAATAGCATGAGAGCAGCACCAGGATTGTTCTGAGCAGTTTGTTTTGCCACTCAGACAGTGCCTGGGAGTCTGTGCGGTTCCTTAAATCCAGCTGGGCAACACAGCTGGGTTGGAGAAACATAAGTGCACGTCTGTTTGACCAGCCTAAGAGGGCCAGCCAAACCGACATGTGCACTTTACAGTGCACCTACCACTCCTCCTTTCTGCCATGCCCCCCCCCCCCTGCCTAAGACTCCCTGGCTCAGTCAGTCAGTAGGAAAAAAATGGTAATATTGTTTTATTATCATATTATTTTTCGCTGACTGACTCAGTGGGGTGACGCTCCTCCGCCATTAGGGAGAAGCCGCTCCTGCACCTTATGTATGAAATATTCGGCATGGCATATCAAGCTCTTTTCCTGAGAATTTGTCTGCAGTAGAAAAAATGTTGGGATTATACTATCTCCCTACTAAGGAAACAAGTATATATGTCATAATTTCACGTGCTGTCTGAGTAGGTAGTGATGTAGTAAGTTGTGCTGCTTTGGAATGCAGGATGCATGAATGTTCTGTGTGCTTGGTAAACTCTGACACAAGTTTCAAACCAAGGTGTAAGGGTGTCAGCATGTGGTGGCACATGTATGCACTATTTTTGTAACAACAAAAAGACAGATATTGTGATATTCATTACCAGAATTTTGTGCATATTCTGCACTGGTTTGTCTTTTAATAAAAGCCTCTAACAATAAAAGTCCAGGTGTCTAGAATGTGTGCTCGCTCTGGAGAAAAGGTGAGGGGGAACCTGAGAAAATACCCGCAGACTCTGACAGGTAATGTTCAGTGCTAATTTGGATAGCTTCCAGGCAAGTTTGGGAGAAGGTCATTGGACACCACTCTATTTTCCCTGCTCTGCCACGTAAGTTGATAAACCTTTGTTGCCTGAGTGCTAAGAGAAATCTACCAGATTTGACGAGGACTGGTCTGGTACCCAAAAGCCCACTGACCACCAAGCTGTTGGAGGCCATGAAATCCACCACTCTACTGGAGGATCATCTGCTCTATTTAGAGGTCCCCACCTGCCTCAAAGGGATCTCTGGGCTGTGAAGAGAGCTGCTGCTGCAGTAGCATACTTCATAGCAAATGAAAGTTTCCCGAGAAGGCACTACTTTTAAAGTGTGGCCTGTGGCTCTTTGTGGCGGGGGCACCAGGGCAGAGGAGCCAGCAGAGGCTTTGCCATTGGAAACACAGCGCTTCCCTTGACTCTAAGCAGAGCAAGGCAACTGCGAGTTTGGAAGGGCAGGAGCACTGCTGGTGACAGAGGCTCCTTCTTGTCAGCAATGTTAAGGGTAAATAGAGAAAGGAAATGAGGAGGCTGAGATTCCCAACACAACTTTAAATGAGCCCTTATGCCCTGCCCAGGAGCACACGCTTCACAGAACTGAAGAAACAACACAGATATCTTCGACCACGTATGACATCACCAAAGGCGTCAATGTGACATCACATTTAGCATCACCCAGCGATGTCATCTATGACATTAGTAATGGTATCATAGACAAGATCTGTTTTACAAAACGGAGGAAATGTTAGCTCATGAGTCTGCAGTGTAGGATGCATGAGACATTGGTTGATCTTCCAAACAATGGTGCCCACATTCTTTACATGCACTGGGAATGGAATCCATGCAATATGCAATAGTGACAAGTACATGTCCGGCACTCTTCTTTTCTGGCACACAGCCACCGCACTCACGGGTGCGGATATTACCCTTGCTACGCATGTGCACTCCCCACACTTCTGCTTTCTGACTAGCTTTGATTGACTTGTACCCAGCTCATGTCTGCATTGAAACGTCCTCATTTTGTGAGCTGCACTGAAAGTTGAAAACGATTATTATTTTATTCCATGTCAGACTGCACTTTCCAAACCCAAATGCCATAATACCTCAATAGCATTGTAACTGCCTGCTTGTGCAATGCTTTGGCTTTGCATGAACAGTATTGAGTCAGGGAAATAGTAACAGGATTTACCAGAGTACAGGTATTTGGCAGGAACAATAAACTTGCTGATGGATTAACACGTCTATATGTACATAGGTATCTACGTGTACGTATTTATAAATCAGGAAATCACCTGCAGAGCATTTACTGTCACAGATGGAGTTTATTGGTAAATTCTTTAAGATCCTGTACATCAATGAAAGATGAGAAGTGGGTAGAGAAAGCTCTTCCTTGTTGGGCCCCAGTGGTCTTTGGGATCTGGAAGCCTCTTTATCATTCATGTTTAAAGGGATCTGTCTTCTGATGTGCGAAGGAATGATGTTCCAGATGTTGAATGCATATCTTAAGAAGGTATACCGCAATGTTTTTCTCTTTTTTGCATTTCTTGACATCTGTCAATGTACCAGCACCATGTGTTGCATTGACCACCGGATATATTCATTTTTGAATGAGGTAGAGAGAGTCACTGATGACAAATGATTTGCAGGTGATCCAATGCTTCTTGGATTGATGTTGGCCTGGGTGTAGTCAGTATGTAACAACTATGGTGACACAAATATTATTGCATTTCTTGAGCCCTTTGATGAAATATACAGAGTAATCAGCAGCAGTATGCAGAGAGGGCAGGATAGTTTTGGAAATGTTGGCAGCAGGAGGAGTTGCCTATATCCAGATGAAACAGCGATAGTGCTTTGGAAGTGATTCTGAAGAACTCTTCTGGGAGACATGCCTTGATTCCATACAAGATTAATAGCTGGTAACAACCTGTGTGTCTTTCTTGGAAATGTGTGTTTTGAGAGGGATGTCAAAATTGATGAGGAGTCCTAGTGATTTTGTATTTGTGGTGTATTTTTGTGTTCTTGGTGATCTGTGGTGGCAACCATCCAGTTTCCCACTGAAGAGCCAGTACTGGATTTCGGCTTGTATATGATACTATTGGCACTGAGGTCGGATCCCATCTTCTGTGCGTTAAACTTTGGAAAGGCTATTGAATTCCAAGCCTGGATGAAGCAAGGCAGTATTTGAGGAAGTCTATATTCTGTACTGTGGAAGGATGTTCGCCACAATATCATATACACACATATTGTGTATTAAATATTGTTTACAAGCATATTGTCCCACGGGGTGTAGAATTTCTATTAATGGCTCCTTTGGGACACTCTTTTTGTAAATTATATTTAGGACACAATATTTATGTAAGACAATATTCTGAATATGATAGTCAAGTGCCACATCTTGAGGAAACATATTTAAGTCTGTGTGGTTGGCAAGGGGGACTATGAGAAGTTCCATGTATACTTTGGAGATCACAGATGAATCTATGTGGGATTCCACTGGTCACTGGTAGCAGCTGGGATATAGAGGTACCGATATGGAGGGGTTGATCTTCAATGGCTAGGCAGGACAATAACCATCAAAATGTGATGTTGGTGAACTTCATGCATGTAGGAGGATGTAGATGAGGCCTGATTGTGAATGGAGTTCAAGTTGAATGAGCAAGCAAGGGTCACCCTTGACTGGTATTAGGTAGACGTCATTCACAACTTGGCAGCTAACTGTCTCTGTGAAGCAGTGTGGTCTGAAGCAGGATTAAAATTTGGGCAGCTCTGTACATGTAATTGATATGCTACTGATTTCTCTACTGTTCCAATGAGTCTTATTAAAGAAATGGACCAGTGGTTGGCTAGGCCATCAAGCCAAAATTTGATTTCTATAAGAGTGGAAAAGATCTGGCCTGTTTCCAGGATATCTGGGAACACTCCTTGTCTAAATTAGTTGTCCATTGTGTTGAGAAATTTTTTCCGATGGTCAGAGTCCTTTTAAGACATAGGCAAAGTGGGCAATTGTCCAGGGCATCCACATTCCAAGGAGCCATTTCAATCTTAACATCTTTCTGCCTATCTCTACCTATGACCAGTCTCTACCTGTCCCTGCATCGCTAATCTCTACCATTCTATTTACCTCTTTCTTCACTCATCTATCTCTTACACTGTCATCTCTCACTTTCCATACTTGGCCTCCCCATCCTATATCTTTGTCCGTACTTCTCTGGTCTACATCCCTGTAATGTAATTCTTCACCTCACCTCCCTCTATCTCCTCACCAATTTCTCTCAAAAACACCCCTCTCTACCCCACTTCTACCTACCTTTCTCTCACATCCTTATGTCTCTATCTCCCCCCTATATACCTCTGTACCCCCCTCTCTCCAGCTCTCTCTCTCATCATCCCTCTCTCTGCACCTCACTGCTGTTTCCTTCACATCTCCCTACCTTGCTACTCATTATGTCACCTATCTCTCAATCTCATCTACTTATCCCACCTCTCTAACTTTCTTCATCCCTCTACCTCTCTCTCTCTCTCTACCTCACCACTATTCCTCACCTTTCTCTCCACCTCACATTTCTCTCACTATCTCAAATCTTTCTGCCAAACGTTTTACTCTGTTTATACCTAATGTCGTCCTTTACCTCAGCATCATTTGCTACATCACCTCCTCATTTCCCATCCCTTTCTTTGTTCCTTCTACCTCATCTTTCTCATTACCATACTCCTTTCTTGCTATGTCTATCTCTCTTTCTTGCCATGTTTATATCACATTCTCTCCCTCTTCCGCCTCAATTTCAATTCACCCTCTCTAAGCCGTCTCTATCTCTTTTATACATCTCTCTGCCTTCCCTCTCAGTCTCTTCCTCAACACTTTTTCTCTCTTCTGCACCATCCATTTTTACCTCTGGATAAACTTCACCATGCCTATCTCTCTATACATCACTGCTCGGTTTGTGACTCTATCAACCTCATCACTCCATCCCTACCTTCCATTTCTCTGTATATATTTGACTACCTCACCTTTCTAACTGTATACATCTACTTCTCTGTGCCTCTTGCTCAAACTCAGATATCTTTATCTTATCTCTCTCTACCTCTGCCCTCTGTGAATCCCACCACTATCCATCGCTCTACAATTTCTGTCCCTATCTCTAGCTCTCTGTACCTCACACCAAAGCCTTACCTGTACTCTCTTTCTGTACTTTCTCTTTCAACCGCTCTGTATTTTTCTTTCCTGCTACCTAACCTTTCTCTCTTTACCTTACATCTCACCACACCTCACTGACCTTTATTTTTATTCTCTGGATATATTTAACTTCTCCTTCACCTCTCTTGCTATGCCAGTCTCATAAACGTTCTGTACTTCTGTTGTCTCCTACCCTGTCTCATTTTCCTTACTCAGCAACGCTAGGGGTCACTGTCCAGCCAAAGTAGTACATATAGAAGGAGGGGGGAGGGTCAAGACAGGGGAATATAATTATGAAGAAAATTATCAGGTTTCACCTGAGAGAATTATAAAAATCCTCAGAGCAGTGCTTTTATTTTCATCGTTACAGTGAGCATGACAGTTGTGACAGAGAGAATGTGATTATAAATATTCACAATTAAATCTACAATAGTGCATATATTTTATTTTAACAGTATGCACTAGTCCACTAAACATCCACTAAGTCGCCCTTACAACCAACTCCTGTGCCTCAAGACCACCTAGATAAAACAGGAGGTGAGGATAACCTTTCCATCATTATATGCTCTATCCTAGACACAGAGCTGTGCATAGCAGCAGGATTTTTTTTCTTCTCAATAAAACTCAGTTCATCGATCTCCTTATCAGGAGCATTAGTCTACTGTCTGCCTGGACCTCAATCCAAATATTATTAGCCAAGTTCAGATTTTTTAAGCCATTTTCTCTTCCAAAGAGCTAAGTTCCCTGTGCTACTGGATCTTAAACAGCCGCAGCCTGCTCTAATGGGTGGAGGGGCCCCACACCCTCACCTTTTGGTGGAGAGGTGTGGTGAAGCGGCCAGGGCAGCTGCCTTTGGAGCATAGGGCTCACGGTTCGATCCCCAGCTCCGGCGGCAGCTCAGTTCAGAATCATGTGACTCTGGGCAATAGCTCACTTAATTTCCACGACGGCCCCCAGCGCCTTGAGACCCGTAAGGGTGAGTAGTTCGCGCTTTACAAATACAGATTTACCTTTTGCCCAAAAAGAAGAGTGTCTGTCAGGCTCAGGAAAGGATAGCCTGACAGACAATCTTTATTTTCAGGTCAGGAGGCCAGAAGCTAGACATACGCTAAATGTGCAGGATCCTGGCTGCCTGAGCTCAACTTTGCCGGGCTGAAGATGTCACAGCTCCTGTGGGCATGACCTCTTTAGCCTGGCAAAGCACGTATAGGCCCTCACACTCATGATGAGGGGGAGCGCCACTAATTGCCTTGGCATGGGCGCTTCGGTTTTAAGCCCTGAAGTGCCCAAGGCCGAGTGTCAATCAACGAGTGGGGTGGGGTCAGCAGTCTCACTGACCCCATCCCACTCTGTGGCAAGTGAGGGACTGCTGCCTTCCCTCATTGGCTAAGCTTAGGTCAGCCAATGAGGGAAGGCAGTAGTCCCAACCCTCCTGGGACCTCCGACCCAAAGCTGCGCAGGTAAGTTTGATGCTTTCTTTAAAGTTTGTTGCATGCATGCATACGTGCGTGTGAGCGTGCATGAATATTTGGTAGTGAGTGTTGTGAATGGATGTGTGCATGTGCATGCATGTGTGTGAATGCATGGGTGCGAGTAAGGGTTTATGTGTGCATGTGTGTCCCATCTGCTCCCCTCCCTGCTAAAATTAGCGGCCGCCACTTATCTTAACTTCTATCTGGATAATCTCACCTCTATGGAAACCACTCATTTGTTGAATGTCTTAACAGCGATTGAGTTCCAAAAGTTAGTATCTGGCCCCAATCATAGAGGTGCACATATTTTAGATCCTATTTTTGTCAATTACTCTCACCCTCCAGTCACATTCCCCAATAGAATTAACCTGGTCTGATCATTTTGCTGTCCCATTTCACTTCCTGGCTGCGCAGAATATCACTTTGGCCTATTAACCATTCAAGCAGTTTTTAACCGGCCCTTGGGTACGGCATACCCAACAGCATACTCAACCCACATTTTTCACACCGTAGTACAGCTTTCAAAATCATCTAAAGCATTCCGCGCTAAGGCCAATGAGCTAACCAAGACATTTGACTCGACAGTTCTCTTCAAAATCATCACTTTGAATCGCAAGCACCCTCCTGCTACTTGGTACACTAATGAACTGAAAGAAGCTAAACGCACATGTAAACACCTTGAACATATTTCAAGGAAAAACTATTGCGACTCCGATAAAATTGTCTACAAACAAGAATTCAATAAATATAAAAATCTCCACTGGCATTAGTTACTTTACCACTGAAACTGACAAAGCTAAACAATTGTCTTAGAAAACGTTTTCGATGGTAAAAAACGCAGGTCCCGATTTGGTAGTTGGTCAGTCCTCCACCAGGGTGACAGAGTAAATTATTCCATCACCCCAACGGAGGTTCCAACCGCCAAATTATGAAATTTCCATAGGGCCGGCAAACATTTCAAGCATTGACAGGAACTGCTGTCAAGGCGATTCCTGCCAGTGTATTGTAACTTTGAAGTACGGCTCCGTCAAACGTGATGGAGAAGCAAGGCACGGTTACTTTTTTTTTTTTCAAAAAGAAAATCGCAAAGCAGGATTTTCTTTTACAAATAAAAAACAATGCCCCCCGCGCCATGGGTGCTTTGTCTCATGGTGAGGGGGCCATTTTGCACTTTTCAGTGCTCCCTTCCACCAGGATTTGTCAGAGAGTGGCGGGCATTGAAAACGGCTATATGTCTGCCCATCTAAATTAGGTGGGCAGACATATAGCCAACTCTCCAAAGGCCCTTACTCTGTCGAGGCTTCAGAGAAGTTTAACCACGGTGGAGATGGACTAGTCCCCACCACTATGGTCTGCCCGCATTTAAATCAAGTGAGCAGGGAGGGAACTCTGTCGCTGTTGCCATGGAGTTCCTTCTCCATCAAGATTTAAAATCAGGCCCTTACTTCCCTCAACCAATGCACGAACTTTACAACAACTTATCCAAATTCTTCCATGACAATATCTTTAAAATTTACACTAACTTCCCTGGGGTACTGCCCGTAGACACTACTTTTATTTTTTATGCAACCATGATTCACAACCAGAATGGAGCTTTATCGGACCATTCAATCTCCTTACTACAGAACAGGTCACTTTCATCATGACTATTATACATCTTCGGGCTCACCTAAGGACCCCTATTCTCCCTCTTGCATCTGGTGTAACTCCCCCGTGATGACTGATTTACAGAATCTACCCTTGACTCAAGTTCACATACCAAAGCCCTAGTAAAAGGCCCAGGTCATCCCACTATTAAACAAAAACCTTCTGCAGATTCTAACATTATATCCAATTTCAGACCCATCTCTCATTTTCCGTATCATGCTAGAATAATTGACAAGCATTTGCAATGCAATAGTCTCACATTTGTCAGAGTTAGAGCTATTGGACTTGTAAATGACAGTCTTTTATCTACGTGTTTTGGTTGGGAGTGTAGTGGATGCATGAACAAAGACACAGCTGCAACACTGTCTAGAGGACTTAGAATGAGGAATTACCACTAGAACCAGAGAAGCAGCTGCAGCATTGTCTAGAAGACTTAGAATAAGGAATTACCAATGAGACCAGAGAAGCACGTAGCAGCACTGTGTAGAGGGCTTAGAATGAGGTAGTACCAATGGGACCAGAGAAGCAGCTACCAGCACTGTCTTAAGGACTTAAAATGAGGAATTACTGCCAGGACCAAAGATGCTGCTGCAGCACTGCCTAGAGGTTTTAGAATGCGGAATTACTGACGGGACCAGAGAAGCAGCTAGCAGCACTGTCTGGAGTACTTAGAATGAGGAATTACCAATGGGACCAGAGAAGCAGCTAACAGCACTGCCTAGAGGACTAAGAATGATGAATTACCACTGTAACCAGAGACACAGCTGCAGCACTGCCTAAAGGACTTAATGTGGCGGAATAACGGATGAGAGTAGAGAAGCAGCTAGCATCACTGCCTAGAGTACTAAGAATGTGGAATTACCACTAATAACAGAGACACAGCTGCAGCACTGCCTAGAAGAATTAGGATTAGGAATTACCGACAGGACCAGAGAAGCAGCTTGCAGCACTGTCTAGAGGACTTATAATGAGGAATTACTGATGGGACCAGAGAAGCAGCTAGCAGCACTGTCTGGAAGACTTAGAAGGAGGAATTACTGACGAGAGCAGAGTAGCAGCTAGCAGCACTGTCTGGAAGACTTAGAATGAGGAATTACCGACTGGACAAAAGTGGCATCTAGTAGCACTGTCTAGAGGACTTAGAATGAGGAATTACCACTGTGACCAGAGAAGCAGCGGCAGCACTGCCAAGAGGACTTAGAATGAGGAATTACCGATGGGACCAGAGAAGCAGCTCGCAACCCTGCCTAGAGGACTGAGAATGAGGAATTACCACTGGGTACAAAGACACAGCTACAGTGCTGCCTAGAGGACGTAGAATGTGGAAATACAGACAAGACTAGAGTAGCAGTTAGCAGCACTGCCTAGAGGACTAAGAATGCGGAATTACCACTGGGACCAGAGTGGCATCTATTAGCACTGTCTAGAGGACTTAGAATGAGGAATTACCACTGGGACCAGAGAAGCAGCGGCAGCACTGCCAAGAGGACTTAGAATGAGGAATTACCGATGGGGTCAGAGAAGTAGCTCGCAACCCTGCCTAGAGGACTGAGAATGAGGAATTACCACTGGGAACAAAGACACAGCTACAGTGCTGCCTAGAGGACGTAGAATGTGGAATTACAGACAAGACTAGAGTAGCAGTTAGCAGCAGTGCCTAGAGGGCTTAGAATGAGGAATTACCAACAGGAACAGAGAAGCAGCTCCAGCACTGCCTAGAAGACTTAGGATGAGGAATTACCGACAGGACCAGAGTAGCAGCTAGCAGCACTTTCTAGAGGACTTAGAATGAGGAATTACTGACGGGACCAGAGAAACAGCTAGCAGTACCGCATAGAGGTCTAAGAATGAGAAATTACTGACGGGACCAGAGAAGCAGCTAGAAGCACTGCCTAGAGGACTTAGAATGAGGAATTACTGACGGGGCCAGATTAGCAGCTAGCAGCACTGCCTAGAGGGCTTAGAATGAAGAATTACCGACGGGACCAGAGAAGCAGCTGCAGCACTTTGTAAAGAACTTAAAATAAGGAATTACCACTGTGACCAGAGAAGCAGCTGTAGCACTGCCTAGAGGACTAAGAATGAGGATTTACCACTGGGACCAGAGAAGAAGCTAACAGCACTACCTAGAAGACTTAGAGTGAGGAATTATTGACGGGACCAGAGAAGCAGCTAGAAGCACTGCCTAGAGGACTAAGAATGAAGGATTACCACTGGGACCAGAGAAGCAGCCGCAGCACTGCCTAGAGGACCTAGAATGAAGAATTACCGATGGGACCAGAGAATCAGCTGCAGCACTTTGTAAAGAACTTAAAATAAGGAATTACCACTGTGACCAGAGAAGCAGCTAGCAGCACTCTCTAGAGGACTAAGAATGAGGAATTACCACTGGGAAAATAGACACAGCTGCAGCACTGCGTAGAGGACCTTAGAATGATGAATTACCACTGGGAACAGAGACACAGCTGCAGGACTGCCTAGATGTCTTAGAATGAGGAATTACCGGCCGGACCAGAGTAGCAGCTAGCAGCACTGCCTAGAGGGCTTACAATGAGGGATTACAAACGAGATCAGAGTAGCAGTTAGCAGCACTGCCCAGAGGACTAACAATAAGGAATTGCCACTGGGACCAGAGAAGAAGCTGCAGCACTGTCTAGAGGACAAAAATGAGGAATTACCACTGGGAAAATAGACACAGCTGCAGCACTGCGTAGAGGACTTAGAATGAGGAATTACCACTGGGAACAGAGACACAGCTGCAGGACTGCCTAGATGTCTTAGAAAGAGGAATTACAGACGGGACCAGAGAAGCAGCTAGCAGCACTGTCTAGAGGACTAAGAATGAGGAATTACCACTGGGACCAGAGAAGCAGCTGCAGCGCTGTCTAGAAGACTTAGAATGATTAATTACCACTGTGACCAGAGACACAGCTGTAGCACTGCCTAGACTACTTAGAATGAGGAATTACTGATGGGACCAGAGAAGTAGCTAGCAACACTGCCAGGAGGACATAGAATGAGGAATTTCCACTGGGAAGAAAGACACAGCTACAGTGCTGCCTAGAGGACTTAGAATGTGGAATTACAAACAGGACCAGAGCAGCAGGTAGCAGCACTGCCTAAAGGATTTAGAATGAGGAATTGCCTCTGGGAACAGAGAAGCAGCTCACAACCCTGCCTAGAGGACTGAGAATGAGTAATTACCACTGGGAACAAAGACACAGCTACAGTGCCTCCTAGAGGACGTAGAATGTGGAATTACAGACAAGACTAGAGTCGCAGTTAGCAGCAGTGCGTAGAGGGCTTAGAATGAGGAATTACCAACAGGACCAAAGAAGCAGCTAGCAGCACTGCCTAGAGGACTAAGAATGCGGAATTACCACTGGGACCAGAGAAGCAGCTGCAGCACTGCCTAGAAGACTTAGGATGAGGAATTACCGACAGGACCAGAGTAGCAGCTAGCAGCACTTTCTAGAGGACTTAGAATGAGGAATTACTGACGGGACCAGAGAAACAGCTAGCAGTGCCGCATAGAGGTCTAAGAATGAGGAATTACTACTGGGAGCAGAGAAGCAGCTGTAGCATTCCCTAGAGGACTTAATGTGGTGGAGTAACGGATGAGACTAGAGAAGCAACTAGCATCACTGCCTACTGTACTAAGAATGTGGAATTTCCACTAATAACAGAGACACAGCTGCAGCACTGCCTAGAAGAATTAGGATTAGGAATTACTGACAGGACCAGAGCAGCAGCTAGCACCACTGTCTAGAGGACTTATAATGAGGAATTACTGATGGGACCAGAGAAGCAGCTAGCAGCACTGTCTGGAAGACTTAGAAGGAGGAATTACTGACGAGAGCAGAGTAGCAGCTAGCAGCACTGTCTGGAAGACTTAGAAAGAGGAATTACCAACTGGACCAGAGTGGCATCTAGTAGCACTGTCTAGAGGGCTTAGAATGAGGAATTACCACTGGAACCAGAGAAGCAGCTAGCAACACTGTATAGAGGACTTAGAATGAGGAATTACCACTGGGACCAGAGAAGCAGCAGCAGCAGCACTGCCAAGAGGACTTAGAATGAGGAATTACCGATGGGACCAGAGAAGCAGCTCGCAACCCTGCCTAGAGGACTGAGAATGAGGAATTACCACTGGGAACAAAGACACAGCTACAGTGCTGCCTAGAGGACGTAGAATGTGGAATTACAGACAAGACTAGAGTAGCAGTTAGCAGCAGTGCCTAGAGGGCTTAGAATGAGGAATTACCAACAGGACCAGAGAAGCAGCTAGCAGCACTGCCTAGAGGACTAAGAATGCGGAATTACCACTGGAACCAGAGTGGCATCTAGTAGCACTGTCTAGAGGACTTAGAATGAGGAATTACCACTGGGACCAGAGAAGCAGCGGCAGCACCGCCAAGAGGACTTAGAATGAGGAATTACCGATGGGGCCAGAGAAGCAGCTCGCAACCCTGCCTAGAGGACTGAGAATGTGGAATTACCAATGGGAACAAAGACACAGCTACAGTGCTGCCTAGAGGACGTAGAATGTGGAATTACAGACAAGACTAGAGTAGCAGTTAGCAGCAGTGCCTAGAGGGCTTAGAATGAGGAATTACCAACAGGAACAAAGAAGCAGCTGCAGCACTGCCTAGAAGACTTAGGAAGAGGAATTACCGACAGGACCAGAGTAGCAGCTAGCAGCACTTTCTAGAGGACTTAGAATGAGGAATTACTGACGGGACAAGAGAAACAGCTAGCAGTACCGCTTAGAGGTCTAAGAATGAGGAATTACTACTGGGACTAGAGAAGAAGCTAACAGCACTACCTAGAAGACTGTGGGCCCGATTCTGATGCGGGTTGGAAAAGCTTCCCGACCGAGGGCCTGATTCTGATGCGGTTAGGAAGGCCTCCTAACGGCATTTGCTCCTTCCAAATCGGATCGGGAACGTGTCTTCCCGACCGAGGGCCCAATTCTGATGCGGTTAGGAACAAATGTTCCCATTGAAGTCAATGGGAGTTCAACCCAATCGTATCTGGAAGCATCCGGATGCATCCTACTCCACCGGTCGGACTTTCCCGATCCGAGTGGGTCGGAAACCATTTCCCAACCGATTCGGTCGGGAAGCTTTTCCAACCCGCATCAGAATCGGGCCCTTAGAGTGAGGAATTACTGACGGGACCAGAGAAGCAGCTAGAAGCACTGCCTAGAGGACTAAGAATGAGGGATTACCACTGGGACCAGAGAAGCAGCCGCAGCACTGCCTAGAGGTCTTAGAATGAGGAATAACTGACTGGACCAGATTAGCAGCTAGCAGCACTGCCTAGAGGGCTTAGAATGAAGAATTACTGACGGGACCAGAGAAGCAGCTGCAGCACTTTGTAAAGAACTTAAAATAAGGAATTACCACTGTGACCAGAGAAGCAGCTGTAGCACTGCCTAGAGGACTAAGAATGAGGATTTACCACTGGGACCAGAGAAGAAGCTAACAGCACTACCTAGAAGACTTAGAGTGAGGAATTACTGACGGGACCAGAGAAGCAGCTAGAAGCACTGCCTAGAGGACTAAGAATGAGGGATTACCACTGGGACCAGAGAAGCAGCCGCAGCACTGCCTAGAGGACTTAGAATGAGGAATTACTGACGGGACCAGATTAGCAGCTAGCAGCACTGCCTAGAGGGCTTAGAATGAAGAATTACCGACGGGACCAGAGAAGCAGCTGCAGCACTTTGTAAAGAACTTAAAATAAGGAATTACCACTGTGACCAGAGAAGCAGCTAGCAGCACTCTCTAGAGGACTAAGAATGAGGAATTACCACTGAGAACAGAGACAGAGCTGCAGGACTGCCTAGATGTCTTAGAATGAGGAATTACCGGCGGGACCAGAGTAGCAGCTAGCAGCACTGCCTAGAGGACTTACAATGAGGGATTACAGACAAGATCAGAGTAGCAGTTAGCAGCACTGCCCAGAGGACTAACAATAAGGAATTGCCACTGGGACCAGAGAAGAAGCTGCAGCACTGTCTAGAGGACAAAAATGAGGAATTACAACTGGGACCAGAGAAGCAGCATTCAGCACTCTCTAGAGGACTAAGAATGAGGAATTTCCACTGGGAAAAGAGACACAGATGCAGCACTGCCCAGATGACTAAGAATGAGGAATTGCCACTAGGAACAGAGACACAGCTGCAGCATTGTCTAGATGACTTAGAAAGGAGGAATTACTGACAGGCCAAAAGAAGCAGCTGCAGCACTTTGTAGAGGGCTCAGAATGAGGAATTACCACTGGGAACAGAGACTCCGCTGCAGCACTGCCTAGAGGACTTAGAATGAGGAATCAGCGACGAGACCAGAGTAGCAGCTAGCAGCACTGCCTAGAGGGCTTAGAACGACGAATTACAGACGGGACCAGAGAAGCAGCTAGCAGCACTGCCTAGAGGGCTAAGAATGAGGAATTACCACTGGGACCAGAGAAGCAGCTGCAGCACTGTCTAGAAGACTTAGAATGAGTAATTACCACTGTGACCAGAGACACAGCTGCAGCACTGCCTAGAATACTTAGAATGAGGAATTACCGATGGGACCAGAGAAGTAGCTAGCAACACTGTCTAGAGGACGTAGAATGAGGAATTACCACTGGGAAGAAAGACACAGCTACAGTGCTGCCTAGAGGACTTAGAATGTGCAATTACAAACAGGACCAGAGCAGCAGGTAGCAGCACTGCCTAAAGGATTTAGAATGAGGAATTGCCTCTGGGACCAGAGAAGCAGCTCGCAACCCTGCCTAGAGGACTGAGAATGAGGAATTAGTACTGGGAACAAAGACACAGCTACAGTGCTGCATAGAGGACGTAGAATATGGAATTACAGACAAGAATAGAGTAGCAGTTAGCAGCAGTGCCTAGAGGGCTTAGAATGAGGAAATACCAACAGGACCAGAGAAGCAGCTAGCAGCACTGCCTAGAGGACTGAGAATGCGGAATTACCACTGGGACCAGAGAAGCAGCTGCAGCACTGCCTAGAAGACTTAGGATGAGGAATTACCGACAGAACCAGAGTAGCAGCTAGCCGCACTTTCTAGAGGACTTAGAATGAGGAATTACTGACGGGACCAGAGAAACATCTAGCAGTACCGCATAGAGGTCTAAGAATGAGGAATTACTACTGGGAGCAGAGAAGCAGCTGTTGCATTGCCTAGAGGACTTAATGTGGTGGAGTACCAGATGAGACTAGAGAAGCAGCTAGCATCACTGCCTACAGTACTAAGAATGTGGAATTTCCACTAATAACAGAGACACAGCTGCAGCACTGCCTAGAAGAATTAGGATTAGGAATTACCGACAGGACCAGAGCAGCAGCTAGCACCACTGTCTAGAGGACTTATAATGAGGAATTACTGATCGGACCAGAGAAGCAGCCTGCAGCACTGTCTGGAAGACTTAGAAGGAGGAATTACTGACGAGAGCAGAGTAGCAGCTAGCAGCACTGTCTGGAAGACTTAGAATGAGGAATTACCACTGCAACCAGAGAAGCAGCTAGCAACATTGCATAGAGGACTTAGAATGAGGAATTACCACTGGGACCAGAGAAGCAGCTCGCAACCCTGCCTAAAGGACAGAGAATGAGGAATTACCACTGGGAACAAAGACACAGCTACAGTGCTGCCTAGAGGACGTAGAATGTGGAATTACAGACAACACTAGAGTAGCAGTTAGCAGCAGTGCCTAGAGGGCTTAGAATGAGGATTTACCACTGGGACCAGAGAAGAAGCTAACAGCACTACCTAGAAGACTTAGAGTGAGGAATTACTGACGAGACCAGAGAAGCAGCTAGAAGCACTGCCTAGAGGACTAAGAATGAGGGATTACCACAGGGACCAGAGAAGCAGCTGCAGCACTGCCTAGAGGACTTAGAATGAGGAATTACTGCCGGGACCAGATTAGCAGTTAGCAGCACTGCCTAGAGGGCTTAGAATGAAGAATTACCGACGGGACCAGAGAAGCAGCAGCAGCACTTTGTTAAGAACTTAAAATAAGGAATTACCACTGTGACCAGAGAAGCAGCTAGCAGCACTCTCTAGAAGACTAAGAATGAGAAATTACCACTGGCAAAATAGACACAGCTACAGCACTGCGTAGAGGCCTTAGAATGAGGAATTACCACTGGGAACAGAGACACAGCTGCAGCACTGCCTAGCGTACATAGAATGAGGAATTACCGGCGGGACCAGAGTAGCAGCTAGCAGCACTGCCTAGAGGGCTTACAATGAGGGATTACAGACGAGATCAGAGTAGCAGTTAGCAGCACTGCCCAGAGGACTGACAATAAGGAATTGCCACTGGGACCAGAGAAGAAGCTGCAGCACTGTCTAGAAGACTGAGAATGAGGAATCTCCACTGGGAAAAGAGACACAGATGCAGCACTGCCAAGATGACTAAGAATGAGGAATTGCCACTAGGAACAGAGACACAGCTGCAGCACTGTCTAGATGACTTAGAAAGGAGGAATTACTGACAGGACAAAAGAAGCAGCTGCAGCACTTTGTAGAGGGCTCAGAATGAGGAATTACCACTGGGAACAGAGACTCCGCTGCAGCACTGCCTAGAGGACTTAGAATGAGGAATCAGCGACGAGACCAGAGTAGCAGCTAGCAGCACTGTCTAGAGGGCTTAGAAAGAGGAATTACAGACGGGACCAGAGAAGCAGCTAGCAGCACTGCCTAGAGGACTAAGAATGAGGAATTACCACTGGGACTAGAGAAGCAGCTGCAGCACTGTCTAGAAGACTTAGAATGAGTAATTACCACTGTGACCAGAGACACAGCTGCAGCACTGCCTAGACGACTTAGAATGAGGAATTACCGATGGGACCAGAGAAGTAGCTAGCAACACTGCCTAGAGGACGTAGAATGAGGAATTACCACTGGGAAGAAAGACACAGCTACAGTGCTGCCTAGAGGACTTAGAATGTGGAATTACAAACAGGACCAGAGCAGCAGGTAGCAGCACTGCCTAAAGGATTTAGAATGAGGAATTGCCTCTGGGACCAGAGAAGCAGCTCGCAACCCTGCCTAGAGGACTAAGAATGAGGAATTACCACTGGGAACAAAGACACAGCGATACCAAAGGGGATGATGGACGGAGCGTTTGAGCTAATCAAACACTCACCCCCAGTCAACTGATCTGGGTTTAATCCATCATCATTCTTTAGCTCACTCCACCACCCCAGTTCAGACACGGCCATATGCAAATCAGTCTGACCCTGTGCCTCATGGGAACAGTCCAGCCCGAACTGCCAAGCCATGTCTTCCCTGGACCGGAAACAAGCATCCTGGGACCGGTTTCTGGCTATTCAGCCGTCATCAGCCAGGCTAGCTTGAATCCAGTGGCAAAGTGAGCAAGGGACCCACGTCTGGGCATACCCTGCCAACTTAGGGCGAACAAAGCGATACCAAAGGGGATGATGGACGGAGCGTTTGAGCTAATCAAACACTCACCCCCAGTCAACTGATCTGGGTTTAATCCATCATCATTCTTTAACTCACTCCACCACCCCAGTTCAGACACGGCCATATGCAAATCAGTCTGACCCTGTGCCTCATGGGAACAGTCCAGCTATCCTGGCTGATGAAGGCTGATAGCCTGAAACCGGTCCTAGGATGCTTGATTCCGGTCCAGGGAAGACATGGCTTGGCAGTTCGGTCTGGACTGTTCCCATGAAGCACAGGGTCAAGACTGATTTGCATATGGCTATGTCTGAACTGTGGTGGCGTGGTGAAGCAAAATAAAGATGGATTAAACCCAGATCTGTGACTGGGGGTGAATGTTTGCCAATGTGCAGCATTCCGTCCATCATCTTGTGTGTTTTGCAACAAAGACACAGCTACAGTGCTGCTTAGAGGACGTAGAATGTGGAATTACAGGCAAGACTAAAGTAGCAGTTAGCAGCAGTGCCTAGAGGGCTTAGAATGAGGAATTACCAACAGGACCAGAGAAGCAGCTAGCAGCACTGCCTAGAGGACTAAGAATGTGGAATTACCACTGGGACCAGAGAAGCAGCTGCAGCACTGCCTAGAAGACTTAGGATGAGGAATTACCGACAGGACCAGAGTAGCAGCTAGCAGCACTTTCTAGAGGACTTAGAATGAGGAATTACTGACGGGACCAGAGAAACAGCTAGCAGTACCGCATAGAGGTCTAAGAATGAGGAATTACTGCTGGGAGCAGAGAAGCAGCTGTAGCACTGCCTAGAGGACTAAGAATGTGGATTTACCACTGGGACTAGAGAAGAAGCTAACAGCACTACCTAGAAGACTTAGAGTGAGGAATTACAAACAGGACCAGAGCAGCAGGTAGCAGCACTGCCTAAAGATTTTAGAATGAGGAATTGCCTCTAGGACCAGAGAAGCAGCTAGCAGCACTGTCTAGAGGGCTTAGAATGAGGAAAT
Organism: Calotriton arnoldi; assembly: GCA_963921515.1. NCBI lineage: Eukaryota > Metazoa > Chordata > Amphibia > Caudata > Salamandridae > Calotriton > Calotriton arnoldi. The sequence continues at coordinate 3,737,977 of CAWUFW010000247.1, read as the reverse complement.
ACTGATGGGTCCAGAGAAGCAGCTGGGGGGGTTAGCAGCTACTGCTCGAACAGCCAGGTCTTGAGATGTTCTCAATCTCACTCTTCCCGAGGCCGAGACAACGAGACTACGGGGCCAGACCTCTCTACAGTGTGCTAAGCGCTCTCTTTTATACCTGGGCGTCCAACTCACCCCCAGAATTGCCGATTTATACAAGGCCAACTACCCCTCTTTGGTGATGCAACTTCAACAGGACCTTAAAAGATGAAGGCCCTTATACATCTCCTGGCTTGGACGGATAAACGCCGTCAAAATGCCAGTATTACCAAAGCTTCTTTACTTATTCCAGGTGCTCCCAGTTGACCTAGACCGTGATCTCTTGCCACGATTACGCTCGCTCATTACTAAATTTATCTGGCAGGGGGGGAGGGCGCGCCTTCCCTTTCATGTGCTACGATGTCCCAAGAAAGAAGGGGGAGTGGCCCTTCCAGACTTCGCACTCTACTACCAAGCGGCTCAGCTACGGGTGGTCGCGGAGTGGTCTTTGAGGGCTTCAGACAAACACTGGCTCCATATGGATAGGGAGATAGTGGGCAGAACAATTTGGGATGTCCTGTGGAAACGGAAAAAAGACAGACCAGCAAATGCATATCTCAGCACCCCAACGCGAACCACACAAGGTATGGGACGAGATCACGAAAAGGGAGGGCTGGACTTCTTTCCCTTCCCCGTATACCCCTATTCACTTCAACACTGACTTCCCTCCTGCACTGCGAGAAGGCCCCTTTGACCGATGGAGAGAAGGGGGCTGCCTGATGATATCAGACCTGTTTCACAATTATGACGTGCTTACATTTGAGAGTTGCAAACGGGATTTTCAGGTCCCCCAAAGTGAACACTACCATTATCTCCAACTCAAACACTGGGTTTCCCTCCCACACATAAGAGAGGCCGCCACTAGAGAATATACACCGATGGAGAAACTGGTACAGAGGGCGAGAACCATGAAAGGAGTCATCCCCTCACTGTACGCCATGCTATTAGCAGCAACTCACGCTCCACAGGCGCGATACATGTCTTTTTGGGAACCGGTGATAGGAAGAGAAATTACTGAGGAGGAGTGGAAACACATATGGGGAGACCTTACTAGACACAACCATTCAGTGGCTTTGCGGGAGGCACACTATAAGACACTCCTTGACTGGTATCTCTATCCCACCAAACTCAAACAGATCTTTCCAGACACCTCAAATCTCTGTTGGCGGGGCTGTGGCCTACAGGGGGACTTTCGTCACATTTGGTGGGACTGCCCTGGTATTCGTGCTTTTTGGGAGGAAATACTCTCACACATCAAAGATATGCTGGGGTATCCCATCCCGACAACCATAGAGGGAGTTCTGCTGGGCCTCAGGGTCCCGGAGCTTGAACATCAAACTAAAGCAGATAAGGCAATAATGTGGGCATGTTTGGGGGCGGCCAAACTCACAGTAGCAGCAGCCTGGAAGAAAAAAGGTATGCCAGCGATATCGTTGTGGCACTCCCGCCTGTGGAGAATCCTCACCATGGAAAGGTTGGCCGATATTTTCAGAGGCGAGTACAAAAACTTTGGGCCCGATTCACAGAACTAACTTAAGACAAAATCCTAAACTTACTACCATTTTGGTATTCACAGAAGGCACTTACTCATTTTGGTATTCACAGAAGGCACTTACTCATTTTGGTATTCACAGAAGGCACTTACTCATTTTGGTATTCACAGAAGGCACTTACTCATCAATGAGTAAGTGCCTTCTGTGAATACTCAAAATGAGTAACTTACTCATTTTGAGTAACTTACTCATTAGTTAGTTCTGTGAATCGGGCCCTATGAGTATAAATGGGGCCCCTTGGTAACCTTCTTGTCCCGGGGCCTGCCCTCGGCGGTGTGCCCACCTTCACTACGAGCCATGCACCTCTTTCAGTTCTAACAAGGGTTGGAGAGGGTCTCAAGGTAGCACCAGTGGGAACAGTAAAGTCCAGCCGAGAACCAGTTGATAGGCTCGCATTGCCTTACCACTAAGACACACCAGAGGAGCTGACAAGTACCTTCAGAGATACCACCACCACCAGGGTAGGGGAGGGGAGGGTTAGGGAGGGGTGTGTTTCAAGTTATTGTTTAAGGGGTCACCCTTATTGTTTGATGGAATTAAACAGGCGTTCTCTGGAACATGGGGAGGGGGGGGGGGGAGACGGGACCTCTCAATATGTGAAACTGAACTCGTACTAGCGGCATGTATGAATCCGAGGTCCTGCCCGCTCTTCTGTGTAAGCTGTGATCTTTGACTGCAATGCTGAATAAAAAGAGTTTTGACAAAAAAAAGAAGCATTTGGACGAAGGCAACACCTACTCCGTTTCTTGCATCTGTATTCGGTTGCCTCGCTGGTTAGTCACCGAAATATGACAAACAAATAAAAGCTCTGGTTGTTGCTTAACTCAGTTCTGACCCGCTCTCGTCGATCGCAGGGCTTCCGGTTTGTCTGACAAGAGGTATTTCAGTTTTCACTGCACTATAGAGTATGATACCGCGGAGATCTGAAGGCCCTGTTAAGAGTCGAGGTGCCTGTTTTATCCCCTTGATAAAGGCGGCTCTCGAAGGACTGCATGTACTCGGAGGCGTTTCTCTGAAGTGATGGAGAACGCGCGCACTAGCCCGCTCCTCTGATTCTGCCGGAAAGCCGTCCTTCATGTCCGAGTCCCTCTCTAGCCCAGACGTTTTGGTTCAGCATGGCGCCCGCATCCTCTGAGACGCCCCGCCGAGCCTCTGACTAGCGCCGAGCACAAAGGGAGCGGAGCCTCTCGCGCGCCTTTGGCTGGACTCCGTGGAGGTCAGAACCATCTGTTGACTGCGGTGCCTTGTCTTGCCTTTCTTTTCCGGCAGCCTTTTCTTCTACATCAATCTCCTAGTAACTTGTCTTTGTCGGCCACGCGTTCGCTATGTAGTTACATCTTTCTCGTTAGCAGCGCATTCATGTCTTAATAAAAGTCCGCGCCATCCCAATGGGGCATCAGAAAAGAAAATATTCGTCTTCAAACAGGAATGGAAAGTTGTGGCGAGGCGAGCTCATCGCAGGTAAGGTGAACAGAGGTCTATGTCTCTCCACTGGCATAATTTCGGCAACAAGCATAACGTGAAATTCCTAAATTATGTAATATTACGCTTGCGTAACAGAAATTTCACCCAGGCCTAGCTTCAGTGGTGTAACGAAAATTGAAGGGTCCCCCCTGCAAAGTACACTAAGGGACCCCCCATGCTCCGGACCCAGTCAGGAGCTCTCAGGCCAGGGGCACACCACCCATACACATTGCTGAATGGGGCCCCTCTGGAGCTCGTGCCCCCCACACCGTGGGGACTCTGGGGGCTATTGTTATGCCACTGCCTACCTTACCACCTTCCTGCAGGCCATTACAGACATTGTTTCTAGTCCTGGACTTTTGTGTAATCGCCCAGTGCATTCAGGGCATATTAAACTTGATTTGCTACCATTGACCCAATTAGACTCCCAAACCTGAAATCAACGATTTGTAGGTGACAAGTTCAGGACTGGAGACAGTGTGCATAATGACCTGGATTGAGGAGCCACCCTAGTCATATCTGGACGTCACAAACATCGTCCGCCATTGCTCCTCAGCAGTGGGTGCCCCAGCTACGTTTGTGTAGTGTAAATAATATATATTTCACTTGATGCTGGGAAGCACAAATTACACCATGTGGTGTATTTACACCGTGTTCGTGGCAAAATTTTAGCATGGGAGCATGAAAACAACAAAAATGACTAGAACACGAGAGACTTTTGTTCAAGGAACTTGTTTTTTGCACTATTTTTTAGTGTGAAATACATTCTTGCGTCCAAAATGGACATGAGAACGCATTTCATGGTAAAATTTAGCAGTGAATGTCGATTTTGCATTTTGTGTAATTTCATGTAATGTCTCATAATTTTTGCGAAATTTCGCAAAAGCAACGTACATGAATTTCACATACCTGTAGTGCTAATCCTAGATTTGGCATCTTTAAATTACTCTGGACTGCACAAATTTGGCGCACATTTGAAGGCTAAACATAGCCAGCCCCAATATCTTTACAAAATAGTGACACGTCATTAAGTTCGACAATATTTTCACCTGTGAAACGCTTAACAATTATTTTGCATCCCCGTGGTCGTTCATGGCCGGAGGGACCAAGTTGGAGATGCTGAGTGAGGTACGTGACACATGAGCTACGTACGACACATCTGCAAAAATTGTACGTTCAGTATTTGATTGTTTTGGTGTGCATTCCCCCCTTCTTTTCGTGGACGTGCCTTTCTCTCGCTTTTCCCCTACCACATACCCCTCCACCCCCCCGCGCTTCCTACCCCACATATGGGAAATGTAACAATTATTATTATAGCTGTACTTTTCATCCGTGCCTACTGAGGGCGCATGATGACGCTGACGTTGTGTTGTTTATTCTTATATTATCTGTTTCTATCATTGAGCTTATGTTCGTGGGCTGATTGTGTCAGGTTCCCCCCCCGAAGGGTTTCTACTTCTGTGTATCACATTCCAATTTGTCAGCAAAACCCATAGCCTATGTTCCTCTGAAAAACTCAAGAAACACATTTAAAAAAAACAATTCATTTTGCATAACCACTGTGTGTGAAAGTGATACTGCCCTGGCGTCTGATTGACTTTTCTCAAGATATTATGGAACACAATGCGGGATAAGAAATCAGAGCTACACGTGCCATGATGGCCTGGGAAAAGAGTAGAAAAATAGGATCTGACTTGGTTCAAGGTCAGTAGAAGGTTATTCGTCTTCTGTATTCTTCAAACACACAGAGCACTGATGCAGATGAGAACTGCAGTTATAATCATCTCCACTAATTACTGACTGGTCTAATGAAACTGATTTTGGAAAAAAGGTTATTTCTGTAGACATTCCAGATGTTGGAAAGAGTACTGAAACACCACAGGAACTGCACACAAAAGCTTTGGAAGAGAAATGATATCTGGGTAGAACATCTGAGCAGTCAGAAGTCAATGTGTCAGGGTTTGGTTATGATAATGTTGGGTTAAATGTAAACTGTAGAGTTTCTGATCACATTAGTATTCAATGACTACTGTTCATTTAAGAATGAGCTCTTGGGCATGTACATGATCATTCATCTGCATGAATGGAAGTGAATGACCTAGCTGATTTCATTTAAAGTGAGTGACCCCACAAGCATCCTCTACTTTGTTTCCTTAGGTGATGGATTGGCTAGATGAAGGGTTATAGACAGAGTTTATTTGTAATGGGTTGAACTTGAATCTGACTCCAAGTTATGCTTTAGGCTTAAGTGAGGCAGAGTTATGTAACACCAAGGTGGAAAGAGACAGAAAATTACATTCTTGTCTTTCTAGAGATGCAAGCATGGACCATGTAGCTAAGTCTGGTGCAGTGGGACAACAGGAATGGTATCACTTTTATATGGAGAAATTAGACAAGCCGAGACATTCAAGAAGCTCCAGAGGTAGATGACTATCTTAGGTACTGGTCAAGATGCAGCAGGAGGATACGATGTAGGAATCATCACCAAAATTGGAGGGGAGGTGTAAATCAAAATATTATAGAAAAACCAGAGGAGCTATAAGAAGCAACCCATAGAAGGCCTTGTTTTGAGCGTTGCTGTCAATTAGACACTTCCATGCTAATGTCAAAGCTTTCCTTGCCAAAGGTCACCACAGTCACTTCTACTCCGTACTCATCCTCCTTGACCTTTCTTCCACCTTCAATGCAGTTGACCACAATATATGACTATCAAACATGTCTCAGCAGTGCGTCATGAACCTCTCTGAAAGCCACAAATGTTGATGGAATTTGCACCCCTCCATCATCAAATCCATCAAACCCACCTTCATCTTCCCCTAGCAATGCACCATCAGTTCATGACATATTCACCGGAACCTTCCCATAACCTCTAAAATTCAGATAAGTACTCCTGCTACTCAAAAATCCTAATCTGGACCCTCACGATCTTGCACAATACTGTCCTATCACTCACTCCATCTTCTTGATTTTAGAAAAAGCAGTGGCACTTCAGCTTCTAGAATACATCAACAAAAATAATCTATTGTTAGCATATCAAGCTGGACAAAGTAGGTGCCTGCATTCAAATCCTTCTTGATATTTCTGCGACCCTGACATCATCGCTCATCAAGAGCTACTTAATATAATCTCCACCCATATATGGACATCAAATACAGTCCTCAAATGGTTCACATCTTCATCACAAGCAACATGTTCACATGGATAAATCTTTAGTCCCCTGAAATTCCAGGTAAAATACAATGTTACACTGGGATAGAACGAACTGTTCCTCCTTGTACCAATACTATTTAAAAGTTATCTTCCTAGGTTCTTGCTGAGGTGTATTCTGCATTCACACCATAGACCATCTAGACACACCCTCTCTAACAAGAAACAACACTGCAGAACAGGACTGTAAACTATATGCCACTATGTAGGTGCAACATTAGGCCATGCTTTTGCATGCAAAAAATCAAACTGTACAAAGAAATTTAACCTGCAGGGGCGGCTCCTCCGCTAAGGCGGAGGAGCGTCGCCCCACTGCCTTGCAGCAGTAAAAAAATGAAAAAATAAAATGATAATAATGTAATGTTATTATCATTTTATCTTGTCCTCCTGCTGTGGCAGCTTTGTGTGAGGGAGCGGGGTGGGGCTGCAGAGCAAGGTGAGGAGTGGCAGAAACCCCTGAGTGCGCAATGACTGTTTGGTCGGCCCTCTCGGGCCGCCCAAAACAGTCATGCACACTTTCCCTGTTCTCCATACAGGCATCATGACAGCCTGCATGGAGAACATGCACAGGACCCAGTCCCTGGCTGAGCGCCGATCCACGGCGCTCAGAGTAATCACAACGCTGCATCGCAGCGTTGTGATTGGTCAGGGGAGCCTGGCTGTTTCCTGGAGTCCGAGACAGAGGGGAGTGGGGACACAGGACCCGGCGGCAAGGTAAGTGTATTTTTTTAAATTTAAAATGTGCCCCAAGTGCGGCCACCCGCGAGCTGTGCCGGCCACCACTGTTAACCTGTTTTGCATTATGTGGAAGAGTGTGAGGAGTTTTGAAACTTTGCCTCCATCTACTTTTCTTTTAAAAACATGCAGGTGAAAACAACTGCAGATTTTTTAATACTGCGCTAGAAAAAATCATAAAAACCCTACATTCAATAGGATAATTCTAAAACAAATATATATTTTAACTAAATAACTAATATGCTAAAACATTTTTGCTGTAAATTGCATTGCGTAGGGATAGTGCCTGGAAACGCTTAAAAGCATTTGGAAGCATAGTTGATTAGTTAGCTTACTCAGCACAGTCTTGGTGTATTGAGAGTCAGGGGGCAACATAGAGTTTACAACTATTCGTACGAAGTTGTGTGTACAAGCCGAGACAGACCAGAATACTAAAGCTGACATCGTTTCAGGCTCTGATTAGTATTTGACCCATTTTGAACACAGAAAACATACTCTGAGAGGAAGACAGCCTGATGCCGAGAAAATAAATGGCGTTTTGCAAGGAGAACACGAGCTAGAGAATGAGAGCTGCATTATGAAAGAGTAGAATCATAAATATAGAATACTAACTGGGAAAGGGTTTCCATCGCTAAGACGTCCAAACCTACATTACAAAATAGGTTACGAAATGGCCAGAACACCTGTGAGAAGGCATGATGTTTTGGGAAACATACAGCCAGAGCCTAGCAGTTTTCTAAATGAAAGAATGTCAGCTTTTTAGATATTTAAGGCTGTGTTTGGGTATTTAGTTAAGATTCATGTACAGGAATGAGCGGAAGCACTGCACAAAAGCCAGTTTGCTCTTTCATTGTGTGGCCAAAGGACCTTTTAAACTTTCTTGGATCTCCCAAACAGATGCAATGGTACATCTTAGGGTTGTTTTTCTTATTTCCCCATGGAAATTTTTACAGAATGTACTTTATTTAATTGTGCCATCAATATATTATATTAATAAATGCTTGTTCAAATACTTATTGGGTGTGGCTTATTGCGTTTTGCCATACTATAAAATGTTGTACATATTGCAAGAACTCGCTGCCCTGGCTGGCGGATCACCAACCGGTCATTGCAGGACTGGTACAGGCACTAATAACAGTCACACCCACACAGGACACACACAGACTGGCTCATGCAAAATCCACAAACGTTGCACAGTCACAAGGCTGAGAAGTTATGAATGGCAAATAATTTCAACAGTGGGGATAAAGGCACACACAGTTCTAGTTCAGAGTGACCGCTTGACATAAAAGCTGCTCTGGTAATACTGTGATGTGAATATGAATTGGAATCAACAAAATTCACCACCAGCTTCACAACCATCTCAAGACATCTGTACTCAGCTCTCCCACTATTTCAGCCTCAAGATCAGCAACATCTACAACAAGTTTGATCCCCAGCTATCCACAATCGCAGCACTCCTGCCCCACAAAGTAACCCCCCCCCTGGGCGTCCTTATGACCTCCTGGCCCATCATCACCACAGCAGAAACCCCAGCAACCATGTGATCTGTTCACTCAAGAGGCCTGTCGGATCCTTGCTCGCACTTCTTCACCAAAGGATTGGACCCCATCTGCACTAACTCAACAACTCCATCAACAAAGCCACTTTCCTGGATGCTTGGAAACACACTGCTATACTCCACCCTTCTGAAGAAACTATCTGCAGATCCTAAAATGCTGGCGGCTATCTACCAACTAATTTCCTTGAGCTCTATCCTGTCAAAGTACTGGAAAAAGTCATCAACAAACGACTGGCCGGCCACCTAAAGAGCAACCACCTCATCGACCCCTTCTAATCAGGATTCAAGCCCAACCATAGTACCAAGACCGCCCTCATTGCCACCAGATGACATCCGACTGATCATGGACAGAGGAGACACCACAGCCCTCATCCTACTCAGCCTATTTTCCACCTTCAACACTGTCTCCCTCCCCAGTCTGATTCAATGCCTCCACAATGCCAGCATTTGAAGGCCCTCTCTCTGCTGAATCTGCTCCTTCTTCATCGGACACACCCAGATGGTCAGCCTGGCCCCCTACACCTCACCTGCCACCAACCTAATCCATGGAGTTCCTCAAGGTTCATCTCTCAGCCCCATGCTGTTTATCACCTACATTGCACAGCTCTCCAACATCATCTGATCCTAGGGAATCAACATTATCTCATTTGCTGGTGACACCCAGTTCATTCTCTCCCTCTCTGGTGAAACATCTACCACCCAGACTAGCTTCATCTCATGCATGTCTGAAGTCACCAGCTGGATGAAGACCAACTGTCTGAAACGCAACACAGACAAAACAGAATCAATGCTCTTCTGAAAGAACACTTTCCTATGCAACTCTACCTGGTGGCCAGCATATTTGGGACAAACACCGTGTGTAATCAAGCCAAGAACCTGGGCATAGTGGTGGACAACTTGCACTTGATGACCAGCCAAGTCAATGCGGTCACCTCATCCTGTTTCTACACCCTACTGATGCTCAGAAAAATCTTCAGATGTCTCCCTGTCAACAAAAGCAGAAATGTCATGAGGGCCCTCATCACCAGAAAACTGGACAACAGCAACACACTCTTTGTTAGCATCACTCCCCAACTGACCAGAAGACTTCAGGACATACATAAAGCAGCAGCCAGATTCACACTCAGGCTCCCTAACCGAACACACATCCCCTCACATCTCCAAGGGCTCCACTGGCTCCTTGTCCAAAAATGCGCACTCTTCAATATCCTCACCCACACCTACAAAGCCTTGCATAATCTAGGTTCCTCATAACTCAAGAGCCGCAGCAATTTCCATGCCTCGACCTGAAACCTACATTCAGGCGGCCTTCGCATCCCCTGCATTCACAGCGCCAGAGCCGATGGCTGCACCTTCTCACACCTTGCACCCAAGACCTGCCTGCAGTGACCACCCCCTGAACATTAAAGCCACCTCCTCAGTCCATGAATTCCACAAGAAACTGAACACATGGCTCTTTACCTACACTTAGCCAGGGAAGTCCCTTTCTTAGCTAGCGTCTAGATACCCTCCCGGGTGAGATGTGCATTCTACAAATAGTCATAACACAACAGCCCCAGTTTTCCACAAGGCCCACCTGCCTCTCTCCTTTAAAATCTGCAATAGAGAAAAAAATAAGGCAGAGGGCCCTCTTGGCCTGTGGAATCTTTATGGACTATTTCTTTTAAAAAGAAATGCAATTGTCTTCAATGTACCATGACTATATTCAAGAATTCTTGATTCTAATTAAATTTTGAGCCACCCAATCTGGAACTTTACGAGGTGCATCAACGTCTTTAGGATTAATACACAAACTTATGTCAAATACTCACCAATGTACCATAAGTGAACACAGGAGAAGTATAGTAATTTTAATTATGAAGAAATATTATACATCTTAATATTTAAATTACACGGGGAGAAATGTCATGAAGAAATTATTTTACATTTTCTTGTCTTTAAAAACTGCCTCCCTGTTCACTCGTGCAATGGTGAGGGGCAAACATGCCTTACTTTTAAGAAGGCCCAGTCCATAACTAGTGTATCAGGTACTCCAACGTTTTATCCTGCTGACTGTTATTCCCATGCTGGCATTAGAGCACCATGCTACACTCCATACAGCCGGTGCATACCTGTACCAGAAAGGGAGTGCCAGGATAAGACATTAGGTATGGTGTCAGCATAGCCCTCTTTTGTGGAAGGGAATATTTTCTGTGCCCTGTACAAGCGGGATGCAGGAAACAGTCCTGATGAGGCAAAGTCCACAAAAATATAGGCTGGTTGGCTACTTGAGCATATGCTCAAGATGTCACCGGGGTCAAAGAAAGTAATGGGAAAGGCCTCCTGAAAATTGTGGAATGCTTGCTCTTTGAACTCAGGGGTGACTGGGTTGCACTGCCTCTATATTTGCAAAACCACTGGGAACACTGACCCAGTGATTAACATTGTACCTACCCATGCACTGCCCTATCACCACACACTACCCCTCTCCAGCACACACTGTCCCTATACTGCATAAGCCTATTCACATACAGGGCTTGTCCTCCCAGCCACTGCAATACATGGTACTAGGCCCTGCTCTTGCCCTTACTCACTCCCTATTCCAAGGCACCGCTGGGGCTGCAGGGGCTATTGTTACGCCACTGACTGACTTACCACTCTGACGCAGGCTTTTTAAAACATTGCCATGTCTTTTTAGGCTCAAAAATCCATTGATCAATGAAGCAATTGTCCTTAGTCAGATTAGAATGCACACCAACTAGCCTGTTGCACTGAGGATTTTCAAATATTGACTACGATGCTGAAGTGCATTGGTTTTCTTGACAAGCACACGTTATGGGCACAGTTTACATTGGATGAGTGGTTCCTACCAACAAAACAAATTTCCTAAATTTTCGCTATGAATCTCGTGATAGCCTGTGTAATCTGTAATCCTGTTGTATGAGTCTGCAAAAGATTCTTCCGTTGCACCCAAGTACGGCTCGCCCTGTGGTGGTTCAGGCAACTATTCTTAGCTGAGTTCATTGAAAAGGAAGGTGCACCCAAGAAATATTCGGAAGAACAGATTCAGTCCATAAGTCTTCTTTATTCAAAAATAATATTTAAAAACAGATGCACAGCTAACGCGTTTCGTTCCTATGTGCCAAAGGAACTTCATCAGGGCTTGTAATGACATGTGAAGAGGTTATTGTAGCAACCGCTATTAGTAAATGGTGTACTCCGGGTGACATGGTCACGAAAAGAATATACAAAAAAGGCGTCGATTCTTAGTATAGTGCAATTATGTATGCACCATCAAAGTAATAATGAAATCGGAGGGTCCCGGAATTCCACCAACTGAGGGGAAGAAGGAATAGTTCAACCCTCACTGTGAATTCTTAATAAAGTGCGAGTATGTATGCACGATCAAAGTAATAATGAAATCGGGAGGTCCCGGAATTCCACCAAATGAAGGGAAGAAGGAATGGTTCAACTCTCACTATAAGATTTGTAAACGGACCGCAGATCAGCGAAACGGCATGATAACCAGCAAAGATTCTTAGCTGCCTCAGTAACTGCAATGCCCTGCCTGCCCGATCACTTATAAGACCTCAAAGGATTCAAACCGCAGTGGCAAGGCTAGCGCTGGGATTGCCCCTGCCCTACTGTTTTGCCACAGCACATGGCCATCTGGTTCATTTATTTATGTCTGTGTCCACTTGTCTAAGATTCAGATTGGACTCAGATTGCTGTTGACTTAAAAGCATGGATTGGCCCAAGATATCCCTTCACATATGGGGCCAAATTAAAGCTATAACTTGAAGATCTCATACCAGAGTGTAACAGCCGCTAATAAGGCATGGCTTGATGGCAATTGAATTTTAATAGGTACTGTGAAAAGACAACCCAAAACAAGCAAGTAACACATATTTGAGGAAAAAGCAACTAAAGAGAATCTATACAATAATGTACGCAATCTCAGAGGCACTACGGGCCATGATGGTCATTGTAAACAGAAAAAGATCAAAATGTGCGAATCAGTAAACCCTTCCAGAAGACACAGAATAGACCAAATGTTAGAAACAGTCCCTTATTAGAGAGTGTTAAGTAAACCATCGATGAAGCACTAAGGCAGAGGTCTTCAAACTTTTGTAGGTTGAGCCCCCCCAGCTGAATTTTTTTAGATGTTGGGCCCCCCCACCACTTGACAGAAATTTATGGAATCTGGTACACTACATAATGAACCGCCATGCACATATCCCCGGCCATATCCAGCAAATAATGTTCAATACAATAAGAGTGTTTAGTAAACTGCAGGTTTGTGAGTGGGTGTGGTGAAATGACAGAGGCTTATTACACAGCTCAAAACACCATTTTCCAAGATAAAATGTGCGCAAATTGTTTTTACTAGGATGCTTTGTTTTACACATGACATAGATTGATAATAACACCACCAACATAAATGTGACGGGTGTGCCTGTTTTTCGCCACAGAGACGGTCAATCTGTGGATGGATTTTTGCTACTGCCATCCTCAGGTTGTGCTCCACATCCAGTCTTGAGCGGTACTTAGTCTTTAATACCGCAAGTACTGAGAACCCAATCTCACATAAATAGGAGGAGCTGAAAGGCAAGAGAGTCTTGATAGCAGTTTCTCTCAAAGCTGAATATTCTGCAGACATTTTCAGCCAAAACAGGAACTGTAAGGGAGACAGTGTTGTCAGATTTTTCGAGCACTCCCTAGCTCAGAGCTGGTACACGAGAAACAATTCTTTTCTAGAAATCATTAACAAACGTTTTACGCAGCATTATAATGGGATAATTGCCCACCAACCAGTTATGGATCCGAAGACAAAGTTGAAAGTCCACAGAGAGGGCGCTGAACGAACACCTAATTGAGAATTCCTTAGTGGTACGATAAGTTGCTTGCCTGAAGCAGTGGGGGTTTAGGACACATCGGGCTTATGTTTAAAAAAAATTAGAAATAATAATAAATTAATGATGTTGTTTATTTTACTTCAGAGCAATGTTGTCTGACAGACTTTGTGGTGGCAGGGACATGTTAAGGATTTTGGGTGCCCTGGGCCAAAACTATTTTGGGGGCCCCTGTTCAGTACAGCTTTGAGTTTAAATGATTTACTTTCAGCTCTGCCATACCCTCTTTAGCCAGGCTACTAACGGTGCACAGGCACTATGGTCGAAATTCTAAAAGCGTTTACATCTAATATTCCAGAGATAGTGATGTGTTTTCACTGTTGTAACAAAGCAGCAGCCCCTTAATTTTACAGCGAATAATATCTATGATATCCTCCAATTTCTCATATGTGAGGACCCGCTTGGATCTAAAATAAACTTTTTTATGGTTGTTGCATGAAACAAACACATTTCTCTGCAAATAGACTCCGTTAGAACTGGGGGTCTCTAGTTGGCAGAGGTAGGTAGCTTTGTCCAAATAGGGACCCTTGCTTCTAGTCAGGGTAAGGGGGATACACTACTAAAATAACCCCTGCTCACCCCCTTGATAGCTTGGCACGAGCAGGCAGGCTTATCTCAGAGGCAGTGTGTAAAGCATTTGTGAACACATACAGTAACCCAGGGACCACACTACAGATGGACACCACACAGGTTGTAGTATAAAAATAAGTATTTTTATATAGACTTAACACAAGACCCAAAACGACAAAAACCCACAATACAATATGAAAAATATGACTGTCAAATGGTAGAAAATAGCTCAGTTCAATAAGGATAATAAATGCGACACTTTACTCTCAATGTACCTTTGGATGCGTAACGCAAAACTAACAAAAGGGTCGCAGGGAAGGTGAGGCTTCGATTCCTTACACGCAGAAAGGAGGATGCATCGGTTTCTTACTGCGGCCCGGTTCCGATGCGTCGAGATGGCGCTCCGATGCAATGACGATCCAGTGCGATGCGAGAAAATGGCGTCTTGCTTATGGTGCGACAACGTAGACAGCGTGCACGCCCGACGGCCGTGCGTCGACTCGGCGATCTTCTGAGCCACGACAGGCCCTGCGACACGCTTCTCCGGTGATGCGCCAGCGTCCTCTGGGGCGGCGGTACGCTTCTCCGGTGATGCGCGGCGCTTCGGTGATGCGATGGTGGCAGCGGCGGCACGCTTACTCTGCGATGCGACGACAACTGCTGCGGCGGCACGTTTCTCCGGTGATGTGGGGCGCTTCGGTGGTGCGACAGCGGCAGTGGCGGCACGCTTACTCCGCGATGCGACAACAACTGCTGTGGCGGCGACACGCTTCCTCTTTGTTGAGTCGCACTTCCAGCTCCCAGCGACACGCGGTGCACTGTACTAGGGTCTGACAGTAAATCAAATAAGCCAATCATGGAGTCACTTATCCATTACATCACTTTACAGGGAGAGCATATGCACTTTAACACTGATCAGCAGTGGTAAAGTGCCCAGAGTCATAAAACCAACAAAAACAGGTCAGAAAGAATACAGGAGGAAGGCAAAAAGTTCAGGGATGACCCTGCAAAATGGGCCAAGTCCAACACAACCCCCTTCCAGCCAAAACGCAGGGTAGACCAATCACTTCCTTGATGGGATTCCCTACTTTGGGTGATAGAACATGGACCCTGGCCCGCAACAGCAGGGGCATATTCCAGTTCTACGCCAATCTGAACCTATCTGGATCCCTCTGTCCATACTCTCAGGGCCCACTAAGCTAACCCATGGGGAACCCTTCTCCTCACCTGTGGACACCATCTGTGCAGCACCTAACCATAGGTTGCTCACAGGTGTGTCCCAACAGACAGACAGTAAGCCACAGCGGTCAGTGATGAGACCCAGGCCTTATGCCTCTCAGGGCTCTCAAACCTCTGTGGCGTTAGAGAGCGGGGGGCAGTAGCCCCAGGTGCCTGGCACCCTTTGTCCACTCTCCCTCCTGTCAGGTCAGGTATTACATCCTGACACTGACCCACCAGCCCCGGGCCTGTACCCGGCGGCTGGACCGGAGACTGGGGTGGGCTTTCCCAGACCCGGTCCTCCTCCTCGGGGCTCTGCACCCTCCCACCTGGAGCGGTAGCCCCTTCCAGAATTGTCAGGGCACCTGTGGCAGGCGTCCTGCATAATTCGCCCACCAGTTCAGGGGTTCTATCCTGTAACTGGGATCCCAGCATAGGGTCTGTACCCTTAGACTGGGCAGAGGTCAGGGGTGAGGCTGTCCTCTCCCCGCCCCCCTTACTGGGGCCTTGCACCCTCCCACCGGGAGTGGTGCCCCCAGAAGACAAACTGGTAGGGGCACTGTTAACAGCTGCCCCTTCCTCCAGGTCAGGGGGGACACACTGAACCTGGCCCTCCAACCCAGGGTCTGTACCCTTAGGCTGGACCTGTGCCTGGCAACCCAGGACTTCCGGGGGGGTACACCAACCCCCCCCAAGGGAAACACACTCCTCTAGAGTTGTATAAGAATGTGCCTGGTGCACCAGGACTTCCTGGGGAGCACGCATGCCCCCCCAGAGGGTAACATCTCTCATGTGTTGTGTGACAGTCTGCCTGGCGCTGATCTCCCAACCCCTGTCCACCCGACAGGGAGTGAAGACCCCCCCAAAACAGAAGTGGTGTCACCATGGTCACTCCTAGGAGCCCTTCTGGCTGGACCCTGACCCACTGGCTCTCCCACTGGGGAACACATCCCCCTCTCACCCCTCAATCTGGACTTCTGCACCCTCCCAACTGGAGCGGTACTGCCAGACACCAGAACCACTGGAGCTCCGTTTACAGACGCTCCAGGTTCTCCTGACACTTGGAGATCCCCCTCAAATGGCCTACCAGTACAGCCTAGGCCCCCAACCTGGTGTTCCCTTAAGGAACCCTCCAGGCCCTGAGACTGGGTTTCGGGCACCTTGGGACACGCAGTCCCACACTCACTCCTTCTCCGCAGTGCCCCTACACCCCTCCCACTACACTGGGACCTAGCTGGGCTACTCTGAACCTCTTCCCCCATGCAGGTCTGGAAGATACTTGAGCCACTCCTTTTAGGATCACTCCCAAATGCCTCTTCAGATCCTCTAACACGCAGACAGAGGTCTGCCTCCTGTGCAAGCTACCTGAGATCAGAGAACTCACACTCCAACAGGTGTTGGCATAGCTCTGGAAAACAGGGACTTACAATATGCTCTCCACAATTTGAGTCATATATCCCCACCAAACTATCCTTCACCTCACCATCCAGTGCCTCGCACACGTACCCCACACCACTCTCCTGAGATGGGCAAGACAGTATCTGACTGTCTCTGTCACTCAACCCACACTCTTCTGGGCGGTCTTCACACTCACACACCAGGACTTCAACCATTGGGCAACCCCTCTCCCTGCACCTCCCATCTAGAGTCAGTAGAGTGTCCCTCCCACCACTAGGACTATGAACCCCTGTGCCAGTTCCCCAATCCACCTCAGGGACACTGCGCACCACTGGAGCTACCTCATATCCTTGAGCCTCCTGGTGTATATTAACCCCCTCCTTCAAGTCAGGCGCCACATCTCTGGGTGTGTGTACTACTCCCTCAGTACTAGATAACATAATTCTGCTGCCAGCATCTGAGCTGGACTCCACCTCCAACTCAGCCAAGCTCACTTCCTGAGCTACACACATTTCTTTTTCAGCTAAGGCTCGCTCTATCTCCTCGCACTCCCGGTCTAGCTGCCTCAGCCTCCGGTCACGAGCACGAATCTGATTCCTCTCTTCACGAGCCAATCTTTCCCAAAATGTTTCCTCCTCAGGGCCACTGCCCTCTTGGTATTCTGGCTGGGAATCCTCCCCCTCAGATTCCTCCTCAGAGTCATCTGCTAGAGTTGCTTCCCAGCGTAGCACCTCATAGCTATGCAGGGCTGCCTCAAGATCCTGCCTTGTGGATCTCCTTTTCACAGGTAGCCCCCTCTCCTTGCAAAATACTTTTAGTTCCCTTATCTTGTAGATATTCAGGTGCAAAAAGTTAACTTCCAATTTGACAAGGTCCAACAGGTGCAACAACTAACCAGAGTTCCAATAACCAAAGTCCAAAGGGAAACAGGGAAAAATAGTATGTGGTTGCGTTTGGTCTGCACTCACTAGTAGTGTACACCAATCACTGTATATGAGTCACAAATGCAAGTCCAGAATCCTCACCGCTGACCACTAATGTTAGAACTGGGGGTCTCTAGTTGGCAGAGGTAGTAACTTTGTCCAAATAGGGACCCTTGCTTCTAGTCAGGGTAAGGGGGATACACTACTAAAGTAACCCCTGCTCACCCCCTTGGTAGCTTGGCACGAGCAGGCAGGCTTATCTCAGAGGCAGTGTGTAAAGCATTTGTGAACACATACAGTAACCCAGTGACAACACTACAGATGGACACCACACAGGTTGTAGTATAAAAATAAGTATTTTTATATAGACTTAACACAAGACCCAAAACGACAAAAACCCACAATACAATATGAAAAATATGACTGTCAAATGGTAGAAAATAGCTCAGTTCAATAAGGATAATAAATGCAACACTTTACTCTCAATGTACCTTTGGATGCGTAACGCAAAACAAACAAAAGGGTCGGAGGGAAGGTGAGGCTTCGATTCCTTACACGCAGAAAGGAGGATGCGTCGGTTTCTTACTGCGGCCCGGTTCCGATGCATCGAGATGGCGCTCCGATGCGATGACAATCCGGTGCGATGCGAGAAAATGGCGTCTTGCTTATGGTGCGACAACGTAGACGGGATGCGTGCACGCCTGACGGCCGTGCGGCGACTCGGTGATCTTCTGAGCCGCGACAGGCCCTGCGACACGCTTCTCCGGTGATGCGCCGGCGTCCTCTGGGGCGGCGGCATGCTTCTCCAGTGATGCGAGGCGCTTCGGTGATGCGACAGCGGCAGCACGCTTACTCTGCGATGCAACGACAACTGCTGTGGCGGCACGCTTCTTCGGTGATGCGGGGCGCTTCGGTGGTGCGGCAGCGGCGGCACGCTTACTCCGCGATGCGACAACAACTGCTGCGGCGGCGACACGCTTCCTCTTTGTTGAGTCGCACTTCCAGCTCCCAGCGACACGTAGTCTCTCAGAAGGCCCAGCAGCAGTAGGCACTTCAATTCCCAGCAAGGGAATTCAGGAGGGAAGCTGGGGGTGAAGTCTTGTATCCCTGAGACTTCAGGCAGGAGGCAAGCTCAATGTTCAAGCCCTTGGAGATCTTCTTCAAGATGATCAAAGCACACTCAGTCCTTTTCTCCTTTCTTTGGCAATAAAGTAACCACTGCAGGCCAATCCCAAAAACACTCAGTAGAGGGGTAGTCTCCTCCTTCAGCTTCCTGGTTCTTCTCCTCAGCAAAGGTTCGTCTTGATTCCCAGAAGTGATCTAAAGTCTTGGGGTCTGGGCCCCAGTATTTATACTAGCAAATCCTTTGTCCTCTGAAGGCAGAGGGTCCTGTACCTAGTCCAAACCAGTTCTGGGTGCATTCTGCCAGTGCACAACTTCTTCCTTTGTCAGTGTGGGCCAGGGTCATCAGACACACCACAGGAGGTGGAGCCAGCATTGTGGAAGCCAGGCACAGCCCTATTCAGGCCCAGGTGCTTCTCCTCCCACCACTCCCAATGCAGTTAGGTCTATTCAGCCTACTGCTGACTCACCCTGTCTCCTGGAGTCCCCCAGCCCCTGTCACCCACAAAACCAGACATACAATACACAAGCTAGCAGAGGCAGGCTGGATGGTTAGGCAAGAAAATACCTACTTTCTAAAAGTGGCATTTTCAAACACAGAATGTTAAAACCAACGTCACTAAAAGATGTATTTTATCATTCTGAGTTCAGGCATACTAAATACGAATTTCTACCATGTGCCCTGGGTCAGTTAGGATTATAAGATGTTATAATCAAGCTGCCCAGTCTGGCCTATGGGGACAGGTAGCCTTGCAATAGTGAAAAACGAAATTGGCTGTAATTCACTATCAGGGCATGTCCTACCTCTTACATACAATGCACCCTGCCCGCAGGACCACTTTAGGGGTGACTAATATGCAGAAAATGGAAGGTTCGGGGACTGGTAAGTGGGTGCACCTACCAAGTCGACATGGCAGTACCAGACTGCACACAGGCTCTGCAATGGCAGGCCTGAGACACGCTTTCCAAGCTGCTCCGGTGGGTGGCACAACCAGTGCTGCAAGCCCACCAGCAGCATTTGATTTACAGGCCCTGGGCACACGCGGTGCACTATACTAGGGTCTGACAGTAAATCAAATAAGCCAATCATGGAGTCACTAATCCATTACATCACTTTACAGGGAGAGCATATGCACTTTAGCATTGATCAGCAGTGGTAAAGTGCCCAGAGTCATAAAACCAACAAAAACAGGTCAGAAAGAATACAGGAGGAAGGCAAAAAGTTCAGGGATGACCCTGCAAAAAGGGCCAAGTCCAACAGGCTCCCTCACATCAATCACATTAAAAAGAAATTAAACAAAACGGTATTTACAAGAATCTGTTTAGGAATTATTCCAGGCCATCAGGGCAAAAACAGAGCTGTCTCTATCAAGGGGCCCCCTGAAAGGCAGGATTGCAGTGCATGTAAATGTGTCCTTTTGTAATTTAGGACGAAAATCTTGATGGGGCACGACATGCCCATACTTGTGTACAGGGGCGCAACTAGGCCCAAACTTCGGGTGGGGTCTAACACTCCCAGCCAGGGCTGGCCCTAGCACTGGTCGCACACAGTGCAACAGTCTTTTTTGGTGCCCCTCCCCTATTTCCTCCTTCTCCATGTATTTCCTCACTACCACTCACCAACGATGCACCTCATCTCTCTATAGCACCTTTCTGGCAAACATTTCATTTTTTTATAGCACTACTCATTGTTTACTCACACTCAGTTCAGTGATCTGCTTTGTACATGTTCTTTGTAGCAGGCACATTAAACCTCTGCACTGTGTGGGTGGCAGGAGTGCCCATGTGAGTGCACGGTGAGCCATGCGACAGTGTGAGACTAGGGTAAGAGGAGTGACTGCAGGGTGAGTGAGGTGACCATATGAATTTGGGTGCGGATGTAGGTGCAGAGTGGGACGAATGAATGTATGGTTAGTGATGGGCTTATTTGAGTGAGATTGCAGATTGAGCAGTGAGGGGGACAGGTGAGTGAAGTGTCACATGAGTGCAGGTTGAGTAGTGTGCTCATGTGACTGCAGAGGTGAGTACAGGGTGAACAGCGCAAGTGCATTGTGAGTGCAGAGTGATCACTGTGAGTGCAGGGTAAGTGGGTGAATGGTGTGAGTGCATCGGGATCAGTGTGAGGGCATTGTGATCGCTGTGAGTGCAGGGTGAGCGTGAAAGTGAAGGGCGAGAATGAGGAGCGAGTTGTCTGAATGCAAGGTGCATTCCCAGACACTTGAAGTAACTCAGCATGTTATTGACGGCAGCGTAGGGTTTCAGATATGTTAAACTATTGCTATTATGGCAGTAACCAGGGATCAGGGTGGAGGAAATAAATGTGCTGATCTTGCAACAAACTTCCAGTTTTATGATTAGGGTTGCCAGCTCATTATTTTGATGTCCCAGGAGGTACAAAAATAAGCAGTCACCTAAAGCTGTATTGTTAGCACTTGTCTGTGCATACTTTGAACAGCAAATATAAATAGAAAGAACTTTTAATTGTGTTCTAGGGCTGCCTGAATGATCCATGACTGATAATAAAAGGGAACAAAGACAGAAAAGTCACATTACAAATGAATACATACTTCTCTATTTATTACCTTATTTAGTGTCAAGACAAGCAATTTGCAGGCTGTTTAAACAACACATGGCTGGCTGGCATTTTGCGCCCCTGCCTGTGTAATTTTAAAAGAAACTTTGTCTCCTTTCTGGGAAGAGCTAACCCTACCAGGACGGGGTTAAATTCATAAAGCTGAAATGCTTCAGTTTGCAGTGGGAGACAGGAGGTCTCCTCTGCTAAAACTGAAAGCAAGGAACAGACTGTCATTTCAGCTGCAGTGGGAGGCAAGGAGTCTCCTCTGCTATGAAATCAAACGTGAAGGAACGGGATTGTCTGTTCGTTTGCTTTCGGTTTTAGCAGAGGAGACTTCCTGTCTCTCACTGCAGCTGAAGCATTTCAGCTCTACCAATTAACCCCCTCCTGGGTCGGTTAACATGACAAAAAGCATGGGCACGTCGAGCCCCATCGATTTCCCCTCCCTCCCCCCTCCAACCATACCGGAGTTCTCCAAAAAAAAAATCCCCAGAAGACTTGCGACGCGGGACAGTGGAAGAGAACAAAGGTAAGATTAGAGTGGAGTGCGCGCCCCACAGATTGAAGAACTCTGCACTAAGGTGATCTACACCCAGTTACAGAACTGCAGAAGACACCACATTCAGACTCAACCCAGACTTGGGAATAGAAAATTGAACTAAAGCTAAGTTCTGCTGCTAAAAATAAATGGTAAATGGTCGATGAGGGATTCACGGGTGATCCCATGAGCCCCACGTCACTGGGCATGGAAGGGACTGAAGGGGCATTTTTTGGATGTCAGTGGGGCAGAGACCCAAATTTTCTATCCAACCAAGTGAGTTCTCACTGGTGACTCAAAACTGACGGAGTAGAGAGCTACCGGTGATTCAAATGCAGTATAGTGGTGCTTCACCAGAGGTATAAAACTCCATATAGATTTCACTGCAAAACAATTTGAGGCATACTTACAACCTATAGGCAGGAATTGCATATCTAACTTAGCACTTCCATGCACCTTTTTGGCGATGTCAGTATGATTTGCATATCACTTTATTGCTGTTGTTAAGTCATGAAAGAAGGTAAGTCTTGGTAAGAAATGCTAAAAATAAAATGCTGCTTTTGAAGCAAAAATACTTTAATTACATAAACACGTTAATAACTAAGTGGCAGTTGAAGTGAGTGATACACCCAGAACTGCTATTAGTTATGTTCGATCTGACTTACCTTTTCTTAGTCTCTTGTGGTACCATGGCCTTCGCCAGCATTTCTTTGTATATCGGCGACTTTAAGTAGCGAGCGTAAGTATCCTATTGGGTGGAAACAGAAAATGTGACTTATACCATGGAGAAAGATTAAAGGAGGCTTGATGTTGTTCCTCTGTGCCCCTTATCTTAGTTATTTTAGGTGAAATATCTTTCAACACAAACATACACAATCACCTGAGCAGGAATTATAAGTATACATGCAATGGATTTATTTATTTCATATTGGCAGTATCGCCTCCATGTGTATGACATGGCCTGTTATGTCTAAGACCAACTGTCTTTGCCCTTGTCTCTTGTTACACATGCCAGTGGTGGGGTGGGCTGGCCACTTGGGTACAGCGTTACTGGGACACCACTGAATGGACTTTTATTCTATCTGTGTGGTTTAAGTTCTCTGTCTCTAATTTCCATCCTATCTCTACAGGTGGATTTCTGAACTGGTGGAGCATTGATTTGGAATAGCCATGCTGAAGATCTGAGATCCACCCTGGCTTCCACCCGGAATCCAGGCAGTTTAGGCAAACTCTCTGACTCCACGTGTATTCACCCATTTATTCATTGTTGCTCTTACATTCAATTCTTTACTGTTCCTGCTTGCAGAAGCCTGTGTCATTGTGCAGCAAGACCTGTTCCTAGAAGTAGGTGACAGGACAGAGTCCAAGGACTTCGAGTGTCATAGAATGCACAAATTCAGGGGCGGCTCTTCCGCAATGGTGGAGGAGCATCGCCCCACTGGCTCAGAGCCAGCATGTGAAAAATAAAACGATGTTCTATCATCATTTTATTTTTCATTTGCCAGCTCTGAGCCAGCGCTTGTAGGGAGGGGGGAGCAGGAGTGCTATGTGCACTTCGAAGTCCGCATGTGTGTTTGGCCGGCTGTCGCAGGCCAGTCAAACACACATGCGCACTTAGGTTTCTCCAACCCTGCAGTATTGAACAGCCGGGCTGGAGAAACAGCACAGACTCCCTGTCCTGAGCGGAGCGTCTTTTCATCCCACTCAGGCCAATCCCTGCGCTGCTCTCATAGCATGCTTAGCATGAGAGCAGCGCGGGGATTGCACAGGGAGTCTGCTCCAGTGTCTGCTGGGACCAGGAAAAACTGGAGGCAGCTGGCAGCTTATGGTAAGTTCCTTTAAAAAAATAAATATTATTAACCCCTGCGCTAGCCCCCGCGCACCCTCCACCCACCTCACCCTCCTTTGTTTGTGCCAGCCACCACTGCACAAATGTAACTTTTCCTATTTGTTAGAACTGTGATTGCTATAACTACCGATCTCTTCAAACAAGCAGATTCTTTATAATGGACTTTAATAAACGCTTGATTTTTTGGAGCCTACGGTTCAGAAACATTGGCCAGACTGTAATAGTTTATATAGTACTTGTGATATAAGAATGATTTATGATTAGTCATTGGTGGTCTAGTAGCAAGCAATTAGTGGCAGTTGTTGGTCTAGTTCAACTCGTAGCACTCATTTTACTGAGAAAAGGCTGAGTGGGTGGTTGGAGCTGGTTCTGCAGGTTGCTCACAGATACGGCAGGTACAATGAAGTAATTTCACCAGTGTGGTTCCGATCATGGTCGCATGGTACTGACAGGGTACAAACTCAGCACATCTGATTACAATTACTGTGTGGTAACACCCCATCAGTACTGTACAATTACAAGTTGAACCCTTTAGAATGGTGAATAACTGCAGAAATGGAATTACTGTGCTGAATTCTGCAGCATATTCTATTTTCGAAGGGGTTTAAGGTACATATTTACTAACTGCTTTAAATTCCACGGAGTTACAATAAAACTCAGTGAGATTCTGCGGAATTCCACGAATGGGCGTAAAAAGGCACGTCGCGCTGCTCACGCTGTGATTTAGAACCAGGAGCTCGTTCCGCGCTGAAAAATGAGTGCGAACGGCACCACAATCCGTGCCAGAGGGCGCAGCTTCTCGAGTTGATGTTGCTTTAGCTCGAGTAGATTTTCTAGTCGCGCGACAACTTTCTGACCGCGAGTGGTCGCAACCGCCCGCGACCCCCGTGTTGGAGAAATCTTGCCAGGTGCCATCCTAGCGACTGAAAATCAGGCTGGGGACACCAAATCTTGCTCGCGCTTGCCAACTTACCGTTAGCGAGCCATGCGAGAAAAAATTCCACCATGTGCCGGTTGGCAGCATTTGGCCAGAACCCTGCATTACAAGCGTAATGCGGAGTGGCCAAAATTCCGCCGGCGGAGTGGGATATATCGCCCACCCCTAGTGTATAGGGCAATCAGGCAATGTCTGATGGACTGGTCATATTGGTCAGTGTGTGGACCAATTTTCTGGCTGTTTGTGCGCCTGTTTTATGGTCTGCTTGGCCGGTTTTTACTGCTGATTTACTTGGTATAAAAAAACATTGCCTACAGCAAGCACAAATACATGTAGTCTTCTATGCCTTGCACAACACTTAGACAGCGTGTCTTTACATGTTCAAAACTGCACCAACTTAGAAGATAGGCTGGTGCATACGCGCCCGACTCACAGAAAAAGGAGTCAGGTGTGCCAACAGGGAACTACCCTTGTGGTGGCTGCTCAGTTTGTGATCTGACTGAAGCTACCAAGAGTATCTGTCTTACAAGTGGGAAGGTGTGGTATTTAAACAAATTTAGTAATTGTAATACCACGCATGTAGTTTACAGGCTTACATGTACGTGTGGACTGCACTACATTGGACTTACATCACGCGACGTGAAGGTGCGTTTACAAGAGCACCTGAGTACCTTGAAAGCTGGGAAATTGACTACTCGCCTTGTTCAACACTTTCAGGAACAAAAACACAACTTCAGTGACCTGAAGTGGACTGTGCTTGAGAGGGTGTTGGGTGATGCACACAATATTGACGATATTCTGGCCAGAAAAGAGGCGAGTTGGATTTTTACTGAGAAGGTGGATCGTATAGGCCTAAACGATTCCATTGAGTGGAATAAAGTGGGTAAACAATAGGGCTTGATGCGAGTAGTATACACATCCCCTGGGTTTTGGATCATGTACGTTAATGAGTGGCTCATGCATATGTATATACCAACTACTTGGCATGAGCCGGTGTCCTGCACCTATTATATAAGATCTAGTAGGGTTATTGATCTGATATGCGGGGCCTCTACCACGAGGTATTAAGTACATAAAGAGAAAAAAAAAGAAAAAGAGAAATTCTCACGAGACGAAAATTGTTTTAATGACCCCTTTGTCCCATGTTCCTGGTTAGGGTTGTATGAAATCATTTCACTTTTTGGACTATAATCAGTTAAGCCAATCATTTGAATTGACCTGGTACTTAATAGAAATGACTGTACCCCTTCACTTACTAAGTAATAGAACCCCACTTTAAAATGGCTGCTGAGGTATTGGGGATATGGCAGAAGCATGTAGAGCAGTATCGTGATCTGGCTACTGGGACACTGAAACTAACAAATAATACTTATTAAGGTTAGCTATGTGTGAGGCGGGTGGTTTTTTTCACCAGGTTTAAGTACATAAAGAAGAAATAAAAAAGAGAAATTCATACGATATAGAATTTGTTTGACTAAACCCACTGCCCTCTGCACCTGCTTAGGATTACAGGAAATTAGTTTGACTATAATCAGTAAAATCATCCTTCGAAATTTATGTGATCTCTTGTAGAAAGAACCGCATCCCTACATCTATTAAGCAATATAACACCATTGTAACATGGCCGCCGTGAGATTGAGGAAATGTTAGAGGTATGGAGTGCAATATCGTGATTTGGTTTCCGGGTCACGTGTTGTCGGAGCAAGTGTGCGTGTTTAAAAATCAGATGCCCGCGTCCCTTGTACATCATCGGGACGGAGCACCGAGCAGAAGGCAGTCCGCGGTTGCGGTAAGAGGGTTCTAGTGTGGGGGCAGGCTCGCTGTGAGAGAGCGAGCACGGGATCACTACACTCCCCTGTGTGGCTAAATCCCTTGTGTTTCACAATATGGATATATGGGCCAGGGTGGAATAGTCCAGCGTGACCCGGTCGCTAGGACGCAAAATCGGCTCATGAGTAAATTGAGGTTGTGTATCCATGATTGGGTCAGCATTCAGTATATTTGATAATATTATAATTTTGATTATGAGTCATGAGACGCATTATGAATTTTACACGGGGGACTTAATAACAGCGCAACATTTATCTTGATAGAGGCTACACTTAATATATATGTGCTTTCAGGTGATACTGACGCTCGCAGTGATCATCGGGATACGCAATCATTTGGCGCGTGATTCCCATAGAAGTGGTTCGCGGGTACGAAGAACGACAGCGACCACTTGGTAATTATGCAAATTTTAAAGAATGGACATGAGAAATATTGTGAGGACTGTTTAAGGCTAGGTTTTATTTACTTTTGGCACGCTCTCTTTTTTAATGTCGTCATACAACCACAGGTCCAGTGTGATTCATAAGATAGGTGAAGACTGGTTTCCCCATCAGCCCTGATGAAGTTGCCTAAATAGGTTGGCAACGAAACATGTTGGCCATTTGCCCCTGAAATTGTTCAAATACACGCCATTTTTTAATTGAGGACGCTCACGGCACCTAATAAAGTTACGTTTTGCAAGTGAGTTGTACCCCATTTTAAACTCTGAGAACTGCATTTTGTTTCTTTTTTCACGGGGACCAGCGGGCACTGAGTGACATAAGCACTGACAGTGCATCTACACACGCTTTTTATGATTTATTCTTCTTTGTGATTTCTCACCTCTGAGAAATTTGAACACACACACTCTTTTCCCTTTTTCTCACGGTCAAGAAAGTTACCGATGATGATAAAGCGGGCAAGCTGGTGAGCACCAACCAGCAGCCCCCCAAGGTGATGCTAACTTGAGGTACTTTCTGACCTTTCTCACACTTTTTTTAGTCACAACATTTTTTTGTGTTTATAAAGATTTTCTTTTGATGTGTGTTTGGATTGTGGTGTATTGACGCTTTGTTTGAAAGTGAACAGTTGGACTAACAGGCCAGTGGCAGTGAACCTGTCCTGCGAGGGAAGTTAAAAGGTTTTCCAAACAAACTCCAGATGTTTTAAAAAAAAAATACAGTTAACTGTTCAGAACAAGTCGGGTCTCTGTGTGTTTATATATGTTTAAAACTGCCCCAATCTGCAGATATGGGCCATTTTTTTAGCTATCTCATTCACTATTGGGGCCACTTTTATTTTGGTGCCCGGGCCTATTTTCTGTATGAGTCCGACCCTATGTGTAGGTGCTTCTGTGTGGGGTGGGGCTGGAAGGAGAGTGGTAGACAGGGTTGATTGGGAAAGAAGAAGAATACTTCTGGCAAGAGGATCATAGCATACTCACTCTCTTGGTGGAGAAACAGGTCAGGCAGGAGCTGGTTCTGAAAGTTGGCTGCTGTTGCAGCCAAAGCCTCAAGTGATTTTAGCAGTTGGATTTTCCAGTCAGTAAATTCGAGTTCAGTGTTCCCACACCTGGCAAATCTGGGTGTGGGGACATTGGACACCTTACAAATATGTGAAATATAATTCCACACAGGAATTCTGCTCCACACAGGAAATATAATCAGGGACTCAGAGAACTATTGTGTTTACAGATTGGTCTGTCTCACCTGCCGTCCTTTGATAGGGGCCTTTGAGGAGCCTCTATTTGGGAATAATGGAAATATAAACGTAAATCAAATCAAAATGATTGTACAGCAACCTGAGTAAGAAATTAAAGTCCCCTGTGGTCTTCTGCGTGCTCACATGCCCCCTTAAAAAAATGAAAACCAATACACAGCCACCCAACTTATTTTACCTGTCTGTATACAAGCTTGTCTCGGTATAATGAATATACATCCTTGAATATTTTTTTTTGTTCTCTTTGCATTTTTCATTCCTTTACTGTGTATGTAATCAGTAGGTTACACTCCTAGCCCAGTTGGAATTTGTGCACTGGCAATAAATTAACTCCTGTATAAACTCTGGGGGCCTGATTCACAAAGATTTTCCAATAAGTAGGTGTTATATTCTATTTTCATATATTCAATTTTCATAACTCTTGTAGTACTCCTGGCTTACTCCAGGAGTTGAGAAGTAAGACAGAAGTATTAAAAGGATAACTCACAGCAGAACCTTTATGAACCCCTAGGGCCCAGATTTACTATGATTTTGTGTCTGGGTTGCGTCACTTTTGTGGTACAGCCCAATGCAAAATCATTTTTGTCATTTACAAAACCACACAAAGCCACTTTGCATGGATTAGTAAATTCAAAGTAACGCAACACAGTCCATAGCTCTGCTTTGCATTACTCTGCATCAAGTAGTCGTTACATGGATGGAGCATGGGTGTTCCCATGTATTTTGATACACACCCAGATTTACAAAGACTTTTTAACCTGGGTTTGCGCCAAAATGGTTCACCTACTCGAAAACGGCATAACACGGAGAAATATCTTTAGTTCCCCTCATCACTTCCACTTTCTATGTGTGCAGCACACATGGAAAGAGAAAGAGGTATATGCTTCTTTGGATTGTTTATGTGCAGGAAGGAATACCTTCCTGCACAAAAACAATCCTACCCATAACGCAGGCACCCGTGCACCAGTTGCAAGGGTGTCTGCGTTGGCTCTATGCAGCACACAGTGCACCACCTCAAGGTGAAAACAGAAATGCTCCATATCTTTGTGAGGACCTGCCAACCTCGAACAAGATTTCACCGTGTGAGGGGATGGGACCAAGAGGTGGCGGAGCCTAAGGAGTGGACGGGAACTTAAGCCTGTTGACTCTGCTGCCATGAAAGTGCCTTGAAGGGGGCATGGCCATTGAGAGGGGGCAGAGCTGTCTGTGATCCACTCTAAAGCACCCCCCCCCACAAAGACAAGCATTGGTAAAGCCAATAGGTCTCGGCAATCCGAGATGTGTTGGCATTGTCAATGTTATTGTCTTTTAGATATGTGTTATTGAGTTACTATTCAGCCCTAGTAACTAGAAGGCTTTGCCCTGCCCTCCAAGAGGCCATTAGTGATACCAGCCACGCTAAATCTCATGTTGTTTGGAGGAAGGGCGATGTCATGAAGAACCTGAAGGCAGTCCCCGTCTTCAGGTTAGTCATTCACTGAATTCGTAGCCCCAGGTGGAGGCAGAGCAGCAGGATTGGCGGTTAGAAGATTAGAGATCAGATTGTCTAGTTGTCAGCTCAGGAGGTCGAGCCCTGCACACACAAGGTGCACTCAGTAAAGGCAGCAAGTAACAACTGCTGGCTCAGCCAGTAAAATTAACTGAGGTCCTCGGATACAGGAAGGGAAGTCGAGGGACCACAGGAAGTGACCCGCCACACAAGGACGTACCGCCCGGGTAACTGGCGCTGGTAAATTGCACTACGGGCCTGCTGCGGGAAGGAGTTTGGTCAGACTAAGCCCACCCCGTGGAAATACAGCATGCCAACAGACACCCAATTTACTGAGTTCACAGTGGTCGAGTCACAAAGGAGTTGTGACCTAACGCCAGAGCAGCCGACTTTGGAACTGCGGAACCAGGTTTAAGCCCTGGCATTAACTCAACATTCTGTGATTATTGGCAAATCAGTTAATCACCATGTGCCTAAAAAAATTATCTGAACTTGTGGAATGTAATCAGGTGCTCATGTAAAGAGCTGTAATGTCCTGCCCAAAAAAATAAAAACAAGACTGGACTGCGTGTTTGCACCAGGTGTGTGCACAGCGTGAGTGGATGTGAGGACAGCGAGCAGTCCAACTCTAAAGCTTACATTGCCTCTTCTGAGTACGGCGGCACCCCATGCCCTGGGTCACCACACTGATGGACAGAGGGGTCAAGCAGCGATGAGGGAGGAGGTGGAGGCAGGGAACAGCTGCCCTGTGAAAACAGCATCTGACATTTAACCTCAGTCTTTGAATGAGGGGCAAATGTAGAACTTGATTTACAGCCCTGTTACAGCCCTGTAAAACACGAACGCTCCTGATGAGGGCTCTTAAAACAAAGAAAAAAGAAGTTCCTAAAATGGTCCTTAAATGGGAGCAGTGGATAGATAGTATTAATTGGTCTATGCTCTCAGGGAGGGCTAAACACAGGAAGAGGCATATCGCATGCATGTCATGGACAAATGGGGAGAATGAATAGGAGAGTGACAATGGAGCCAGCAAATGGGAAGCCTATAGGTGAGCTGAAGCCCACAAATTATATACAACATGTCTCTTTCTAGACAATGCATGCGCTGTCTAGAGCCGAGATCTAAAAACACAAACGAGGCTTCAAAGGATACAGCTGATGTCCCAGGGAGATTGTACAACCCCGATGGGCATCAGCTATGCTCAGCCTCCAGACAAGGTGAGTTGGGAACACTCTCTGCAGGGGTTTCCAACTAACATTGTCTTCCATTCTGTGATATCAGCTCCTCACCGGGAGACCATGTGAAACACGGTGGCATCATGTGAGTTGGCAGGTATGTTGCTGATGTCTCCCTTTCACGCAACGCAGTTCAGCAAGTTCCTTTGCTGTGCCACGTTGCGTGAAATAATATTACATTTGCCCCTTGGTCTTTTATGCACAAAGAGTAAGTGTACGACAGACCTTCTTCATCAGCATATAGATGTGTGTCTGAGCGGCATCAAGGACGTAGCGGTGTGGGTGTTTTAGGCCCTTCACTGTGATGTCCATGGTTTTGCCATCAATGTTGATCCAACGCCTTGCCCCGGGAGCCAGGAAGAGTCTGAAATTAGAGAAACAGGTAGCTTGATTCAACACAAACCACATCATCAATAAAGCTTTTGCTGTGCATGAGCCCAAACACTGCCAAATTGAGCTTGGCGCGTTAGGGTGGTTCTGTGTGACACTCTGTAATAATTGCCTTGGGAAAATGTATCGACCTAGATACTGTGCAACCGGCTTACAGAAAACGGTATTTGAGAGGATGTGGCACATTACTGTAAATTGAAAGTATACAACAATTAATTTTTTTAAACATCTTTACCAAAGGAAGAGTTAGCATTTTTTCAGGCCTTAAAAGAAAACGCTTTGGATACAAATTTTATTGAAGCATAACAGCTCATACAGGACAGTGTGACACAATTCCTTGCCATGGAAGGAACTTATTTGAGTTTCAATTTGTCTAGCTTAATCTGTCTCGCAAAAGGACATTACTACAAGGAAACACAATGAATTCGGAGGGACACTGTTAAGAAAAGTTTTGAATAAAACCTTCAGTGATGAGGTTAAATCCATAAAGATATGCTTCTGTGTGAAGTTTATAGTGGATGCTGTTTACCACAGCTCGGGCGCTAGCAGAGGGTTTATGATCCAAGGGGCATATTAACAACGAGGCGATAGTCAATTATCGCCGCTTTAGCGTCCGTTTTCGGACGGAAAGCGGCGATAATTCTATCGCCTAATCAGCAAGGTCACGCTATCACGTGAATCCCTGCACTATCGCCCTTTCCCCCAACGCCCATCCTTGCATCTCTAATGAGATGCAAAGTGGACGTTATTGAGCGTACCCCAGATGGGCTACGTTGTAAATATCGCCGATGTGCACATCGCGATATTTACAAGGCAGCCCACAGGATTATAGCAGACGTTAGATTTTGGCGAAAACGGCCGTTTTCGCCAAAATCTAACGTCTGCTATAATCCCGACTTACCTATGTTAGCCATAGGAGGTGGATTCTGCTGATACGACCCTGTGGGTCGTATCAGCAGAGTTATCGCCCTTTTGCAGGGAACATCGCTGGAAAACCAGCGATGTTCCCTGCAAAAGGCGATAACTATCGCTATCTCTGGAATTTTAACGCCCTGGAGTAACGCGTTGTTAATAACGCGCTACCAGGGCGATAAATGCCAGAGATAGCCAGCGATAATATAATTATCGCTAAGCACGGCCAGCGATAATTATCGCTGGCCGTTGTTAATATGCCCCCCAGTCTCTATAAATCAGAAACTGCAGTAGAATATGAAGCAGATAAAAGTGGCGAGGAGCAAAGAGAGAGAATTATAGAAACTCTGTGATCCCCACTGCGAAGTTAAAGTCTGGGACCAGCCAGGAGAAAGATGCAAACGAAAGAGGGTGTGATAATTCCGGTCTATTCTTTATACCTTTCCTATAACTGTCCCATGTTTGAGGTTATATTAATTTCTGAATCTTTTTAATCAGGCTTAATTTGCTCTTTCATTTATTTTTTCCTCTTTTCCCCTCTTATTCTCCATCCATCTTCCCCCTTCTCCTTAGAGTTTTCTTTTTCTATTTCTCCTTTTATCTCTTAATACTTAAAAATTCTCATTTATTCAGAATATTTGCCTATTTTTATGATGATAGGTATTTCTTAGATTGTATGTTATTACACATTTCATAACATATTGTCTTTACATTTTTATGTATTTATTCAGATGACAATGTCTTGAACACATTAAACTGCATTTGAGAGGCTTTAGTCAATATATCGTTTTTATTCTCATCAAAAAATCAAATTAAAAAGGAGCGTTTGATAATGCTAGAATGGGTAGTAAAATTGTCGGGTGGCATGGGATAGGGGGTCTTTTCTTCCATTGCTGTACATGAGTGTATGTAAATTGGGAAATGCATCTGAAAGTGCCTATTGTTTTTGTGTTGTTCTATCGAATGAGAGTGTGACTGACTATGTGAATATGCCAATAAAGATAACATACTGTGTATAACATAAGTTTGCCCTAAAAATACACATTTTTGTAATTCCCCAAATTCCCAGGGTTATGTTTGGCAATCTATGATTTTCGTACATTTCCAGACGAACTATCCACAGTGTAATGTCCACCTAATACACAATCCTTTTATCACTCTGAAAATATGTGCCCCTTTGAATAATCTCCTCGCCCTACTTCCCTTTGAAATACATGAGTGTAGCATTGTGTCTCCCTTCCCAAAAAGACACTTACCTCTACCTTTTGTAGAAGTACTTTTTTCTATGTTTCCAAACTGAGAAATTTGCTTGGACGCACACTTATTCTCCCCCTTCCCAGCGTCCAACCCTGACATAATCCTGCAAGTAATGTTGGCCCGCATAGGTAGACTTTTCAAATGTATATGTGGATTTCAGCACGAAAATCCTGACTCTTTTTTTAATCAGGATTTCTGTTTTACTTGCATATTATTCGGGCAACCTACTCACAGGCCAGGTGTCTCTCTTATGTTTCAGTATGACCTTGATCTAGCCTTGCCCTTCTGACTCGTGTTGGTGTCTACCTCCAGCCATTTTTAGGTCTCGCGCCTAGCGTTGCAGTGCGCAACACTGCTCGCGCAGCGCGAGACCTCTAGAAAGGGCTTCTGAAAACGACCTACACGCTCGTGCGTGTGGTTTTGTTTTCAGAAGCCCTTATTGGCTGTAGCGTGCGTTTTTTTCAAAAAAACGGCACGCGATTGGGCAAAGGCGGGCGCATGTCCCGCCTTCGCTCCTCCCATTCCCGACGGTGGCCAGAACGTGCAGCAGCGCGCGTTCGCCTCGCTGCCGCGCTCCCTGGCCCCGCTCCTCTGTGGTGCGCGCGCACCACTGGTTTAGAAAGTGCCGAAACTAGGACTAGAATACAGGAATCCTTCGCTATCACGAGCGGCACTTAGCGAG
This sequence comes from Calotriton arnoldi, assembly GCA_963921515.1. Lineage (NCBI taxonomy): Eukaryota > Metazoa > Chordata > Amphibia > Caudata > Salamandridae > Calotriton > Calotriton arnoldi. Next base: position 3,703,867 of record CAWUFW010000247.1, on the reverse strand, counting down.
GCTTTAACTGTGCATGCACTGGAGCTCCTGGGAGCGAAGCGTAGTAAATACTGCACAATTAGACTAGCGGGTGGTGAGTGCATCCAAATTTGTGCTGCCTTCTAGATCGAAAACTTGTTTGACACCTGTGATCTTTTCATGCCTAGATTTCCTGTATTTCATTTACTACCAAAAGCTCCCAAATCATGAATAACTGCAGAATTCTGTATGTTTAGATCTGTGCGTTTTCAGGTGATAATTGACGCGTGTAGAGTTTGTGACGAAACCTCATCAGGCGGCAACTCTACTGGATGCAGTGTGTGAGCTTCGGCAGTGGCAGTCCAGCCCCAGGGTGTGTCCAGCTGTGTAGAGCTATCCGGTTCCAGTGGAGGGACTAAAATAAGGCTGGATGTTCCAAGCAGGGCTTTATTTCGCTGATGTCGAAGAGTGGTGACAAAAACACGTTTCATCCTGATCAGATGACTCTGGGGGCTGCTCTCGCGTGCTCGGACATGTGGTGTTGCTCTGATTTCCCCACATGAAGGTCAGTGTTTGATATTGGGCTACCTTTTGCTTAAATTGTCGATTTTTAGCTACTTCTAAAGTTTCTCTTTGATTCACTGTTGTGAAAGCACAGAAGGAAACTGTAAAAGTTTTCAGTGCACTGATTTCTCAAAGGTCTCCTGGTCTACACAGGTCCAGGTGATTTGCTCTAAGGGCGGACACTTAATCTGTTCCCACCAGAGATCAGAAGCTGGCAGTTGAATGACGTTAGCTGGCTGGCGATTTCACGCACATTCCCCTTTCTCCTTCGGTTCTCTGCAGACTGAGGGCGATTGGTGAATGAGGAGGGATGCCCTCCCATCCGCATCCAATGTCTCGCTTTGCCGGTCAGTGCAGGCCTGTGGCATATGGCCCTTCTATCTCCTCTCTGTGAATGCAGGAACTCTGACAGAAATGCTGCCTGCAGCCCTCTGGGTGAGCGAGAGAGGGAAAGCTGAAGGGAGTGGGGTGAAGGTGGCAGGCACCAGGATTTCTGTGTATGAGAAGAGGGGGAGCCTGAGGGCAGGGGGAAGGGTGCAGGAGGGCATTTTGTGTGTGGATTCTTCATGATACCTCCATCTGCACAGCTCTTCCAGGGGATTAGCCGGAGGGAGGGATTATGGGGATTCTATCAGTGTAGCCTGGCAGCTGTCAGTAGCTGAGAGGGTTCCACCTTTCGATTACAAATGACCGCTTAACCTTTGTTCTTCTTGTCTATGATGTCTTTTGATTTCGTTGATTGTGAACATGGGTATGTACATCTGCAGACGACCGCTAACACCAGCTGTATCCATTAGTTAAATCCTCTTCTGCATGTTTCCTGTTGCACCTACAATTCCTAATATCCGTGCACTGCTTCGAAGAGCAGCGTAGATGGTTGCCAAGCCTGACCACGAAGCCTGTGACGATGAATGCTATGGATAAAATCTGTATGGTATTGCAGGGACGAGAGAAATGGGCGAGATCTTTAAATAAAGCGCTAGAGGATGGGAGCATGCTGCAGTAGGCGTGTCATTCTAGAACGAAGAACGGTGTCAGACCCGTTGCGGCAAAGTCCAGGAGAGAAAAGGTTTTCACAGAAAGAGTGGTAAATATTTGGAACTGCTTTCCATGTTGGGATATTGTTATTGGCCCAAGAGCATCTGCCACTCACTTCTGGGGCACATAACGCCGACCAATCATCGGACCAGGACACTGTGGCCCGTAGACTTAAATAAAACCGCCACTGGGGTGGAGATAACACTTGTTGTATTGTGGCTCTTACTGTGCTCAATCATGCATTTGTTATCCAGCAGTATTACTTCCGGCTAGCATATAGTCAGGCGTTTATGACCATTTCCTGTGGCTCCTTAGTAAGTTGTTGCTTCCTCCCTAGTGTTGGATGTTAGCTGTAAGTCCTGCTCCCATTCACCGGTGCTGGCAAATCCTTGACTAAAGTACCTCCAAAGTGATGACGTACCACCAGTGCATCATTGATGTTCCCACTGTTCAAAGGATTGTAACAAGCACGTGCGGCCTATGGACTGTGCAGTGAGCATGCCCTCAATCAAGATGGCTGCATGCTTTACATAGGCGAGGTGTGGCCTGTTGGCTTTGCCAATGCTTGTTGTTGATGCATGCCCCTCACTGGTAGCCTCTTTCATGAATAAAGAATGGTTTTCTTTGTAATCAACACCTTCCAGTCTCCTATGATATCCCTCTTTCTTCCACAAAAAATATTTATTTTCCGTTTTTATTTTTAGCCCCCTCCAACCTAATGTATTCAAAATAATTCATAAATACAACATTTTGGATTAGTCCTTTTCCTGTATTGTTTCATTAACCTGTAACTAATATTATGCTTCGGTCCACCCCAGCATTTAATTTTAATAGACTGTGCGAGTGCTTCCTAGAAATCTACATCGGTGCAAAGTGTGACTTATTTTGGCATAGAAGAGGTGCCATTGGCTGTGGATTACTGTAACCTGAAAACGTAGTTTAAACACTCATGGGTGACCCAAAAATTATATAGGATAAATATTGAGAATAAAGATGAGGGGTGGGGGGACTGGCAGACTAAAGTATTGCCCCACCAGCCCTGCACTGAAGTGCACTCCTTTCCAGGCAGTAGCACACATGAGAGCAGGGAAATGCTGTATTTCAAGGGGCAAGACAGCCAATGGGTGAAGTAGGCAGACCCACTGCCCCAGGCTGTAGGAGATTTGAGCAAAATGTGGGTGACACTTAGAGATCAGTGGATGGAGAGAGGCGACCACAGACTCATGTGTGTGTAAATGTATGTTTTCTTGTTAGGAATATTTTAGAAAACATGAGCTAATAAGAGACATATGAAGCAGTCCCTAGGCCAGAGCTCCAAGGGAGTTGGCCTGGCATGGTTTCCGTCGCCGAAACCTTTTGTCTGTTTTTTAGGTCTCGCAGGCCTGCGTTGCAGCGCGCATGCGCTGCTCGCTCTGCGAGGCTTCTTCTAATCGAGCAGATTTCAGAAGGGTGTTTTAAGTCCCGCCCCTTCTTCCCATTGGCTTGCGTCATAGTTCATGCTAAACTCTGGCTTTCTATTGTGAACAAGGCTTCTTAGTCCCTCCTTGTTACCGCCCTGTCTCCTTTTGGCCCCGCCCATCTGGACTGGATCGTTTACTTGCGGCGTTCTACTGGCGGTGTTATACTGTCTCCTAAGCACTTTTTTTGCATTCACGCAGACTTGCTACTTTGCCACCAGCCGAGGGGCTCGCGACGTCAGTCTCGCTGCTTTACGTCACAACTCTCGTGACGTCAAGATTACTCGAGCCGAAATAAGGAAACTGTGCAGGCTTAGAAAATTAATTATGTTTGTCTCTTGCACGGACACCAGAGGTGACCGGTCGCTACGTCAGGAGCAGCAACGTGTCACCCCAGGAGTCGCCGAGTTCTGTCGTCCCTGCAGTGTCACCGGGCAGCTAGCCGTCTGCTTGTCTCGCGCCGCTTCAGCGTGCTGAGCTGGGAGCAAGTGCAGCGCCTGGACGCCATCCTGGGGGAGAGCGTGCCCATTCACGGACGAGGCAACTTTCCCACCTTCGCCTTGCGACCCCGCACCGTCGTGCAGGTAAGCGAGGAAGGGCACAAAAGATCAGGCATACATGGAAAGAGGTAAGATGGTACTTTGCAACTGTTACGCGTTCAATCTAAACTGTGGCGCACATAAATAGTGCTGACTGTATGAGCCAGCCTCCTGCCTTGGCTCCCTGCCACCGAATTCTTGAAACGCTGATTTCCATACGATGCTTTCTTGTTAAACTGTGGATGCAGTGTTTTACGATGGGATGGGCTGTTTGGTTCTCTAGAAATAACAGACGCCTGCTATTTTGGCATCTGCCAGGCACCTTTGTTTATGTTTGTTAATTAAACGAAACCTTTCGGCATGTTTGGTTATTTCACAAGACGCTTGGTTCATCGCGGGTTAGTGCCAAGTGTTACCTGTCTTTTCTTCATTTCCTTGTTAAAGAGAGATGCGAGCCCGGTCACGAGGGGTGCTTGCGCGATACATTGTTGTGGAGTAGCCGAATGGCTCTCTACAATGCGAACAGTCAGGTCTCGCCTCACTTCTTGCAGGTCCTCTGTAGTCACTTTCAGCTTTTGGTTCCAGGTATAAATTCCTCTGTATTTTTTTTATCTTTTCAGCCACACGTTGTTTGGGGGTTGTGCACTGTTTGGATACTGGAGCCTGGTGGTGTGGTTCTTTTTTTTATTTTTTTATTATTATTTATTAAACTCTTCTCTTTTTATTGAAGTTTTTTAACATTTTGCACAACCTATTAGAAAGACAGTGTTGTTCGAGTGACAACTATTACAATATGGCACACAATAACAATCTGTAGGTTCCAGCCCACTGTAGGGTGTGTTGGTGCGCTTTGGTGGAACAGCATTGAGGTATACTCTCGCCAGGATCGGAGGGTGGGTCTCGTGATCGTGCGGCCGATGCCTGGAAAGGCCCCTTTACAATGTATGACTTTGCGCGAGATACCAGTAGCAGCAGCTGCCAAAAGAAGGTGGTGAGTCTGCGCTGGGGTGGGTGGGGGGGGGGTCGTGTTAATAATAACACAGAACAAGCATTTGCAATGCAATAGGTCAAGCATTTGCAATGCAATAGGTCTCGCATTTACGCCACTTTAAGCTATTGGCATTGTAAATGACAATGCCTTTTATTTATGTTTTAAAAACAAAAACAAAAATAAAAGGCATTGTTATTTGCAATGTCAATAGCTCAAACTCACGTAAATGCGAGACCTATTGCATTGCAAATGCTTTTTTTTAAAAAGCCAGCACGCAATTGGGCAAAGACGGGCACATGTCCCGCCTTTGCTCCGCCCATTCCCGTTGGTGGCCAGCACGCGCAGCAGCGCGCGTTCGCTTTGCTGCCGCGCTCCCTAGCCCCCGCTCCTCTGGTGCGCGCGCACCACTGGTTTTGTAAGCATTCATTATAGTTAGTTATGAACGATGGTATTAGCTAGGCATTTGACTTTTTGCACTGTATTAATACACAACTTTCGGTTTATTAATACACTTGTTCCAAACAATGCTTTATTAGCCTGCATTTATTTTCATTGGCGAGTCATATGCAGTTAATGTAAAATTTGAAGACAAGTAGAAAGTCACAGATTTTTCCTCAGACACCAATGTAGAGGTTTGTTTTGATTGTCGTAGTCGGTCATTACTAGATGCTGGTACACACCTCAGCACAATCATTGTGGAGAAGGGAACAGTCCTGTCCGAATTGTGTGTTTAAGTTCCGCCTTGCACGGTGAGTTAATTACCCCTAATACTTTCATTTTGGAGGAAGTGTTAAAGGAGCCATATGACGAAATCGATAAAATAGTTCTGATGACTAAATCGGCAGTAATAAGGACTGCAGAATGCCCTTTCGTTTCATGGCTTCTGATTGAGTTTTGAGACCTATTGTGACTTTATTCACTAGGTGACGCTTTGAAACCAGAAGACAGGGAAGTAGCACTTTCCTTATTAGATTGGGCCTGCTAGGCAGCACAAGTTGTCTGGGTGCAAAGGACGAGTTTTGGGTTCGTCAAGAACGTCTAATGGCTTACAGCCCACCCATTGCTTACCGTTGATTGGCTTTGTTGTCACTCTAATTGCTTGTTTCTTATTAGATGGCTTTCCTTGCCCCATCCTGTCAGTCTTGCTTGTCCCTGGAGCATAACCTCTTTGCCTTTTGTCTGATTTGCTGGCTTCTGGCTTCCCATTGCACACTTCTAGGAAACAATTTTTTCGTTTTACTTGAGTGCTTGTGTTTTCCAGCTCTCTCCTTCATATGCTTCTACCCCTCCAAATATCCACACTACGTTGTGTGTTGCTGTCTCCCCCCCCATGTTGCAAGCTTTCTTGTGTGTCCTTTTCCTCCCTGCCAAACTCCCTTTCTTCCTCACTCTCCGTGTTGCTTTCTCACTTGTGTGCTTCTCCCACTGCCCTCGTGTTGCTCTCGCTCATATGCTATTTTTCCCCTGCCATGCTCCCCCCACCCGCTTCTCAGTTGCCCCCACACCCACTGTCTTTTTATTTATTAGGTGGGAGGACCAGGCAGCACATTGTTGATGCCCCCACCTTAACAACAAAACAAAAAAGCATTTGCAATGCAATAGGTCTCGCATTATTAAAGTTTGAGCTATTGGTGTTGCATTATTTAGCAATGCCAATAGCTCAAACTTTAATAATGCGAGACCTATTGCATTGCAAATGCTTGTTCTTCTTAGTTGCTCGACCTGCTCGTGACTCGGTAACTGCTCTTTCTTGTTTGTGCTGTCTGTTCTATCTGCCCCTGTTTCTGCTTAACTGCTCCATTTTGCATCCTTTGTTCCTATTAACTGCCTCTTTTCGCATCTTTTGCTCCTCTTACTGCTGCGTCTTGCATCTTGGTCTCTTCTGTCAGTTTTTGCCACTGACTTGCTCCGCCGATTGCATTTTCCCTTCTTGTTGCTTCCGCCGGACTTTCTCACTCTCTGCACCGGACTTTCTCACTCTTGCTGAGCCCACCCACTGCCCCCTCATGCTCCTCCCACTTAATGAAGGCTGCAGCGCGACCCCAATGAGTAGGTACCCAGGCATCTCTCTTCTGCTTCGGTGTGACCTTGACCTCGCTTTGCCCTTTTGATTCATGTTGGTGTCTGTCTCCGGCCGTTTTTCTTGTTTGCTGCTCGTTCTGCCCCTGACTCGGTAACTGCTCTTTCTTGTTTGTGCCGTCTGTTCTATCTGCCCGTCTCTGTTGAACTGCTCTTTTTTGCATTCTTTGTTCCTCTTAGCTGCCACTTTTTGCATCTTTTGCTCCTCTTACTGTTCCGTCTTGCTTCTTGGTCTTTTCTATCAGTTTTTGCCCCACTGCTTGCTTTGCCGATAGCGTTTTCTCACCTTGCTACTCCGGCCTAACTTTCCTGCTCTCCCTGCCTGATTTTCCAGCTCTTGCTGACCCCATCCACTGTCCCCGCGCTCCTCCCACTCTCTAAAGCCAATTTCACTGGAGGCCACAGTGCGGCCATGCAGCCGGAATGCCAAAGGCAAGCCTGTCTACGCCCATCCGCACTTGGACCACGTCCACCACCAGGATCCCTGGTCCAAATGCCTCCTGCAGTTACCCTGCTGACGGACTCCACCTGCTCAACTCTGGACGGTTCCACAAACTCTGCTGCAGAGCTGCACCTCAGTCCATGGTGGGCTCCTTTGCCTGCTCATATTGCTACTTCAACTGCCTCCACATACCTGCTCCCACCACCCACATTGACACCGCACCCATCACCAATTCGGAACTCAAGATCCGCACTCACACACCACCACACACCCACCCTGCACAACAACTCACATGCATGCATGCTCATCAACACACACTCACGCAACAAGCACTCCACCAAGATTTGGGACCTCATTGACTCTAACGCACTAGATCTCCTCCTCTTCACCGAAATCTGGCTCAACCCCACATCGGCGCCAGACACCACTGCAGCCACGCCTACGTAATACAAAATCCTGCACCAGGACCGACCCCATAAACCAGGAAGAGAACTCACCATCATCCACAGAGACATCATCAAGTGTACCTTCAGCACTGACCCAGAAGCCACTTTTATGGAACACATGCACTTCAAGCTTCAGACGAACAGTAAAACCACTATCAAAGGTTCCCTCGCCTAACCAGCCCCCAGGACCTCGCACCCACTTCAGCAAACTCCTCAACAACCTCACCACACCCCTCGCTATGGACACCAAAGACTTCCTATTCCTAGACGATCTCAGCTTTCATGTTGACAACCCCACAGACTCTTCAGACTTGCTCGAAAGTCTACAGAACATCGACCTCACCCTGCTCATACAAGGCCCTACCCACATTGCCGGACACATCCTGGACTGCATCTTCTCCTCCAGTGATAAGGTTAAAGTCAGCCACATCACTGCACTCACAAGGACCGACCACTCCATCATCCACTTCCATATAACAGGGTCACCAACTACCCCGACAGCATCTAGCAACACCCCAACCCACTGCTGGAAGAAAGTTACAGAAACAGAATGGCTCAACGCCCTCCAACTAAACTACCCAGACTCAACCAACGACCTAATCGATGACACAAACAACTTCAACAACTGGATCATCACCTGCACCAATACCCTGGTGCCCCTGAAAAACACCAAACCCAAAAGATCCAAAAAACAAGCTAGATGGTACAACACTGACCTCCGAGAATCCAAGTGAGTTTTTAAACATTTGGAAAGGTAATGCAGAACCATCTGCGGAACCACCGCAAGAAACACCTAAGATGCCTCCCTTAGACACTATCACCATCAAGTAAAATAGACCAAGAAAAAAGCCGTGACCATGAGAATCAAATCTAGCTCCAACAACCGCAAGGAACTTTTCGCCATTGACAAGGAATTCACCAACCCAACAGCTGCAATCCAAACCATCACCCCTACACAAGAACTCTGCAACAACCTCTCAGACTTCCTCCACCAAAAGAAATCACCAAGATATACAGCAACTTCGAACCCTAGCCCTCCCCCATTGACCTTCCTAGCCTGCTAACCTCATCAACCAAAGACTACCAAATTACAGCATGGAACCCTCTATCCATCGAGAACAGTGCAGCAATAATGAAGAAAGTCCACTCAGGGGCTCCCACTGACCATATCTACAACTTGTGAAGAGCCACAATCAGTACTCCAATAATTCTTTCATCATTAACACCTCCCTCAAGACAGCCACCTTCCTAGACAGCTTGAAACACACCAAAGTCACCGCCCTCCACAAAAAATCCTCAGCTGACCCCAAAGTACTCAGCAACTACCATCCCATATCAGCGACTTTGCTCACCTTCCCAGCCAAAGTCATTGAGAAGACCATCAATAGCAACCCTCTGACCACCTAGAACACCACAAACTCTGGGACGACTCACAATCAGATTTCTGAAACAACCACATCACAGAAACAGCCCTCATTGCTGCCACAGATGACATACGCACCATTCTTGACCGTGGACAGATCGCCACCCTCATCCTCCTCAAACTCTCCGTCACGTTCAACATCATCTCCCACACATTCATCATCAGACTACACACAGCAGGAAGACAAGGACCAGCACTCAAATGGATAGCTTCCTTCCTTTCCGGAAGAACACAGCGAGTCAGGCTGTCGCCGTTCACTTCAGAACCCAGGGACCTCATCTGCGGATTCCCACAGAGATCATCACTCAGCCCCAGACTCTTCAACATGTACATGATTCCTCTGGCAAACATCCTCAGATCCCATGGAATCAACATCATCTCCTGTGCCGATGACACCCAGCTCATTTTTTCCCTCTCAGATGACACTGTCACTACCAAGACAAACTTCAAACAATGTATGACCAGTGTGGACAATTGGATGAAAGGAAAACTGCCTCAAGCTCAACACTGACAAAACTAAAGTACTGATCTTTGGGAACCTAGTGGCCCACCAATCTTGGACCCACACCCACCCCAACCAGCCACATTAGGAACCTAGGCCTTATCCTGGACCCCAAAATCACCATGAAGTCCCAGGTCAACGCTGTCACCTCCTCGTGCTTCTACATCCTACACCTGTTATGCAAAATCTTCAAGTGGCTCCCATTGGACACCAGACGTGCCATCATGCAGACCCTAATCATAAACAGATTGGACAATGACAACGCACTCTACGCCGGCATCCAAACCCATCTCCTTCATAGACTTCAAACCATACAAATCACCGCTGCCAAACTCGTCCTTGACCTCACATGCCAAACCACACCACACCACTCCTCAGAGAGCTCCACTGGCCCCCTATCCAAAAGCGCTGCCAGTTCCAACTTCTCACATGCATTCAACTCACTACACAACACAGGACCCGCCTACCTCAGTCACTGGCTTCACTTCAACCAAACCACCAGGCAACTTCGCTCAGCATCACTCTCACTCGCACACACCCCCTGCATCCACAGAATCAGAACGGGAGGTCGATCATTCTCCTATCAAGCTGCCAAATCCTAGAACGACCTCCCCTCATACATCAGGGCCTCCTCCTCACCACTTGAATTCTGCAAGAATCTGAAGTCCTGGTATTCAATCAGTCTTCTTGCGGGACCATTGAGACTGCCTGTATTCAGGCTAAGTCTCACCACACGCCTACATTCACCCACTCAGCGCCTGAATACCTTCATGGGTGATAGGTAGGGGTGGATGAAATATTCAATTTCACTGGTGGAATTGGTGGAATTTTGCCAACTTCGTGCTACTCTTGTAACGCGGAGATCCGGCTAAGGTCTGCCAATCAGTGTGTGGTGGATTTGTTCTTGCATACAGCTCCAGGACGGTAAGTTGGCAAGCCAGATTTGGCATCCACTAGCGTGATTTCCAGTCACCAAGAGGACACCCAAAGAGATTTTTCTGATGTGGGCAGTCGCGACTGTTCACGGTGAGAGGACTGCTGTTCCAGTAGAAAATCTACTCGAACGCCAGCAAAATCAACTCGGGAAGATGCACTCTCTGGTGTGCCACATGGTACCATTTGCACTGATTTTTCAGCGCAGAACGCACTCAATTGATTCAAATGCTAGTGCAACACAAAACACATCAAATCTCTGAGTAGAAAAGAATTGATCCCATAAAAACTTAACCTTGTTTGATATTGTACAACTAAGGTATCTTTGGAGATTGAAAGAGAAATGTATAAGATTTAGTTTGACAACTGCTCAGCAGCTCTGCGGCTGATATGGAACTTTTTCTCATACTTCCAACATCTGTGCAGATTAAAATGGAACAGCGATACAGGTAGGTGTGAAGTATAATGCAGCATCACAGGCGAGCAAGAACAAAGGACAGAAGAAAAAAGATGCTCCTGAAGAAGGATATACAGACCAGAGAGTCAAAGCAGTGCAGACAGACCGAGAGTGTTGTGTTCCAATCCAGTAAAGACAACGATATGGGGTGGGATGGAATACAAGAAGGGGTGAGGGGGAACAGATGACTTGATGGGCTGAGTGTAGATGGTGAGACTGGTTCAGGGATAGGGAGGCGCAAAGCCATGAACACATTTGTAATTAATGGAGGATTTGAAATGAATATCGCAAGTGAAATGGTTGTAAATGAAGAAAAATGAGAAAGATACCTATGTGGACAGTTGGTGAGAGTCTGAGAATAAGGCAGATAAAGGAGATGAATATGGATTGAACGTCAAAAGGAAAATACTAAGGGAGGCCAAGAAAATAACACAAGCGGGGGCGTGGCCTGGCGCCGATCGTAATGGCGGCGTAACTCCGGAGCTCCGGCAGGACCCGCAGCGGTAAACCCAAAAATCCGGCACTGATCCGCAACCCTAAAGGAGATACTGGTACCGTTGGACCCCGGCGGCTGTGGACCGGCGGTGAGTCGAATTTCACCGCTCCAGACGCACGCAATCCGAAGCAATCCGAGCCGCTGGGAGTCAGCACAGCGCGGACCCGACGTTGACGGCGGAGGGCGGAGCCCCGTCCCAGACAGCAAGACCCTGAGGCCGGGGGCCGCGGTGCACGAGGGCCGCGGCGTCAGGCCTACAACAACCGCACACATCATAGCCCCTGAGAAGCGCCGAAAGCTCACGAACTGGGCGCAACAACCAGCGACCGAGCGCTGAGGTGAGGCCAGGGGGGGAGATCACTACCGGTCATTCCTTCCCCCCCACCCCCAAGCGAAAAACGCGCAGAGCACCGCAAACCCACATGGTGCACGAGAAAGTAGCAGCCGGACGGGAGATAATACTCCATACTCTGCCATTTCTAAAGGTGCGAGAGGAGCGTGTAGTGTCCTACAGAGAGGCGTAGGCAAAAGTGCGCAGAGAGGAAGACCGGGTGCAGCAGAGAGGAAGACCGCGTGATTCCTGGGCTGGCCAAGCCACACTGAAGTAGGCGCGAAGGCAAGCGACAGGCCGGGTGTGCTTCACAGCCCATAGACACAGGAATCCTGCCGAGTGTGGGGCAGAAGAAGCGGCGGATGGGCTGCGGGGACGCCAATATCCAGAGGCAATAGGCGTGACAACGGAGGGGTAGCGGGGACAAGACCGCAATCCGGGGAGCTACTGATAAGAGCGGACCGCTCAAGTTCTGCACCCCCCCCCCCGAACCAGCGGGACAACACAGCCGCCACGCGGGAACATTGTTGCCCTAAAACACAGGCTATCCACTGAGTCGCGCGGCCACCCCGGTGTAAGACGACTGAGAAGCTAGAACGCTGCAGCGGTCCAGACAACTCCTCCATATCAACATGACGAAGCCGAAGAGCGGGAATGCCGCCATCCAGGTAAACAAGATGGATAAATACGCAGTGCCACGACACCTCACGACTGACTCTGGGGTAAATGAGGAGGCCACACCAACGGAAGAGCCCTCACTAAGCTCAATAATGGCAGCGATACAGGCAGTCGGGACTAACCTAGAGACCAAAATTGACAAGGTCACGATCGAAATGAACCTTATGCGGACAGATATGCGAAAGACGTCTGAAAGAGTCACGGCCACGGAAGGAAATGTGAGTGAACTACAGAATATCACACGTGAATTGGAGAAAAAGGTGCAAAAACTGGTTCACCAGCATAAAGAAATGGCACTACACCTGGACGATCAGGAAGGGCGCGCCCGTCGCAACAACATACGAGTGGTGGGGGTGCCTGAAGAGGCGGAGGGGCCCAGCATGGACCTCTTCCTGGAAGACCTCATCCTCAATCACCTCAAACCCAAGAGACTTTCCCCGCTATTCTCCATCGAGAGGGCGCACAGGGCTCCAATCCCGAGGCCGCGGCCCGGTGCACCGCCCCGCACTATTATTGCCCGTATCTTGAACTTTCGAGACCGAGATGCAATCTTACAAGCAGCTAGGGTGAAAGGAGATCTCCCTTATGACAACACGACGATCAGATTTTTCCCGGATTTTACCCTGAAGGTACAGAGAGACCGTCGCTCCTTTGAGGGTATCAAGCGGGCACTCCGGGACAGGGGTCTAAAATATATGATGTTCTTCCCAGCTAAACTGAAGGTACTGGATGGAGAAAAATCTTGGTTCTTCACGACACCAGAAGACGCACAACGGTGGCTTGAAGAAGGACCGGCTACGTCCCAGAGCCGCAGAGAAGAAACCGCCAATAGAAACGCCAATTCCTACGCCAAAGACTCTGATCACAGACTCGAAGATATGCGACGCGCCCTGTCAAGATCCAGAAGTTCCAGGTCTAGGAGCCCTGGCAGCGACCTCGCAAGCTCCGTGATATGAACGACTGCAATGATGACAATGGTCGGTAGATATTTCACTTCTTGCCAGGGTTATAATGATGGGTAGAAAGGTTCCGACCTGAACACCTCAGCGGCGCCCATGATCGAACTTGGGGTGCACTGTTTCAGTTGGGGACTAGAGACACTTAGCTGCACCATTAGGGAAATCAAATGTAATTGGGACTGCTGCGGGTCCGGGAGGGAGAGACTATAGGCGCTACACCGCGCAACCCTACGTTTATGATTTATTCATTGTTGGGGATCATAGGCACTCTGCTATTGGGGAGGTGGGTAGTTTGGAACCTACTGGGCAGGGATGCAGGGAGGGGGATGGGTTTGGGGGAAGGGATGGGTAAGACATTATCACTATCTGTGTATTTTTTCGGTAGAAATGTTCATTATGTTATAGTTTTATTGATTATAGATCTGCAATTGTCACTGTATACTCACTTCGAAATTACGCAAAGAATGATTTTCATACTTCAACATGTCGCAAAGACAAAAATACCCAATGGCGTCACATGACCTAACGACACAACGTCCTACACAGCCAAAACTGTCCTTCCTCACCTGGAACGTCAATGGCCTGCGGGATAAGATAAAACGTGGATTGGTGCTACAGTACCTGAAACGCATGTCTCCGGCCGTTACACTAATACAGGAGACCCACCTGACGGGCTCTACATGTAGGGCCCTTGATAGATGGGGGTTTCAATTGGTATCCCACTCCGAGTTCACCACCGGCTCCCGGGGGGTGGGGATCCTGATACGAAAACAGTTCCCCCTCATTATCCATCGCACCTTTAAAGATGACCAGGGCCGATTTGCAGCAATTTCGATGCAATGGGAAGGGCGCATGATCAATTTCGTATCTGTCTACATACCACCTGCACTGCAGGCCCCCGCCCTACAAGATCTGGGCAAATTTCTCTTAGCGTTACCAGATGGAGACTTGGTAATAGGAGGAGATTTTAATATGACCGCAAATGACACGCTAGATCGCACACCGGCTCGCCCACAGCATCGTGCTGGCTCACCTCTGGCCGACTTCTTAGACGCACATGGTCTGTTAGATGTGTGGAGGTTTCAAAACCCAAATGAGAAGCAATACACATTTCACTCAGGCGCTCATAACAGCCTCTCCCGTATAGACTATATACTCGTAGCCATAGATGGTTTGAGTAAGTTAGGCAGAGCCGCACATTTGCCCAGGGGAATCTCTGATCACTCACCGGTTACGGCAGAACTGTTGAAGCATTGCACTACTCAAAGGCGTATATATCCTATATACCCGGGGTACCTCCTGAACTCTAAGATCAAGAAAGCCTTAATTAGAGCAACTACACACTACTTTCAAGATAATGAAGCATCAGTCCCCTCCCCAGTTACGTTGTGGGAAGCGTACAAGCCAGTAGTAAGAGGACATGCTATATCGCTAATTGAGGGACATAAGAAGGGGATAACACAGGGTATAGAAACTATGGAGCATGAGTTAAAACAATTGGAATCTCGACAGGCGGCGAACCCTACAGATGGGAACAATCACACACTGCACATAAAAAGACAGGAATATTGTGAATATCTCCGGAATGATGCACGGTCCCGCATGACAACCACCCAACACCGGATCTACGAATCCGGAGATAAAGCGGGTAAGCTCCTTGCATGGCTTGACAAAAGGGAAAAATCACATAGATGGATAGCACAGATAAAAACGGATAAGGGTGAAACCACATCTGACCCACAACTCATAGTGGATACGCTGGCACGGCACTACGAGCGAGTTTACACTTCCACGAATACCACCACCGTACAGGAAGCACTCACTTTCCTTAAAGATATTCATATGCCTCGGCTCACACCCCAAGAGGCCGACAGTCTAGAAGCTAACATGACAGTGGACGAACTTAAAGTAGCTATTACAAAAATACAATCGGGGAAGGCCACTGACCCAAATGGTATTCCAATAGAACTATATAAGTGCACAGCAGACAAGATAGCCCCATACTTGTTGCGTATGTATGAAACAAGTCGAGAATTGGGGACACTCCCTAAAGAACAACGGGTAGCCACTATTGTGGCCATACATAAGCCGGGCAAACCAGTGGAAGAATGCTCATCGTATCGCCCGATCTCATTAATTAATGTGGAAGGGAAAATATTAGCAAAAACACTGGCGCTTCGTCTTACTCCCTATCTCACCAAACTGATTCATCCGGACCAGTCCGGTTTTATGCCCGGTAGAAACACCGCACTAAATCTAAGATGCTTACACGGCGTATTAGGTAGACAACACACCATATTAGAAGACGCCGCAGTCCTATCGCTGGATGCAAAGATGGCCTTCGATTCGGTGGAATGGGCCTTCCTATTCGCGGTACTTCAGCACTTAGGATTCGGACCGAAATGTTGCTCATGGATACACTTACTTTACACCAACCCCATAGCGCATGTAGCGGTGAATGGTCATATATCAAAGGAAATCACCCTGGGAAGAGGGACAAGACAGGGCTGTCCATTATCGCCCCTATTATTTGCATTAGCCCTAGAACCATTGGCGACCTGGATAAGGTGGGACCACAGGATACGAGGTTTAAAGTGGAGGGAGGAATGGGAGGACCGTATATCCCTCTATGCCGATGATGTATTACTATATATTGCCTCGCCTACACGATCTCTTCACGCCACACTTAATATTTGTGCTGTGTTTGGCTCAGTATCGGGATATGCCATTAACTGGGACAAGTCGGTGCTATATATCCTACATGGAGCACCCCCACGGTTGCCGAGAGACTGTAAGGTCCAGATAGTCATGAATAGTTTTAAATACCTAGGCATTCATATCACCTCAGATCAAGATTCCTTTTTTACCCTTAACCTACAGCCCCCTTGCAAAGACTGAAACGAGACATCAAACATTGGAGGGCACTACCGCTCACACTGCTAGGTAGAGCGGCCCTCTTTAAAATGATGGCCCTGCCCAGATTCCTTTATGTCCTGCATAATACGCCATATCCAGTCCCCGACACATATTTTAAGGCAGTAAACTCAGAGGTTGCGGCCCTTTTATGGGACGGCAAACCGGCCAGAGTAGCTATGCACAAATTGACACGGAGTTGGTACGATGGTGGGATAGCCCTGCCAGATGTAAAGGCGTACTATTGGGCCTCACAACTCACAGTAATCAACCAATGGCTGCACGTACCAGATACAGACCCCACATATCACCTAGACAGAATGACATTGGGGATTGGAGGGATTAATAGAGCACTTTACGCCCAACGAAGAACTAGCAACTTCATGGGCCCAGCGATGCATACTGTTCGCATTTGGCATACGGTTAACAGGCACCTGGGATGGGCGGGCAGATTTACACAACACACGCCCCTATGGGACACAGGCCGACTAGGAACATTGGGCAACAGCAAAGGGTTTCGAAACTGGGACCTGATCGGTATCTCCCGGCTGGGGGACCTTTGGCGCAACGGAGAGGTGGTTAGTTTCACCTATCTGCAAGATCAGTACAAAATGGCCCCGAGGGAACAGTTCAGGTATATGCAAATAAAACATGCCATAGAGGCGGTCCTCCCTCCTGCTGAGATTCTCCCGGAATCGTCACCCCTAGAGGACCGACTGCTCACGGACCACTTGTGTAAGCGAGCAACTTCGCTAATATATAAAAAAATAATCAATAACCGTACAGATCCGCTTAGCCAACTCAGGGAAGCATGGCAATTAGAGGTGGGAGACATGGATGACCCTGAGTGGCGAGACGCCATGGCGTCGCCCAAGGAGGTTGCAATCTCCTCTAGACTACGGCTGATACAGTTCAAAATACTGCATAGAACCTACTACACCAGGGTGGTTTTGCACAAGATGGGAAGGTCCCCTGACCCGAGTTGTCTACGGCAGTGTGAGGATGTGGGTACCTTTTACCACACATTGTGGGGCTGTATGAAACTGAGACCGTATTGGGAGACAGTAGTGAGGATCATTGCAGAGGTAACAGGGAAACAAGTCCCGCTGGAGCCTAAATGCTGCCTTTTGAATGTGTGGGGGCCTACGGATCTTACTCACGCCGAACGACAATGGGCAACGACAGGCATGATGATAGCCAAGAGGAACATTGCGCAAAAATGGGGGGTCGAGAATGTACCATCGGCGATGCAATGGGGTAACGATATGGATGTTGTTATGGTAGCAGAAAAGGCCACATTTATTACCAGGAAATGTCCCAAAAAATGGAATAGAATATGGGGAAAATGGAATGTATATAGAGGAGATATCTGCACCCCCCCCCCCAGAGGAGGAGAGTGACTCGGATGATGACGTGTAATGGTGGAGGGAACGGATGTGACGTTGAACGTTCATAAATGTACAGAATAACAGTAATGAAGTGTTTTGCAGATGATAAATTGTACATGCAGATCTCTGTTGTTTGCAATAAAATTTTCAATAAAAAAAAAGAAAATAACACAAGCAATTGTCCACAGGTGAAAAGAAAAATGTGAGAATGACAATCTTGGAATAGTGGTAAAGTGGGTACTAGAGAGATCTTCCAGATATTGCATTGCTCAGGGCCATAGAAGCGGTAGGCCTGGGTGGTGAACTCCACTCCATTGGCAGAGTTCACAGAGTTTTTTGCTCTCCACACTCTGCGGAGCCCGCGTAGTGTAGCGGAGTTTTTTCCCTCCTCGCGCTTGCGAACGGTAAGTTGGCAAGCGCAAGCTGCCGCTCAAGTAGACTTTCTACTCGAGGAGCTGGAAGATCAGCGCAAACGGCAGTTCGCACTGCACTCCGCTACTTGCGGAACTCCGCAGAGTTTTTTGGTCACTTTGCGGAGTTCCGCATAACGAAACTCCACAAACTACGCCCAGGCTTGAGAAGCGGGTGATTACAGACTGAGAGTGAAGGATCAAGGATAACTCCTAGGTCCTGAGTGACAAAAGAAGGCAGGAAGACATTAGAGAAAAAGAATACAATTAAGAGAAAGCATATGCATGTGGTGAGGACATATGAAAGAACAGGATTTCGCACATTGAGGCAGCGTGAATGAGAAGAAACCCAAAAGCTGATTGTGCATAGCAACTCAAAGATAGTGGTATGAGGTTTAGAATCAAAAGATTAGAAGGAGATCCAGATCCGAGAGTCATTAAATAGAAATGGATATGAAGAATGAAGAAGGATAAAATGGAGAATGGATTACCCTCTCTGCAAAACTGAAGGGTCGTCAGCCTAATTTAGAGTCAGGCTGTGCTTCAGTATGTCGACACCAGAAACTGCTGTGTCTCTGCCACCGACATACACCTCCAAAGGCCCAACAGAGTAATGGCCATTGGAGGTTTTGCCATTTTGTCCACCTGCTCTATTTTGAGTAAGCGGACAAATGGCAAGTTTTCATTGTCTGTGTAAGGGGCAGTGAAAACTGCAAATTGACCTCACGTCATGGGAGAAAACTCTTATGAGCGGGTCATTGATTTTGTTTTTGAAAAATACAATTTGAAATTTTCACTCACGACTGCGTCGTGTTGCCGTCCATAAAACTTTCAATAAATTTACAGGAACCACTGTGATGGCGGTTCCTGGAAATGCAGGAGATGTCAGCTGGGCTGATGGACACCTGTACATTTGGCAGGTGGAGTACCCTCGTAATCCCTTCACCAAACACAAAATCTGACCCCAAGTCTCATGAGTGTGGGTGTTTCCCACTGAAGACACTACAGTACGTTCAAAAGGTCTAGGATTTTACTAGTGAAATGTCAGTTGAACTCCAGAGGGCCTCCGGGTATTGAAGGTCTGCCATTCTTTATTTTACATTATTTGAGCACTGATCTTCATTTGAGTACTATTTGCGGGAACTTAACTCTCCTGCAATCTGCTATCCATCTTTCCTGAAGATTTCCACCACGCAAGTCTGTCTCCTGGTGTTAGAAAGGAAAGACAGGTCCAAGTGTCAATAGTAGAGGCTCTTCAGAGTGTGCCCACTGACTACACCATCACCCACCTAAAGGTTCACAAAAACCTGTCTAGTAGCAACAAGGGGTCATCAGATCCACTATTGCATGTAGATGGACATGCTTCATCTTGAGCTCTCGCAGGCAAATTGAAATGGAATCTCCTACTGTTTATCATATGTAAAGTAAGTGTGAAGAAGGCTGTTGGTACTGCTGTGTCTTCAAATGTGTGTAGAGCACCACAAGGTAGCACTACCTGATTATGGAAGAAAATACAATCCCATACAGAGTGCAATGATAGTCCATAATTTCACAGTGTATCAAGAAAGTGACCTGGGAACCCTAGATAATTGCATGCTTCCCCATGAGCACATCTCTAGGTTAGAGGGCACTTCATAAAAAACAGATAGAGAGAGAGAGAGAGATGCTTCTGTGTATTACAGAAGTCCTACATTGTAGACAAAGTGTACATTATATTTTGATTCACACAAGGAATTCACATTCCCAGCTTTGGCAACTATCACTTCTGAAACAAATGTCATCCTGAATCATGAATTTCATAATCTCTGTCGTCTCCCTAAACCATTACGAAATGTGTATTTTCTCAGTAAGTGGCAAGGGCACGCACAGATGTTGGTCCCTTGATCACTATGCCACAGGAATCAAGCTATACTCGACTGAGGAGTGCTTATCAGGGCGAAACCAGTCTTGGATTGCTTGTGTTCCCGTTCAAGGAGGGCCTGGCCTGGCAGTTCGGTCTGGACTGTTCCCATTAGGAGCAGGGTAAAGGCTGACTTGCATATGGCTGGGTCCAAACTGAGGTGGCGTGGTGAGCAAAAGAATGATAGGTTGGGATGCTACCCCGAGAGGTTGCCAGTGATTAGATACATTTCAAGCATTCCTCCCATCATCTTTTGTGTGTTCAAAGATGAAAATAATCAAATGATTAAAACGTGCAGGTGTGCAAATAGAAATATGTGAGCATGTGCAACTTTCCATCACTTTCACAATGCAGTAAACCTGCACATAAAGAGCATCAAAGAACAAATCCATGTGACATCTTTCTATAACAATGAGATGTTGGAAGCAGTTACCAGCAGCAAGACATTGTAAGGCATGCATGAAACACATAGTCCGTGTGAGACTCACTTATAAATTTCTTCTGCTTTCTCCTTGACCTTGGACTGGTCGCCATATTTGAGATCTTCGCATGCTTCCCAGAAGCCCATGTTTTCACCTAATTAAGCAATGCAGAGCAATGTCACATGAGTATTTCCCAGCAAATGATATTAACACCAGTACAGAAGAAGCAAAAAACAGATCCGTATCCACATTAGTGCTATTCTACTTTAAACATTATTATTACTTTTGCGGCGCATGTGAAACTGCCTGCAACAATTACAGTCCTGGGTATTATTTTGAAATTGTGATGCATTGATTATTCTTGTCACTTGTGTCACTAACTTAATACAAGTCATGCTGAGTAGTTTTGACCAATCTTGTGCATTTTGACAAATCGGTCTTGGCCTTTTTTTTGGGCAAATCTTGTGTTTACCCTTATGTCTCCTGAATGCATAGACAATGAGGAAATTTTAGGAATGCCAGGACTATCAACTTTGTACATTTTGTTGCCTGTGTGCAATTGCGTCTATTCTCGCACTCTCTGCAACAACCCATGCTTACCTGTAGTGATGTGTGTCTCACTGTGCTTAAACCACGTCTTCACACCACACGCCCCTCAATCAACATATCCCACATAAGCCGAAGTACAACCTACATCCTTTCAAGCATGCACACTGAAGGCTTCTCATCCTCATCTGGGGAGTTACAGCTAAATGAATTATTTAAATGAAGCAGCTACTTACTCGTACACCCAGGCCTTGCTAAGCCTCGGAAGGAGTAGGAAAACTCTACAAATCCCAAGGACATGGGAGGTTGGAAATGGTTTTAAGATCGTTATTCTTAATTTGAGGAGTTACTTATATTACCTTCAAATTAGTTTATTAACTTAGATTGCGAAGGATTTTTGTCACTGAGATCAACGAGAATGGCGCTCAGAAAAGCACCTTCCATACTGCTAGATTGCAACAAGGCCAAACAAATAGCAGAAATGTGCGTCATAAATGCTCATAACTTAGATCCCAGCACAAAATGCAAATATAATCAAAATCAGGGCATAGATACTCACTTGAAAAAAAATCATGTCCTCTCGCGAGGCTGTAATTTATATTGTGTACGGTTGGTCAAATCACTATTAGGTCGTAGGTTATAGATCATGGGTGCTTGGAATAAGATCCCAATAGGAAATAGGTTGTGTCATTTAGAACATTTAAACAGGTTGTACAGGTTTCTCATAAGTGCAATGTTCCTTTATTTAGTTAATACCCCATCTCTTAAAGACTATTGCAAATACCGAGAGAGAATTCGATTTTACCCCAGAATTAATATAAGTAATTGGAATATTGGGCTGTGGAAGAGAGAGGTCAGTCTTCATGTGAGCCAAGACTGATCTCCCACAAGGCCCAAACAATCTGACCCAGGGTGTTAATTGTTTCTGCAACGAATCCTTGGCTCAAGCGTGAGAGAATGTATCGAGCAACAACGCTGTGTGTGATGTTTGACCAACAACTAAACAAACAATAGTACAGTTAGGATACAAAAAACTTAAAGGTCAAAGGAAATTAGTTTAAAAGATAGAAAATTATTTAAACAAATTAAGTCAAACGCTAGGTAAACAGTGGTCAAAATTATGCTGAGTGGGAAGAGTCACAAATGAAAAGGGCCAAAATAGTTTGAGTTAATTTGATGTAGAGTTCGAATTCAAATCAAAGGCTCAAATCCGTCTGGCTTGCCCATTGCAACAGTGTAGCGCTCACGTCAATCTAGCTCGATGGCTCGATGGAGCGGGTCGCAGCTTTGGAGCTCCAGCTCAAAAAAGTTGAACAGCTGACTAGAAACGGGTTGAGTTGGTTAGTGAGAAACTTAAATAAAGGTGCCACTAAGTCTCTGGTTTGAAACAGCATAGATGCGGGGAAGCTGCAGCGAGTCCAAGAGAAAGTCCAAGTAGCAGCCAGCCGAAGCAGGGTACAGACGGCTCGAAGACTCAGGGCTCCAGGAGAAGCTGTAGGGAAGTCTCCAGACAGGTGAAGGCACTTCTTGTGGCTGCTGCTCCTTGAATGTTCAGCTGCGTTGGCTTAGATCACGTGACAGTATGGCCTTAAGTGGGATGAAAAAACTGGGGGGGGTCTCTCAAAGGGGCTTGGCCGATATAATTAAGGGTGTGGCTTAAAAACACATAAGCTAAAAATCTGGGCTTAGCATAGTGTGCCGCCCGACTGGTATTATGCTGTTTTTGTCATTGCATCCAGATATATGATACAACAAATAACTTTATATCTGCAACAAGCCAGGACTGTTGGCTTTGTCAATGGTTGTTAGTTGCATAATATAAATAAGTAACAACCATGGCTTTGTTGTATATAATATTGAAAATGCTTCAGTTCTGAAATGATGAGACTGTGAAAGAACTAAACAAGTCTCTTTGGAGTTACATCAAAGGTTTTGAGCAGTGGTACTGCTGCAGAGTTGAGAATTTTTTTCACCCTGATGGTAAGGGAACAATGAGAGTCCGATATAGACCCGTCTCAGCACATGCTTTTAAGAACTACCGGTGCTGGGCACCGGCAGGGCCTGGCCCACTTAAAGCCATGCGTGACAGTAATTCAAATTCTTCAGGGTAAGGTGCAAAATCCACCATACAAGTTGCAGGTGCTTGATGCCTGGTTCCACTGAAGCCATACTTCACAACTCGTCTGATTTAAGTGGTGACTACTTGCTCCTAAGTAGCACCACCAGCTATCGATTGATGCCTGCAATCCTGTTGCTGAAACTTTGTGTGTGTGCATTTTCATTCTCTTAGTGTGTGACCAATAGGTTCCCGTGATGTGGTCATGCAAATTAGCATGTAAAAGGATACCTCTTTCTGATCATAGAATATTGATCAGAAGCACTTCCCATTTAGCAGTTTGTCTGAGCAGAGGCGGTTATTGGCTGGCTTAGCACCCAGGCTCGGCATGGCAAGTTTACTCCAGGGAAGACATCATCTTCCAGCAGAAAGTCTCTTCTCAGCCTGAAAACACCTGGGCTTCTTGGACCAAGACCCTCCAACAGACAAGCTCTGGTCTGTAGATGGTTTTAAGTGTCCTTCTAGATCTCAGGGGCAGAGCCTGGCAGAGTGCTGGAGGCATACACTCAAGAGAGAGACGTAAGACACCTGTATCAAGGGCTCTGGCACAGTCACGCATTCTTCAGTGCAGCAAGAAGGGAGCTCTAGGTCTCTGGATATTTGCCCTCCTGAACCGGACCAAACACTCTATGTGACACCTCATCAATGAGATAAGCAGCAAGAGTGACGTTAACGGTATCATTACAACTCCTTCAAGAATCCTAATTTTGGTGAAAGAGGGATTCTGCGATTTCTGCTAAATAAAGCTGCAGTGTGTTTTTCCTTGCAGCGTTTTTTCATATAAAACCTTTTGGGATTCGTGTGGGCTGAAGCATGTCATTCTGGGTTTTGCCACCTCAAAACATGGAAATAATATACACCATTCCCATGGTATATTCCTTACTAAAGTGTAAAATCTGGAATGATGCAGTAATACAGCACCAGCTACATGTCGCACCCCACTGTATCAGTATTACAGCACGAAAAGACTAATGGCCTTATTACGAGTTTGACAGTCTTCATCTGGGACCCCAGGACAGGCAGGCGGTGCTGCAGCGGTGTCACGGCGGCGGGTATGTTAGGCTCATAGGAGAGCCTATTCAAAATACGGCAGCTGTTAGAGAGCCTGCTGCAAGTATGTGCACTGTGTGTCATGCACCATGTCATGCATGCCACACAGTGCACGCACAAAAGTGCAATTGTTGGGGGGCACAACATGTGCCCCCCTGCATGCCCCCCCCATGAGCAGATTCACCCGGGGGCCCTGTTCAGGCCCCCTTACCTGCATTTCTGCCACCCTTTTCATGGGCAGTGAAAATGCAAATAGTATTATTCTCGGCGGTGTCAGCATCGGCACCGCCAACATATTCAGTCTCCTTTCTGCACCGCCTTGGAATCCTGGATCCGGGTGGAGGTGGAAGTCTTGTAGCAGCCCCACCACCACCATCGTAATACGGCAGTCGGACCACGGGGTGTTGGTGGTCGGACCGCTGTGCTCATAATAATCCCCTAAAGGAGTTCGAATTTGCCCCTTGGTGCTAAATAAAGCATTGTTAGGCAGTCATTATGCAAAAAAGCATATTGTAGCATAGTTGTCAACTAATATGTCACATTATTGGACAATACAACTGATTATAATCCTGTATGACATCACATAGTGTTCAGGAGAATGGAGAGGCAGGTTAAAGGTTGTGTGGAAGGAGACTAGATACATTTTGAATACAAGAAGGATAGAGCCACTAGGAGAAGTGGAGGAATTAGGCCAGATGATATATGTTTTTATTGTTTCAGAGGGGCGTGGACAAAGGAATGAGGTAGGCTGAGGGAGATATGGGGTTGTAAAGATCACTGACGAGATTTGGTGCTTCCTTAATAATTAATTACTTCTGCAATTGATACTGCTCTTCCGAGTTCAGTGAATATCCTTATTGCATCTCCAACCATCTCCTGGTGGAATCCTCTCGCTCAAGGCACACTTTCACAACAAATATTGCAGCCTTCACGATACACCATACCCTACATTTAAGGATGGCAAGCACCTCCCTTAAATCAAAAATTATACACCCAGCAGAATCTCACAGAAATGTGACAAAGGAAAGGGATATTTGTCCGAGACTCAGGAACATTATTAGAGTGGAGGAGGGTAATAGGAGCTACAAGGTCTTTTTTATGTTAGTAATGAGACGGAAAACTCCCTCACATGGTGATGGATGTGCACCTCTGCCCTGAGTGCCCCAGCTGCAAAGATATGTGGATCTCTGGTGCTGATTTGTTTAGTCATGGACGAACATGGATCATGTGTGTGCGCCTTGACAAAGGCCTGCCTCCCGGATTGTGATCTTGTTGGACCAGGAGGGGCGTCCAAAGTGAAATCCTCATTGTGGTGAAAGGCTACTGCCTTTGCCAGGAGTTAAGCAGCATGTTGGCAGTGATGGCAGCATACTGTGTAGTGGTCAGTAGTAGTAAACAGGCTTTTTTGCTTGTGTCACTGGAGTGAGGCCTACTGGCACACTCATGTAAAGTCCCACTGCTGTGTGCTTAACTCACCCTTGGCTTACATCAAGCTAGTTTGCAACCTAGGCAACACACGTGTGGTTGCATGCATGTACTGGGTTTATGTGTGCCTGTGAGTGGTACAATACATGGAAGACTCTGGGTTTCATTTTGAGAGACCCTTGGCTAACTGGGGGAGTTTGAGGAGGTAGAGGATCCGCTACCCTCCAGATTTGTGGATTGTTGCATTCCTGAGAACCTGGTGGGACACACACTATTGGAAGAAAGAGCCAGGCTCTTCAGTGCACCTCAAAGTGTGCTCTTTGATTCTGAGAGATGTCACTGGAATAAGGCTTGGGCACATCTTAGGAAGGAGATGGAGTTGATAAGAGAATCATAAGGAGGGCTCTTTGATAACCCTTTGATGCACATATCACTGTGGCTGCCATCCAGGAGTGACCCTCTAGTCACTGCCATGGCCTGTGCTATGGGGCTATCACTTTTGGAGTTGCTTCTGCTGTGGCAGATTGCTTTCTGGAGAAGGGGCAGGACAGAGGAGTGGGCACTTCAAAAGGAAGCAGAACCCCAACACAAACTTTAAAGACTCAGACACTAAATCATATTTTGTGCCTGGAAAAGGACTATAAGAAGGGGAGCTTGAGGCCCCCAAAATTGTCAACTGCCAAGCAGGCAGTCAAGCAATAGGTTGAGGAGGAGAAGCTCTGCAAGACTTCTAAGTGTGACCAGGACTAGGGGCTAAGGTCTGCCAGTCTTCCAGCTGGGTGAGGTGACTAAACCAAGGGAAACCCAAGAGCACCTGCTGTGGAGCCTGGAAAACCAGTGCCTGCATTCCTGCCAAGACCAGTCTGCCTGTGAGGAAGAGGAGAGCGCTTTGAGGGATCAGGGTCCAGTGGGTGATCGTGGAGAGTGGATCCTTGTAGCAAGGTGTGAGAAAGCAGCTATTTTACCAATCGGGCCTTCACCTGTGTGCAGACTCAAGCTGGTACCCGGATGGCAGAAGGGGCAGCCATGAAACTAGCCATTGCTGCACAGATCGGGCTGTTGCACATGTGCAGGTTAAAGTCAGCGACCCCGCATGCCAGAGGGGGACACCATGAAGAGTGCATTACTACCATGCCATTTGGGCCGCAGACTGTGTGCAGAGTAAAGTTGACAACCCGTTATGCAAGAGGGGACCATTGTGAAGAGTGGGTTGATGACTTACCGATTAGGCCATAGCCTGTGGGCAGAGTAAAATTGGCAACCCGTTGCCAGCAGGGCGGCCATGAAGAGCAAGGGTCATCACCTGGTTTTGCTGATGCCAAGAAGGAAGGTCGCAATGGTAACCTGTCAGTGCACGAGTCCCGACTGAAGAATCGGAACCTGAACCATCTTTCCCTTACCTGTGAGAGGGACCAGAGGGATGTACCACGGATGACCAGCTACTGCCCCTGCAATGCCAAGAGTGCTACTCACCGCGGGCAGCCACTGCAGACCTCCGCCATGACTGAGCATGGAACACTCCCAGGAACTCCGATAAAGCAACCCCAGCAGGAGAGGTTTAGACTGACCAACGGACCAGAGGGCGCAGGGGAACTTGTTCTGCCTCATAGCACTATGGGCCAGGAACACTTTTGAGTTTGAAGGAGTCAGAGTTGAACTCCTTAGACTCGGACGTCTAGTGGGGCCTAACCTGAATGTCACCTAATGTAAACAGGTGGATAACCACTACCAATGGAGAGATGGGAGTGGAAATCAAGGGCCTGTCAATCTAACACTAGAGTACTGGCCTTAGGAGGACTGTGTGTATTATTTGTGTATGCCATATTTTATATTGTGTTTGTATGTAATTGCTCTTTTTTTCATAAAAGCAAGTATTTGACAGGACATTCATTTATTGCTGCTAATGAATGTATTTTGAGTTGTGAGCATGTGTCCATCCCTTGCATTTACCCCCTCCCCCCTAAGAAGCCTTAGACTGCTCGACCCTACCTACTACTGCGAGTCAAGAGCTGAAGGGAAGCTTGGCCCTGTTGCTCAGGCCCCATACTAGGTCGGGTTCCAGGACATCGGGAGTAAAACTCCCACACTTGGGCTATGTAGCTCCTGCTTGCCTCATGGCCCTCTGAAAGGGGTTCTGAATGTTTATTATGGCTGTCTCTTGACAACTCTTCTCATCACTTATTTTGCTTGTAGTAAATTCTTAATCCAACCATCCAGATTAAAGTGGTTCAGCATTTTCAACAGAGACCTTAAAACAAGCCAAAATACTATAGGCATCTAAGTTACTTAGTAAGTTATGAAATCAAAACATACAGTACAGTGCTTTCTTCAAATCAATTTCATATATTATTGTTGCTTTAGCATATGGTTCCACTTGCACACTAAATTGTAACAAAAGACATAAGGTCCCAGTAGAAAATGTATGTTATGCTTCAATCTTTTGTTCCAAAACTACCACGGTTCCATCATTTTATTTTGCTCTGCTTGTCGGGAAGTGTCTTTTTATTGTACATTTCAATGTTGTGTACTTATTTATTGATTAACAGTTTTATAGTGGAGACTAGATCCAGGGGGTGACACCCTTCACATGAGGCCAAGTTATAATGAAGAAACTGTATCTAAGATGAAAACAAGTAAATAAAATAGGAAGAGCAAAAAACCCACAATAAAGGCGAGGTACAGGTTGCACAAGTTCACCCAAAAAAAAAAAGGGTTGCAAAAGCTGTATTGTTGGAAATGACCATCTTTTGCATGGTGTAACCCTAGATATTTTGCCTTGACTGTTTCAGCAGGCAATAGTACTCTGTGAGCTTTCCAACTGCTAAACAGAGGTAAAGTGCCTGTGCCCGTGCCCCCCCTTTCAACATGACAAAATTGACATACTCATAACTGGCATATTCAACCTACCTATAAGACTCTAGAATATGGTGCCCAAAGTGTTCCTAGGGTTTGTAAGTTAAATGTCACAAGTGGACTGCAGCACTCATTGTACCATCCACTTAAATGGCATCGAGTAATTTGCCCAATGCCTCCTTTAAACTACCTGTAACACCCCTGGGCAGTTTTCATAACATCAATTTACCTTCGCTCTTTGCCATTACCCCAGAAGCACTCTTCTCACTTCAATCTCTATAGAAATCAAACTCAATCCCTAAGTGTTGCCCACATAACCCCTTGACACTGATAAGCTTGAGAGTGGAGTTGTATTCTTCCCGAATGCTCCTGTGTGGCTGTCCTGCTCCAGCACAGGACAGGTGGAGCCATCTCATTACACCGACCGACAAGGGGTGCTAGTGAGCCACTACAGCCAGGGCACCAGTAGTGTGCAGCAGCCACCACACTTAGCTCCCTCTGAGCCAAACTACTTGTTTTGTTTGGGGAAGTGCACATGCGCGGGCACGCGCGCATGCGCAGATCACCAGCGTCGGCGAGGAAGAGGAGGAGGGCAGCCCGGGGACGCCGCAGTCCAGGTAAGTCTTTTTTTCTTTTACTTTTAATTTAGTTGCAATTAATTGTTAATAGGGGGGGTGGAGGCGGGTGGCGGAGCGGAGTTTGTTCCCAACTCTATGGACCTCCGCGTAGTCCCGCTCAGCCCATGGTTAAGGGAGACTTGTAGAGCGCACTATCACCTGGGAGGGTATCCAGGTACTGGCATATACTTTGGTACAATTACCCACCACAGAGTTCGACCACAAGTCTGTCTTTTTAGTGGATATGTACTAGAAGCACCCATCTCCATCATAGATAAGGCACAGTATCTAAGCATCAACTTCTTTCCTCTACAATGAAAGATGCTTGTTTGACGTACATAAGGGCAACTGACAGCAACGGAATTCAAAGGCCTACGCATGATATCACTTATCAAAGCCATATGACTGTGGGCTAATCAGCAATAGCGAAGGACAAAGAGAGAGAGAGAGTCTGTGCCAGTGTGTGTTGGTGTCATTCATTTTACAGCAGTTATGTTTTTCTTTTTTAAACAGAAAAATTAGATGCTGTCTCTAAATCTGGCCACTAGATGGTGGTGTACACCACGGCTCTGGGCGACAAGAACTAGATCCAGCTTGTAACCTCTTATGACTAGCCTCGTTTTCTGGTGAGAAATTCATTGGCTGTAAACTGTTAAAATAGTCCGGGAATAGAAGCCATTCTTGTAATGCCAAAAGGGAGATCTGTTAAATATGTTATTATTTCAAGTGCTTTCTATAGCTAATTTTAGGGGTGGATAGAGGTACAGGAAGACAAGTATATTTTTGTGGTTTAGGGGTGGGTAGAGGTAAATGGACATAAGGGGGGAACTTTTAGGGCTATGGGGGTAGAGATAAAGAGAATAAGCGTAATTTTAGGGTTTAAGGGTGGGTGGAGGTAACGGGAAGTAAGGCTGCGTTTAGAATGTAGGTGGAGATGAAGGGAGGTAAGGGTAATTTTAGGGTTATGTGGTGGGTAGAGGTAAAGAGATGTAAAGGTATTTTAGAGTTTAGGGGTGGGTAGTGGTAAAGGTAGGTACAAAACATATAAAAACAAATAAATTACCGTTAAGTACAGCAATACTTGAAAGTCTAAGTTTATTAAATACAACTTAAATCTACATATAACACCTTCCTTATACATATATGCCTTCTATGTGCTTATGTAATTTTATAATTATTTCTTTACTTCTAAATCAGCATTTCCAATGCACTACCCTATATCTCACCCTATACCTCTCTCAATATATCCTCCACCTCCACTCTCCAACTCATCCCAAACCTCATTCTACTACTATGATCCCCAAAATAACTTCCCTCCTCTACCCCTCCTTGCATCATCTCAAACCTCCTTTACTATTTAGATCTTCCAAACAAGCCTTTCTAAACTGTTCCCTCTAACTCTTCCCTCCTCCACCTCCCCTTTACTTATCCCAAACCTCCCCCTACTGATATGATCTCCAAAAAACACTTTCTAGACCCTTCCTTCTTCTATCCCTCCACTATCCTTTTCAATCCAACTAACAGACTCAAATATCCACTGCTCAAATTAATTTCATATTTCCCATACTAAGTCGCAATTAATCCTGTTTGTGTTCCGGAGTAGCGTGCTACCCGCTGAAAAGCACTTTGACGCCTCATCAGTGGTAGCAAGCACTATATAAATGCAAACCCTTCCCTCTTCTATCCCTCCACTATCCTTTATCAATCCAAATAACAAACTCACATGCTCACCGCTCAAATTAATTTCATAGCTCCCTATCTAATTCACCACTAATCCTCTTTGGGTTCCGGAGTTGCCGAAAAGTGCTTCAATGCTTTTTATAAATACTTTAGTATTCTGTGTTTAGAGCCTGAGGCGAAAGCAGGACCTTTCTACTAGATGTGAGCCCAGGCCAAATTCCACGCTTTATCAGTTCATATCTCCTGCCATTGCTGTTGTAAATTCCTTTTGAAGTGTCCTTTGTTTATCTGACTCCTGGTATTTCACAGCATAACAGACTGTATCCATTTGAAACTGTAATGTATCTTCTTTTTACTATGCGTGCAGTACACAAACCGAAAGCTTCAATATTTTACATGTGTTTTCACAAGCGGACAATTCTTCAGAACACATTTATTCTGGACTCAGTTTCACAAATGGTTCTTTAATAAAAATTTGCCCAAGAAGAAAATCTGCCTTTATTGTGCTTAGTTTTCAGCACTTGTAACACTTTTTTATTTCCTTCTTTCTTCATTTCTCACCTTCTTCCTTCTGTTGTGTGTTTCCTGCATTGCTCATTGTCGATTTGCGTGTGCTATCCTAGTGCTGCACGTTGTAAGTCTCATTTCTTTACGGATGTTACTATATGAACACATTTGCTTTTATGCCACACTGTATTTTCACACAGAACATGCATATGTTTTTATTTTCTGTTCTTTTTCTGAGATTTAGTCTGAACACCACAGACAACATCAAACAACAAGCCCCTTGTTATTTTCTCTGGTCAGGCACTAGCACCTAGACATAATATGAGAGTGCAGCTGCTGTTTGTGAGAAAACATGTCTTGTCATATAACTGAGGACAGGTGTTCTAAAAACAGACACTGAGCAAAGGTCCTGAGAAATGACTGCTGCATTAGCTGAGATGCAGAACGTCCATCTATGTATGCTAAGGTACGATGTCTACCAATAATCCCAGAGATCTTTGATATATAATCAATTAGCATGATTAGGAAAGGGGGTGGGTTTAAGCTAATCTGTCTTATAATATGACTGGACTTTTCATGGTATATGGTTTGTTAACCATGCTAGCAATGTTTTTGATATGCATTTGTTTTCTAATTGTGGCACAAATACTGCATTTTAGAGCACGTTAGTTTAAATAAATATTCGAAACTTCTTTCGTGTCTCTTGTTTATCTTATTGTGGACAAGTACGAGTGAGAGAGTGAGAGGGTGTGTCCTGTTACCACGAACTCTGAGAGGGTCGAGAGTGTTGTGTTCTGAGGTGCCAATTTCACTAGTCTCTCTGGTAAGGTTAGGAGGGCAAGTGAGGCACTATGACTAGTCGGACTCAGGCTCGTAGATACTGAGGTGGTATGGTGACTCAGTCCCTACTTGCTGATGTTCTATGGTCCCAAGCATAGTTCTGTTCCAGAACAGAATCCCTGCAATACTTCTTGCTTTGTCTCTTTACTTCTTTTTTGCTTTTTTTTTCTCTGGCAATTTTATAGTAGCAATAGGGTGGTATGCATTTCCTAAGGAAAAGTTTGGAAAGGAGTCAGCCCAGTGTTAAAAACTGAGGAATCAGATGAGGGGCATCTGATTGCTCAGGAGCATGAGCCCTCACACACCCAGATGTGTGTCCTGCTTCATCAAAGGGGGTGCTCCTCATTGGGCTGGTGCTGCAATGCCCGATGGGCACCCACAAGGGGGCTCTTTGCTGTAGATCTTTTCTTTTATGCCATATTTGAAGTGTGGGTCTAAGTGTATGGGCTTTAACGTGTATATTGGTGTGAATGTAAGTGAGCTAAATTAGTATTTTTATTAAGTGGGTCCTCTTGTCTAGATTAAAATCAATAGTGTTGGCTGAAACCAGAGATGATGCTCTGTTTCAGCTCATAAAATAGTGCATAAGTTGGTCGACTTATTTCTTTCCGCAATAGCCGTAACCGATCAAAGGCAATTCATTAGGACCAAGCTTCCTAATCTACACAGTGAGTGGGAATATTTTAACGATATAAGTGAGTATTTATTAAGTCTGGGTGGTTAACTCCGCTCCGCCAGTGTAGTTTGAGGAGTTTTTAGCACTCTGCACTGCGCTTGGAGTGCAAAGTTTTGCAAAAACTCCGACACCCGCCGGGGAGCGGAGTTTACCGCCGCCGTCCCCAATAAAATACAATTTGCCTGACCTTAATATGGGAGCTCCTCGGGACAGGCTCTTCCTGCACGCAGTTTGACATGCGCACTAGTTCTCCTCACAGTTCTTGCCGTTAGCTAACTTCCTCCAGATTGAATCAGAGGAGCGGGAGCAGACAGCGGAGGCTTCCTCTCAGTGTCAACGTGCAGCCAGGATCATGACGGAGGAGGCTGGAGTCTGGCGGGCTGCACCTTCGTACCCCCAAGTGAAGGTAAGGTGACCATCCTGCTGGGATTGGGATGGACTGTAATGCTTTAACTCGGGAGTGGGGTGGTTGCACATGTTCTGAGCGGCACGCACTTTTGGATACGAGCAGCTGCTTCGTTCTAGCCGCGCTCGTATCCGGGCCCGGGGTTTCCTAGATGTAATGAGCTTCAAGTTCTCTGGGGCATCTGTGACCTACGCTATGGCCGAGCAAACCAGCGTTGAGTTTCAAAAATGTAGCATTCAAGTTCTATCGGTGTTTTGTTTTCTTTACTGTGAGTCACTCAACAGTCGGTGACTCTTGTTGTCCTGCTGGATACGTAGTCAGGTTGTGTGCATTGCAGTCGTCATAGTTTAGTCCATTTTTCAATTTGAGCCTGGCTGTTTGGGGCTGAACGGTGCTGCATCCTGCCCCGTCATCCCCGCAAATAGCCTAGGGCTGGCGCGTTTGTTTACAGTGCAGTAGTGGTTTGCGTTTACCAGTGTGTACTCAGGTGGCTTGATTGCGACACGAATGGCATCGTATTAGGTGGGGGGAGGAGCCGGCCCTGCCTGGTTTTGGAGTCCTCTGTTGTGGAGGTATGGTTAGCAGTGAGCTCCCATTGCGGTGGTTCAGGACAGAAGCGCGTTTGAGACCCATTGGGGGTCGATTGAAATGTTCAAGCGTGTCCTTCGTGTAAGGGTTGGAGTGCCGGGATTGGTGCCATTCTGATGGCAGAACAGCAGCATGTGTGCCATTTTAGGGATGACTAGGTGCACAACAGGGTTCGTGACGGCAGAGCGGGTCAGAAGTATAAATACAAAAGCAAATGTGACAGCCTGTCCTCATTGTAATTTTCAGTAGCCGACCCTTCTGTGTACCAGTAAATGTTTCAGTTGTATACTAGTAAATACAAACTTGTTGAGGCTACAAAATCAGCAATCCGGTACACTTGCACCTAAGATCACAGCAGTGGAAGGAATTCATTTGCTGAGTAACATTGGCTATGTGTGTTGTTGTGCAGCTGCTTATCTTTATGTCAGTTCCATCGGGTGCAATGAAAGGAGTGTTGGGTGGTTGTGTGGGAATGTTTCTAGTTCCAGAAAGTAGTTAATCGCAGCTCAGAATGCCCATTTGTAAGCGTGCTCTTCCAGGGCTATTTTGATGACTTTATTCAGGTGATATTTTTGATGGGGGAAAATAAATATGCAAACGATCGCTTTTCAGAATAAATTCTAAATTCCTTTGTAGCTCAATTGCACCATCTACTGGCAACAGATAGTATAGATCAGCTCTTATTGACTGAAATATTTTAGGAGCAAGGACTGCATTCAAATCAAGGTCTGAAATTGAATCTCTCAGTTTAAGTTACTCCGTAAGGTTGCAGAGCTCCGCGGAATCTCATGGAGTTTTTTGGTAACTCGCGTAATTCTGCGGAGTGAAACTCCGCGAACTCCGCCCAGGCTTAGTATTTATCCAATCATTACAGTGTAATTAAAGCAAGAAACATATAATACCTTCAGTAGTGGTAAAACAACAACCCAAAATGGGAGGACGGTGGACACCCTCGGGTGGATGCAGAGGCCACAGTAAATTTTAGAAGGCTAGAAACACAATATGTCCGGATGCGAAGTACAGTTAGTAACCCACCCCAAATCTGCCACCTCGGAGGTTCTTTCTCTCCGGCCTTCACTCTTTCCTTCTTTCCATTTTTTTCTTTCTTTCTTTCTTTCTCTTTCTTTTATTCTTTCTTTCTTTCCTTTTGTTCCATCTTTCTTCACTTCCTTCTTTCTTGCCTTCCTTCTTTTTCTTTCCCTCTTTTTTCATTCTTTCTTGCTTTCCTTGTTTCTTGCTTGCTTTCATTTTTCCCTCTTTCATTCCTTCTTGCTTTCCTTTTTCTTTCTTTCTTTCTTTACTTTTCTTCCTTTCGTTCTTTCCTTTTTTACCTCTTTCCTGCCATCTTTTCTACCTTTTTCATTTCCATCTTGCCTTCTCTTTTTATTTCCTTCTTTCCACCCTGCTTTCTTTATTTCTTTCTTTCTCTTTAGCCTTTCTTTCATTCATTCTTTCTTCCTTTCTTTCTTTTCCTGCATTCTTTCTTTTTTGCCATCTTTCTTTCTTTCTTTCATCCTTTCTTTCTTT
Source organism: Calotriton arnoldi (assembly GCA_963921515.1). NCBI lineage: Eukaryota > Metazoa > Chordata > Amphibia > Caudata > Salamandridae > Calotriton > Calotriton arnoldi. The sequence goes on along the minus strand of CAWUFW010000247.1, from coordinate 3,668,710 downwards.
CTTTCTCTTTCTTTCTTTCTTTCCTTCTTTCTTTTTCTTTCTTTCTTTCTCAAAGGCAAGCGGCTGGCAGAGCGATTGGCTTTTTTAGGTCTTATTTTACCAAGACCTTTTAATTTTACTAAAATTATGTGAATGATATAGTTACGTATAGGGGTATTAGGCCAGACTTCATTAATTTGTCTGTGGTTGTGCCATTCAAATTTTTTCACCAATCCCATCAAGAATAAATCAAGGGGCAAAACATCAGCCCACTTCAGCCATCGGCTGACTTCACTATGAGTTATGCATGCTGCCCTTTCACAATGAGCACATCCACACACAAAGTAGTTCCCTTCAGTGCCAGGGACTACTAAGGTAATGTGTGCCTTTTTGAGACCAAAACATTTTTTTTCTTTAGTCAATGTTTGTTTTTGTTTTTTCAAATTAACAGACATCCAGTGTCATCCTGAACAGTAATGTTTTGCAAAAACCATGACAAACCAAAACAAGAATTACCAAAAGGCTGGCAGACAATGTCAGATCTATTGGCTTTGCCAATGAATATTTCAAACTGGCACTACAATTTGCAAAGCTCTTGATATTTACTTACTTCCAGCCCATATACAAGTGAGTTCTGGGGTGGTCAGTTTCACAAAGGTAGTGGTGGTATATATCAGTCACACAGCTCACGTTAATATGGCTAAATGTAAGTCCATTCTATAGATGTGAAGAAGAGCAATTATACTATACTGGGTGCTACACCAGACTACGCTTTGCTACCAGAGAGTGCTTAGAAAGGGAAGGATAAAGACCACCTCCCATAACATGAATGAAGTTTTTTGGGAGCACGCCGAACAGTACATATCAGTACAATATTAATTAGAGGGAACAGGTCCAATAGATATGAGGTAATCCAAGAAAATGTTTATGGATACAAACATTAAAACTTCACCGCTTAAATTAGCAGGACAATTTACGTTGATATGATGGTGAAGTCCAGTCAATGACACACGTATGAGAGATATGTCAAAGTATTGAAACCAGCTAACAGTAAAAAAGCTGCTACAGATGACACATGTTTTATCACAGAGGACTTTTTCAAGACTGAGGAATTGAATGGGATTATAGGTAATGATAACTGAATGGATGTTGTGATGTAAAGAGAGGACCTTGAAAAAGGTATTTCACGTAGTTCAAAAGGTATTTGTCAACGTGCTGCAGTAAAGGTATGATACACAGTACAACCTGAGGAGCGATGGCGTACAGAGAGATGAACATATTTACAAAAAAGGAGGGTGTTCCATTAGTCAAATTTCTCGTACCTTCATTTCATGTCAGTAATCCTTTCCTTTTACCCTTGGACGTCAAGAAGTCTTGTGTCAGGTGTGGCAGCTACAACAAGTCCTGGCTTTCAATTTAACACCAATCTGCATTTCTCAGACTTGTGGTTTCGAATTTCCCATAGTTAGTATGGGTCTAAACCTCTTTAGATCTAGTTCTCTCGGTTTAAATGTCAAAGACAGACAAAGGTTATTATACACATCATGGGACCCTCTGGCTACTATGACTATTTGTGGAATAAGTGTAGCTAACTGTTTATTGAAAGGGAAACTGCAAGCCTTCTCGAAGTGTGTGAACTTTAAAGGCAACTGCCTAGTGGACTTGGGCCATTGTATGGTCAATTTACTCAGGTACTCCTCTGCCACTTGCAATATCCTTTTGGGGGGGTGAGGTGTTATCCCATGTTAAAATTAGCCTGGTGATGGTTCTGTAGCCTTAGGGAAGTCTCTTTTCAATAGCCTCTTTCTCCAGACCATGCACACTCTAAACATATTTTCACAGTGAGCTTCTCAGTTATCCTGAAATAGGCCAACCCACCACTGAACTCTTTCTTGAGGAAGAGTTGGAAACTCTGTCGTCCCTTCGGATCTCGGATCAGCTCGCTGAAGTTGAAGGCCCAGCGATCCACGCGCAGCTTTGTTGGAACTTCCACACTGAAAGCCAATTGCAAAAAAATAATTTCACTGCCACAATCATCTACTCTTCACTATGTGTGCTACATTTACAGTCAGAGCCAAAGTGTATAAAGAATGTGCAATTCCTTGTCTCTGCCTCCCACTGTGATGCAGTGGGATACACAGTCTCAGTGTGGTTGCCTTATCAAGATGGCTGACTGCATCATGAGAACAGAGATTTAAAAAAAAAACTCTATTTGTATTCTAGAGCTGCAAAAAAGTCATGCATGTGTACACAAAGGAGCAGATAAACAGAAAATGATATATTAGAGTTAGAAAGTTTCCATGGAATCTAGGGACCTTTTTACGGTAGAAAAAATGCATACCCTTTTAAAAAGCAGATTCTGGCCGTGACATTATATTTTGGTCTCATATATTAAACTACAGCATTCATGAGGGAGTGGCCGACTGTCAAGAAGTCAAGACTTTCTCTTTCATTGCACATTTATTCAACCCTTGGAAATGTCATGTTTTGGCACCCTTTTGGCATAGTGTTGGCTTATTAAAAAGGCTTCCTGCAGCCTTAGCACTAGGTACAAAAGTAACGAGCTTTAATTTCGCTGTGGTGTGCTACAGAGCCGGACTGGCTGTAACGGGCCCCAGGCATTTTCCCGGAGGGCCGGAAGGGTGAGGTCCGGTTTTCGAGCAGTGGCGGCCGGTTTTGTTACTGGGGGCCAGTCTGCAGCAGTGGTGCAATATTGACTCCCTGTAATAAAATCAGCAGCAGTGCTAGAGCGGCTGACAGCAGTGCTAAAAAGGCAGCACTTCTTCTCACTAGCACATCAAGGTACATATATGTGGAGTTATATATAATAAAACTTTGCTTACCTATAGAAACTTAACGTCACAATAATTGTGTCCTCAATGTTATTGACATGATATTTTGCTCTACAATATTTCTGTTTCTGATATTCTGTCTAAATGCTGAGTAAAAACGCAACTTCTAATCCACTGAGGCTGAACCCTCCTGACAATAAAAGTGATTAATTGATGGTTTTATTAATTATAGCACTGATCAACTCACCTCATCTTCCAACCAAATGTTCTTGGGATTTTTAAAACTCCACTAGAAAAAGACAAAGACACTCACACATATTTATTCTAATCTGTCCTACCAGGCAGGAGGAGTCTACTACAACATTTACCTTTCCCAGCCACCATATGGGCTCCACGAAGGACCTGATTTTCATAGAGAAACGCCACAGACAAATCTCTAACCCCTTCCGATTGCATTGGTCAGACCACTTCTTTACTCCTTTAAAATCCTGACATTAATGCACTCTTCCCATGTTAAACTGAACATGCAAATGAAGAGCGTGAAAACACATTGACAATCAGCACTGGCAAAGTCAAATGGCCTGGCTTTAATGCCAACACATGCATGCACACTTATGCAGAGAATATATGTGCTATGTCTCTATTCAACCTGTATCGTTCTGTGCCTCCTCAACCTACGTCCATTTTTTAATTCCCCAAGCTGGTAGAGCTGCTGCTTTTTCCAACTCCCCTGGCTTGCAGTGATGGTGGCATGCAGCACCGCATCCTTGAGGTACAAAAAACATGTCACAGCCACAGGAGGCAGAGAAAGAGGGAGGTTGCACAGGGACATGACACAAATAATCTTTGCACATTTCTGAATCCCTATGTTTTCATGCAATTGAACATTGAAGCCAGAACCATTGTCTTTACCACTGGCTGTTTTTCTTGTGACGCAAGTTTTTTCAGTGGTTCCATTGAGTTGCATTTCTTTTGCAATGATCATGAATGTTAGGGTCCCACTGCCAACGTTTGATAGCATTTGAGCAGTCAGAAAATTACATTATGTACAATAAGTGGAGAAAAGGCTTTCGTGTGCCCTTCTGTCTTTATAGTTTATTCAATGTGATTTATTACCAGGGTGAATATAGTACACATTTGCTTATTTCACGAAATTAACAAGAGATATCAAACTTTGCCACTGTAGTTGCTTTCAGTGGAACATACATCTATGAAATTAGATTCCTCAGTACTATACACTTTTATATTAAAGGCCCTATTGTGTGCAGTGCAATAGACAAACAAACCAGTGTATACCTCATGTCTGATTGTACACTTATTATGTATTTAAAGAGGGGATAGTAGTTAAAGAGGGGATGAGTACCCCAGTACCAAATGTGAGAAAGTGCACGAGTAGTTCAGATTAACTATACCGTATCTTTTTACCCTATGTGTACATGGGTCTTCGGGTTTAAGAGTTTTCTGTTTTATCTTAGTATTTTTTAAAGCATTAACATTTAGTGCACCGAGGTATTCTCCTTTCCCAAATAATAGTTTACATCATTTCCTGGTATAACATCGCTTCCAAATTATCACATAGCATGGGTTATGCTACAAGAGAAGTGTAACATCACTGGTAAGGACAGAGGTAATTCCATATGGGTGAAAACGAATTGTAAAAGGCTACGATAATGAAAAATCGTGCTCTAAACTAGGGCTATCCAGAGCTGGGCCAGAACAGCCAGACCCATGTCAGAATTTCAAGATAACTATGTAAATAGTTTTCATTTAGATTCAGTGTATCTAAATGTATCTTGTGTTGATATCTAGACAATATGGCATTGATCCGGCCTTCTAGGACCTACAGTACCCTATGCAACTGGTAAAAGTACATGAGAAAACCCAAGGAAGAGAGTAGATGCAAACATGAATCAGGAAAGGAAAATGACTGACTATGTGGGTTTGTTGCTGAGTTTTATACAGATGTCTTTCCTGTGGACATGCAGGAATTAGTTGTTCCTATGACTTTACTCACAGCTTGGCGTTGAGCTCCCAGAACATGCAGTCATCGGTGATCCAGGGGTTGCTGGGGAGGCACCCCGACATAATGGGGTCGTGGCCGTAGTACTGCTCACTGTACTTTAATATACTGGAAAAAGACAACAAAAACCATCAGACACATGCCACATGTGCAGACCGCTTGCTTGTTCGACACCCAATGCAGGAAGTGAGATCAGATTGAGCCTAGCTCCACCATCCTGTAGGAGGGGTCAGGCAGTGGTTGGGCTGCGGCCACTGCCTGAAGGCATGGCATTTTAGTGGTGATTTTACGGCACATCATCCCACCCTAGGGACAGCTCCACCTGACTTGTAATCGGTCCGGAGTATGGTGGGCAGTCCCCACAGAGGGTCACAGACCAGGGCACCCAACATGTCGGCTGGACACCTACTGTTCGCTCAATGAGTCAATGATGCCTTCCTTATCTCTTTGCGTCTGCCCCGCATTGAAGAAGCGCTCCCATCAAAACAGCCTGAAGAATATTTGCAAAGTTGCCTGCCATAACACGCCACATTATCTGCCAAATTAAACCACTGTGTCAGATGTTTTACATGACAGTCGTGAACCCAACAGCAAAGATCTGCTTCTGTGTAGCAGTTTCAAACAGCATAAATCAACAAACTGTAGTTCAGTCCTTCTCTGCGAGCACTTCCACATTCTGGAGCACACATCCATCTGCTCTGACGGTAGCCTCCCGTCTCTAGCACTCCAGAAAAGAGTTCAAAGCATTCCTCTTTACCAACAGCTCATCGCTGAAGGCCAATGATTTCAACACTTTCGTATGGGTCTATGCCTTCACCCAAACAACCGAGCCATTGGCTAACATAGCCAGGAGAGCAAAGTTTCAGTATAGATGTTAAGATGCATGTGTACAAACATGTGATTTATAGATCTCGCAAGCACATCAGTGCATATGTTATCAGATACATATCACGTCCCACCCACACACACCAGCTTTCATCAACACATATATGCTATGTGTCCTTATGCAATACGATTGCATTATATGCATTTAAGAACTGGTTTCAATGCAAGTTTTGCATGACAAGAGTGCAAGATATATTTCATAACTGGTTCTTTCTGGTGTAGGAATTATATCTAGCACTTTAACCAAGGCAATATTAGCCTATCAGGTATACTAAAATATTGTGTAATTTTTCTAGTTCTTGTTTCAATCTATATGCCTAGTGCTTTGCATGCATCTTGTAGTTACTCATAATGCTTATGCATTTAAAACAGTGGCCAGTATTCTAAGTGAACCTATATTTTTGCATTTTGTATTTTATAACTCCTCTTTGGTATACCAAAGACTTCGCATAGCATATACATAAATGAACACAATCCTTCATCCCAGTGTGACATGTAGTGCTTACATACTAAAAAAGTATTCAGCAAACACTTTATGGACTCCATTCGATGTATGACTGTCATATCTACTAAATCATGTGTCTCTTTCATCTTGTGTAACTACTGCCTCCAAACCGCATAGTGTATGCATACCTGATGGGCAAACTCTGTAAATGAAATCATAAATGATAAATAAGTAAGTAAATAAATAAATACCCTCCAAGCGAGACAGAGGACTTCACGGTGGAGCGCATGAGGGAATGCTGGCAGTACATGATCTAGGTAAGAAAGAGAAACACAATTAATCCTTCATTCTCACACTGGTTGTGATTTTCAAGGCTTGACGTCATTAGTGGCACGCTCGACAATCTATCCCTCAAAGATGTCTGAAGTGTGTGAGGCTGGACCTCCTATGCTGCCCGGTAGAGCAAACGGGGCAGAGGGTCAGCGATGCCCCCAGTAGTTAACCCCTTCGATGCGCGTGACGAGCTCAGCTCGTCATGCTGCGCGGTAGCGCTGTGCGCATGACGAGCTGAGCTCGTCACGACCACACCCGCGATCGGAATGTCCAGCACACGAGCGGAATTCCGATCGCGGTCAAGGGGTTAAAGATATAGTATCCGTCAGTGACACTGAGTATCACACAGGAAGCCCTGCCGCAACAGCATACTGCTCCCCAAGAGAATCTCAGCAGGTTCCAGATGCGTGTGGTGGCTACCCCAAGCCTCACCATAATAGCTAGCAAGCACTGGCAAAGCCAACAAATCAGGGGTTAATGTGCTAATGCATGAAGAGTCAGATATGCATAAGTGTGCATTCATGCATGCCTTAATAATTCACATATAGAGTTCCTTTCTCCCCACCGTGTACCCCATATTATAAGTTAAGATTCACCTCTCTAAGAGTCTCTTTCTCAAATAAAATGGGATTTCGTGCAAATATGGGCAAGAGGTCTGGAAACAAAAACATCGGTTGCTTGTACTTGCTTGATGCTCCTGTGGACAAAAACGTGAAAGAGAGTGCACCGAATTACTAGGGGGTACAGATGAAGGGTAAGGGAAGGAATGCCTCTAATACTCGCGAGGACAGTAGAGATGGTTTATTGTACCCAAGTTTGACAAGGTTTTTGCAGTTCAGTTTAGACAGTACAAACGTGTGAGAAAACTGTTTTTTAAGTGACTATCATTGGACCCTAACAAATACAAATGTTCCTTTCCCATGTTGCTACATGTAATCTGTGTGATGAATGTTGCACGTCATGTCACATAAACTGGCACAAATTTATCACCATTCTTCGGTACTTACTTCTCGTCTGTAAAAGTCGATTGTTTTTTTCTGCAAGACAGAAGCAGATGAGTTAGCTTGATTAGACTTTATGTGCACCATCAAATAATCTATTTTTATTCTTTCCAGCTCCATGCAGTGTTTCCATGTTTAATACTTTTTTGTGTACCCAGGTTCACCATGGAATTTGTGTTCTATGGGGTAAATGTGAGAAGAAGGAAGCTGTGATTTCAAATCCTGGCTGCACTCTTAGCCAAACTTTTGAGTGTGGGCAAATCACCTTGTTACCTTGTGATGCAATTCCTAAGCTGAAAGGTTGAGATGGCCGACCACAGAGTGGCACAAACAAGCATCTTCCTCTGTCCTATGCCAACACCTAGCGAGGTTCTTCATCGGATCCAGCTCTTCCTCCCTCACGTCACTCCACACTAACCATGAAGCCTACACTGGGGGTGGCGCTGACCATTACTGATTGGTCAGGACAGGCCTGGCACTTACAGCACGTCGGCTGCAGTCGGACTCGCGTATTGGGAAATTATGATCATTCATTGCTGTGCTACTGACTGTGAACAGGTCTCTTTAACCTGGGTAACGGTGAGTCACGCGTGAGAACCTGTTGGGTAAAGCCATACCTGCCAACTCACACTGTGCCAAAGTGTGAAACACGATACATGCTCCCATCACCCGGTCACCCGGTGAGGAGCCGATATCACACAGTGGCAGGGAAAATGAGCTGAAAGTCACTGTAAATAGTGGTTTCCAGCTCGTTTTCGAGAGGCTTTGAACTGCTGACGTCCATTAAGTGGTGTGAAAACACCCCAGGAAATCGGCACCAGCCCCCGTAAGCTTTTTCTGGGGGGGAGGAGGGGCTTGGGGGCAAGGTGGGGTTCAAAAGTGCCGCCTAGGTACTTCTCGGCATGAGGCCCCGCCCCCTCCTCACACTGTGAGATTGTTCTTCAAGTAGGCAGGTATGTAAAGCTGGAAGCCTCAACTAGCATGAGTGTGACTGTGACCCATCTGACCGCTGGCCTTTCATACACAGGCGAGCCCCTGCCCACCTTTCACTGGCACCGGACTATCAGGCACATGCATCAAAGCTTTTTGCGATCGCAAACGGTGCGATTCACAAAAATCGGCCGTTTGTGATCGCAAAATTAGCTTTTGCGATGCATCAAGGGTCAAGGCCCTCGCAATTTGAGAATTCGCAATTAATTGCGAGTTCTCAAATTGCGATTGCATTTAAGGAATCGCAAATTGAGATTCCTTAAATGCAATGCATTAAAGTAAAATAATTAGCGATTTCGCTAATAGGGGGCGCAAATTACCATGAAGTTGAACTTCATGCTCACCACGCCACCCCAGGTTGGACCCAGCTATATGCAAATCAGTCTTGACCCTGTTCCTCATGGGAACAGTCCAACCTGACCTGCAAAGTCAAGTCCTCCCTGGACCGGAAACAATCATCCTGGGACCGGTTTCGGGGCATCACCCCTTATCAGCCAGGCTAGCTTGAATCCAGTGGTGCAGTGAGCATGGGACCCGCGTCTTGGCTTACCCTTCCCACTTAGGGCGACAAAAGCAAAAGGAACGCTGAACAATGCAAACGTTCACACCCAGTCACAAAGATCTGGGTTTAATCCACCATTCTTTTGCTCACCACGCCTCCCCAGTTTGGACCCAGCCATATGCAAATCAGTCTTGACGCTGTTCCTCATGGGAACAGTCCAGCCCGAACTGCCAAGCTAAGTCCTCCCTGGACCGGAAACCAGCATCCTGGGACCAGTTTCGGGGCATCAGCCCTCATCAGCCAGGCTAGCTTGAATCCAGTGGTGCAATGAGCACAGGACTCTAAGTTGGCAGGGTATGCCCAGACGTGGGTCCCTTGCTCACTTTGCCACTGGATTCAAGCTAGCCTGGCTGATGAGGGGTGTTACCCGGAAACCAGTCCCAGGATGCTTGTTTCTGGTCCAGGGAAGACTTGGCTTGGCAGTTCGGGCTGGACTGTTCCCAATGAGGAACAGGGTCAAGACTGATTTGCATATAGCTGTGTCTGAACTTGGGTGGCAAAGTGAGCCAAATAACAATGATGGATTTAACCCAGCTCTAATAGTGACTAGGGGTGTGTGTCTGAAAAGTTTCAGCACTCGTCCATTATCTTATTGTGTTTGCAGCTCATGCATTAACTCAGAGGAATTAATTACAAGCTACCTGTATGTACTTTAGACACTGCAAATGCAAAACAAATAAGGCTGAGCTTTGGGCTGATCCAGTGCTGCTGGACATGATACAAAAGTATACATTGTATTTTCAGGCTCGATTATTTGGGTTGACAGGACAAAAATATTCTGTAGTGGATGTAGAGCTTGTTAAGAAAAAAAATAACAATTTGAAATCGGTGTGCTGTGAACCCCGGTCAAACAATCCCAGAGTTGACACAAATTAATTAAGCCACTACGTGGGATAAAGTAATTAAAACAGCATGCCCAGGGGATCAACACCTAAAACCAAATCTATGGGCTCACCGTATGAATCTGAGTTAGCTATAGTTAGACTGAGTGCCGACCACATGTGTCCATTCTGCAGAGATGTTAAACAATTTAATAAGTTTGTACTTGACGTAGTAGGACCAATAATTTGATGTTTATTTACTGGTTACAGAGTTAGTTGAGGTTTACACTTCCCCCTTCAGGGACCACTGTTTCCTTAGTTTTTGTTAATTGCAGCACCTCATTGCACATTGAAGTCTGGAGCAGCAGCAGTGGCGTAACGAAAGTTGAGGGGGGCCCCTGCAAAGTACATGGAGGGCCCCCCTCCGGAGTCAGTCTATAGCTCTCAGGCCAGGGTACTGTGCTGAGGGGGCCCCTTGAAGCTCCGGGCTCCCCACACCGCAGGGGCTGTGGGGCCTATGTTACACCACTGAGCAGCAGTAATGATGCATAGCTAATTCATATTAGCACGGCGAAGCTGACACCAACATTAAAAGACATTAGTTGAACCCCTGATTTGTTTTACTTGGCAGTGCTGACAGTGACCGCAAAAGCTGCCCAGCATGCGCAGAAAAGGCTTAGCTTTCAATACAGGTCATCCTGATGGGTGCATAGTAGAATGGCTGAGCAAAGAGATCTCACTGGCTTCTCAGACTTGAATTTCCTTGCATAGAGAGGGGCTAAACATCATGTGATGTGTGGTGTACACTAGAGCAGGGCACAAGTCAGGGGTACACACAGGTAGATGGCGTCTACCCGCCATTTTCACAGAGTAGACGCTGTCCACCCTGCCAAGAAGCTGGGCCCCACTGAAATTTGCTGAAATTGTCCCAGTATAATTTTCAGACACCAGGCACGTTCAGCAGCGCCTGCAGATTGGCTGCTTTTCATTCCAAGCAGTAACGTGCAGGCAGAGAGGGGGATTTTTTATTTTCATCAACAGCTGGCCCAAAGATAAAGGTTGAAGTGAAGGGGCCATCGGGCCTCTTTTTGTTCCAATATAATACTGGCTGGGCACTCTCCAGAGCCTCACACCTGGATGCAAATGCAATAGAGAGGAAACAAAGGTGCACAGCTTGTTATCACTGAACAGGTACTTAAGAGAGGCATGTTTTTGACTTTATTCAGTCCCTGTATATAAGAAATATGCATGCACTGTAAGAAGTGTGAAGCATGCACTTGTATACACCGGAATACACTCTCGGTTTCCCACACTGAGACCACTACGCCATCCTCCAGTGAATACCTTTGCCTCAACATTTCAAGTAACCTCCTCCCGGTTTGCAAACTACATACATTCTATCACCCCACGGGGACAATCTCTCCTTCATCGAACAAATAATGGAAATCATCTCCTGCAACGTCGACTCCTCAGTGTCCCAAATCTTCCTCGGTGATTTCAACCTTCACTGGTCTAACCCCAATGACCAAGCTGTAATCTGCCTCAAATCATTCCTTTTGGATCACGAGCTGACTCAATTCTGTGACCGGCCAACTCATAACAAAGGAGAAATTCTGCACCTCATCATCTCAAAAGGAAACACCATCACACAGGATGCCATTACCCCTTGCGATTGGTCCGACCATTACAGCATTTTTTTCTTTATTAACAGGGAAGTGTGCCTGAGGAGGGATCAACCGAAGAAATTAAAGCTATGGAAAAGGGACCTCAGAAATATCAATAAGGCTGAACTAGCAACCCACTGTAAATATGCCTTGTCCTCCCAAGTTGACTTGACAGAGGTTCATGCACTCACTGACTTCTATAACTCTACTATCTCTAGTATAATGGATTCCATAGCTCCACTTCAACAAAAAAATGCCTCTACAAAAATCTCCAAACCTTGGTTCAACGACAACCTAAATTCGGAACGCCGCAACTTAAGGGCAGTTGAACAATCCTGGAGATCCAAACCATCCTCGGATCATCTAAAAGTCCTTAACTTGGTAAGGAGCTCTTATAACAAAAAACTCAAGAGTGCTAAGGCCAACTACTTCAGATCCCAACTGCCCCTTGAACTTGAGCTTGGTCAGCTCCATTTCATGCATCCTACTCTTTTCTCTGTCCTCCAGCTCTTCTGGGGACAGACCTCGGGCAGAAACACTGCTACCTATGGGGGAAGATGCTCTCCTCTCCCCTGGACCTACTGGCCCATCCAGCTGCTCAATTATATTCTCAGCCCCCTCCTCATTCTCAGGGGTATTCCTTGCTTCGACCCAGGCCCTCAGCGCCTTTTGGAAATCATCCTTCTTGGAGATTCCGGTCATAGAAACTTTGAACTTCCTGCAGAAATGCTTGAGCTGGTTAATGGTGTAGCATTCCAGTTTCTCCTCTTCCCAATCATTATCAACAGATACTACGGATGCTGCTTTTTCCATGGTGATTAAACTTGGCAGTTTTTAGCAAAAATAGAAAGTCCCAGAAAAGAATATCTACCAAAAGTATGTGGTTGCGTTATGGTCTGCACTCACTAGGTAGTGTTCACCAATCACTGTACATGAGTCACAAATGCAAGTCCAGAATCCTCACCGCTGACCACCAATGTTAGAACTGGGGGTCTCTAGTTGGCAGAGGTAGGTACCTTTGTCCAAATAGGGACCCTTGCTTCTAGTCAGAGTAAGGGTGTACACTCCTGAAATAACCCCTGCTCACCCTTTTGGTAGCTTGGCACGAGCAGACAGGCTTAGTTCAGAGGCAGTGTGTAAAGCATTTGTGAACACATACAGTAATCCAGTGACAACACTACAAATGGACACCACACAGGTTGTATTATAAAAATAAGTATCTTTTATATAGATTTACCACAAGACCATAAATGACATAAATAATCCACAATACTGTACTTTAAGGATGGTAGAATTAGCTTGACTCTCTTAAAATGAAAATGCGACACTTTGAGTTCAATGTACCTTAAGATGCGTAACGCAGGGCAACGGAAAGTGTTGCAGGGAAGGTGATGCGATAGTCCCTTACACGCAAGGACAGTGATGCGTTGAAGATCTGGTGCAAAAGAAACAAAGTGGCATCTTCTTGAGGTTGCGACCACGAAGAGGTGATGCGTGCACGCCCGACGGCCGTGCGGCGATTGCGATCAGTCTTTGGAGCCGCGACAGGCCCTGCGACACGCTTCCCTGGCGATGCGACGGCGTCTGATGCGAAGTCGACGATCTTCTCCTGGGATGCGGGGCGCGCCTCGTGTTGCGATGCGTCGGCGTCTGATGCGAGGTCGATGCTCTGCCCCGGGGATGCGACGGCGTCTGATGCGACGGCGACACTCTTCTCCGGTGCTGCGAGGCGCTTCGAAGGATGTGGCGCGCTTCTTCGGGATGCGCCGGCGTCTGCTGCGACGTCGACACTCTTCTCCGGCGATGCGATACTCAGCGGCTGCGGCGACACGCTTCTTCGTGTTGAGTCGCGCTTCCAGCTCCCAGAGACACGCAAGTGTGTCAGAAGGTCCAAATTCCCAGCAAGGGAACACAGGGGGAGCTGGTGGGTGAAGTCTGTTGTCCCTGAGACTTCAGCAGGAGGCAAGCTCTAAAATCAAGCCCTTGGAGATCCTTCACAAGTTGATGAAAGTACACACAAAGTTCCCTTCTCCTTTCTTTGGCAGTCAGGCAACCACTGCAGGCAGATCCCTCTCAGCTTAGGGATAGTCTTCTCCTCAGTTTCTTCTTGGTTCCGCTCCTCAGCAAAGGTTTCTTCTTGTTTCCCAAAAGTGATCTAATTTCCTAGGGGTCTGGGTCCCCTTTTTATACACCTTTTCTCTTTGTTCTCTGGTCAGTCCTGGAGCACTTTGTTTTCCTGACTCCTTCTTTCCTTTCAGAATGTGGGGCAGAGTGCTCAGCCACCCGGCAGGAGGTGGAGCCAGCATTGTGGAAGGCAGGCACAGCCCTATTCAGACCCAGGTGCAACTCCTCCCTCCACTCTGGATGCAGATCTTTCTATTCAGCCCTGTGCTGACTCACCCTGTCTCCTGTAGCCACCCACAGCCCCTGTCACTCAATCTCCAGACAAGGAATACACAACCTAGCAGAGGCAGGCTTGGAAGTTTAGGCAAGAAAATACCCACTTTCTAAAAGTGGTATTTTCCAACACAGAATGTTAAAACCAACTTCACTAAAAGATGTATTTTATCATTCTGAGTTCAGGCATACTAAATTCGTTTTTCTACCATGTTCCCTGGGTCAGTTCTGACTATAAGGTGTAATAGTCAGTCTGCCCATTCTGGCCTATGGGGAGCAGGTAGCCTTGCAATAGTGAAAAACGAAAATGGCTGTAATTCCCTATTAGGACATGCCAGACACACCAGGGCATGTCCCACCTTGTACTTATAATGCACCCTGCCCTAGGGCCTACTTTAGGGGTGACCAACATGCAGTAAAGGGAAGGTTTAGGGACTGGTAAGTGGGTGTACTCACCAAGTCGATATGGCAGCCCTAGGATGCACACAGGCTCTGCAATGGCAGGCCTGAGACACAATTTACAAGCTGCTTCTGTGGGTGGCACAACCAGTGCTGCAAGCCCACCAGCGGCATTGGATTTACAAGCCCTGGGCACACTCAGTGCACTGTACTAGGGACTGACAAGTAAACCAATCATCCAATCATGGAGTCACTAATACATACATCAATTTACAATAGGGAGCACTTGCACTGTGGCACTGAATAGCAGTGGCACAGTGCCCAAAGCATCTAAACCAGCAAAAACAGATCAATAACATTGGAGGCATCATCAAAAAATGGAAGGGAGACCCACGCCAAGGATGCCAGGTCTAACACTACTCAGTTTTGGATTTCATTGTTTGACCATTGGATTGAAACGCTCCTGCCATATGCGGGGCGGCCGGCACAGCTCGCGGGTGGGGAGGTGGGTGGGCGTGGGGGGATGCACGGGCTGCTTTATTAAAAAACAAAAACAGCTTGCCGCCGCCGCTGCCGGGTCCCGCGTCTTCTCTCCTGCTCGCCTGTGTCCTACTCCAGGTCGGACCAGGAAGCAGGCAGCCAGGCTCCCACCTTTAAGCCAATCACAACGCTGCAATGCAGCATTGTGTTTGGTCTGAGCGCCGTGACACGGCGCTCAGCCAGGGGCTAGAGGGGTGGGCATGTTATCCATGCAGGCTGTAATGCAGCCTGCATGGAGAAAAGAGAAGTGCGCATGACTGTTTTGGGTGGCTCGAGAGGGCTGACCCAACAGTCATTGCGCACAGGAGTGTCTACCACTCCTCCCCTGCAGCTCCGCCCGCTCCCTCATGCACTGACACAGCAGGAGGAAAAAATAAAACGATAATAACATTCCGTTATTATCATTTTATTTTTTCCTTTCTTTGCTGCTCCTGGCAGTTGGGCGACGCTCCTCCGCCTTAGCGGAGGAGCCGCCACTGGCCATATGCAGAAAGTGTATGGTTCTGCAGTCTTTAATGGTTGTTGTGGCCGCTGTCTTTATTTTCATATCTGAGCTCCCGCCCCTTTCAGTGGCTTTCCCAATACTATTGCACCCCTCATAAAAGCATGGGATATTTGCCCATGGAGAATATAGAGAGACAAACAGACAAGCATACATGAAAGGGTAGACGCAGAGAGATAGGAAGTAGGGGGCTAGTGATAGAGATTGCACAGATTGATGAAACAATGGGCAGAACTAGAGAGGGATTGAAATGGATCCACTGAGAGAGACAGAAGGGCCTCACATCCACTTCTATATGGACTGGAGTTAGCATTGCAATGTGAGCTTGTTAATAAGACCCTGGGGTAGCTCAGCGAGTGCATTGACATTCCTGCTGCGCGGTGGTTGTGGCGCAGCGAGTCAGCTGCACAGCACATCAGAGGCTGCTAGAAGGACTGGCAGGAACCCATAGCCTGACCTATAGTGCCGGGGAGGGCCTCGCAGCTCTCTCCCCAACATATTTCAGAACTGTAATTACTGTGTGAACAGCTCAGACTCGGACGTCAAGGACTCATCCACCAGCCATGCTTCCCATGGTGCTAATTGTGTTGTTTACATTCTGCAAGGGGCTGGCTCTGGTTCTTAGTCTTTTCTGGCAAGCATGTGCTAAGTGCAGCTATTTTTGGTCAATGCAGAGTGCATCACAATTAACTGCACAACAGAGTGCGCGCAAAGCGAACTTACAGCTAAAAGGGTCAGTCCATTTGCATTTATTTATTTATTGAGAGTATTTTAAAGCGCGTGCATTACCCGGGGATATCAGAGCACTGTACAGAATAAACTTAAAAACAGGTTGCAGGGAGAATGGTTTTGATGTTATATACAACTAGGAAAAATACATGCATGGGTTATTATATGCAGGAGAGAGAAAGGGAGAAAATTAGTTCATCTCCCTGGTGGGATTCAAGCACTACCTTCAGTACATAATGACAGGTCAGTTCATTAGATATCTTTCAAGCAGAAGGCATTTAACAATCTCCCTAAAAGATGCCAGGGAGGGGTTTATTTGAATCTTCGGATGTTGTGAGGTTCAAATCCTTGGAGCATTTCCATTGAAGGAGCCAGAGTGGAATCTCTCTTTCTTAAATCTACGCAGCTCAAGAAGTAGTGTGTCTGAGCTGCGCAGGGAGCGACTGCCTCTGGAATCAGTGAGTTTGCAGGCCAGGTATTTAGGGCTCCAAGATGAAGTTCTTCCAGAGCAATGCAAGCCACTTGGAAAATACAGGGAGCTTTAATCAGGAGCCACTTGAGAGTGATCAGTAAAACAGAAATGTGATCAAAACGTCTGGCTCCCAAGACCGGCCTGGCAACTGCTCTGAGCGTGGCCTTCAAAGGTGCGAGGTGAGACTTTCTCTTGCCAGCTAGAATTGCCCTACCATAGTCAAGGCTAGAGATTATAAGCGACTGCACAACATATTGGAAGTAAAGTAGCGGGATGAAACGTTTTACTTTTTTCAGAAGTCTACGTTTGTATAAGGCACTTTTGGCCATGGAGTTGATATGAGTAATCATGTTTAGATTTTTGTCCACAGTTATTTCAAGATATTTGGTGTAGTCAATGATTTTGCAAGTGCAATTGGGTGCATCTAGGCAGCTGAGCCAGACTTCGATCTAGGGAGGATTGTGCTGGAGCGAAGTGAGGGGGAAGTCCATTTTCAGGGTCTATCTTTAAGTGCTTGAACAATAGCCATGATTGAACATATTTTATAATGAAAAACAACATCCAGAGATGAGATTGTTAGGTAAAGCTGCGTGTCATCCGCGTACAGATGATATGCAATATTGTCTTGTTGTTGGATTCAATTAAGGGGCTCCATATACAGGTTAAACATTTAAACAGTCAAGCACTGGGCAGGTTCCACCAGTAATCACCACAGCAACTTTCATTTAAAGTTACACTACCAGCTGCATTTTCATCTATTCAAAAATAAGAGCTGTATTTATGAAGGGAAGAAGGCCACAAGAAAGAATAATGAACTGAAATGAACTCTAGAAAATGCAGTTCAAATGTTTTCAATTTGCCCAGTTTTCTGATTTCAAATTAATTGATACATGGTGTACATAAAGTGCCTCCTGGCAGAATTTATGGCAACGTCAGAGCCAGGGCCGGTTTGGAATCGCAAACCAGCCCTGGCAATTATGTCCGACTGGCGGGGCAAGGGCTGGAAGGAGGGTGGGGGGGGGGGGGTGTTGGCAGAAACACTGCTGCTGCACTTTTGTTACAAGGGGCCAATTTTTCAGCACTGCTGCAAAACCAACCCCCAATAACAAAAACGAACCCCACCGGTCCAAAACCGGCCCCCACGCCTTCCGGCCGACCGGGGAAACGCCCGCTGCCCACTACAGCCAGTCCAGCCCTGGTCAGATCTCACAGTACTAATATAGTACATAAATCCACGTCTTGTGTTCAAGTAGGCAAAACAAGCGTAGGGCACACACTGGTCACAGGCTGCATTTGGATTAGTGTTGGTTATTTGTATTGTGCTTAGTACATTGTAAGAGAATATATTTTTTTTATTTTTTTGTTTGGGTGTAATGTTCTGTTGTTTTGTGTGGCTCCTTCAAGCTTTTGTCCCAGAACTCTTAGGTCTCATGCACCTCATAAGAACAACTCAGGCACACCTTGACAAAGGTCATATGGGTGGATGCAAGTCCCATCCCCTTAACGAAACCTTAGCCAAGCCAACCACACTCAACACAGCCCAGGTTTAAAAGGGTTAGGTGAAGGAGAATATTACATGAACCCTAGCTGATGGAGTACCTCTTAAGAGAACCTTCAAAATGGAATAACATAGATCTCATTCACATGGTGTGGGTGTAGGTTCCAAGATTCGTACATTCTCGCCTTCCCCAAACCACATGTGCCACACTCACTCAAGACCTCTGTTCAGAAAACCCACAAACGACACACAAGTTTGTACTTCCAATTCTCTCAGCAATGCCAATCAACCAAAGAATTGGTGAAAGCTGCAGTATAAAAATATAGATTATTAACATGCAAATACCATTAACTTACCTTGTAGTCAACAAGGAGCGATTTAGTGTTTTTCAAGTTTTTATCTTGTTTCATTGAATTTGGTGATAGTTCTGCTGCGTTGTTCCTAAGACCCACCAACTGTACTGCACACTGGAGGAATAATGGCACACCAGTTTACAGCACCTATAGAAGACCCCAGCATTTTTCTTCCACTCCCTGATGTGGATCGGATGTATGATGGAACCACACATGGAATTACCACGCATGCCCTTACAACGCATCCATTACCACACAAATGCCTTTACCACGCATGCCTTTACCACACAAATCTTTACCACGCATATGTCTTTACCACGCATGCCTTTACAACGTAATATATTTTCTTATCTTGTAAACAAATGTGTGCTAAAGGCAAATTTGTGGTAAAGGCATTTGCGTGGTATTGAATGCATGGTAAAGGTATTGCGTGGTTCTGGCCGCATAATAAATTATGTTTCCCATGTGGATCATGTGTCCCCCAGCCATCAATTCTTGACAGTGGCTGTCACTGATGAACAGGCACTCTTTAGTGCAGTTGCAAAAACAACAGTTGATGGACAGAATGCAGAACAATGTCCTACATTCACCCCAGTACAGAGATCTGGGCCTAAATCCATCTTTTTTTTGCTCACCATGCCATTCCAGTTTGAACCCAGCCATATGCAAATCAGTCTTGACCCTGTGCCTCATGGGAACAGTCCAGCCCGAACTGCCAAGCCAGGTCCTCCCTGGACTGGAAACAAGCATCCTAGGACCGGTTTCGGGGTTTCACCCCTCTTCAGCCAGGATAGCTTGATTCCAGTGGCCAGTGGCATGGAGAGCACGGGACCCACGTCTGGGCATGATTTGTTCTGCATTCCGTCCATCAATTGTGTTTCTTTTGACTCTTTAGTGCAGGGCACAAGTCCTAAAAAAAGAAGTGGGGGGACTAACCAAGTTAGGCAGTATGCAAGTGACACCATGGAGCATGACATCATAGCACATGACATCACGGTGCGTGACATCGCACGTGTCATCAAAGGAAGTGACCTCACAGGAAGTGACATCACAAGAAGTAACATCAGATATTAAGACCCCACACATATGTTTAGCAGGTCTATCATGAGTATATTTAAGCGCATTACGAGATTTAATAATGAGATTTTGCTTCAGGATGTGCCAAAAAAATGGCACCACCTGGACGCAAAATATAGGCCTTAAGTAATACATTTTTTTTTTTAAAGCTCTTCCACAAATAAATTGTCAACAAGGAAAAATATGGCAATAGATCTGTTCTGCTTATTTGGCTGCAAAGTCTGCATTTTAAAATATCTTATGGGCACCTGCTGCAGAGATCTTTGTGAGTCCAGTTAATCTCAGGGAATAATTAATAATGGTAAGCTAACTCTGGAGGTTAACATAGATCTGTGTTACATGATTTATTGTCAATGTATAATGTGTATGTTACGTAAAGCACTCTTTTTACCCTGCAGTGGGATGAGTAGCTCTATGAAATTAATAAAATATAGGTATTTAAATTGTTATTTGTGTAAATACTGGGACAGACCAATACATCTGACATTCTTTCTTTCTTTATTTTTATTTATTTATAAAGTTTTATATAGCGCGGACATGACCCAGATGGGTATGCTGTAGAGCGCTTCACATTTGGAGGGTAGGAAATACTAAAGGGAAAGACAGGCGTCAATTAAGTATGTAAGCAAGAAAATTGGCAAAGTGGGTATAAAAAAAACAACAACAAAAAAAAACACATTAAGCTAGTACAATAGCGAATTGGGAGAGGAACAAACAATTACTTATAGGAGTATAGCAGCCGACTCTGGGCTTCAAGGTGTAAGTCCAATACAATGAAACAGACAATCCATGGCCTATTAAGGTAAGAACTTCTTCATTAGGATTATTTTTACTTCCATTTTGAAAGCAACCGAGGAGGAGATTCTGCGGACTTCCGGTGGGAGAGAGTTCCAGATCTTTGGGGCAGAGCCTGAGAAAGCTCTGTGACTCGTTCTCGTTTTGCGAAAAATCTGTGGTTTCAGGAGGAAAGAGTTTGCACTTCTTGATGGTCTACCACCTCCAGATAATTCAAGCTTTTGAGCCAGGTAACGGGGTTTTTGAAATGGAGGGCCTTGTTTGTCATGCAAGCAATCTTTAGCTGTATTCTTGCTTCGTAGGGAAACCAATTTAGTGATTTTAGGACTGGGGATATGTGAGCGTTTCTTTTTGTACCCGTAATCAATTTTGCAGCCACATTCAAGGAAGGCCTTAGTGGAGCCAAGGTATATTTGGGGAGGTCACAGAGTGTAGCACTGCCATAGTCTAGCCTCTGCAAAACAAGTGCTTGGACCACCTGCTTGAAATCAGCTTGTGGAAAGAATGGTTTGAGATTCCTAAGTATCCTCATCTGGTGGTTAGCACCCTTGCACACCTTACTAATATGATTCTTCATGTTCAAGTGCATGTCCAGGGTGATTCCGAGAGATTTGGCTGAATCAATAATGTGGGGGGAGCAGTTGAAGGCTGTGAGGTGCTTCATCCAGAGGTCTATCTTGGGGGTGTGATTAGGAGGAGATATGAGAAGGAATTCAGTTTTGGAGGTGTTAAGCAGGAGGTGGTTCTCAGTTAGCCAGTTTTGAGTATTCATCAGGGTAGTGTCGAGTGATGTGAAGTTTTCAGGGGAGGTGATTTTCAGGTAGAGTTGCGTGTCATCCGCATACATATGGAAAAGAATGTTCGTGGAGTTTAGTGCATTAGCTAATGGTTCCAAGAAAATGTTGAAGAGAATGGGAGATAGTGCAGACCCTTGTGGGACCCCCACGGAAACTGTCGAGGGCTGGGATAGAGATTGATTGACCTTGACTCTTTGATATCTGTGGTGGAGGAAGGACGAAAACCATTGCAGAACCAGACCATAGAGGCCCATTCTGTGCTCAAGAATGGATAAGAGGTAGTCGTGGTTAACAGTGTCAAACGCGGAAGAAAGGTCAAGGAGGATTAGGAGGCAAGATTCGTTTTGGTCAAGCATTTTTAAAATGTCATTCATAACGTGAGTGAGTGCCGATTCTGTGCTGTGACCACTCTGAAAGCCAGATTGATGTTGATTCAGGAGTTGAAAGTTCTCAATGTGGGCGCAGAGTTGCGATTGGACGCATTTTTCTACGAGTTTAGCCAGAGTGGGGATGTTGGAGATAGGGCGGAAGTTGTTAAGATCAGCTCTATCTGCATTAGGTTTTTTTAGAATGGGTAAAACCTGAGCTGCTTTTAGGCATTCCGGGATCGTGCCTTGTGACAGTGATGCATTGACAATCTTTGTCCAAAGGGGGATGAAGGCATCCTTGATTTCTTTGAAGACGGGTAGTGGCAGCGGGTCGCTGAAGTGATTAGGTGGGTTGATACTAAGAAGAATCTTGTAGATGTCTCTTTCGCTGAGGGGAGTGAAGGAACACCATGAGGCATTGTTCTTGGTGCTAAGATTAAGTGGCTCCAGCTTTTCCAAGTGGGCAGGAGGAGGCACAAACCCGGAGGATGGCAGAAGGGCCTTCTTAGATTCCAGTTCAATACTGATGAGTCTAGTTTTCTCCGTAAAGAAGGCAGCCAGTTCATCGCAGGAGGGTGGGCTGTCTCCTGGGTCGAGGCGGTTAGGTGCTACCACCGATTGTTGTCGAACAATTTCAAAAAGTTTCTTGGGACGATTTGAGGCTTGATTAACTTTGAGTTCAATGTACCTTAAGATGCGTAACGCAGGGCAACGGAATTTGAATTGCAATCTAGAAAGTTGGCCTTAGAGGAGAAAAGAATGGATCACGAGCATGAAAAAAGTTTGAGGGAGATGGAGTTTAGAGCCAAGAAATTAGAGATTACTCCCTCTGGTGGCAGCACACCGTCAGTGCCTGGTGAGGCCAGGGTGTATATTCCTAAAGATGTGGTTAAGGAGTTTTGTAAAAATGATGATATTGGGCAATGGTTCAAGGCCTATGAGGTAGCCATGACTTCCCACCGGGTCCCTGAGAAGGATTGGGGAGCGGGGTTGTGGGGTCGGTTCCTTAGTGAGGGACGGGATACCTTGTTGGACTTGCCCTCTGAAGTCTATAATTCCTACAGCCACATGAAAAATGCATTGATGACCAGGTATGGGTTGACTCCTGAACTCTATAGGCAGAGGTTCAGGAACTGTAAGAAGATTGAAAACAGTACCTGGGTTGAATATGTGACCTTTTTTTGCAGAGCCTTGGATGGTTGGGTAAAGGGTAGCAAAGCAAATGATTTTCAGGCGCTCTTTGATTTGATTGCATGGGAGCACTTGTCCAGTAATTGTTTTCCTGAGCTATGCCAGCACCTGATTGACAGTAGGCTGACTAACCCTAGGCAGCTTGCTGAGGAGGCGGACCGCTGGGTGAGCACCCGGGTCCACAAGGGTCACGTGGGAGACTCCGCCAAGGGTGGGCAGGGTCCCCAGCAGAGGAGTGGGGGGGACAAGGGTAAACAGAGGGAGTTCCAGAGAGGGCCCCAAAGTAAACCACCTAGGAAACCAAGGGAAAGGTTCCCAGCCTCCCCTTGAGAAAAAGCACGCGGCCCCGACAGGTCCACCTGTCCATAGGGGACCCCTGGTGTGCTACAGATGTGGCGCCCTAGGCCACAGGGCCAATGAACCCCAGTGCCCCTTGTTTGGAAAGACAGCACCCCTGGTGCAGTCCCCCGGCAGTTGGCTAGTGTAGCCCTGGGGGAGGAGGTGGGTGCCCAAGATGGGTGGGATCCTGTAATATTGTCCCTTGTCTCTTTAGGAGACTCTGAGATGGTCCCTAGGACCCAACTGCCTGAGAACACTAAGAAATACAGGCAGTGGGTGACCATCAATGGCCAAAGGGTGGAGGCTCTGAGAGACACAGGAGCCAGTGTGACAGCTGTCAAGTGTCACCTGGTGTCTAAAGAGCAGGTGGTCCCTGATGCATTCTATCCAGTTGTTGCCGCTGACAACACAGAGAGCCACTACAAGGTGGCTCAGGTTCCCTTTGAGTGGGGGTGGGTCTCTGGTACTCTTCAAGTAGCTGTGAGGCCAGCCATGCCTGTTGACTGTTTGTTAGGGAACGATTTGGAGAGCTCCCCTTGGGCTAAGGTGGAGCGGAGTGCTCATTTGGAGATGTTGGGCTTGCCTGATTGGGCGTGTGTGACCACCCGGTCCATGGCAGCCAGAGGTGTTCAAGAGGACCTGGAGCCTGAGAGGGAGGCCCAGGTGCCTGCCGGAGAGAGAAGAGGCAGGGGGCGCGGGAAACCGGCCCCCGAAGTTCCCACGGTCCAGGAGGAGGCAGACCCTGAGGGGGATGCCCGGGAGCCTACAGGGGAACAGGTAGCTGAACTGAGGGACCTGCCTGAGCTGACCCATTGGCAGCAAGATGGAGGACCCTCCAGGGAGGAGTTCTGCGAGGAGCAGAACAAGTGCCCTTCTCTCGTGGGTCTGAGGCAACAGGCCACAGACCAGGCAGCAGGTGATCAGTCTGGATCACATTGGATCTACTGGGAGAATGGTCTCCTGTATAGCGAGCCTAAGGTTGCTGAGCCTGGGTCAGCCCGTGTGCTGGTGGTACCCCAGCGCTTCAGAGCCTTCCTACTGGGTTTGGCTCATGATGTGCCTTTAGCAGGACATCTGGGGCAGGACAAGACCTTTGAAAGGCTTGTCACCCATTTCTTTTGGCCCCAGATGCGCAGGAGTGCCGCCACTCACTGCAGGACTTGTCAGACTTGCCAGGCAAGTGGAAAGAGTGGGAGGAAGCACAAGGCTCCTCTCCAGCCATTCCCTGTGGTCAGCACCCCTTTGAACGGGTGGGTATTGACATTGTGGGGCCACTGGGCCCCAAGACAGCCATGGGCAACAGGTTCATCCTGGTCTTGGTGGACCATGCCACCCGGTACCCTGAAGCCATCCCTCTGAGGACAGTGACGGCCCCCGTGGTGGGACGGGCACTGATGGGAATTTTCTCACGTGTGGGGTTCCCTCAAGAGGTGGTGTCTGACAGAGATACTAACTTCATATCCAAGTATATGAAGTCCCTGTGGCAGGAGTGCGGTGTAACGTACAAGTTCACCACTCCTTACCACCCCCAAGAAAATGGGTTGGTTGAGAGATTCAACCGGACCCTGAAGGGCATGATTATGGGTCTGGAAGAACCCATGAGGCGTAAGTGGGACGTCCTCTTGCCATGCCTTCTTTTTGCATACTGGGAGGTGCCACAGAAGTCTCTAGGGTTCAGCCCCTTTGAGCTTCTGTATGGTCACCCAGTGAGAGGACCTCTGAGTTTGGTCAAGGAAGGCTGGGAGCAATCTCCCAGGAAACCTCCCCAGGATGTATATAGCTACATGCTGGCCTTCAGGAACCAAACTAGGCGTTTCAGGCAACTTGCTGAGGCAAATCTGGAAGCCAGCCAGGAGGAAATGAAGCGGTGGTACGACCAGAATGCCACTCTGGTTGAGCTTCAACCTGGTCAGAAAGTTTGGGTCATGGCCCCAGTGGAGCCCTGTGCGCTCCAGGATAAGTGGACCGGACCCTTTGAGGTGGTGGAGCGCAAGAGTCCTGTTACCTACTTGGTGGACATGCGGTCTCCCAGGAACCCCTTGCGGGTCCTGCACGTCAACCGCCTGAAGCCCCACTTGGAGAGGTCCCAAGTGGGCATGCTCTTAGCTACAGATGCTGGGATGGAGGAGGAGACTGAGCCTCTTCCTGACCTCCTGTCAGCCCAAGAGCAAGATGGATCAGTGGAGGGTGTGAACCTCTCTACCTCCCTGACACCTGAGCAGCAAGGTGACTGTCGCCAACTGTTGGGGGCAGTTTCCTGACCTGTTCTCCCTGGTTCCTAGTGTCACTGACTGATGCGTCCATGATGTGGACACTGGGGACAGTCTTCCTGTCAAGCACAAGGCTTACAGGGTGACTGACAGGGTGAGAGCTTGCATCAAGGAGGAGGTCTCCAAGATGTTTGCATTGGGGGTAATTGAGTCCTCTCACAGCCCTTGGGCCAGCCCAGTGGTCTTGGTCCCAAAGGCTGCCGCGCCTGGTGCCACACCCGAACTCCGGTTCTGTGTGGACTACCGAGGACTCAATTCCATCACCAGGACTGACGCACACCCCATCCCCAGAGCTGATGAGCTCATAGATCGGTTAGGGGCTGCCCGGTACCTCAGTACGTTTGACTTAACGTCTGGGTACTGGCAGATCGCCTTGACTGATGGGGCAAAGGAGAGGTCAGCATTCTCCACACCAGATGGGCACTACCAATTCCGGGTGATGCCCTTTGGGATGAAGAATGCCCCTGCCACCTTTCAGAGGTTGGTCAACCAGGTGTTGGTCGGACTGGAAGAGTTCAGTGCCGCCTACCTGGATGACATCGCAGTGTTCAGCGCCAGTTGGGAAGAACATCTGCGCCACCTCTGGGAAGTGTTGATGGTGCTGCGGAGGGCAGGCCTCACGATCAAGGCGAGTAAGTGCCAGATCGGGCAGGATTCTGTGGTGTACTTGGGACACCATGTTGGGAGCGGCCAGGTGGCGGCCCTACAGCCCAAGATAGATACCATTCTGGCTTGGGAGCCCCCCAAGACCCAGAAAGCGGTGAGAGCCTTCCTAGGACTCACCGGGTATTACAGGAGATTTGTCAAGGGGTATGGCAGCATGGTTGCACCCTTGACAGAGCTGACTTCCAGGAAGCAGCCCAAGAGAGTGATTTGGACTGACACCTGTCAAAAAGCTTTTGACACCTTGAAGACAGCCATGTGCACGGCGCCCGTGCTCCTGGCCCCCAACTTCTCCAAAGAGTTTATCATTCAGACAGACGCTTCCAGAGCATGGTGTGGGGGCTGTTTTGTCACAGATGAATGAGGAGGGCCTAGACCAACCTGTAGCCTTCCTTAGCAGGAGGTTACTTCCACGGGAACAGAGGTGGAGTGCTATTGAGCGTGAGGCATTTGCTGTGGTCTGGGCACTGAAGAAGCTGAGACCATACCTGTTTGGGACTCACTTCCGGGTTCAGACAGACCACAGGCCCCTCAGATGGTTGATGCAGATGAGGGGTGAGAATCCAAAGCTGTTGAGGTGGTCCATTTCCCTACAGGGGATGGACTTCACGGTGGAACACCGCCCTGGTACAGAACACGCCAATGCTGATGGTCTGTCCAGATTTTTCTCCGCCTTAGTGAAGAGAACTCCCATGAGGTAGGGTAGTTCTCCCCACATTTCAGCTGGAGGGGACACGTGTTAGACCTGGCATCCTTGGCGTGGGTCTCCCTTCCATTTTTTGATGATGTCTCCAATGTTATTGATCTGTTTTTGCTGGTTTGGATGCTTTGGGCACTTTGCCACTGCTATTCAGTGCCACAGTGCAAGTGCTCCCTATTGTAAATTGATGTATGTATTAGTGACTCCATGATTGGATGATTGGTTTACTTGTCAGTCCCTAGTACAGTGCACTGAGTGTGCCCAGGGCTTGTAAATCCAATGCCGCTGGTGGGCTTGCAGCACTGGTTGTGCCACCCACAGAAGCAGCTTGTAAAATGTGTCTCAGGCCTGCCATTGCAGAGCCTGTGTGCAGCCTAGGGCTGCCATATCGACTAGGTGAGTACACCCACTTACCAGTCCCTAAACCTTCCCTTTACTGCATGTTAGTCACCCCTAAAGTAGGCCCTAGGGCAGGGTGCATTGTAAGTACAAGGTGGGACATGCCCTGGTGTGTGTGGCATGTCCTAATAGTGAATTACAGCCATTTTCGTTTTTCACTATTGCAAGGCTACCTGCTCCCCATAGGCCAGAATGGGTAGACTGACTATTACACCTTATAGTCAGAACTGACCCAGGGAACATGGTAGAAAAACGAATTTAGTATGCCTGAACTCAGAATGATAAAATACATCTTTTAGTGAAGTTGGTTTTAACATTTCTGTGTTGGAAAATACCACTTTTAGAAAGTGGATATTTTCTTGCCTAAACTTCCAAGCCTGCCTCTGCTAGGTTGTGTATTCCTTGTCTGGAGATTGAGTGACAGGGGCTGGGGGTGGCTACAGGAGACAGGGTGAGTCAGCACAGGGCTGAATAGAAAGATCTGCATCCAGAGTGGAGGGAGGAGTTGCACCTGGGTCTGAATAGGGCTGTGCCTGCCTTCCACAATGCTGGCTCCACCTCCTGCCGGGCGGCTGAGCACTCTGCCCCACATTCTGAAAGGAAAGAAGGAGTCAGGAAAACAAAGTGCTCCAGGACTGACCAGAACTGGTTTTGGGCTAGGCAGAGGCCTCTCTGCCTCCAGAGAACAAAGAGAAAAGGTGTATAAAAAGGGGACCCAGACCCCTAGGAAATTAGATCACTTTTGGGAAACAAGAAGAAACCTTTGCTGAGGAGCGGAACCAAGAAGAAACTGAGGAGAAGACTATCCCTAAGCTGAGAGGGATCTGCCTGCAGTGGTTGCCTGATTGCCAAAGAAAGGAGAAGGGAACTTTGTGTGTACTTTCATCAACTTGTGAAGGATCTCCAAGGGCTTGATTTTAGAGCTTGCCTCCTGCTGAAGTCTCAGGGACAACAGACTTCACCCACCAGCTCCCCCTGTGTTCCCTTGCTGGGAATTTGGACCTTCTGACACACTTGCGTGTCTCTGGGAGCTGGAAGCGCGACTCAACACGAAGAAGCGTGTCGCCGCAGCCGCTGAGTATCGCATCGCCGGAGAAGAGTGTCGACGTCGCAGCAGACGCCGGCGCATCCCCGAAGAAGCGCGCCGCATCCTTCGAAGCGCCTCGCAGCACCGGAGAACAGTGTCGCCGTCGCATCAGACGCCGTCGCATCCCCGGGGCAGAGCATCGACCTCGCATCAGACGCCGACGCATCGCAACACGAGGCGCGCCCCGCATCCCAGGAGAAGATCGTCGACTTCGCATCAGACGCCGTCGCATCACCAGGGAAGCGTGTCGCAGGGCCTGTCGCGGCTCCAAAGACTGATCGCAATCGCCGCACGGCCGTCGGGCGTGCACGCATCACCTCTTCGTGGTCGCAACCTCAAGAAGACGCCACTTTGTTTCTTTTGCACCAGATCTTCAACGCATCACTGTCCTTGCGTGTAAGGGACTATCGCATCACCTTCCCTGCAACACTTTCCGTTGCCCTGCGTTACGCATCTTAAGGTACATTGAACTCAAAGTGTCGCATTTTCATTTTAAGAGACTCAAGCTAATTCTACCATCCTTAAAGTACAGTATTGTGGATTATTTATGTCATTTATGGTCTTGTGGTAAATCTATATAAAAGATACTTATTTTTAAAATACAACCTGTGTGGTGTCCATTTGTAGTGTTGTCACTGGATTACTGTATGTGTTCACAAATGCTTTACACACTGCCTCTGAACTAAGCCTGTCTGCTCGTGCCAAGCTACCAAAAGGGTGAGCAGGGGTTATTTTAGGAGTGTACCCCTTACTCTGACTAGAAGCAAGGGTCCCTATTTGGACAAAGGTACCTACCTCTGCCAACTAGAGACCCCCAGTTCTAACAAGTAGCAATACACTCTCAGAATGGTGGCTTTTTTAAGAGTAGGGTTCAATAAATTTCTTCTTTCAAATTATCCATGAAATCCTTAATCCGTGTTGGAATGACCAAAAAGAGAGCAGCTGTAAAAAGTGCTAAGTGCCAGTGTAAGTATAGACTGCAAAGAAATGCAAAGGATTTCCAAAAAGTCCTACGTATAACCCAAGGCTTTTCAGCTGATTCCTCAAACATTCTCAAAGAAAATTCATAATGACCATTTTGAGTTGGAGAGCATACTGGGTCTCTGTTGGTTAGTCTAGTGGCACCTGACAGCCCTCCTTAACCATCACATTCATACCAAAAAGATCTCATTCAGATCCCATCCAGGGCAGAACAGAAACCTATATTCCACCAAAAGGCATCAACAACGGCCCTGTCTTTATGTCACAGTTATGACATCACATGATACCACTAGATTGTCTCACTGATCTCATACAAACTATAGGAAAACTGATTGTTAAACAATGGGACCGAGAGATCACACATTTTTTGTGATAAGTAGCTGAGTTCCCAAAATGTCTGAACAATTTAGCTCTTAATAAATAAATAGCTTCCTGTGTAGACTCCCAAACTTAGCCAAGAGTAGATTGGCAGAAGCAGCAAGGCTTACCTCAGAGAAAAATGGTATGTGGTACATCAACAGTAAAACATTACAGTTAAGAAATAAACAGGGAAAAACATTCCAAACCAATGTAGTTACAAATAAAAATAAAATGTAATGATCAAAATAAGACAAAATTCAGTAAGCCAGGTTCAGTAATTAAGAGTTATTTGAAAATGAATTGGGACACTCTTTTAACCAAAACCCAGCAAACTCCGCGAGCGGTGCGGAATTTCACGCCCAGGCCTAGTACACAGAAAATCATTTTACTTAATTGCAGAACAAAAAATTATTCTCTATTGTATCAAATTTTTGAGTGGATTCAGAACTTCTAGAATGCTAAAGATCAGTTGACCAAGTGGCCATCGATCTAACAAGCCACGTTACGAACAAGGTCTATCATATCTACCTCAGAAAAGTTGATCACATTCCTGAGAGAACTACACTTTACAAAATATATGTTTTGTTTCCTACTATTAATTGCATACCTTCTGCTCGACTTATCAATTATCAATCTAATTTTTAAGTTTTAATCTATTTATTCTTAAACAGGTTGTTCTCCATTTTCTACACTGCCTTTGACTTTTAAAACGCGGAAAAGGCATCAGAGGGTGGGAGAAGTGCAGTTCTCAGAGCAATACCAACTGCAGGTTATTTTATTCTGGTTTCCATTGACGAGACAATTTGTTTGTTTATTTGCCACCAATTGCGCTGTGATGAGCGTTACACTTCCTGCCCAACTCTAATGCAACTTTCTGTTTTATGGGTGCAAAGCAGTTCAGGAAATGTAGGTCAGGCAAAGCAAGAACAAATCTACCAAAAATGTAAAAATTTGAAAGATAGAAGTCATTTTTGATGAAGAAAGCTGTCATATCGTATAAACAATATACGTTTGGCATAAAGATTAAGAAGCCTTAATTAGAGTAGCATTTAAAGGCTTATGAAAACAAAAAACAACTTTTACAATTTTTGGAGGCGCGTTCGGTAGCTGTATGACAGCCTGCCTTGAACTTCAATGAGGTTTAAAAGTGGGGGGTCACAGTTCTTACATTCTAAAAGGGAACAAATGTTAAGAAATGGGGTACTAACAAGTACGATAGCAATAACTTTGCATGATCCATCAGCCTCAAGCGTCCCCACCCAAACATCAGATGACAACTAGCACGGTCTATCTTTCTATTGGGGCTCAGATGCCATAAAGGAACATAGAGCATGCAGCGCAATGCACTATCAAGCTTTATTACTTAAATTCTATTCCTGTTAATGAATGTTTTGCCCTAGCCCTTAAGTCTGAGTCATGCCTGCCAGTTATAGCTATAATCATGTATCTGCACGCCATGATCCTTGACGTTTAGTTAAAATACATGCTGCGCTTGGACCCGCTAGCGTGACAGCTCATTTAGAAAAAGCGAGCACAGGCAGGCTGAGGCTGTCTGCGGCATAATGAGCTCTCATTATCTACTGAAGGAAGAACAGAAGCTGACATCTTCACCCATGTTAAGTGCAGGATGAACTATTATCCTTCGCTGCGCGTGCGGCTCTTGCTTCCTGATTAACAGGAGAAATAAATCTCCTCATTCTAGCAGGCTGTTACTTACAGACACGGGCGCCCCAAGACCACTGCAATGCTGGAGGAGGCGTGTCATTCACCACTAAAGATAAAGTCACTTGAGGCCCCCTACAACAGTAGAGCAGCATAATTCAGACTTCACCCTTACACGTCACAGAGATGCAATTGCATACATGCACCTGATATTATATTCACTGTGTGATTTAAATTTTAATAACATAAGTGAAACATTTAAACACATTACTGAAATGTATTCAGTGTAGAAACTAGAGATTTATATACGTGTGCACTAATGTTTAGTTTATTTAGTTTTGCACTTACACTTTTATACTGCATCTGTAAACATGTATTCTTTTGCTCACGTTTTCCAATCCATTCAGAGTTACACATGTGCATGTATAACCATGTATTCGAAGTGCACATTAAATGTTTATTTAAGTTAGCCTGAATACAGGCCTCAGTTGAAATGCTTTTTGCTTGCCAGAATGTTTCCCCTTTCTTCCTTGCAAGTTCATTACGATGAATAAGTTAAGTTAGCTAGTGAAAGGTTTATTGTCTGTATTAGATGACTAATAGGCAGGCCTGGGAGAGGCCTTGTTGCGAAAGTGGAGGAACAATGATCGAAAGAAGCTTTCTGTTCACCGTGTACCAGAATGGCAAGATGTTCAAGGCTGAGAATGGGAGCTTTAGTCTGATGCTTTCGGAATTCAGAGCTATTTTGCAGGAATACATGAATAAGAGTTTTGATTGGTTGTTGGAGGTGTGAACAGAGATAAAATGTTTGAATCTCATGTTTCTTTATATTGGTGTTCTCACAGTTTTGAGTTAGTGCTGTTGGAGTTAGGCTTCAGGAGAGATCCTTTTAGGTTTCGGCAGCGCATGCACTGTCTCGAAAGAGACATGTTGCATCTAATTAGTGGTCTTCAGCCTGCCCGTAGGCTTCCCATTTGCTGGCTCCACGGTCGCGCTACTATCCTTTCTTCCATGGCATGCATGTGTCATGCCTCTTCCTGTGGTTAGCCATCCACGAGAGCAGGGACCAATTACTACTATCCATCCACATCTCACATTTAATGCCCATTTTAAGAACTTTTTTTAACTTTGTTCCACAGCCCTTGTCAGGAGTGCTTGTGGTTTAACTTGCTCCATGCGCCGTTGTAAACAGGGCTGTAAATCATGTTATCTCGTCACATTGCTGAGCATTCAAAGACCAAGATCAAATGTCAGACGCTGTTTTCAGAGTGCGCTTGTACCATGCCCCAACTCCCTCCAGCTTCG
This sequence comes from Calotriton arnoldi, assembly GCA_963921515.1. Classification (NCBI taxonomy): domain Eukaryota; kingdom Metazoa; phylum Chordata; class Amphibia; order Caudata; family Salamandridae; genus Calotriton; species Calotriton arnoldi. The sequence continues at coordinate 3,636,334 of CAWUFW010000247.1, read as the reverse complement.
CTGCTTGTTTTTTCATCCCACAAGCCTTCACCAGGGGACCTTCTGTAGATGAGCCATCCCAGAGGCGCTATATCATTTCCTAATGAAAGTTGGGAAATCTTGTCTCAGATAATTGAAACTCCCAATGCGAAATACCGAAAAAGGCAATTTCTGGATATAGCGCTACAGTGGTGTGACGGTCTCTGGATATCGGGGATGAACTATAACAACAAGTTGGGACACGTAGACATAAGCAGTGTCTACCACTCCCACTTATGGTGATACTGCAAGTTCTGATTGGGCAAAGAATAAAATCATGCTATTGGTTAGAAATAGTTTGCATTTTGTGATTGGACGAAGCTGGTGATGACCAAAATGTGTGTTTGATCACCTGAAACGTTGCATGCTACACATCCCCTTGCTAAACCTCCACTCCAGCCAATCAGCTTTCCTCTTTGCCTCCGACACATCCTATTGGAAGGACTGCATTTATTTTTCGGTTTTCCGGATATAATGCAGGTCAGTACCCGGAGTTATGGGGTGAAGAGGTGCGCTGACACTTAAATATGAGGAATGACAGTTTCCAGTGTGGTTGTCATGCGTTTCCCTCCAGCCCGAGATGTTCAGTGCACAGAAAGCTTTGTACATCTGCACCTTTTTACCAGAAATCGTGCTTGATCTCCGCTCATAATATCTTGGGATATGTAGTTCTTCTGTACATCTTACTGTCACAATTATAATGCGGTATCCACAATAGGACAAACATTAGCTTCTTAACTTTTCTCGCCAGCATAGAAAACGCGAGAGTGAAGCACCAACAGGAAATTAATTGCACTGTTGACACACACAGTATCCTCTGGAATACACAAATTGCTATCTATTCCTGCAAAAGTGCATACAAATGCTTGCCTTCCTCTGTGTTTAGTCAGTTCCCTTTAAAAGCCAAGACATCTGTGACATTTACAAAAAAAATTGCCCTGATGGCCCTGGAAAGCATGCACTATGCTGGCAAATCCCAGACTTCTAGTCACTCTATGTAAGGTTTACCTCTGTAATTCCCCATGCAACTCCAGGAAAATGAGAATCTTTTATTAGGTTTATCCTTTGTAGCACTTATTCAAAGCAATTACTCGATGGAATTCACAACTTCGCATTGCCATCCAATACCTTTATATTTCGGACAGTGGATAAATCTGGCTTTCACAAGCTAAAATCGTTTCAGACAATTAGTGTCAGCTGGTTTTCTACTTGTCCAGCAACTTCAGTTATCATCATATTTCTGGCTTCCAATAAAGTGTATTCTTACCCAGCAGACAACTTAAAAATGTTACCCATCTGGAAAAAAGAGAAATGTCTTTCTGTCTGTTTGGGCAGCTGTCTCTCCATGCATCTATCGCCTGCTAAGTCTAAAATGCCTCCTTTTGTTTACTTAAGGGAATGTGAAAACACACAAACATGTGGCGCTTACACTGCTTCTGTACACTTCATTTTTCTCACACCAGTCCCACGTTTATGATGATGCACAGCCATTGCCTATGTTTTATGCCTGATTTTCATGTATGTGGTTAAAAACATTGGGCCTGATTCACAGAACTAACTTACGTCAAAAACGTAAAGTTAGTACTTTTTGGTATTCACAGAATACACTTACTCATTTTGGTATTCACAGAATGAACTTACTCATTTCGGTATTCACAGAAGTTAGTAGTCCTAACTTTAGGACTCCTAAATGCCTTCTGTGAATACCGAAAGTCTTAAAGTTAGGATTTTTCTCAGTTTAGGAGTAGTAAAGTTAGGACTCCTAACTTTAGGACTTCTAAATGCCTTCTGTGAATACCGAAAGTCTTAGTTAGGATTTTTCTCAGTTTACTACTCCTAAACTGAGAAAAATCCTAACTTTAAGATTCTTCGGTATTCACAGAAGGCATTTAGGAGTCCTAAAGTTAGGACTACTAACTTCTGTGAATACCAAAATGAGAAAGTTCATTCTGTGAATACCAAAATGAGTAAGTGTATTCTGTGAATACCAAAAAGTACTAACTTTACGTTTTTGACGTAAGTTAGTTCTGTGAATCAGGCCCATTGACATTCACAATGCCAATAGCTCTCAGTGCCAAGATCTATTGGCTTTGCCAATGCTTTTTAGACTTGGAGCGGTACAGACCTCTCTGCTTGCCCTATTCTTGCAAGTGTGAAGCTTTATGCTAAACACTTATTTACTTTTCTTTTAGACTTCTACTGAAGTTTGATCAATCTGACACCTACCTTTTACTTACATGCTCCCGAACTAGAAACCGTTGATTCTTGATCCTTCATTGATTATGGGGTAGAGAAGTGAAACTGCCTTCCTCTGAGTTTCTTTAAGGAACATCTGTTCACTTTTATTAGCTGTTATATGCTTGTGGAAGTCACAATTCTGTATCTCTTTTATTGCATCTCAACCAACTGATGTATTTTACTTTGCCTATTATACTAATGTACTTATTGAATCTGCATATGGCTTGCATATTGTCTGGATTGATTGATAATCCAAATAAAACCCTTTAATCATATTCATTGATTCCTGATCCTCATTGTGGAGTCGCATGGACTTCACTTGTTAAATTGTATTGTTGATGTTTTCTCCCTTTTAATGCTTCACGTCAGCTACAAAGGTTCATCAAATCTATTGAGTACAATCTTCGACGACTTGACTGAGAGATTACGTTTGGAAGACCAAAAATGCTCCAGGAGCAGAAATATAGGAGCTGTCCGCAATGGATTCTGGGAGGTGTTTTGGATATCAGAAAGATGTCTGCTGCGTGAAGGAAGTAGCACTTCCGTATGATCAAAAAATGCATTTTCAGAAAAAAATATTTATTGTTATAGTTTTCGAAATAAGAGATCCGCTATTGAAACAGGAGATCCTCTTTTAAGCCAGATGATTTTTACTAATAATATGAATTGAATTAAAAAAACTAAAACTCCAAATCTGAGGAAAATGCATGACTAAACTCTGCACTCTTTCCTATCAATAGATGAATCCCCATTGGTGATGTCACAAGAATGGGGGTTTCAGAGAAATGCTGCCCTAAAGTGAAATCACCTGGTAGGCTAACTGATTCTAATAATTGATCTTTATTTGCAGCAATTCGTTCTGGCAGTGCAAACCCAGATTGCCCTTCCAGTACCAAAGGAAGCATTATCTAAAGTGTGTCTCCCTTCTAGGAAGAAATCTTTCCTAGGCTTAAGAAGCAGCAAATTGATTTTGCATAATATTGCTTCTTACAAAGAAAGCCATAAACATTAGAGAGCACACTTGCTTTTGGAACGGACATTCATAGCTCTCAAGTGATGCTCTTGGGACTTCTCTGTGTATTTGTCAAGTTGAGTGCATTACGTTTGAAAGATCATGTTGGCCTACATTTAAATGCCAGAGAAAGTGATATATAACACAATTCTGTAGTCATAATATTAAAATCGCAGGGTTTGTGGCCACAAAATGTTCTGTGATGTACAAAACCCATTCAGAGTGGAAAAAGTATTTCTAGCTCACAAAGGAGGTTCTGCGACTCATTTCAAATTGCAATGAGGAGGAGTAGTAAAAAGGGTGTTCTTTTCTTCTAGTTGCAAGTTTCAATGAAGTGCATCAATGGTTTGTGACCAGAATTGCAGTTGCAACCATTGAACAGTTATTGACACCTTAGTTGGGTGCATGCAAAGGAGAAGCTGTATGTGTGCAGCTGCTTCCCCTTTGAGAATTGTGTCGAGTGGGCTGGGTAGATCAGACAGTGCTCACCCTGATGTCTCATTAACTGATTTTTCCCCAAAGAAGCACATGTCCTTTAATGGATACAGGCTGCTTTAAAAAACAAAAAGCAGGAATGGAGGACTGCTGTTCCTTACAGGCCTCCTACCCCCGTACATAGCCAATCGCAGGAGAGCAAAAATACCTGCCTGATGAATATTCTCATCAGGCAGGTAATTTTGCAGCTCTCTGTGAATGGGTAATTTGGGATGCAACCTCTTTGTGTCCAGATCGCACTGCAAATTGCCTCCATGTTTGCAAAGCAGTCGGTGTGCAATTTAGCCATCCTAGTGTGTGAACAGGAATTGGTTTCTGGGCCCTTATATATCTTTTAGCTCCCATTTCATCTTTATTCACCAATCGCATTTAGGATAAAAATAATAATAATAATTTGACCTGTTTGATCTCAAATGAATTGAAATGACCATTTGCATACAGAAGCACACATCAGAAACTTGAATTGTCAATTAAGCGATTAGTGTTAATGCTACCAAAATTAACTCATCTTATCACACACTCTTCTTGCGTTAGATTTTAAACCTACCAGGAATACATACCCTGCAACAGATCTCAAGGTGAGATGTGAAGAGAGAATGGAGATGTGAGACAGGGTGGGGAGATGAGGGGGAGGAAGCAAGTTTCCCATTGGCATGGACAGAGGAAAGGGCAGCATGGAAAGAGTTGGTAGACAGATAAAGGAGGGAAAGGACACTGCAAATTGAACCTAGGCAAAAAGGACTTTCCCCGTGATACCACAGGGGGACTGGGACCTGTGGTAGGGAGCTGATGCGAGAGCCTCCGATTTCTCAGTAACCTTTCCCCATCGTTTTTCTGCAGTGGGGTGAGGACAGGGAAGATGTGTCATGGGCAATAGAAAGAAAAGCTGTGGAAGAAAAGAAGAAAACATCAGAATATACAATTGTGATATCAAAACAAATAAAAAGCAAAAGACACCTCCTCTGGTGAGTCTACAAGAGTTCATTGCACCGTTTTACAGCACAGCATACTTTTGCTACAGATATTTTGAATCAGATAGTTGGCCTAGTTGGACAGTATAGTTATACTGGAAGACTGAGAGGTCTTTGCAGGGAGAGGGAGGAATAAAGACATGGATACATGCATTTTGTGGCAAAGAAATGTCTCTTGGAGTTCTTTTAAGCCTGCCATGTGGGATCCTAGAGCTAAGAGCCAGTAAACTCCACGCCTAAAATATGCAAATGAGAATAAAATGTGTGATTTTTTTAAAACTCGCCACCTTTTCACCTCTCAACTTCTGCCTCTATCCCAACCATTGACGCAGTGGCAGAACTGTGACAGTGTGTGTGTGATTGTCTATTTATCCCCCCGCCCGTGTTAAGGTTAGGCCGATGCATGGCCGTGATAAATTCAATATTAAATATTCAGGGGGACAATCTGCATAGTGAACCACAATTTCTGAGATTATGATATTAAATGCACAGTTTTATTCTTTTTGAGTTCTGTTGGAGTATTTGCATGTTCATGGGAATTTATATTTCTTTACACAGCTCATAATAAATTTGTCCAAGAAACGATTCACAGTGGATTCCTACCCCCACTAGCCAAAGTCATGTATCGGTAACACTAAAAATGTAGGAACACTCTGCAGCACTGTACTACTTACGACTATAGAGGTGTATAGTGGTGAAGCTATGGCACTCCATATTTCTGAAATCACGCTTTCTCTCACTTTGCAAACTTCTCACGTTTTGGATATATGTTCAAATGTCAACAATCTATGTGTTAGAAATTAAACACCAATGTTTAAAATATGTTAATTGTGTAATTGGACAAAGCAATATAGAACTGCACTTACCTGTAGGAAAAAGACCCATAAAATAGTTACAGGATATTTTGCCCTTTTAGCCACACCTTTGACCCCACCCCCAAGCCCACTGCACTCGGATCAAAGCTGCCATACTTTCAGTTTGGCACTTCAACCGCTGCTTATGAATTGGAATAAAATAGAGGTGACGCCGCAGGTAAAATTCTATACGGCTGAAACTATATGATGCAGTTAAGTGCACCTTACTGTTTTATTCATTCATATTTGAGAGTAGTTAATAGGCATCTGCAGAGACCTCTGAACTGTTCTGGATTCTAGAGCAGAGTATGATGGCACATGGTGCTATTAGATCAATCATTTTCTGTGAATTTAGATACTTTTCTGCAAACCACTCTGCAGCTTCGCTCAGAAACAGATAAGAAGTGTTATAAAGATAAAGAGATTGATAATGAACATTTCTTCAAATCTTGGGAAGCTAAATACATGCTGTCCTTAAACGACGATGAGCAATTGGTCTAAGATCACATTCTGATGGTAATGCTGTCAATAATACCCCGGAGAATCAGACAGACTACAAATAGTACATCTAGGCCCTACTTTGGCTACTCAGCTTTTCACTGAGGCTCTCTGCCTTCAACGTAATGGTGGAAGAAAGCCTAAAGCCCTTTGTTAGTGGCGATGACATGAAAACTTTTGTCACTGTGGTCTTAGAAGAAAATAAATTCATGTGGTCTTAGGGTAGAGCATTAAAATCAATAATGGGCTGCCTTGAAGTTAAATGGACCAACGACACCAAGATGTGAACTTGGCAGGCACAAAAATGGTACAAATATGAATGAAATAAGTAAATCAGGTCAAAATTGTCTTTAATAAACAAGACCCTGCAAGCCTCAAGAAGAGAAGGTAAGAACGTGTCAAAACAAATTAAAGCTTATTCAAGAATGTTTTCATTTTCAAATGGTATAAATCCCTGAAAATAGTAAAATGAAAATAGCTTGAAATTTTCAAGTTTCTCTCAAGTACAGGCAACTGGGACAATCAGAGCGACGACTCTGAAAGTGATGTAGCTCGCTGGAGAGATGCTTTCTTATCAAAACAAAATCATTTGACGCTTCCCTGACCAGGGCCGGACTGGCGGGAGCGGGCACCAGCGTTTCCCTGGTGGGCAGGAGGGGTGGGGCCGGTTTGTGGCCATGGGGGCTGGTTTTATCACAGGGGGCCGGTTTTGTGGCCATGGGGGCTGGTTTTATCACAGTGGGACGGGTTTGCAGCAGTGCTGCAATATCGGCCCCCTGTAACAAAATAAAAGTGGCAGCGGTGCTCGAAACTGGAGCTTCTCAGTGCCACAACCCCCCCCACCCCCCAACCTCCTACCCCCGGGGCCGGTTGAGTGGAATTGCCAGGGCTGGTTTCTCTTCCCAGTCCGGCCATGTCCCTGACTACACTCATGAAGGACAGTAGAAAAGGTTAAGTCTCTGGCGGGATAGAAAAATCTTTTGAGTGAAAAAAGGTGGAAACAAAATAATTTATCAGGGAGATCTTCAAATTTAGTTACTGCGTCAAACCCTAAGCATCCTTCAGTGCAAAACACACGCTAGAATTGGTGGAACAGACTGCACATGTAAATTAAAAGGACAATACATAGTTTTAGTGTAGATTTATTTTCTGGGGACAAACGATTTGTATGGCAAACAATTGCTCCAAATAATTTTTTGAGAACTGATTTCATTAATACTGTTCGAAAATGATATCATAAAACACTAAGGCAACACAGAGGTAATTTTAGCCTGCCATTAAATATGAACTTGGCACTTTGCAATCATTCTTTCCTCACAACAGGGGTTTAATAACATTGCATTCAATTATTTCAAGTTTAGATTTAGTGACCGATAGTATGCTTTCAAACCAACTATAAAAACATCTTCTTTACTTTCCCCGCATTTATTTCAAAGTCTGGTATAGAATATATTTTGATCAAGCATGACATTTCTTTATGACCAAAGAAATTGAACTACTGTGATGTAATGTTAAGGATCATTTTCCGGTGTCCTTTAAAATTAAAATGTGTAACATTGCTAGAGAGACACACTAGTCCTTTTATCTTTTTGGCAAGATTTCCCTAAAATATGTTGGGATTTCTTTTGTGGAGAATAAATCTAGAGGTACTTCGCATCAGGGTAGTGGAGAATACATCTAGAGCTACTTCGCATCAGGGTAGTGGAGAATACATCTAGAGCTACTTCGCATCAGGGTAGTAGGCTGCTTTAAAAATCTAATGTAAAGGATGGGTGTTCTGCTGAATTCAGAGAACTGAACGCCCATGAGAAACCTTGGGTAAAAGGCTTGGTACTTTGCAGCCGCAGGATAAGATGACAGGAGTCAAGTAAGTACATGATGAGACATTTATTGTACCTGATACATGGTAGGGGACACAGGGTAGGTACTTAGATGCTTTTGGTGAGTGCTCCACTAGGAGGCTGATGTTGCTAGCTCGGTTCCCAGCTGACACTGCAGTGGAACCTTACAAATTCACTTATGTGGCAGGAGCATAACAACCGGAACACTAAGACAAAATACAACAGCAAGCATGACACAACATATTCCTTATATTCACAACAATTAAAAGGAGACAACAATCAACACCTCCACACACCAACAACACACACCGCACAAGATCCATCAATTCACAATTTCAGCTAAGCCAGTATCATAAATGATAAACCATAAAGAAAAGAACAACCAATCTCCTCACAAGATTAGCTGCACCTTCTATTTATTTCCTTTAACAGGGTATAAGACACAAACACAATCAGAGACATAAATCTATGAGGAGACCCACCCACCAGATAACATACCCCAGATCCAAAATATACCGACAACGCCATCATCCCGCACTCTGTCACCACCATTGAGCAATATTGCCTAAACAGGATGGCTGGAGACTGTAACCAAGTTCACAGCTTTCACACTTCCAAGCAGTGTAGCAGACATTGACGAACAGGGAAAAGTACTACAAGACCATCCATCCAATGAAACTAAACTGAACAGCACATCCATTCAGATTTCCTACACAAGACATAGCTACCAAACAATTAGCAGACATCCTGCCTTGATACTTTATATATAATAACCTTGTGATTGCATAACCAAGAGAAACAGAAGTAACCCTAACTCAAAGTCAAGATGAAATCACTGTGAAGCATATCGTAAAGTCAAACAAAGCATGCTAGTGCAAACTGCCATACCGTCAATGTCTAGATACAAAGTTTGCTATTACCACTGGCATGTGATTATAAAACGCATGCCGCATTCCTAGCAGAAATAAACTGTGTTGGAACACAGATAATGACCTCTGTTAAATATCAACTGAATCTCGCTAAATTTCACGAACCTTGGCTGGCTATTAGCTTCAGAGGTAAAGCAGGAAACAACTTATTATGAAAGCAGCGGAAGATAATGCATTAAAAGAATCCATGATAATTATGTCTCAGTAGTAATATCTACACTGGGCACCATAACTAAGTTTCACTACATATAATGCATTTGTATCAATCTGGCTTATGAAGGTGTACCTCAAATAAACAATTTCATTAAGGAGAATATTATGATACTAGCGCTCACAATGATCTGGATTATGGCAGAGCATAATAATGCCATAGGAACTTTCTAGGATCTGGTAGTCTCATGGTCAAATATGATCAAATTCTCAAAACTGGAACTGCTTCATTACATTCAAGATTTGTCCATGGAACCATTTAGATTTGGACATGTTCCAGCTTCATTCATGAATTTAGAGACTCTACTGTTTTAAAACCATCATAAAAGCAAAACATTACATAGCTCTTATCCCCTTAAGTGCTGGGGCTTTTCCCCCTAGTTCTGATCCCTTTTTTGGCTATTTGGTGCAGTTTACGCTTAGGGATCCATAAATTATTTTCCATGTAAGGTATCCAAGCCAAATTGGTGTCCTTTTTCCAACATCCTGTGAATTCTAAAGGTACCCAGGGTTTGTGGATTACCCTGGAGGGGGTCGAGGAAATGTTCAAAATATAGCTACATTTTGAGATTTGGGGGGAAAAATAGGAAAAAAGTGCTCCGCCAAAAAGTGTCTGTTTTTTTCCCTAAAAATGGCATCAACAAAAGGTTTGCTGTGCTAAAGTCACCACCATTCAGAGATGAATTAAAAAAACGTATTTTTACCACAGTTTTGGCATTTTTCAAAGAAGTAGCCCATAAGCCCATTTTCCTATTGTATGTTCTTTCAGCCTACTGCCAGCTTGCAGTGGAAACCAGTGTGAAACCCATGGGTGAACCAGGAAAGCTATAGATTTCTAAAAAGTAGACAAACGTCTGAATTCAACTTGGGGTCATATGTGTAGATCACTCAAGGTTTTCCCAGAGAAAGTAACTGCTGAAATAAAGACGTATTGAGAATGAGTAGGAAAAAAAGCTATTTGTGACAACGTTTTCATCTGTAACTATTTGTCACAATGGCCGATTTACAAAAACAATATACAATTACATCAGCTATATTTTCTAGTTGAGGGGATATATAGGATTTTTAGATTCCCCAAGACCCCGAACATAGGCAATAACTGAACTGCACTGTACAATGGTTTTACACTGTGCACCAAGTATAGGCCAATTCAGAGTATAGACCAGAAAAGATGCCAATTGAAGATGCTGATCCATGCCTACAAAGCCCTCCACAATCAAGAGCCAGCGTACATCAACCGATGCCTGAGCTTCCACCTACCCTCCACACATCTGCGCTCCACCTCCCCCTCCCTCGCTTACACCCCCCACATCCCCCACATCTGCCGAAGCAAAAGTGGAGGACGCTCCTTCTCATACCTCGCTGCCATAAACTGGAATGGGCTCCCCCTTCACCTCCAGACCTCACCCTCTCTCTCAGAGTTCAGAAAAGGGACTGAAGACCTGGCTGTTCAACTGATCCACTCGCAGCAGCAGATCTCAGCACCTGAATACCCACGCTTTACAAATCCTATTTCATTGATTGATGCATTCATTCATGTGGTGAAATATGTAGATTGAAAAATGGGTATCAAGTAAAATCTATGTATTTCTAAAATGGGCACAAAATATGGAGTTAAGGAGCAGTGGTTATTTGTCCATCTCTGAATTTGTGGGCACCTACACTAGCATGTCATTTAGAGGGTATTTTAAAAAATGTCTTCTTTCTTACACACTGGCTTACATTTGAAAGGCACAAATGCAGTGAAATCCAATCGGTAATAACAAATGTTCTACTATTCTATGTTCCCACATGTCCTGCCATAAAAATGGTATCTCACTTATGTGGATAGGCCTAGTGCCCGCGTCAGGAAATGGCCCAAAACACAACATGGCTACATCACATTTTTCCTCTCAAAACTGAACATTTTTTCCAAAGTGGGTGGGTGTGAATTTTGGGCCCTAATTTAGCTGGCATTTAGGGAAACCTAGCAAACCTGCACATTTTTGAAAATTAAACACCTAGAGAAATCCAGAGAGGGGTGAGTTATGTGGCTTTCACCAGGTTTTTCTACAGAGAATCCCTTGCAAACCTCAAACTTTGACTAAAAAACCACATTGCCTCACATTTCTGTAATGGTACATTCTGGAATCTGCAGGGAGCCACAAACATCCTTCCACCCAGCATTTCCCCAAGTCTCCCGCCACAAAGGGTATCTCACTTGTGTGGGTAGGCCTAGTGCAGGCGACAGGAAATGGCCCAAAATGCAACATGGAGGCATCACATCTTTCCACTAAAAACGGACCCTATTTTTGCAAAGTGGGTAGCTGTGGATTTTGGGCCCTAACTCAGCTGGCATCTAGCAAACCGGCACAGTCTTAAAAACTAAACACCTGGGGGAATTCCGGGTGGGGTGATGTGCATGGCTGTCACCAGTTTTTTTACCCAGAATTCCTAGAACAGAAAGAATAGTAATTTAACTTATGCTATAGCTTAGTATATATCTTTAAGTCTCAGAAACATTTACGAAACACACTCACAGGATGATGTCATCCGTGATGTCATCAGAGATGTCATTTGAGATGGCATCAGTGATGTCATGAGTGATGTCACTGACCATGTCATGACCCATGAGTGATTTAACATGTGAGGTCATAATCAGTGCATTGCAGGGGTGTAAATTATAGTTAGCTCATGCAACTATTACTGGTGAATTTCTCTGGTTTTGTACAAGTGAAAGGTGAGCCAAGTATAATGCCCCTGTAACCTTTTTTTTTTTCAGTGACATATATATGCTTGCTGGACGTGTGCCGCCGTGGAGTTGGGTGTTCCAAGACAGAAACACCGAAGGAAGTCATATATATATATATATATATATATATATATATATATATATATATATATATATATTATCTACTGGCGGTCGCCAGTAGATAGTTATAGTTAGGACATATTATCCATAGGAAATTCGTAACATTCTATTCCCAATAACTTTGGCGTCGTTTGACGAATCATCGTGAAATTTTCAAAACTAGTGGGGCGCTCCGGTCCGCTCCTGTCTTGAAAGTTTTGGGGTGATTCATCAAGCGGGGGCCGAGAAAAAAGGGGGGTCCCAAAACGTGTTTTCTCCATGTTAATTCCCATAGGAAATTTTAGACACGGCTACAGCCCGAACTGCTGAACGGAATTACACCAAATTTTGCAAAAAGGTAGCGCTTGGTTCAGAAAGCGACCTTTTTTTTAAATGGTGTAAATCCGTTCAGTAGTTGAAGGGAGAAATTCAAATAATAAGAGTCAAAAAATCAATTTCCCATAGGAAACTTTATGCAAGGCTACAGCCAAAACTGCTGAACGGAATTAGACCAAATTTGGCAAAAAGGTAGTGCTTGGTTCAGAAAGCACCCTTTCTAAAAATGGTGTAAATCCGTTCAGTAGTTGCTGAGAAAATCCAAAATAAAAGTTTCGATATTTAGAGGCACGGAGGATCCACGCACCCTCTCGACCACGAGCTGCATGCTAATTGGCTGTCAACACTCCAAACCAGGAAGTGTTGGCAGCCATCTTGTGCCTCGGTAGAACCGAGGCACAAGAAAACAGGGAAAAAAACGCATAAAACAAGAAAAGGGGGCAGGGTAGAAACACCCTGACCCCTAGGCCTGCTTAGGGGTCCCACAAGGACCCCCATGGCCCAAAAAGCATTATTATTTTTTTCAAAAATCACGGGATGCGCAGAGGATCCGCGGATCCGGGAAAGAAGAAAAAAGAACGAAGCGCGGGCTCCGCGCTTCTTTATTAATTAGCCCCGGGTGGGCCAAGTCCCGGGGGCATTTGCAAAATATATTTGCGGGGGACCCCCGGGGACCGCCACCCCCCGGGGCTTTCTATAAATATTTGCGGGGGGCCCACAGCCCCCCCCGCCGCCCCAGGGACCGCCACCCCCGGGGCTTCATTTAGATATTTGTGGGGGGGCTCACGGCTCCCCCGCAGCCCCGGGGACCGCCACCCCCTGGGGCTTGTTTTAAAAAAAAATAAACTACCTGTATAGGGGGGACCGCCACCTCCCGGGGTCACTAAGAATGCAAATTTGGGGGTCCGTTACGGACCCCCGAACCCCGGGGACCACCACCCCCCGGGGCTTTGCTAATGTTGGAAGGGGGCCGCGTGGCCCCCCTCCTGGAGCCAGTGATGGCCCTGGGGACCGCCACCCCCCAGGGCCGGCTCCTGCAGTGTCCCGGGGTGCCTACCCCCGGGACACTGCTGTTTGCAATGACAGGGCGGGAGCCTCGCGGCTCCCGCCCTGTCATTGCAAACTCTGGTTTGGGTTTTGAAAGCGAGAGCAGGAATCCTGCTCTCGCTTTCAAAATCCAAACCACATTGCTTTTCCACACGGGGAGCTGCATCTTAGCAGCTCCCCATGTGGAAAAGCAATGCCGGCTCCCGCAGGACGCAGGGAGCCGGCGGGACCGTGGGGGCAGTGGGGCTCCCCCCACGGTCCCCAACGAGAGGCCTGGCCCTGGGGGGTGGGGTTCCCGGGCCATTAGTGGCCCAGGAGGGGGGCCACGTGGCCCCCCTCCACCATTATAAAAAAAAAAATTTAAAAATAAAAAAAGCTGGAAAGGCCGGCCCCGGGGGAGGGGGTCCACGCAGCCCCCCTCCAATAATTTAAATTTAAAAAAAAAACATGGCCATGCCCCGGGGGATGGGGTCCCCGGGGCCGAATATGGCCTCGGGAGGGGGGCAACGCGGCCCCCTTCCAATTAAAAAAAAAATAGGGGCAGGCCCTGGGGGATGGGGTCCCCAGGGCCAATAAAATAGGAAAGGAAAGGGGGCCACACAGCCCCCCTTCTTAAAAAAATAAATTTAAAAAAAATACCGGCCTTGCGCCGGAGGCCTCGCCCCCTCCCTGCAGCACTCTGCAAACGCGCCCCCTGGCGCGTTGTAAGATGGGGAATTAATTCCCATTGAATAATGGGGGTCCCTGGGGGCCAACTAGCCCACCAGGAACCTCCAGTATGCGCCAGGAGCTGCGTTGCAGAGAGGTGTTCAGAGGCCACGCCCCTTTTACACCTCTCTGCAACGCAGCTCTGTGGCGCTTACTGGAGGTGCCTGATGGGCTACTTGGACCCCAGGGACCCTCAGGATTCAAGGGGACTTAATCCCCCAACTTAAAATGCGCCACGGGGCGCGTTTGCACAGTGGTGAATGGAGGGGGCGGGGCCTGAGGTGACATGTGTGCAAACACGCCCTGTGGCGCATTTTAAGTTGGGGAATTAATTCCTCTTCAATCCTGAGGGTCCCTGGGGGCCAACTAGCCCACCAGGTACCTCCAGTAAGCGCCACAGAGCTGCGTTGCAGAGTGGTGTAAAAAGGGGAGTGGCCTCTGAACACCTCTCTGCAACGCAGCTCCCTGGCGCATACTGGAGGTACCTGGTGGGCTAGTTGGCCCCCAGGGACCCTCAGTATTGAAGAGGAATTAATTCCCCAACTTAAAACGCGCCACAGGGCTTGTTTGCACACATGTCACCTCAGGCCCCGCCCCTTCCTTCACCACTGTGCAAATGCGCCCCCTGGCGAGTTCTAAGTTGGGGAATTAATTCCCCTTGAATACTGAGGGTCCCTGGGGGCCAACTAGCCCACCAGGTACCTCCATTATGCGCCAGGGAGCTGCGTTGCAGAGAGGTGTTCAGAGGCCACGCCCCTTTTTACACCTTTCTGCAACGCAGCTCTGTGGCGCTTACTGGAGGTACCTTGTGGGATAGTTGGACTCCAGGGACTCTCAGGATTCAAGGGGACTTTATCCCCCAACTCAAAACGCGCCACGGGGTGCGTTTGCACAGTGGTGAAGGGAGGGGGCGGGGCCAGAGGTGACATGTGTGCAAACACACCCTGTGGCGCGTTTTAAGTTGGGGAATTAATTCCTCTTCAATCCGGAGGGTCCCTGGGGGCCAACTAGCCCACCACTTACCTCCAGTAAGCGCCAGTGCGCTGCGTTGCAGAGAGGTGGCCCAGGCCATGCCCCTTTTTACACCACTCTGCAACGCAGCTCTGTGGCGCTTACTGGAGGTAAGTGGTGGGCTAGTTGGCCCCCAGGGACCCTCAGGACTCAAGGGGACTTAATCCCCCAATTTACAACGCACCAGGGGGTGCGTTTGCGCAGTGGTGCAGGGAGGGGGCGTGGCCTGATGTCACAAGTGTGGAAACGCGCCCTGTGGTGCGTTTTAAGTTGGGGAATTAAGTCCCCTTGAATCCTGAGGGTCCCTGGGGGCCAACTACCCCACCAGGTATGTCCAGTAAGTGCCACAGAGTTGCATTGCAGAGAGGTGTAAAATGGGGCATGGCCTCGGACCACCTCTCTGCAACGCAGCTCTGTGGTGCTTACTGGAGGTACATGGTGGGCTAGTTGGACCAAGGAACTTTCAGGACTCAAGGGGACTTAATCCCCCAACTTAAAACGTGCCACGGGGTGCCTTTGCACAGTGGTGTAGGGAGGGCGGGGCCTGAGGTGACATGTGTGCAAACACGCCCTGTGGCGCGTTTTAAGTTGGTGAAATAAGTCCCCTTTAATCCTGAGGGCCCCTGGGGGCCAACTAGGCCACTAGGTACCTCCAGTAAGCGCCACAGGCCTGCGTTGCAGAGAGGTGGTCCAGGCCACGCCCCTTTTTACACCTCTGTGCAACGCAGCTCTGTGGCGCTTACTTGAGGTACTTAGTGGGCTAGTTGGACCCCAGGGACACTCAGGATTCAAGGGGACTTTATCCCCCAACTTAAAACGGCCACAGGGCATGTTTGCACACATGTAACCTCAGGCCCCCCCCTCCCTACACCAGTGTGCAAACGCGCCCCATGGCGCGTTTTGAGAGGTAGTTTTAATCCCCCTGCCCTATTATGTACTAGGGACTTACAGAGGAGGTCATGCTAATCACAGGGGTACCCCAACGCATAGTGTTCCCTAGTGTATGTAGGTGTTTTCACTGTATTCTAAGTGTCTTTTAGCATAGCACTGGCTCTAGGCCTGGTTAGTCAGAGTCAGTTACCACCAGTACCCGTCTGAAAAAGTAGTGGGCACAGGATGATTTTGCAACAAGGCCTCTTTCTGCTCCTCTGTTGCTTCTTTCTGCACATGTCTTGCTTCTTCCTGCATTTTTCTTCGTCTTTGTGAACTTCTGTTTCCTTCTACATTTCTTTTGCTTCTTTCTGTGCGTTTTTTCTTCTTTCTTCTCATGTCCTACTTCTGTAGGCATAGTTAGAAACTAGCATTTGAAAAACCTTTGAAATTAACTGAAAAAACCATAGGTTTCAGGCACATTAAAGTTAGAAATTAGCATTTAAAAAACCTTTGAAATTCACTGAAAAAACCATAGGTTTCAGGCACGTTATAGTTAGAAATTAGCATTTAAAAAACCTTAGAAATTCACTGAAAAAACCATAGGTTTTAGGGAAAGTTATAGTTAGTTGGACATTGCACTCGTACAAAACCCGTGAAATTCCCCCGTTATAGTTAGTTCAGCTAACTATAACTCGCGCCCATAATGCACTGCTGATGACGTCACATATTACATCACTCATGACATGGTCAGTGACATCACTGATGACATCACTGATGACATCTCAAATGACATCACTGATGACATCACTGATGACATCATCCATGTGATAATTTCATGCATCTTCTAACACCCTAACATAACTTTAGATACACCCACTCTAAATTACAGACTGCCATTCTCAAAACCATAGACACTCCAACACCAATAACTACATGCCCACTCACTGATTCTTAGGTCTACACACACATCCACTCACTCACCCGTACAGTCACTCATACTTATGGTCACTCAGTACAGGACTATCATATGCACTCATACACCTATATAGACACTCACACACCGCATAGAGGTACTCACACACCTAGTCAGTCATACAAATAATTATTCACACTACCCTTTACTCACCTATACAGTTATACACACACCAGCTCACTTACTCATACAAATACTAGCACATTCTTACGTTCTTATACAATCACTGATACAAGCAAACACTCATCCATGCAGCCACTCTCACAATCACACACTCTCACTTATAGACATTTATATACTCTAACACACATATATACTGCCTTTTATATATGTAGTTACTTACACATGTACAAATGAGATATACATTCACTCACTAACACACCCATACACACACTCACCCACCCATACAGTCCATCACAGATGCACACTTCAAACTATGCACCCAGTGAATCACCCACTCACACATCTATGCACAGAGTCACACACACCCCACCCACACAAACACTCAGGCACCCATACAGATACTCAGACAACCAATCAATAACTCATATAGACACTTATGTAGTTATTCACAAACCCATGCAGTCACTTACACACCAACAGACAGATGGATTCAGAGATTCACACAGTTTAGTCACTAACCCATGCATTCAGTAACATATGTTTAACCACTCACTTATAGAGTCAGTCACGCACCTAGTAAAACATCCATTCAGACACATATACACCCACTCATTCTTCAATACGCCTTTACCTATATATATTAAACATATTTAAACTTTACAGAAACACACAGTCACTGGATGATGTCATCAGTGATGTCATTTGAGATGTCATCAGTGATGTCATCAGTGATGTCACTGACCATGTCATGAGTGATGTAATATGTGACGTCATCAGCAGTGCATTGCGGGGGCGCGAGTTATAGTTAGCTGAACTAACTGTAACGGGGGAATTTCACGGGTTTTGTACGAGTGCAATGTCCAACTAACTATAACTTTCCCTAAAACCTATGGTTTTTTCAGTGAATTTCTAAGGTTTTTTAAATGCTAATTTCTAACTATAACGTGCCTGAAACCTATGGTTTTTTCAGTGAATATATATATACATATATACATATATATATATATATATATATATATTATCTACTGGCGGTCGCCAGTAGATAGTTATAGTTACAACCTATTATCCATAGGAAATCCGCGACATTCTATTTGAAATAACTCTCTTGCCGGTTGACGTATCTTCGCGAAATTTTCAAACTTCGTGGGGCGCTCCGGTCTGCTCCTACCCTGAAAGTCTCGGGGTGATACGTCAAGCGGGGACCGAGAAAAAAGGGGGGTCCCAAAACGCGTTTTCGCCATGCATTTTCCCATAGGAAACTTTAGACACGGCTACAGCCCGAACTGCTGAACGGAATTACACCAAATTTGGCAAAGAGGTAGTTCTTGGTTCAGAAAGAACCCTTTTGTTAAATGGTGTAAATCCGTTCAGTAGTTGCTGAGAAAATGAAAAGTAAAAAGTTAGTGATATCTAGGGACGAGTAGGGTCCGCGTACCCTCCCGATCACGAGCTGCATGTTAATTGGCTGTCAGCTGGCTGTCAACATTCCGATTCAGGAAATGTTGGCAGCCATTTTGTCCCTCGGTAGAACCGAGGGTCAGAAACAAGTGCGCAAAGCGCACAAAGGGGCAGGGTAGAAACACCCTGACCCCCTAGGTTTGCTCAGGGGGTCCCACAAGGACCCCGGGGCAAAAAAAAAAATTTTTTTAAAAAATCGGCAGGATGCGCTCAGGGTGCGCGAATCCTGCCGAAAAAAAATCGAAGCGCGGTCTCCCGCGCTCGATGTTAATTGGCCCCGGGTGGCCCAAGTCCCGGGGGCATGGTGGGGGATAATTTAATGTGTGGGGGCCTCAAAGGGCCCCCAAACCCCGGGACTGCCACCCCCGGGGCTTTTTAAAAGATGGTGCGGGAGGGCTCTGAGCCCTCCCGCAGCCCCGGGACCACCACCTCCCCGGGGCTTTTTTACATACATTATTAAACCTGTGTGGGGGGCTCCAGCCCCCACACGCCCGGGACCACCACCTCCCCGGGGCACTAAACATTTTAATATGGGGTCCGTTACGGACTCCCAGAGCCCCGGGGACCACCACCTCCCCGGGGCTGTGTACTGAATGGGAGGGGGCCGCGCGGCCCCCTCCTGGAGCCCTTGATGGCCCTGGGGACCACCACCCCCAGGGCCGGCTCCTGCAGTGTCCCGGGGTGCCTACCCCGGGACACTGTAGTTTGCTATGGCAGGACGGAGCCTCGCGGCTCCCGTCCTGCCATAGCAAACTGCTTTGGATATTGGAAGAGAGAGCAGGAAACCTGCTCTCTCTTCCAATATCCAAAGCGATTGCTTTCCACATGGGGAGCAGCATGTCAGCTGCTCCCCATGTGGAATAGCAATGCCGGCTCCCAAGGGACGTGGGAGCCGGCGGGACTGTGGGGGATTGGGGACCCCCACAGTCCCCAACGGAGAGGGCCAGCTCCGGGGGATGGGGTCCCCGGGGCAAGTAGTGGCCCGGGAGGGGGCCACGCGGCCCCCTCCCCAAAAAAGAGGAAAATTAAAAAAATGGAAAGGCCGGCCCCGGGAGATGGGGTCCCCGGGGCCTTAAAATGCCCAGAGGAGGGGGCCACGCTGCCCCCCTCAAAAAAATAAATATAGAGGCCATGCCCCGGGGGATGGGGTCCCCGGGGCCAATACAGGCCCAGGGGAAGGGGGCCACGCGGCCCCTTCCCGTTTTTTTTTTTAAAGGTAATTTAAAAAAGGTGTAAGGCCCTGGGGGATGGGGTCCCCAGGGCCCAAAAAAGAAAAAGGAAGGGGGCCACACAGCCCCCTTCAGGGAGAAAAAAACGATCGGGCCCGCAGGCCTTCACCACTCTGCAAACGCGCCCCTGGCGCGTTTGCAGAGGGGAACGATTCCCCTTGAATACTGGGGGTCCCTGGGGGCCAACTAGCCCACCAGGTACCTCCAGTATGCGCCAGGGAGCTGCCTTGCAGAGAGGTGTACAGAGGCCACGCCCCTTTTACACCTCTCTGCAACGCAGCTCTGTGGCGCTTTTGGAGGTATATGGTGGGCTAGTTGGACTCCGGGGACCCTCAGGATTCAAGGGGACTTAATCCCCCAACTTAAAACGCGCAACGGGGCGCGTTTGCACAGTGGTGAAGGGAGGGGGCGGGGCTTCAGGTGACATGTGTCCAAACAGGCCCCGTGGCGCGTTTTAAGATGGGGAATTAAATCCCCTTCAATCCTGAGGGTCCCTGGGGGCCAACTAGCCCAACAGGTACATCCAGAATGCGCCACAGAGCTGCGTTGCAGAGAGGTGTAAAAGGGGTGTGGCCTCTCTACACGTCTCTGCAACGCAGCCCCTGGCGCATATTGGAGGTTCCTGGTGGTCTAGTTGGCCCCTAGGGACCCTCAGGATTCAAGGGACTTAATCCCCCAACTTAAAACGCGCCACGGGGCGCGTTTGCAAAGATGTCACCTCAGGCCCCGCCCCTCCCTTCACCATTGTGCAAATATTCCTCTAAAATCAGCCGAAATAGGAATTCCGATTTACTCACCTGTTATCAGGAGAGACCTCAGTGCTGCATCTTTCAGCCCAGTACTGATCCTGAAAAGTAATTTTAACCGTACTTACCGGTAACTTGAATTTCCTTCATAGGCTAACATTGACTGGTTTCACTTGGAAATTCTTCTAAGTGTGGAGTTTTGGAACTTTAAAATATTCCTCTAAAATCAGCCGAAATACGAATTCCGATTTACTCACCTGTTATCAGGAGAGACCTCAGTGCTGCATCTTTCAGCCCAGTACTGATCCTGAAAAGTAATTTTAACCGTACTTACCGGTAACTTGAATTTCCTTCATAGGCTAACATTGACTGGTTTCACTTGGAAATTCTTCTAAGTGTGGAGTTTTGGAACTTTAAAATATTCCTCTAAAATCAGCCGAAATCCGAATTCTGATTTACTCACCTGTTATCAGGAGAGACCTCAGTGCTGCATCTTTCAGCCCAGTACTGGTCCTGAAAAGTAATTTTAACCGTACTTACCAGTAACTTGAATTTCCTTCCATAGGCTAACATTGACTGGTTTCACTTGGAAATTCTTCTAAGTGTGGAGTTTTGGAACTTTAAAATATTCCTCTAAAATCAGCCGAAATACGAATTCCGATTTACTCACCTGTTATCAGGAGAGACCTCAGTGCTGCATGTTTCAGCCCAGTACTGATCCTCAAAAGAAATTTTAACCGTACTTACCGGTAACTTGAATTTCCTTCATAGGCTAACATTGACTGGTTTTCAGCAAAAAAGTTTCAAAGTGTTGATTTTCACAAACTACAAATATTCCTTAAAAATCGCCTGTATGACTTAAACGCATTCATTCAACTGTTTACAGGAGATGCACCAGTGCTGGATCCAGGATCCAACACTGAGTAAGAAAAAGTAACGATAACAGTTTTTACCTGCTAAGTGAATTTCCTTCCATAGGATAACATTGGTGATTCTATGAGAAAAAGTTTCCAAGTGTCAACTTTTAAAATACAATAATATTCCTTAAAAATCACGACTGTAACCAAAACGCTTTTACTCAACTGTTTACAGGAGATGTACCAGGACTGAATCTAGGATCCAGTCCTGTGGTTAGAAAAGTAATCCATAAAGTAACTAATTGCATTTAACTAGAAATTCACATTGAGCTGAATGTTGCATTGTGTTTGAAAATGTGTTGCCCATTGCAACAACTGTAACTACTGTACTTAAAAGTCTATTGCCTATCTGCAAAGTATTTAAACTAAAGTAATTCATTAAGAGAAAGTATTTTTTGTAATGTAATGTATAATGTAATTACAATGTAATTTAAAAAATAAAATATGTAAAAAAAATTGTTTCTAAAAATGTACTAAATCAGTATGAAAAAAATTAATATAACAATTAATACATTTAAAAATTGTCATTTACAAAACCTTTGAAATTCACAAAAAAAACGTAGGTTTCAGGCACGTTATAGTTAGAAATTAGCATTTAAAAAACCTTTGAAATTCACTGAAAAAACCATAGGTTTCAGACACGTTATAGTTACAAATTAGTATTTAAAAAACCTTTGAAATTCACTGAAAAAACCATAGGTTTCAGACACGTTATAGTTACAAATTAGCATTTAAAAAACCTTTGAAATTCACTGAAAAAACCATAGGTTTTAGGGACAGTTATAGTTACTTGGACATTGCACTCGTACAAAACCCGTTAAATTCCCCCGTTATAGTTAGTTCAGCTAACTATAACTCGCGCCCCCGCAATGCACTGCTGATGACGTCACATATTACATCACTGATGACATGGTCAGTGACATCACTGATGACATCACTGATGACATCTCAAATGACATCACTGATGACATCATCCACGTGATAATCTGATGCACCTCCTCACACCCTAATATAACCTTTGATACACCCACTCTAAATTACAGACTGCCATTCGCAAAACCATAGACACTCCAACACCAATAACTACATACCCACTCACTGATTCTTAGGTCTACACACACACATCCACTCACTCACCCGTACAGTCACTCATACTTACGGTCACTCAGTACAGGACTATCATATGCACTCTTACTCCTATATAGACACTCAAACAACGCCACTCATCCATAGAGATACTCACACACCTAGTCAGTCATGCAAATAATTAAACACACTGCCATTTACTCACCTATACAGTTATACACACACCAGCTCACTTACTCATACAAATAGTAGCACATTGTTACGCTCTTATACAATCACTGATACAAGCACACAATCATCCATACAGCCACTATCACAATCACTCACTCTTGCTTATAGCTATTTATATACTCCAACACACATATATACTGCCTTTCACATATGTAGTTACTCACACATGTACCACTGGGACATACATTCACTCACTAACACACTCTTACACACACTTACCCACCCATACAGTCTATCACAGATGCACTCTTGAAACCATCCACCCAGTGAATCACCCACTCACACATCTATGCACAGAGTTGCACACACCCCTCCCACACAAACACTCAGGCACCCATACAGATACTCAGACAAGCATTCAATAACTCATATAGACACTCATTTAGCTATTCACAAACACATGCAGCCACTTACACAGCAACAGACAGACGGATACAGACATACACCCAGTTTAGTCACTAACCCATGCATTCAGTAAGATACGTTAAATCACTCACTTATAGAGTCAGTCACGCACCTACTAAATCATCCATACAGACACTTACACACCCACTCATTCTTCAATACGTCTTTTCCTATATATTTTAAAAATATTTAAACTTTACAGAAACACACAGTCACTGGATGATGTCATCAGTGATGTCATTTGAGATGTCATCAGTGATGTCACTGACCATGTCATGAGTGATGTAATATGTGACGTCATCAGCAGTGCATTGCGGGGCGCGAGTTATAGTTAGCTGAACTAACTATAACGGGGGAATTTCACGGGTTTTGTACGAGTGCAATGTCCAAGTAACTATAACTGTCCCTAAAACCTATGGTTTTTTCAGTGAATATATATATATATATATATATATATATATATATATATATATCAATAAAACAGAGTTACCCCATGTGGAAGGAGCCGCACAAGGTAAGTATTTATGGTCTTTTAATCACAGAGGGTGCAGACAGAAACCAACATGGAAGTCACCAGCAGTATCGCCAGACGCGTTTCGGGTCGTCGTGACCCTTAATCATTGACAGCTGAACATGAAATGCAGAATTGGTGAAGAGCAGCTTATTTCAAACCAAACACCTCCCCAGTGGGCGTGGCCTCTCCTGTGGCCTTCTGGTATTTGCAGTTGCTCATTATAAACCTCAAGTGAGTCCATCTGCAGAACATGATAATATTCATGAGTAAAAACCACTGTGGGGTGCTGCAAATCCAGATGGAAAAACTGCTGCACTTTAGTCCCTTTGCGCCGAATTACCTTCCCGCTACGGTGAACACCGCCTGGCCTCACCACGGGGACGCTGCTCTTGCGGCGGGGCTCCTTCCGCGGCCGGAGTAGACCGCTACTATCCCAACAAAACAGAGTTACCCCATGTGGAAGGAGCCGCACAAGGTAAGTATTTATCGTCTTTTAATCACAGAGGGTGCAGACAGAAACCAACATGGAAGTCACCAGCAGTATCGCCAGACGCGTTTCGGGACGTCGTGATCCTTAATCATTGGCAGCTGAACATGAAATGCAGAATTGGTGAAGAGCAGCTTATTTCAAACCAAACACCTCCCCAGTGGGCGTGGCCTCTCCTGTGGCCTTCTGGTATTTGCAGTTGCTCATTATAAACCTCAAGTGAGTCCGTCTGCAGAACATGATAATATTCATGAGTAAAAACCACTGTGGGGTGATGCAAATCCAGATGGAAAACCTGCTGCACTTTAGTCCCTTTGCGCCGAATTACCTTCTCGCTACAGTGAACACCGCCTGGCCTCACCACAGGGATGCTGTTCTTGCGGCGGGGCTCCTTCCGCGGCCGGAGTGGACCGCTACTATCCCAACAAAACAGAGTTACCCCATGTGGAAGGGGCCGCACAAGGTAAGTATTTATCGTCTTTTAATCACAGAGGGTGCAGACAGAAACCAACATGGAAGTCACCAGCAGTATCGCCAGACGCGTTTCGGGTCGTCGTGACCCTTAATCATTGGCAGCTGAACATGAAATGCAGAATTGGTGAAGAGCAGCTTATTTCAAACCAAACACCTCCCCAGTGGGCGTGGCCTCTCCTGTGGCCTTCTGGTATTTGCAGTTGCTCATTATAAACCTCAAGTGAGTCCGTCTGCAGAACATGATGGTGTTCGCTTTGCTGTGATTAAAAGAAACTGCTACTAAGGACTGGTTGGTGGTCCTGAATGTACAAGTAGCAAAATGTTTTATAATAATATATTAATACAAAAAAATCATAGTAGTTATGAATATAAACCGCTCTATGCGCAAGTTCAGCTCTGTGGCTGCAATGTTCCTCTTATTCCTATTTAAATAAACCTTTTGAATTTTGAAACACTAATGTGACAGGATCTAGAATTTCAAACAAATGTTTCTTTTAATTTATTTTTACAGACAACAGTAACAGATGTATTTTGAGCTGTCTGGGCTCCAAGGCTTCTAACAGATTTCCTATTTGTAAATATTTGATGCAAGTTCTGCAGTGTACGATCCAGAAGGAGCCAGATCTAAAAAGTAGAGGAGTTGAGATGCAGGCGACAAAACAAGATAACCTTGTGTGTCAAACATAAAATTACTTAAAATAGAGATAAAAGCTGTTTAACAAAATCATATGTCGACCTGGTATTGCATACATACTCTTGTTAGCCCAGGTCTCGTTATCAAGGCTTAATTAGATTAGTCAATTACATATTAGATTTGAAGTCACACATAATACATAGGCTAAATGCAAGCAATCCGTATGATGTGTGCATACTCCTTAAGCACTCTGAGCTAATTGCATACTGTGCAATAACGCAAACAAGTAATTTTGTGAAACCACAAACACTGACAAAGTCAATAGGCCTGGCTTTTCTCTGAGAGTAGTGCTTCTCATAGATGTTTGAGTTTTTCTGCATGTTATATGTGTGGATGACTAAGTTTACGGATATCTGGCTATCTGGCTGCCTTCTTCACTGAGAAATCAAGGCTCATCAATATTGATTTAGAGACCAGACGGGCTCTACTGCTATCCAAGGGGACTGCGCCCCCCCCTGGCCATATTAGACAAGATCGAACCGATGAGCATGGGCATCAAGAACAATGCCTGCTGGGACACCTTTACCCCCCTCAGTGAAAGAGACATTAAAAAGGTTCTTCAGAGTATTAACCCATCAAATCACTTCAGTGACCCGCTGCCACCTTCCATCTTCAAAGAAATCAAAGATGTCATTTCTCCCATCTGGACAAAGATTGTCAACGCGTCTCTGTCACAAGGAACGATCCCGGAGTGCCTAAAAGCAGCTCAGGTAACACCTATTCTAAAAAAAACTACAGCTGACAGCGCTAACCTTAACAACTTCCGCCCTATCTCTAACATTCCCACACTAGCCAAACTCCTAGAAAAATGCGTCCAATCGCAACTCTGTGCTCACATCGAAAATTTCCATCTCCTGGACCAACATCAATCTGGCTTTCGCAGTGGGCACAGCACCGAATCGGCTCTCACTCACGTTATGGATGACATTTTAAAAATGCTTGACCAAAATGAATCGTGCCTCCTTATCCTCCTGGACCTTTCCTCTGCGTTTGACACTGTTAATCACGACAACCTCCTATTCATTCTGGAGCACAGGATGGGCCTATCTGGTCCGGTGTTGCAATGGTTCTCGTCCTTCCTCCATCACAGATCCCAAAGAGTGAAGGCGAACCACTCTCTTTCCCAGCCATCACCAGTGTCCATGGGGGTCCCCCAAGGGTCCGCCCTATCTCCCATACTCTTCAACCTGTTCTTGGAACCATTAGCTAATGCTCTAAATTCCATGGACATTCTTTTCCATATGTATGCGGATGACACCCAACTTTATCTGAAAGTCTCCTCCCCCGACAACATCATTTCACTCAACACTACCCTATTGACTACTCAAAACTGGTTAACTGAGAACCACCTCCTGCTCAACACTTCCAAAACGGAATTCCTTCTCATTTCTCCTCCGAATTACACTCCTAAGTTAGACCTCTGGATGAACCACCTCACCGCCTTCAACTGCTCCCCCCTCATTATTGACTCAGCTAAATCCCTCGGAATCACCCTGGACAAGCACTTGAACATGAAGACTCATATTAGCAATGTTTGCAAGGGAGCTAACCACCTGATGAGGACACTCAGGAATCTCAAACCTTTCCTCCCACAAGCTGACTTCAAGCAAGTGGTCCAAGCGCTGGTTTTGCCGAGGCTAGACTATGGCAGTGCTACGCTCTGTGGTCTCCCCAATTATACCTTGGCCCCACTAAGGGCCTCATTGAATGCGGCGGCCAGATTGGTCACGGGTACCAAAAGAAATGCGCACATCTCCCCAGTCTTAAAATCACTAAACTGGCTACCCTATGAAGCAAGAATACAGCTAAAGATTGCCTGCCTATCACACAAAGCCTTCCATTTCAAAACCCCAGTTATCTAGCGCAAAAGCTGGAACTATCCGGAGGGGGTAGACCCTCTAGGAGTGCTAACTCCCTCCTCCTGAAACCTCAGATCTTTCGCAAAAGGAGAACGTGTCACCGAGCTTTCTCCGGCTCTGCACCGAAGAACTGGAACTCTCTCCCACCAGAAATACGGAGAATCTCCTCCAAGGTTGCTTTCAAAGTGGAAGTAAAAAGATTCCTTATGAACAAGTTCTTACCTTAATAGGGTGCTGGAGTGTTCTGCTCTAAGGCATTGGACTTACACCTTTAAGCCCTGCGTTGGATGTTATTCTTGCTTTTTTTTTTTTTCCTCTCGAATCATTTGCTCCCCTCCTATTTCGCTATGTACCAGTTATTATCTTACTCTTTGTCGACCCCTTGAATTTGTATCCGTTCTTGTTCTGTGAGTTCTATTTTGATATGTGCTCTGTTTGGTATCCCGATTTGACACATGTACTGCAATTTTTACCTTCCTCTCCCTCCTATTGTAAAGCGCTCTGATATCCCTCGGGATCATGTTCGCGCTATATAAAACTTTATAAATAAAATAAAATAAATGAATGGTTAAGTGTGTCTAGATGGATGTTATATTTATGTACAGTGCTGCGCTACTTCTCGAAACTAGATGTATGCTTCATTAATATCTCAAACGAAATTAGGAAAATGATTGAATGAACTCAACTGGAAACACAGTTCTGCCTACACTGTGTTTTTCAGGCGTGTGTTGAAGCTGTGAAGGTGTAGGCTTTTGAGTTTAGTTTTCACAGATTAAATCCCATAGAGAGTGGTTTGTGCAATCACTAATATACATGAGCTGGACCGTAGGGGCCATGGCTGGTAAATTTTACTTGATTCTGATGCCCAAGGCAACTTGTCCAGAGCCAAGGGTGCACTTCACACAGAAGGCACTCACACGTTATTGCTCTCCTCCTGCAGAGGCCACTAGGGGTAGTGTGGGGGCAAAGCCAATGTGATGTACAGCATCCAATACTTGCACTGGAACAGCGCTGTCTTCCACAGTTTCCAGAAAGGCACTACTCCTGTCTAAATGATACAGATAGAGGCCATCTAAAAACAGCCTTTACCCATTCTACTTGAACCATTATGCAGAGCAGGGGTCTGAGCGTGCATTCAGCCAGAGGCTGCACTGTTGTCAGGCTGTGTAGAAAGTGGAGTACCAAGTCCTCCCATGCTCCCATAGTTGCCGCCACCACTGCCCAGGTTAACTCATACACAAGAGGGTCTTGGTGTGTCTTCTATTGCAATGCATGGATGCTTGACCATTCCTTTGTTGTAATGGAAACACTCATTTGAAGGATACATTCAAACTTCTCAAATTTATTGGCTAAAAATAAATTTTTTAAACACTATGCACTCTTTAACCTTATGAATCCCTATTTTTATTTCTCTTTAAGAACTTTTTTTCTCTCAGATACTCTTGCATTCACTGAACCCTCCTCTGATTTCCTACCCATGCAAAGAAATGGGTGATTGGCTACCTTAACCATCTATCGCAAGCTTTATTCAGCTCCACGATCATACGTTAGTGGAGCACTATGACTTGAAATTTTGAACGACATGAAAAGGTCCACTGTTAGGGGTTTGCACTCCAGCAACACCCTAAACATTTGAAACTCAATCCCAACGCAGATTTGGAAGTCCATCACTTCAGAGCCTTAGAAGCAGGCCTTAAGCATTTATCTATTCCATACTGCCTATTTTTCTGATGTACAAACAAAAACCACCCTCAAATATCTATTCACCACTTACTGTTACGACTCTATTATAAAAATGATCATTATCTTAATTGTAATATTATCTCCTGCACCAAAGGAGTTAATATATTTTCAAACTACCTCTGGCAATAAACACACCTTGAATGCACTGCCCCTGCACAATCTACTGCAACAAGACTTTTATGTTTTTAAACAGCCGTGTCTCTGTCGTACTTTAGTTTCATATAAACAATGTTGCCTCAGCAGGGAGGCAGGCAGCACACCCATTGTTAAACTTCTGCTGCAAGTGAAGGGGCTCCGTGGAGTGAAGACTGATCATGGGCCATGTTCTGCACACAGAGCCCACTACGTTTACCGAAGCCTGAGCAGTGGGGTGGGCGCTGGCACAGTGCTTCAGTTCAGGTTTTTGTTACAGGCCACATCCTGTGCACAAAACACACTACCCATGGCTGCATGCACTGTAGAGTAAATGGCATCAATATGGACAATTGATTTAGTCTAGCATACCAGCATCATCGAAAATTCACTAGAAAAACAATAACAAAAGTATGTTTTGGTTACCTTTGCTCATTAGACATTAATTGTTGTTGTATGTATGTTTTAAATAAACCCAGAAATTTCGTGGAAAAATTCACCAGTTATGGTATGTCACGCAACCTGTAATTAGCACCTCTGCTTGGACCTCACACTCTACCTCCGACCTCCCACTCCACCTCCGGCAAGCCCCCACACTGCCCCAGTTCAGGAAGGACCTCAAGACCTGGTTCTTCGGATGACCCAAGCTCTCAACGGAGGCGCCCCCCCACCCGGTGCCTTGAGACTTATGGGTGAGTAGTTGCGCTTTACCAACCCCTGATTGATTGATTGACACATGGTATAATTGATTATATTATCAATGACATCATTGATAACTTCTCAAATGGTGCAATTGATAACATCTCAGATGAGATCACCTACGACATCTTCAATAGCATCATCAATGATATCATTATATGATCGTGTGTAATGTGGAGTGTGTGTACATCAGGAAAGCACAAGATTTGAGTTAAGCCCACAATGTACATTTTTTAGAAAGGTAAAGCAACCAAACACTTTGTACAGTCAATATCTTTGAGAAGGGATGGATCTTTGAATGTGCTTTAATATGCAGCACCCTTGTAATGTGTACTAAGTTGCACAGGGTTCAGGGAGGTGGTCAATTTAACTCAACAGCTGGAACAATTATGACGGGAGGGAAGGGGTGAGACCCGACTGTGTGATTGAAAGATGCGCAATTTGCATAATATGTATCTCGCACAACGTACTCTGTGCGTACAAGATGTGGGAAAGTGGTGAAAATAATTATAATGTGTTTCAAATTCATATATATTAAGTACAAGTGCACTTCCATTTACATGAGCTTAAAGCTAATGTATATGGACAGGTCAGTTAAATCTGTTTTGTATGTGTTTAACATGTTAAAATACTATTGTGGTTGCTCACACACTCCTGAAAGTCCTCAATCTTTTCTGAAAATTGCTCTACCTAATAAAGTTTATCCTAATATTCAACAGTGGTCTAAATCACAAGGGAATCCCATGCATAGTAAATTTGCACCCTTACTACATCAAGTTCACATGAATTCCCATGAGTGGATAAACTGGTTTTAGAGATGATGGAGAACTATAATCCACCGTTGCAATCTCCTGGAATGGTTTTGGGTTCAGCATGTTGTATGCAAGGGGGATTGTTTGTTGAGCCCTGTGTGGCTCTGATGCTCCAGGAGACATGGCTGGTTGATACTCACATCTAAACATATTTAATTCCTAAGCAGCCCTGGCAGAGAAATCTATTGTGGGTCGCTTAGGAGGAGACGTTGCAACTCTGATTAACTCCTCCAGAAAGGCTAAGATTAGACATATTATGCATAAAGGTCATGCTGCCTCTGCTATTTATATTGATTTAGGTTGCCTAGGCTGTAAGAATGACTTCGTTTTTTGGAACATTTATTTCAAGCCACAAAGGGATGTCTTTGTCCTCACTACAGAGTTAAAAATATTAGATTACGACATCAAGCAAATCCGCTTGAGATAGTAATACAGAGCTACACCATTCGGTGGGAACTTTAATGCAAAACAAATTGGATATCCCATCTTATGATGATTGTTCTTGCTCACGGCGACATGGGCATTCGGCTCTGGATGCCAGAGGCCATCATGTTGAGAATTGACTTGTGAACACTTAGATGGTGTTTTCCAGCTGATATCATCACGTTAGCAGATATGTCATTAGGACCAGCCAGGAAACATCCATTGATTATCTAGCTGGACTGGCAGTGACAATTTTCCATTCAGCCTGTGTTTGAACCAGGTTACATCTTGCATTTGCTTTCTGGTTCTCAAGGGGGTGGCATTAACAAGAGGAAAGTCTTTAAGCAGAGAAAAAATGAGTTACTATATTCTGGGTAAGTGATGGTGAAACTTGGTACGAACTGCCACACTTCGCCTTTGCTGTTTCTCTCCTTGTTTTAAAAACAAGAACACTGTAGTAGGTACAATAAAAGTGCCCCAGTCAATACAACAAAGAAGCATAGCAATTTGTAGTATGATGAAGAATGGCAATTAAAATGCGGAGATTTATGCAGAGTTCAGTTACTTCTTTAGGGCCAATAATCAATAGTCTGGAGTAAGAAAGACATAAGCTTTGCAAGATCAAAAAAAGATTGCCTATGCCAAGAGCCTGATTAAAAATGGAAAAAGCCATTGCAACAAATGAATCCCTTCTATTTTGTTCCTTGATGGCAGTGGATATTAATCTCTCTAGCCGCAGTCCCACGTCGGAAATTTCAGGGGAGGTTTGGTTTGAATATGTTAGTGATCTCTGTAAAGGTCCTAATTCAATGAGCATTTGTGTGCTTATTACCCTCCACACCCACCGCCACCTTCCTGTCTTGCTGAAAAAATGCAAAAGACAATGCCCTGCTGAAGAAACCAATACCCTCAGCAGCTACAGACCCGTTAGAATTAAAGATGGCCATGGAGAAGTGAATTTGATAGTGGTCTGACTAGTCATCTTGGATAGGGACATCACCTAATAGGCAATCTCTGCATAGAGCTCCTTGGAACTTGCTATAATGTAATACCTTGCATTTTGTTTGCCTTTAACTATTAGAATGTTTAATCTCTATATTTCTGTTTAGAATCCTTGTAAATGGATTGATTCGAGCTTCGGCAGTTACTCTGTGACTGGCGAAGGGAAGATCATGCTGCAATTGGCATCGCTAATTAAAGTATCTTATAACGTTTCTTATGGCCTGGTGTCTTCATCATAACATTATTGGCAATGATTGCCAGTCACACGGGGAGACACCACAAGCCAAAGAATTATGTGACGGCCCGAAGCCAGGATGGGCTACTAGTGGCCCCGCTTCGCGTGTGGAGTAGTTTCTGTCAACCGCAGACAAACCTATTGCCCAATGTCTCTCAACAACATACATCCAAGCAAGGACGTCCATGGTGGGGAGACAAGCCTGTAAGTGGCCTTCACCGTTCAGCATCTCGGACAGCTCAAGCTCTGTCCACGTGCCATTCTCAGCACTTTTCAGCCCGTTCACCTGCACAAACTCCTAACGTGCTGAGTATTTCGCTCTACAGGGGGCTGCCCATTGTTTTCCCCGATTTTACAAATGTGCTGCTCCTCACCTGCGGGATCCAATTGACTGTTCATGGTGAATTCCTTTCTCTCTTGCCCTGCTGCTTTTCTTCGCGCTGCACAGGCAAAGATACAATTGCATCACAGCCCACGTGACCTTTAGAGGGATAACCCTTGGCAACAGCACAGTTCAGCTTTGGTGGAGAGATTTAACCCTTTGTAAGCTGTCAAGCAAATATTTCTGAGTTAAAGCCAGCAAGTTGATGATATATAATGGCTACTTCTTCCATAGTAATTCCACCACCATTTTTAGCTCATCATGTCCAGCCATCTAACCAATGTGAAGAGTGGATAGATCTTTTTGATAACTATACAATAGCTCTAGATGGCCTGGAGTTTGCCCCTGAAAGGAAGAAGGCATTGTTACTAGACACCATAGGTAAAGAAGCTCACCACATATTTAAGTACTTACCTCAAATGCTTGGAAATGACAATCAACCAATAGGGGATGTGTATAAAGAGGCCAAGCTGCGTCTAGAGAAAAGATTTGCTAAAGAAGCAAACATTGTGATGTCTCAGTACAAGTTTTACACTAGGCCACAGAAACCAGACGAATCTTTGGAGGACTTTGTTTCGGGTCTACGTGAACTGTCAGTCAAATATGAGTTTGGTCAAATAACAGATGAGCTAATCAGAGACCAATTTATTGTTCAATGTCAAAGCAAGAAAACTCAGAAACACATATGGGCTGCTAAGAACACCTCACTGAAAGATGGGATTAGCATAGCGAAAATAGTAGAAGAGTCTGAACAAAGCATGAAGGAAGTGAGTAAGAAAGACTTAATTGGCTCAGAAGGAGAAGTTGCCGCATTGGAGAATAAAGATGAAGAAACCTTGGGAGCAAACAACAAGTACAACAGCAAGTCTCAGAATGGATCTAAGTAAAAAGGGTGCTCGAGATGTAGAAGTGTAGTACATTCCAGTGACTCCAAGTGATGCTTTGCGTCCAACAAGGATTGCAGGAAGTATGGGCACAAAGGTCATTATGCTCACATGTGCAAAGACAATAATAAATAAATATAAATAAATAAGGAACGGAATAGGAGGACAGCAACAAGGACCGGTGGTGTTGATTGTTCATCCTGAAACTGAGGAAAATGGCAATGAAATCAGACCAAAAGCATGTTTTGCAATATTGGGCATGGATGCGGAGTTAATGGTAGACTCTGGTTCATTGCGCCAAAGGCAAGCCCATCTGAGCCTGGAACGTGCCAAGAGCCCTGGCCCTCCCACCATCCACTGATACACTACCAAGGAGCTCCTAGCCCTGGACCCAGGACACAGGAACAACAACTGCTTCATGGCCTCCCCAAGATCAACCCAAGGACCCATCACCTGCTGCCACTGCCCCCTCACCCACCACACGGGACCCCTCACCCACACCGGACTCCATCCCGCTCCCCCTCAGAAGACTAGGAACAACCAAGCACCACTATGATGCATCCTGCTCAACGCCCACTCCCTCCGCAAACACGCCACAGAGATCTGGGACACCCTGTCTCCGAACATCGCATTCATCACCGAAACATGTCTCGGAACGTCCTTGAACCCGGTCATCGCCACCGCGAAACCTGACGGCTACAAGATGATACACCGCGACAGCCCCGGCAAACATGGTGTGGGCATCACCATCATCTTCAACGAAACCATCCGATGCACTGTCAACAGCGACAACCCAACACCTCTTATGGAACACCTAAACTTCCAACTATAAATCGACGCTACGAACACGATAAGAGGCGCCCTTGCCTACAGACCCCCAGGACCTGGACCACCCTTCTGCGATGCCATCTCCAACCGCATCACCCACCTTGCCATTGATTCTCTCCACTACGTCTTGCTTATTGACCTCAATTTCCACATCGACGACCCCCAAAATACCA
The DNA here is from genome assembly GCA_963921515.1 of Calotriton arnoldi. Classification (NCBI taxonomy): domain Eukaryota; kingdom Metazoa; phylum Chordata; class Amphibia; order Caudata; family Salamandridae; genus Calotriton; species Calotriton arnoldi. Next base: position 3,601,954 of record CAWUFW010000247.1, on the reverse strand, counting down.
ACTCCACTGCCCTCCTGGAGAACCTCAACATCAGCCTCACCCAACTGGCCACTGCGCCCACACACAAAGTCAAACACACATTCAACATCATCTTTACCGCCAGCAACAGAATCAAATTCACCCATGTCACACAACTCACCTGGACTGACCACACTATCGTCCACTTTACTATCTCCGAAGTACAACACCCCACCGCCAAGCTCCACAGCACCTCCCACTGCAGCTGGGGCAAGGTAACCGAGGACCTATGGACACAAGCCCTAAGCATCACTCAACCGAAAACTGCAGCGGACCTCGACCAGGCCATCCAGAACTTCTCCGTCTGGATCAACAAATGTGCCAACAGAGCTGCCCCCACTAAAACCAGTGAAGACCAATAAAACTTCGAAACAAACCAACTGGTACACCCCGGAGCTCAGATCCACCATGCGTAACTGCTACCGACTCAAGAAGTGCTGGTGTGCCACCAAGGACCCCTCGGACAGAGCCGCCCACAAAGCAGCCCTGGACAACTACCACCTGTGCATCAAAGAAGCCAAAAGAGCAGCCATCACCACCCGGATCAACACCGCAGCCAACCACACGAGAGAACTCTTCAAGATCATCAAGGAATACTCCAACCCAACAGCCACAGAGAACACTATTCACTCCTCCCAAGAACTCTGTGACACCCTCTCAGATTACTTCCACAGCAAGATCCCCACCATCTACAACAACTAGACACCCAACCCCCCTCAATCAGCCTCGACAATCTCAACTAACCAGCAAACACCAGCCGAACAATAACAACCTGGTACCCACTCATCACTCAGACAACCACAGCAATCATGTCGTCCATCCACTCCGGGGCACACAGCGACCCCTGCCCCTACCGTCTCTTCAACCTGGGAGCCAACCCAATCAGCTCAGCACTCACCAGCATCCTCAACACCTCCATCTCCACAGCAACCTTCCCAGACATTTAGAAGCACACAGAGAACAGACCCCTCCTTTAGAAGCTCTCTGCTGACCCCAGTGACCTCAAAAACTACCGGACGATCTCCCTGCTCCCCTACCCAGCCAAAGTATTTGAGAAAGCCATCAACCAACAGCTCACTGAATACCTGGAACAAAATCACCTATCCAACACCTCACAATCCGGATTCCACGCCAACCACATCACTGAGACTGCACTGATCGGTGCCACAGACGATATCAGAACTCTCCTCGACCATCAGAGAAACTGTGGCTCTGATCCTACTTGACCTCTCCGCTGCGTTCGACACCGTCTCCCGCCACACTCTCATCAATTGACTCTGCAATATTGGCATACAGCAGAACGTCCTCTAATGGATCACTTCCTTCCTCTCAGGATGCACACAGAGAACTTGTCTACCTCCCTTCACCTCCGCACCCAAGAACATCATCTGCGGCGTACCCCAAGGTTCATCCCTCACCCCGCCCTATTCAAATTCTACATGACCCCCCTCACAGACGTCATCAGATCCCATGGACGAAGCATAATCTCCTACGCTGACGGCACTCAACTAATTCTCTCACTCACTAAAGACCCCTCCAACACCAAAGCCAACTTCTGCAATGCCATGACAAACGTGGCAAAACGGATGAGAGACAGCTGCCTCAAATTCAACTCTGACAAAACAGAAGTACTGATCTTCGGAAGAGACACCTCTGTATGGGACCACAGCTGGTGGCCAGCAGAACTTGGACCAACACCTACACCAACAGACCATGAAAGCAACTTCGGCATCATCCTTGACAGCCAACTAATCAAGAAATGACAATCAATGCAGTCACCTCCTCCTGCTTTCACACTCTCCGCATGCTCCGCCGACTCTTCAGATGGATCCCCATCAAGACCAGAAAGACCGTCATGCAGGCCCTCGTTACAAGCCGCCTGGACTATGGCAATGCTCTCTACGTTCAGTCAACAATAGAGGGGACTGTGGGGCTTTTTATTGAGGTCCAGCATAAGTGCCCAGTCAGATCCTACTATATAAAGGTATGCTGTTCCTCTAGTAGTGGTGCCTAGAAAATGATAGTCAGTGGACCAACCAGCGTCGTTTGTAATGACCAGCTTGGTCGTGTCTGACGTGAGAAGGAGAGTGGAGGAATTCCTTCTTACGGAACTAGGATCCTCACACACCCAGCAAGCTAGGTGTCATGCTTCATCATATGGACCTGCTCCTCGATGGGTCGGCGCTGCAATACCCAACAGGCACCCGTAAAGGGGCTCTTTAACGGAGATCTTTTGTTCCTTGCCGTATAATGAAGTGGGGGTGTGTGGCCTGTAATGTGTAGATATAGTGGAAAGGTGAATTAAAAGAAGTAAGATAGTCCAAATAAAAACTTTTATTCAGGCTGGCTATCCACCTCAATAAAACAAACAGAGTGGCAGCTTGTCTGACACAAGGGTTCAGTTAAAGCTATGCTCATCTCTCCAGGTCAACATGTTTCATGCCTAATGGTCAGTTTGATCCGTGGCAATTCTTCAGGACCTAATCAGTGAATCTATCTACACCTCGTGGTGGGGCTTCTTGCTACCTACCACGTGTAAACACTACGGGTCAGATTCTCTGTAGTGTTGTTCAGTAACCTAAAGAAAGGGATATAGAAATGGAAACACAACTGTAACACCGGTATTCGGGTCACACAGTATCCCTCACTCTCTCTCCAATCACCTCCTTTAATTTAATGCAATCATTAAAGTGGGTTTAAAAATCTAGGCACGTGCTGTGAGTAAAAAGGGGGCATATCTTGGATACCCAATTAAAACAATATGCAAACAATCAAAGTTCTGTCCCTCCCATAGGGGCTTCACTCAAGGGAAAAGTGAGTCACTCATAAACAATGAGCATGTAGCTAGTGAGGGTAGAATGCTCCATTCATAGTGACTAATTGGTGACATTGGAACCAGTTGTTGCACAACTCACCTCCCTAGATTGAAAGTGTCACCTCAGTCAGTGCACGGCGGATCAAGAAGACACCTGGAACATGGTGTCCTGTAAAACATGTGAGGTAAGGAAGGTGAAAAGGTCACGAGTCATTAGGTGGTGGTTCAAATCCCATTCCTGCTCACATCGCCTGCCCTTATGTGGATAAAACAGGGAGCACGTCCATTCATCAACGGCTCCCAATAGTACCCAATGGTCACCCCTGTGGGAGGATCTCAAAGGAGCATGGATGGTGTACCAACCGTTGCAGCATCCGGCACTCTCAAAATTGAGTTGAGCCCAACAACCGACCGGGATCAATGTCCCAGCCACACTCCTCCTAGTCCGCCCGCTAGCGTGTAGTCAGGTTAATCGGAGTAGCGGTATACTAAATTTCATGTTCACCTGCTCGACCACAAACAGAGCGGGTCCGGTCAGGTAAGATCTCGAGCCCTTCCCAAGTGGACTGTTAGTACTCACCCTTCCGTTGGGGAAACGAGGCCGAATCACCTACCCCTCCTCGCCGGCACCGGATCAGTGTGTGTCAGTTCCCGTGGGAGCTGAAATACTGTTCCGGGTCACGTGCGAGGAGGAGGTGGAGCCCGGATGATGTCATACCTTATTCGGTTTAGGAACTTCGACAGTAGTGTTCCTAGTGGCGGCCATCTTGTGATGTGGTTCACTGTGTGGTGTTCCGACCGAAGTTAACCCACTGTGGTGTATTCTGGTCCACCCCTCATCACTCAAAGTAGGGAACCTGTGTGATTGTGTAAAGGCTCAATTGTCCTACATCATGTTCGTTCTATCGTGTTGTAAACTATTATAATAGCGGGCATAAAATAATGGCATACAATTAGCTCGCCCACATCCATCCATTCTCCTTGTTCCCCAAATCGGCTTCTCATCATTTAGCATAGTATGGTGGTGTGCACAAGGTGTCATACACAAGGTGACTACCCAGTGCGTGCATGCGTGCGGAGACATGTGATTATGTCATTCTGTCAACCCAGATCCATACATTCTCCCCGTCAGTAGCCTGCCACTTTGCACAGCGTGGGGGTGTACAACAGGTGTCCTTCGTGGGGTGACTACCCGGGTCATGCATACATGGGGAGACCCTAGAATAAGCACAGATGAATCTGACCAGTATGAAGTCATCTGTTGTTTAAAGTGGCCCAGGGAATGTCATCATTCAAGCCATGGTGGGCTGTGAATAGGCGGTGTATCCATCGTTGTTCTATTCTGAATCATGCTTGTTGGGTAATTTTGGGATGGGCTTCAAGAACAAGCCACTGTAGCGATTCTGGGCTATGTCGCTGTTCTTTGCAGTGAGTGTACATCTTAGTAGTGACTCTCTGGCATCTTATGTTGCTCTTATGTTCTGTAATGCGCGTCCTGACTGCCCTCATGGTCATTCCTACATATCTCATTCCACAGGGGCATATCACCAGGTATATGCATTTCGATGTATTGCAGTTCGTATGACTTCTTAGAGTCCAGGTGAATGTGTCTGACAGTGATATTGTCTTAATGACTTTCATCTGTTCACAGACCACACAGGTGCCACAAGGATAATGCCCTGTGACAGGGGGAAGGTCCCAGAGTGTTCTCTGTGCGTTGTTGTTCACAGTCATGGGTCTTGTGTGTACAATAATATCCTTCAAGTTTCTAGTCCTCTTAAAGGCGAATCTGGGTGTAGGAATCTCCATATCTCCCGTATTCAGAATGCCCCAATGTTTCTTGATGATCCCCTTAATGCGTGTGGAGTCTGGTGTGTATGATGTGACGCATGTCAGGGTCTCAGTGGGTTCTGTTGGGGTGGTGTGTAACAGTGCATCCCTGGGATTATTCAGGGCTCTTTTGAAGGAGTTCCTAACAAGACGTTCTGGATAGCCTCTTTGTTTTAGATTGTGTTCCAGTGCCTTTGCTTCAGTCCTGTAGTCTGTGGTGGTGCTACAGTTCCTCCTGATGCGAAGGAACTGTCCAAATGGGAGGTTGTCTTTGAGGGCCCTAGGGTGATGACTCTTGTACAATAATAGGCTGTTCCTATCTGTGGGTTTTTTATATAGGGTAGTGCTCAGTCCTGTATGATTGAGTCTAAGGTTCAGATCCAGGAATGGTATACTCGTCTCTGTGATGGTATGAGTAAATCTCAAGAATTCATTCTGTGTGTTAACCCATTCGCAAAACTCCTCACAGGTCGAACGGTCGCCTTTCCAGAAGATTAAAATGTTGTCAATAAACCTTTTCCACAAGGTTAGGTTACTGATGTAGGGGTTGTTCGTATTCATGATGACATTTTCTTCAAAAGTGGCCATATATAGACAAGCTACACTGGGAGCGAAGGTACTTCCCATGGAAGTACCTTGTGACTGATGGAACAGTTGTTTCTGATATTTAAAGTAATTCTCAGTCAATGCCAATGTGGCACATCCCATGATGAAGGAGATCGGGGTAGATGAAGTCCAGTTCTCCTTCATGAGCAGTGACTCAATGGCCGTCAGAGTAGCATGTTGGGGAATGTTTGTGTATAAGTCTTCTACGTCAAGGGTGACCAGAAGGTTGATCTCGTTTGTCTCATGTATTTCATCTATGATGCGTAGGATGTCAGTTGTGTCGCGTACATACAAAGGGTTTTTTTTCACTATGGCCTGTAAGAAGTGATCACAAAATCTCGAAAGGGGCTCCAAGAGTGACCCTATTCCTGAGACTATGGGCCTCCCTGGCACCGGTGTTGTGCCCTTGTGGATTTTTGGGAGCCTATAGAAATAGGGTACTCTCGGGTCCTTTGTTATCAGGAAATCCGCTTCTTTTTTGGAAATCCACCCATTGGCCTCAGCCTCAAAGACCATGCTGCCGATCTCCGTTTTGAGTCTGGTAGTGGGATCTTCAGAGATCGGGGTATAGTACCTAGTGTTACCTTGTTGACGTCTGCACTCACGATCGTAATCAGCTGTGGATTGGATCACAGTAGCCCCTCCCTTGTCGGCTTGCTTTATGGTTATACTGAGGTCTTCTGCCAATGATCGTGCTGCTGTTTCTTCAGCATTAGATAAATTATGAAAAGGTTTACTCGTCGGGATCCCTGCCAGATCTTTCAGTACTGCCTTTTCAAACGTCAGTACTTCAGGGGGCACCATCCCGTTGCTGGGGGTAAAGGTTGAGGGGTTCCTCAAACCTGAATCGTCAATGTCAACTTGGGGTGTGTCAAGGAAAAAGGCTTTCAAACGGATTTTGCGGAAAAATTCCTGGATCTCACAGGTGTCCCTGAACCTGTCTGATCTAGGAGTTGGTACATATCCTAGTCCTTTCTCGAGTACTCTTTTCTCGGTTTCGGTCAAGGTCCTGTGGGACAGGTTGACCACTAGTTCCTTTTCCCCCTTGTCCGGCTCCTGGTCTCTACAGTGTGTGTTGTTTGGTCTTGCCATTGCACTCCCTTCTGCATCCCTCTTTTTCGCCCTCTTCCTTTGCCCCAGCCTCTGCCTAAAAAAGGGGGGTTTGCCCATCGGATAGTATTGGGGTTGGCCCTGAGGGTACATAGGGAACTGCCAAAAGGGGGGAGGTGATGGTGGCCCCTGGTACAGGGGTGCGTTGTTGTAGTTAGAGTAAGGAGGATAATTACCCCTTCTCTGGGTGTTACTCCCCCTGCTATCAGTACTTGAGTCACTGTTGGAGGATCCCCTCCTACTCGTGTCAGTGCCCTCATCGGATGAATATCCATTTCTTGATGCGGCATAGTCATCCCTAAGATAGGGATAAACTGTCTCCTTATTAAACTTGTTCATGTCCTTCTGTAGTTTGGCAATCTTCTGTTTCAACAGATATTCCTTGTTCTCAGCTATTTCACTGTTGATTTCAGCCAGTTTGGATTTAAACGTGGTGGATTGTACGGCTGATTTTAAAACTGCCTCTGCTGCCTGGATCCTGGCCAGTAAGGCATCTGCCAGTCTTTTAGCAGTGTTGATGATCAGCACCAGAAGATCTCTGGTGCATTTCCAGTAGACCAGACACCAATCTTTCTTAAATCCCGGATCTTCCAGGAATATTCTAGGTAGGATGTTGACAATGAGTCCACTGGGGGCGATATTGGCCCGCAGGTACTCTATCATCATGGCCCCATGCAGGGTGATTTTCAGCCATTCACTTTTGAGTGAAGATAAGGAAGATCAGTCCTCTGATTGTGACCCTGAGGCCACACTTGCTCCAGTCCCCAGTAGGGAGGGTGTTTTTTGTAGTATATCGGCTACAGCTTCATCATTGAAGCTGAGGCCCTGGTTGTCCTCCATGATTGGTAGGTAACCAGGCTATCCTATGATGGATAGCGTGTATATGTCGGGCCAGTCAGTGTGATTCACACTGTTTTGTAACCTTATGTCCCACGGGGGTTGCCCGTGCATACGATCAGTCAACAATAGAGGGGACTGTGGGGCTTTTAATTGAGGTCCAGCATAAGTGCCCAGTCAGATCCTACTATATAAAGGTATGCTGTTCCTCTTGTAGTGGTGCCTAGAAAATGATAGTCAGTGGACCAACCAGCGTCGTTTGTAATGACCAGCTTGGTCGTGTCTGACGTGAGAAGGAGAGTGGAGGAACTCCTTCTTACGGAACTAGGGTCCTCACACACCCAGCAAGCTAGGTGTCATGCTTCATCATATGGACCTGCTCATCGTTGGGTCGGCGCTGCAATACCCAACGGGCACCCGTAAAGGGGCTCTTTAACGGAGATCTTTTGTTCCTTGCCATATGATGAAGTGGGGGTGTGTGGCCTGTAATGTGTAGATATAGTGGAAAAGTGAATTAAAAGAAGTAAGATAGTCCAAATAAAAACTTTTATTCAGGCTGGCTAACCACCTCAATAAAACAAACAGAGTGGCAGCTTGTCTGACACAAGGGTTCAGTTAAAGCTATGCTCATCTCTCCAGGTCAACAAGTTTCATGCGTAATGGTCAGTTTGATCCGTGGCAATTCTTCAGGACCTAATCAGTGAATCTATCTACACCTCGTGGTGGGGCTTCTTGCTACCTACCACGTGTAAACACTACGGGTCAGATTCTCTGTAGTGTTGTTCAGTAACCTAAAGAAAGGGATATAGAAATGGAAACACAACTGTAACACCGGTATTCGGGTCACACAGTATCCCTCACTCTCTCTCCAATCACCTCCTTTAATTTAATGCAATCATTAAAGTGGGTTTAAAAATCTAGGCACATGATGAGAGTAAAAAGGGGGCATATCTTGGATACCCAATTAAAACAATATGCAAACAATCAAAGGTCTGTCCCTCCCATAGGGGCTTCACTCAAGGGAAAAGTGAGTCACTCATAAACAATGAGCATGTAGCTAGTGAGGGTAGAATGCTCCATTCAAAGTGACTAATTGGTGACATTGGAACCAGTTGTTGCACAACTCGCCTCCCTAGATTGAAAGTGTCACCTCAGTCGGTGCACGGCGGATCAAGAAGACACCTGGAACATGGTGTCCTGTAAAACATGTGAGGTAAGGAAGGTGAAAAGGTCACGAGTCGTTTGGTGGTGGTTCAAATCCCATTCCTGCTCACATCGCCTGCCCTTATGTGGATAAAACAGGGAGTGCGTCCATTCATCAACGGCTCCCAATAGTACCCAATGGTCACCCCTGTGGGAGGATCTCAAAGGAGCATGGATGGTGTACCAACCGTTGCAGCGTCCGGCACTCTCAAAATTGAGTTGCGCCCAACAACCGACCGGGATCAATGTCCCAGCCACACTCCTCCTAGTCTGCCCGCCAGCATGTAGTCAGGTTAATCGGAGTAGCAGTATACTAAATTTCGTGTTCACCTGCTCGACCACAAACAGAGCGGGTCCGGTCAGGTAAGATCTCAAGCCCTTCCCAAGTGGACTGTTAGTACTCACCCTTCCGTTGGGGAAACGAGGCCGAATCACCTACCCCTCCTCGCCGGCACCGGATCAGTGTGTGTCAGTTCCCGTGGGCGCTGAAATACTGTTCCGGGTCACGTGCGAGGAGGGGGTGGAGCCCGGATGACGTCATACCTTATTCGGTTTAGGAACTTCGACAGTAGTGTTCCTAGCGGCAGCGGCGGCCATCTTGTGATGTGGTTCACTGTGTGGTGTTCCGACTGAAGTTAACCCACTGTGGTGTATTCTGGTCCACCCCTCATCACTCAAAGTAGGGAACCCGTGTGATTGTGTAAAGGCTCAATTGTCCTACATCATGTTCGTTCTATCGTGTTGTAAACTATTATAATAGCGGGCATAAAATAATGGCATACAATTAGCTCGCCCAAATCCATCCATTCTCCTTGTTCCCCAAATCGGCTTCTCATCATTTAACATAGTATGGTGGTGTGCACAAGGTGTCATACACAAGGTGACTACCCGGTGCGTGCATGCGTGCGGAGACATGTGATTATGTCATTCGGTCAACCCAGATCCATACATTCTCCCTAGAATAAGCACAGATGAATCTGACCAGTATGAAGTCATCTGTTGTTTAAAGTGGCCCAGGGAATGTCATCATTCAAGCCATGGTGGGCTGTGGATAGGCGGTGTATCCATCGTTGTTCTATTCTAAATAGTGCTTGTTGGGTAATTTTGGGATGGGCTTCAAGAACAAGCCACTATAGCGATTCTGGGCTATGTCGCTGTTCTTTGTAGTGAGTGTACATCTTAGTAGTGACTCTCTGGCATCTTATGTTGCTCTTATGTTCTGTAATGCGCGTCCTGACTGGCCTCATGGTCATTCCTACATATCTCATTCCGCATGGGCATATCACCAGGTATATGCATTTCGATGTATTGCAGTTCGTATGACTTCTTAGAGTCCAGGTGAATGTGTCTGACAGTGTTATTGTCTTAATGACTTTCGTCTATTCACAGACCACACAGGTGCCACAAGGATAATGCCCTGTGACAGGGGGAAGGTCCCAGAGTGTTCTCTGTGCGTTGTTGTTCACAGTCATGGGTCTTGTGTGTACAATAATATCCTTCAAGTTTCTAGTCCTCTTAAAGGCGAATCTGGGTGTAGGAATCTCCATGTCTCCCGTATTCAGAATGCCCCAATGTTTCTTAACCTTTTCGGTGCTCATGACGGCTCCCGGCCGTCATGAGTCACGGTAGGCGTGTGCTCATGACGGCCGGGAGCCGTCAGAACATTGACGCTCCGCCCATGCGCTGTTAATTCCCCGCCTGTGCGGGAGAATTAATCAGTGGGCGGAGTTCTGACTGCTCCCGGCCGTCATGAGCAGACGCCCACCGTGATTTATGACGGCCGGGAGCCGTCATGAGTATCGCAGCGCCACGCCCAACCCCGCCCCCCCCTTGCACCGCGGCGGAATTCGCGCCGCGGCGAAGGGGTTAATGCGTGTGGAGTCTGGTGTGTACTAGGAGGAGTGTGGCTGGAACATTGATCCCGGTCGGTTGTTGGGCGCAACTCAATTTTGAGAGTGCCGGACGCTGCAACGGTTGGTACACCATCCATGCTCCTTTGAGATCCTCCCACAAGGGTGACCATTGGGTACTATTGGGAGCCGTTGATGAATGGATGTGCTCCCTGTTTTATCCACATAAGGGCAGGCGATGTGAGCAGGAATGGGATTTGAACCACCACCTAACGACTCGTGACCTTTTCACCTTCCTTACCTCACATGTTTTACAGGACACCATGTTCCAGGTATCTTCTTGATCCGCCGTGCACCGACTGAGGTGACACTTTCAATCTAGGGAGGTGAGTTGTGCAACAACTGGTTCCAATGTCACCAATTAGTCACTATGAATGGAGCATTCTACCCTCAATAGCTACATGCTCATTGTTTATGAGTGACTCACTTTTCCCTTGAGTGAAGCCCCTATGGGAGGGACAGACCTTTGATTGTTTGCATATTGTTTTAATTGGGTATCCAAGATATGCCCCCTTTTTACTCACATCACGTGCCTAGATTTTTAACCCACTTTAATGATTGCATTAAATTAAAGGAGGTGATTGGAGAGAGAGTGAGGGATACTGTGTGACCCGAATACCGGTGTTACAGTTGTGTTTCCATTTCTATATCCCTTTCTCTAGGTTACTGAACAACACTACAGAGAATCTGACCCGTAGTGTTTACACGTGGTAGGTAGCAAGAAGCCCCACCACGAGGTGTAGATAGATTCACTGATTAGGTCCTGTAGAATTGCCACGGATCAAACTGACCATTAGGCATGAAACATGTTGACCTGGAGAGAGAAGAGCATAGCTTTAACTGAACCCTTGTGTCAGACAAGCTGCCACTCTGTTTGTTTTATTGAGGTGGATAGCCAGCCTGAATAAAAGTTTTTATTTGGACTATCTTACTTCTTTTAATTCACTTTTCCACTGTCTCTACACATTACAGGCCACACACCCCCACTTCATCATACGGCAAGGAACAAAAGATCTCCGTTAAAGAGCCCCTTTACGGGTGCCCGTTGGGTATTGCAGCGCTGACCCAACGAGGAGCAGGTCCATATGATGAAGCATGACACCTAGCTTGCTGGGTGTGTGAGGACCCTAGTTCCATAAGAAGGAATTCCTCCACTCTCCTTCTCACGTCAGACATGACCAAGCTGGTCATTACAAACGACGCTGGTTGGTCCACTGACTATCATTTTCTAGGCACCACTATAAGAGGAACAGCATACCTTTATATAGTAACGCTCTCTACGTTGGAATCTCCACCCAGCTCCTCAAAACACTCCAGACCATACAAAACACCACAGCCAGACTCATCCTGAACCTCCCCAAAGAGACCACCATTACCCCTCCCCTCAGAAACCTCCACTGGTTCCCCATCCAGAAGAGATGCCAGTTCAGGATCCTCATGCACGCATACAGAGCACTCCATGATCAAGGACCATCGTACCTCAACGATTGACTGAACTGCCACCTGCCCAAAAGACACCTGCGCTCCGCCTGTCTCGCCATCATACACACCCCTGCATCCATCACAGCCATAGCGGAGGACACTCCTTCTCCTTCATCACAGCCAAGACCTGGAAGGACCTGCCCCTCCGTCTCTGGACTGCTCCCTCCCTGGCAGACTTCAGAAACAAACTCAAGACCTGGCTTTTCGATGGAGACATTGCACCCTTAGCGCCCAGATACCCTTAGGGGTGATAGTGTTGTGCTATGCAAATAGGGACTGATTGATTGATTGATTGTACACCATTGTCCCGAAAAAGATGTGGAGGAAGGAATGGCCACAAGCTACTTTGTTGCCTAAAGACATCAATCCAAGAGGTTACCGGGGGGGGAGGGGGAGAATAGATGTGTTGGGGTACTTCAGTTCGCCTATTGAATTTAAGTCACAATGTATTGAAGGGAAGGTCGACGTGGCTGAAGATGTACCGCCGATTTTAGGATCGGTGCATCAATATCACTTACACATTGTGTTTGATCCTCATGCTCCAGGCCAAGTGTTGGCTGTGGGAGATTTAACTACAGAGGAAGTATTAGATGAGATCAAATATGTTTTTAGTGAGCAGTTGGGGGCAATGAAGGGCTATGTTCACAGAATTTTGTTGGAGAAAGGTACGGTCCCAGTGAAACACAGGCTGAGGAGAGTGCCAGTGGTGGTAAGGTGTGAAGTTAAAAAAATGATAGATGACATGTTAAAAGAAGGAGTCATAGAACCAGTTGAGGCCTCTGCTTGGGTGTCTCTGGTAGTCATAACCAAGAAAAGTGATGGTAGGCTTAGGCTCTGTGTGGACTTACGCAGCCTAAATCATATTTTGATGGACACGTTCCGCTCCCTAACATCAATGAGTAGCTGCTGCTATTCAAGGGTGGTAGGTACTTTTCTAAACTTGATTTGAAAACTGCTTACCGCCAGATCGGGCTGCATGAGGAATCTAAAAGTCTTAAAGCATTTGTCACTTTGGAGGGCACATTCCAGTTTATGAGAATGCTGCTTGGATTATCCTCGGCTGTGAGTGTTTTTCAGTGGATAATGTCGGAAATTTTCGAAGGGTTAGAAAACGTGAATTACTTTCAGGATGACATCCTGGTCTGTGGAGGGACTGTGCAAGAACACGACAATGTACTGAGGGCAGTTTTGGGCAGAACGGTCTCACATTCAGGAGGGATAAATGCAGGTTTCTGGGAGAGGGAATTGATTATCTTGGACATACCACCTCGGATGAAGGGTCAAACCAAAGGAAGATTTGTTGAAAGCTATCAGATCTGCACCTGTGCCTCGTGATAAAGATCAACTAAGGTCATTTATGGGTCTGATCGAATATTATTCTAAATTTGTCAGCAATTCGCAGAGAAGACTGAAGGATTAAGAATGTTGTTGCAAAAGGAATGCACATTCAAGTCGGGAGATGTTCAACAGGAGGCTTATGATGCTGTGAGTAAAGAGGTGTGTGAGGCAGGGATTCTGGCACCTTTTGACACCAAGCTCATATTTATTTTAACGGTGGATGGAAGCACTTGTGGAGTGGAAGCTGTACTGTCCCAGAAGTATGGGGTTAAGGAAAAAACTGTAGGCTTTGCCTCACGCTCCTTAACTGAGAGTGAACCAAGGGGTTGAGCCCGGGAGGGGCTGGCAAGGGGTTCGCTAGGCTGGTGAGGTTAGCTTTCAGATTGCAAGAATATTGTAACAGGGTTGAACACATACCAGGCTGGAAAAAATGCGCAAGTGGATTGCCTCTCACGCTTGTTATTGGATTGGATAGAGGTGGATGGACATAGTATTTTGGCAAAAGAGCCGGAAGGAGCTGTGGTGTTGTGTGATGTGGAAGAATGTGTGGGAGGGACATTTACAGTGGAAAAATGGAGTAGGAGCATGGAGTGTGATAGGGTTCTCAAAGGGGTTGAACAAATAGTGTGGAGTGGGGGACGTGGAGAAAGCACTGTGGCTCCTTCTGTAAGACCGTCTGTAAAGATCTTAGATGAGTTGACCCTTGATGACAAGGGGGTCATTATGAGGAATGATAAGTGTGGGCCATCGAATGGACTGAAAAGGTTATAAATCTAGCTCATGAGGGCCACTTGTGGCAAACCATGACAAAAAAAGAGAGCTGGATAATTTGTCATGGCCGTGTATAAATTATCAGATTACATTTTGGGTGGAGAAGTGTGGAGTATGTAAAGACAGTGATAAAAGACTAAAGATAGGTCTTCAGTCTGTAGAGGGTCACATTGAAGACCCTGGCACACTATTGAGTACAGTGTGCTTGGATTTAATTGGGCCCATGCATGGGATGAGAGACAACATGAAAAATGCTATGGTAATGGTGGATGTACATTCCAAGTGGTTGATTGTGAAATTTATGGCTGAAGTGACCACGAGAAGTACCATTGAGACTTTGAAAGGCGTGTTCTTGGAGGGAGGGTCTTCCTCGTATCTTGATTACAGATAACAAGAGACAACTCACGTCACATGAAGTGAAGGAGTTTCTAGACAACTGTGGAATAAAACACCATCGCACTGCATTGTTCAACCACCAAGCTAATGGTATTGTTGAACGGGCCAACTGATGGGTGAAGATTGCCATTTTGATGGCCAGTAAAAGTGGAAAAGATGTTAAGGTGATGGTGAATGACATGATGTTGACCTATCGCACCACAGCGATAGTGTGGCCAATGTTTCTCTATTTGAAAAAAATACCTGGGAGAAGGCCGAGCACTAAATTTACTCCGGCATTGTTGAATTTTAAGACACGATACAGGAGAAAGTGAAGGGCAGAGAGGAGGCAAACGTGTGGTAAGAGTTGGCAAAAGTGTGGCTAAAACTGGGGACTGGGTCAAAATAAAGAATGGAAGAGGAAGTAAAGGATTATGCAAATGTTGGGGTCTGTTCAGGGTAAGGGAGGTGTTTGACAGCTATCTGGAGTTGGGGAATGGAAACAGGTGGAATAAGCGCAAAGTGGCCTTATACCAAAGAGGAGGCACTGTTAAAAAAATTGAGGAAAAATCCCAAGGGGGACTCAACAGTCTTATGTTGATGGATGATGAAGAGTTGGTCAGGGATACAGAAGTTGGGGTGAAAGGTCATTGTGAGAGTGGTGGAGGGGATAGCAATGAGCGGCAATGTAACATTGATTTGCCTTCAGTAGGGATGAAAGAAGCACGGAGTCCTAGGATCCATAGACCTCCCCGCTATTTGGAGGATTATGTGCAAACTTTGTGAATCATTTACTTTGTATGTATTCACACTTTTACTCTTACATTGGTTACCTCCTCATTTTGTTGGAGGTTCTTGTGCAAACTTATGTAATCATATGTTCTTTTGGTTTTAGTTCATTGTGTTATTGTGTTTTGTTTCTTCATTTTGTTGGATGTTGTGTAGAAAGGGAGGGGATGTGTTGTAATGTAATACCTTGCATTATGTTTGCCTCTAATTATTAGAATGTTTAATCTCTATAGTTCTGTTGGAATCCTTGTAAGTGGATTGATTTGATCTTTTGCAGTTACTCTGTTGCTGGTGAAGGGCAGATCATGCTGTAACTGGCATCACTAATTAAAGTGCCTTACATCGTTTCTTGTTGCCTGGTGTCTTCAACATAATAGAACTCTACTCACACATAACAGTATCAAGATTAACCAATATACCGACAATACACAACTCTACCTAAAAATCTCCTCTGCTCCATACAGCCAATGCCTCAAACACTGCCTGCACCTCACACAGACCTTGATGTCCAGGGCCTACCTGATGCTCAACCGTACCAAGACAGAATTCATGCTATTTGCCATGATCAACAAGCAAGAAACCAACAAACCTGGTTCATTGACATGAACATTGATGGCTTTGAACCCCAGCTTTTACTGAATGCCAAGTAATTTGAATTCACCCTGAATACTAACCTCAGACTCAAGAAAAGTATGCCAAAAACAGAAAGACAGACTGGAACCAGATCTCTCTTCTAAAATAAAAGAAGCTATTTCTGCTGCAAGGCTGTTCAAGACCTCATACTCTGACATTTTGATGGTGGCAAAACCCTGCTCTACAGCGTCTCAGACTCCACATTATCCCCTTCCTTAGAGAGCATCCAATATGCCACTGCTCATCCAGGGCCTCAGGAAATATGATCACAGTACCCCCATCCTGATGGACTCCAATGACTCCACTTGTTGGTCCACACCATCTTCAAACACTGCATCATTTAAAAATCCATCACAACCAGCACTCCCGTTTATCTTGAAGACAAGCTCACCATCTCTAGTACACCCTCAACCAAGACACCATCTGAGTGGAGACAAAGAATTGTAAAAAAGAAAAAACAAGGCAACAGGCCTTTTCCTTCTATGGTTCCAGGATCTGGAACAACATCCCTGTATCAATTAGGATGACACTAATGCTGCCCACATTTTGAAAAAAGATGAAGATGCACCTTTTCAAATAACACTACATAGCAATACAGTATCCATACACTTCTGCTCCCAGAACAACTACCTCTCTAATTACTCGTTGTCTGTATGCTTGCCTTTCACCCTGTAGAGCACTCTGCTGCCTTTTGACTAAGTTAGCTCTATACAAATACCACCTACATACGTTCATAATGATATCAAAGATGTCCCTTTGATGTAAATGGATTTTATGCAGTGTTGAATTATTTAGAAAAGGGAGGACACGGGATCAATTGGGTTCTTCCAATGACAATAAAGCATCAGATGATATGTAACGATGTGTAATGTTGATGTGGTAAGCTTTATTATAGTGAACCTAAATTCCTTGATTAAGCATTAGAACGTGGGGCCAATTCTAAATTTACATGCCTTTAACTCTATTTCTCTATTACAGATGAAGCTAGAATCGTTGGGTGCAATAAATACATTCATTATGGGTTGTGAGGTTTTGTTAAGCAACATTTCAGTCAAAAGCAAAAGGCTCAAATCTTAGTCGACGATCTTCATAGCAATCTCGATCCAATGTGTAGCAGCTGACATACAATTGGTAAATGGGCACCTTACATAGGGTGTGGTGGTCTTTGTATGGGAGAATCTAAAGGATTTTCAATGAGGTTTGTTTGGTCCTGCCCACCAAAGACAAGTCCGTGAGGAGCCAATTGAGACAGGAATCTTGTGTCCATCCACATCTGTCTCTGTGCTAAGGGTCTTAGAAGCCTCTAGTAAGGTTTTTAGGTCGAGCATTTGAGACCTCTTGTATATACTTTAGTATATACTTATTATATACTTATATGTGTATGTACTTTGTGGGCTCTGGAGATCAGCCCTAGGACTTGTCTGCTTCAGCTTAGGGACTTTGTTTTCTGTTCAACTGCCTCTATTTAACTGTCTTGATAGAAAACGACCAGCAGAGGTCAGTAAAATACCAGAATTGCTTTCTGCTGAGGGACTTTCTTTTTTTATTTTTCTGTTCAACTGCCTCTATTTAACTGTCTTGATAGGAAACGACCTGCAGAGGTCAGTAAAATACCAGAATTGCTTTCTGCTGAGGGACTTTCTTTTTTTATTTTTCTGGCAACTGCCTCTATTTAACTTTCTTGATAGAAAACGAACAGCAGAGGTCAGTAAAATACCAGAATCACTTTAGCATTCTCTAGATTCCAGTCCATAGAAATTGTCTTCCACGAGCACCCGTAGACAATAATATTTTTTTCAAATCTTGTATTTTCAGTGATATGACCACCGAAGGCCCTGATTTTATATTAAAAACAGAGCTTTGGAATATACCATTTCCCGCTGAAAGGCAATATTTCTCTCCATGTGTTCCCATACCTGGTGTGTCACGCAGTTTGGTGCTTACTTTTCCTCAATGTTAAAGAACAGTAGATGTTTCAGCACCCAGGCTAATGTGCTGCATAGCTAAATACATATAAGGTCCCAAAGGCGAGACCGATTGCATTGCAAATGCTTGTTATTTCTTCTGAATAAACAGAGGGAACTGTGTTGTGGGAAGGAGGAAGCTGTTGTTTCTGTGGGTGTTTTTCATGGTCTTTAGGACTAGTCGTTTTTTGGGGGGAACCATAACATGAGCATAGAGAAATTCAAAACGCCCCTCTTGCTTGTTCTCTCACCCTCTTTATAACACACATCTCTTGTACAATGTTGCGTAATTTGCATTTAAGTTTTCTGTGAGGATGAAAGTCTACAGTTGATTTTACTGTCTGATTCTGTTAATTTGTTTTTCTAGACAGTTTCATATTCTCTCCAATCAGCAGAAAGTTCAAGAGGGCAGAAAAATCTTAAGCCTTATTTCTGTTGTTTTAAGGTCTGATGCCTGATTACCGACCTACAGTGCTTAATTTGTAAAAGGATATGTGCCGGGGCTCTCGTCAGGAGGCCACTGCAGCTTGCACCTCACATAACCCATGCCTGCTGCCAATGACAGTACATACACAGCTACCAACCTTCACACTCCTACAAGTGTGACAAGTCAGACTATTCCAAGCCCTCAAAGCCAGAACAATGGCTTGGGAGGCAGGTATTAGTCATTGTTAATGTAAATTGAAAAAATAAACCGCTGTTGTTGTGTTCATACCTAAATTAGCATGACAGCGCCACCATGTGGCAGACTGTCATAGCCCCGGTGCTGACAATAAGGTGCCGGTGCGGAGCACCGGAAAGCACCGGCTCAAATTAAGCACAGACCAACCACCTTGGAAAAGTAATGCGACCCTTATAAATATGACCCTTTTGCATCTCATCCACGTGTATGAGATTTCAGTGAATGTGTTTCGGAGTGCACACTGTGGAGCAGGGCTGCATAGATGCGTGTCAAAATGGTAGCTGTGTACCTGTCAGAGCAGCAAACTGTTCAGCCTACCCCTCTTTCCTTCTTACTATCCTCTGTCCACAAATCGCCCAAAAAGCCCCTGCCACTTAAAAATCCTAGGAATTCAACGAGGAACAACACCTTAAGCATTGTGCACGGAATGTTGGTGCCAGAGTACACATTCTGCTTCCAGGCAACAAAATACTACGATTCAGGATGTGGAGCCTGCAACTATGCAATGCACAGCAGTTCCTTCAAGAGGAGAAGAAAGCCTGGTAGATGCAAACCAGCCTCTTGGGTGGAGCTGAATCACTTGAGTAATACGACAAACCTGAATAGCAGTGGGAAGCAGGTGCTGTCGGTACAGGTAAGAGCGGTGGGGAGGGGAGGGGTGGAGGCGGGGCGGTGCGGGGGGGAACTCGACATACAACGGGATAGGGAAAATAAAATAAATAAAACCACTTACCTTGCGCTCGCCGCATCGCCGAGCACAAGGTAAGTGATTTTATTTATTTTATTTTCCCTATCCCGTCGTATGTCGACTTCCCCCCGCCCCGCCTTGCCCCGCCCCATCGCTCTTACCTCTACCGGTCGCGCCTGGTGGGATGTTGCTTCAATTGCCACAAACTGAAAATCTAACCTGGAGCTCCACTCCAGACATTTGAAAAGATGCATCTGAACAAGACTTGCAAGAGTGCGTTGCTGATGGATGGATTCCTCTCCTGCTTGCACTTCATGGCGGTGACAAAGCATGAAAGAGACCAGCGGAGCTACTTTGAGAGCCATGTAGGTCACCAGATATGATGCACCAGAGAAGGAGTAGAGCAACCAGTGCTTAATTTGTCAAAAATAAGCGCCAGCGTCCTTGTCAGGAGGCCACTGAAGCTTGCATCACCCATTGCTCCTGTCAGCACTGCCAGTGGCAGTACCAACACAACTACTAACTATTACACTCCTTCAAGTGTGGTAATTCAGACTATTCCATCCCCCCAAGGTTCTAAGAATGGCTTGGGGGCAGGTATTAGTCATTTTTAAGGTATATTGAATTGACAAACAACAGTTGTTGGGTGTGTCTCTAAATTAAATAAACATCACCACAATGTGGCAGACCATCAAAAGCGCCGGTGTTGACAATTAAGTGCTGGTGCCGAGCACCAGAAACCACTGGCTCAAATTAAGCACTGAGAGCAACATCTCCAAAATAGAAACAAAGGTGATCTGACACATAAATGCAGGAATTGCCATGCGAGCATGCTTCTGGGCCCTGCTGAGGGTCCATTCTACAGCTGATAGAGCTCTCCATTGTTATATGTGAGTATGGGTCCCCACCAACCATCTAGGTACCCAAAGAGTGTCCTGACGTCACACCATAGATCCCCTTAACACTTATAGGCTGCAAAGAGAGCCAGCAACTCACCGCCCCTGTCCCCAGACCCCTAATTAATCGACATGGACCACAAGATCTTTTGATCTCATTCAGGTTGAGCTAATATATGTTTTGTGTGGAGAAGGAGCTTGTCTAAACCCCCCTCATGGTGGGGAAGTGACTTCACAAGCATATGACTGCAGGCAACTATAACTACAGGGCCAGACATATCCATTCCCAAAGTTGATTGAGCTATTATTGTTGAATGAAAAATTCCAGGCTCTCTGCGGGATGACCCAATTAATTTTTCCAGCGGTGGACAGAAGATCCAGATACAACAGTTTTAAATTTTAGGGTCACCCACTATTTCATGAGGCTAGCGCAGTGTCTCTGTATCTCAGGCATACTGAGAGGGCCTGATTCACAGAACTAACTTAAGACAAAATCCTAAACCTACTACCATTTTGGTATTCACAGAAGGATCTTACTCATTTTGGTATTCACAGAAGGCACTTACTCATTTTGGTATTCACAGAAGGCACTTACTCATTGATGAGTAAGTGCCTTCTGTGAATACCAAAATGAGTAACTTACTCATTTTGAGTAACTTATTCATTTTGGTATTCACAGAAGGCACTTACTCATCGATGAGTAAGTGCCTTCTGTGAATACCAAAATGGTAGTAAGTTTAGGATTTTGTCTTAAGTTAGTTCTGTGAATCGGGCCCAAAGTCTTTTGTATGTTATGGACACCCAGTTCTGAATGGTCTGCAGCCTTCTGGTGAGTTTTTTGTTGATCCGGGTATAGAGGGCGTTCCCATAGTCCAGCTTGCTTGTGACTATAGCTTACGTGCTGGTTTTCAAGGTGCTGATTGAGAGCCATTTCAAAATCATCATCAGCATCTTCAGGGCATGGAAGCATGAGGCGGTGACGGCGTTGACTTGGACAGTCATGTCGAGTTTGCTGTCGATGATTATCCTGAGGCTCTTGGCATGGGTGGGTATCAGCCCTAGCTCTGTTGGCCACCAGGTAAAGACCCAGGGTGAAGTGCTCTTTCTGAAGATCACAATTTTGGTCTTGTCATTGTTCAGCTTTAGAAAGTTGGTCTTCATCCAGTGGGTGATTTCAGTCATGCATGCATTGAACTTGAGCCATGTACTGGGCTTCATGTCCGTGAGGAAGAGAATGAGCTGTGCATCGTCGGTGTAGGTGAGGACGTTGATGTTGTGAAAGTGGATGATGCTGGCTAGAGGGATCATGTATGCATTGAAGAGCGTCAGCATCAGGGAGGATCCTTACAGAACTCCACAGATAAAGTCTCAGGCATCCAAAGTGTATGGTGTAAGGCTGACTGACTAGGGCCTTCCTATCAAGGCTCACCTGGGGTTTCCACGGGAACGAGAGGCAGGAGACCGTTGCACAGGTCCCAACTTCCCGCTACCACTAGCCCGCCCAACTATGTCAAAGCAAAGCCAGTGAGCAGGGGGAAGAGGGGAAACAAGGGGAGAAGACAACTGTGGAAGGACCCTCGACTCGACCTGGGCAGCGGAACCACTGGAGAAGAACCCCTCGGCACGACCTGAGCAGCAAGGACTCGTCACTGGAGACGTCGAAATCCTGTGGACAAAAGTATCATCAATGATCTACTCTGAGCTGTGACTGAGACTAAAAACATCCCCATGCATGGTCATGAAGCAAGGAATACATGAATGGCTACCTTTTGGCTTCCCCTCTTCCACTTGTGTCCAACAACTGTAAAACCAGGGCTTCTAATGCGACACTACCTAAACAGAGCAGAAAGGAAATTACTCACAGCACGGGGCCCAGTAGTGTAATTAGATGATATGAGGGAAGCTTACCAGAAATGTGGTGCAAAGAAAAAAGGAAAAAATAGCCCAAAAATGATAGTGACTAACTGCCTGGAGTCAGTCTCGAAAAGGTCATCAAAATGTGCAAAAAGTGCGGGCTAAACTATCTTGTATCTTCGTCTCTGCTGGAATACGAGATATAGACAGCTCAGGAAACTGTCAGCGTACATTTATCAAAAGACTCCTTAATCTCAGGAGTTAAAGTATATCCAGAAAGCCCCCTTACATCAGGAGAGCCCCCTTCCACTCGTACAAATGATGGCAAAATGTTATGCCCCCATCAGGGAAATGCAGATGCTCATGACTCACCCCCAATACGTGAGCGAGGTAATACACGGGTTAAACACACAAACAGATATCTGCCATTCACTCAATGCGCAAAGTGCGTTACCGCATTGTGTAAGGTGCTCGTTTTTCTTCCAGTGATAAGGAAATCACAAGACCCCAGAATGGTGATGAGCGGATGGCCAGAAACATGTGACTGAAGGACCCCTACACAGGCCCGCAAGGCTCGAGGTGTAACTGCGGTGCTCTAGGAGGCGAGGAGCCGGGCGTTCGTGGATGCGGCAGCAGCCGCTGTGAACCCGGAAGTGAACGCGGTGAAGATCCGGTTGGGAAGGGAATGCTAGAAAGGCTAGTACGCGAAGCACTCCTCCCGTCCGGAAGCAGGAATTTACCTCCCTTCAAGCTCCGCCCCTTGCGCTGACGGCGGCCGGGACGGAGCGATCCTGACACTTCCATTCAGGAAGGAGCAGAACCATCTGAGTTCACGTCCTTGGATTCCAATGTAATTCAGGCGTGGGATTAGGATGTGGTGGGAGACCATGTCAAATGCCGAGAGATCCATGAGGATGAGGGCCTCTGCATCTCATCTGTCCAGAGTCAAATGGATGTCATCCGTGGTGGCAAGGAGGGCAGTTTCCGTGCTGTGGTTGGGTCTGAAGACAGGCTGAGTGATGCTGAGGACTTGGTGATTGTTGAGGTATTCAGCTAGGCGCCTGTTGATTATGTTCTCTAAGACCTAGGCCAGGAATGGTAGCAGGGAGATCGGTCTGCTGTTAGCGAGCATTGAAGGGTCAATGGAGGGTTTCTTCAGCAATGGGAGTAAAACTGCATGCTTCCAAGTGTCTGGGAAGGTCGCAGAAGAGGTGGAGGCATTCAGAATGGGTGGCAGCATGGTGCTGATGGGTTGCAGTTTTCTGAAGTAGGTCTGGTGGGGGCAGCGGTCCGATGGGGTCTCTGAGTGGATGGAATTCCTGGTGGCGGTGGTTTATTATGGGGTGATGATGATAGGCCATGTGGTTAGTATTGGTTCTTTGGATAAGATAGAGAGGAATTTGGCGAGGTCTGTCGCGTCCGGTTGTGGGTTGAAGTTGCTGTAAATGGCAGTGGTTTTGTTGCTGAAGAATTGAGATAGATTGTTGCAGAGGTCCTGCGGGCGTTATTGAGTTGGAGGCTGCTACTGGTAAGGTTATATCCTTCACATTGGCCAAGATTTCCTTGCTTCTGTTGATGCTGGCTTTGATGCGGTCTGCCAGGTGCAGTCAGTGCATTTGGTGGTCCGGATCATTTGGTGTTAGTGTCTCAGGGCGGATTTGAACAAGCTCCTATCTCTATTGCCCTGGTTCATTCTTCATTTGCACTCCTGTTGTTTTCAGAGGTGTTTGATCAGTCTGGGTTCCTCTGTGTACCAACTATCCTGGAGTTTAGATCTTGTTGTGTTGCTGTGTCTGAGGGGGGCCAGTAAGTCGGAGCAGGAAGTGTTGCAATTGCTGAAATTCTTGATGGATTTTGGGAAGCTGTTGCTGTGTTTGGGTCAGTGGTAGTTGAGAGCGGAGCAGAGAGGATAGGCAGTGAATAGTAATTATCAATACTTTCAGTCCAGTATCTCCTGTTGATCCAAAAGTTACACTTAGAGTCAATAGTAGGTCATATAGCCACAGCAGAACAATAAAATGTTTGACTACAAACAATAGGAAATTGAACATCTGGTCTTTTGTCTAACTCTAGCTGTGGTTTTCTTCATTCAGACATTTGGCGAGGAGTTAAGGCTTTTCGTAGAAGCCCCCTGAGGATACTTTTCACTTTGATACAGTGTTCTACCAACTGCACTTCTATAGACTTTAAAACGAAAAGGATAACCTTGGACCATTGTTTTCTATGAATGGTGCCATGCAGGACGATGGAACAGCAACCAAAGCAGGTATTCTAATCATGAAATATCTTATACCATTCATTTTTATGCAGTATCTGTTTCTCATTTTTATTGCAATATAGCTCATTTGTGTTAATTTGTTTTAAGAAACATCCCTGACTGGACATTCATCTGATTTGTATTTATTATAACTGTATTTGAAAATTATAGTAATTGTATTTTAATGTATCTCTCTCACACCACCTCCAGTGAGCTAGACCTTGATTGTTTGTCCAGAGAACCCATGAGAGTCAAGATGTCTTCGGAAACCCAGATTGCATCTCAGACCATGTACCCAGTATCCTAGTCAACAGTGAACACCTGTAAGTCTCACCTTTTTGCTGTGAGGTCAGCCCTGCAATTTCAGAACCTGGGTAACATCCTGAGTATATACAAACACTGCCCACACAGACGAATTGGGTCCAGAACACAGCACAAGCCCTCATAGCAACACACTGCCCCATAATCATTAACAATAGAAGAAGCAATGTAAGAACACCACATTTTCACAGAGGCCACCCTGAAAAGCAAACCTGGTGCCTCACACAATTCAAGCACCGTGACTCATCTAGAAGTCCACATCACATCCCTCATAAATGCATGTTTGCAGAATTTTATGACAGGTGTTGTATTCCACTTCTGTTATGTGGAATTGTATGTCTGTAATTTTTTTGCCTTTTTTCTGGCTCCTTTCTGATAAATTCATGGTCTTTTCTCCTGTTTATCCATACAAAAGATGATGCCAAGTATACATGCATTTTTCTTATTTTATGCAAGCATGTATTTCACTAGCTTCAATTATGGCTGCAGTACAGGCACTCTTTTTTTAGGTACACTTAGCA
Organism: Calotriton arnoldi; assembly: GCA_963921515.1. Lineage (NCBI taxonomy): Eukaryota > Metazoa > Chordata > Amphibia > Caudata > Salamandridae > Calotriton > Calotriton arnoldi. The sequence goes on along the minus strand of CAWUFW010000247.1, from coordinate 3,577,054 downwards.
TTAGCATATCTGTGATAAGAGGCCAAATGTGATTTGGGTGTCTGCGCTCAGGTCAAAACTTTTTCCCTTGACCAGTTTGTTACTCGCCTTCTCGGATGGGAAAATGACAGTTATCTCTTCCTTGATGTTGCATCCAAGAGTTGTCTCTTGACAAGGGTTGTTAAAGTGATGCTAAAATGATAGTCGCCACCTTCTGGCGATTTCATAGTTCCCTTTTCCACAAACTCTATCTTCGATTTTGACAACAGCACCCGGTACCAACTGGGCCCTTACATGTGGAAATGTGGAAAGTGAGTTATGACTATTTTCCCATGCAGTCTACAGGGTAAATTTTACATAAAGCCAGGTACGTATCCCAAAACTTTTGAGAACTTGTTGTACCTAACAGGAAGACTTTGCATGCCTTGCTTTCCCTTTTATGTCGTTTTCGCCACAGCCTGTGGCCAACAAACACAATTTACAGCTATTTCAGCAGCTGCCTCTTAGCACAGGAAGTTCTAGGCACCTGGCGGTTTCGCTCCTTCTGTTTCCACAGCAACGTGGCCCACAAGACCAGGGCAATCAGTTCTGTCTAACAACTGACATGCTGAAGGACCTTTATGAGAATGGAGTGTTTATTGGCGATGCGGTCTTATCAAGGTACCATAGCTGCAGCCGGTGGCATTTTCAGCAGCGATTTGACTTCGCGCAGGGAGAGGAAATGCTCTACTTGTGGGCTGCCTGTTGTTATCTGAAAAGCAGGTTGTGTGTCATGAATGTGTGTCGTGACTCATCTGAGAAAAGGCGGGAATGGGCTCAAGAAAGTATGCTGCCGAACGCTAACATTTGGTGACAATTTTTGAGTTGCCACCAAATAGAAAATGGATGGTTAAGGTGACACGTTACGTGATTGGCGGTCAGATTTCTTTTTCCCCTGAGAAATAACAGGACAGCAACATTTGCATTCGGTCTGCCGATGACCCTGCAAGCCTTCCTGGCAGATCACTTCGTACTGTGTGCAGAGTCAAAGTGTAACTGAAACCACCCCACGTCTTTTCCAATTGAAATCAACTAAGTGAGTACGGTATTGATCGAGGGGCCTGGAGGGAATTCGATATGAGGGTCGCATCTCTGCTGATAACACCTAGGGCTAACGTGTTGCTCCCAGGAAATTGAAATGCAGGGGCAGCCTGCGTCAGTTGTCAGAGAGTTTGCTGGGCATACAAGGCTTTTCAAAAATTAAGTAGGGTAGGTGGTCTCCATTCCAGCTAGACATCTACATAACTCAAAACCTACTCTATGAGGAATTTAGCACTAAAAACATTGATTTGTCTTTAGAGGCACTACTTGGACATGTGTCTGAATTATTGCTCCTTAATTCAGTCATTCATGTATTCATGCATTCATTTGCTAATACATGTAATCATTCAGGGAGTCATTTACTGATGATGACCAGCTTCTGACGCTCAGCGTGGAAGTATCAAGCCTAGGGCAGACCTTTCTAAACAGTCACAACCGAATGCCCTCACAGAAGTCAGCTTTCTGCTCCTCAAATTTTTCGGTTCAAATAAACACTACTTGAGCCTAAATGACTATGACTCAGAATGATCCTGTCCACTTATCTGGCAAAATTCCCCCATGGGACACTTCACATCTAAGCCACACTCAAACAGATTCAATGGCTCCCCTAACCACCAGGATCAAAATTAAGACCATTCCACATTTCCAGAAAACATTTTCAGTAATGGATATTTCCATCTCACACAGATTACCATATCTGAATCCCAGGACACCCAGGTCCCTCTAGCACCTTCATTGGAAGCAGAGTACAGAGAGACAAGACGTTCTCAGCTGACCCAGAACTCTGCAACTGGTTTCTACTTCTGATCTCATCCGTAGCTTAATCTTTTATTGGCATCGGCACTATCTCAACTTCATGTCTCAGGAGTGCTGCCTGGAATGAAAACTGGGGTAGCACCTTTTCTCAGTAACATCTTTTTGTAATGGATGTCCTCTTATGACAGGACCTTATTATTAGACCTTATCATTAGGCAGGGAGATAATGAAACGAAGATTAGATGTTGGCTCAAGGTTAAACATTGTTTCACAAAGCCTGTTGTGGCTAAGGAAATTGAAGAGACACTCTGTCTCCATTGATTGTGGTGTAAGTGACAACACCCTGAGACGAGCGCATAAATATATGCATGTATGAGTGTATTTAATTGTATGTATGTGTGTATTTCATTTTACTAGTATGACACTAACCTAAACGGGGAAGCAAGACAGCGTATCAGATCCCTTGATTTGGACATGGTGTCCATTGAGTGGTGGTTTCCTTCATCCTTAAAGATCAGCTGTTTGGACCTAGCAGGCTCTCTGCGGAGCATAGTCGATATTAAGGAACCCTTTTACATGGGCTTAGTGAGAAGATGCTTTATGAAGGAATGTGCAAGGATAGATTCCACTCAGCCTCCTTCCATGCTGCTAAAGAATGTCTGTGTGAGGGTAGTTCTGTCTTATTGTGATAGCTGCTACTGCACATCATTTCAGTTGGGACATCAGTTGCTGATTTGTCCCCCAGTTTAATCTTCAGTTCCTATGCCTCTTGATTCAAGAATCACCAGTTAGCATGCAACTTCTGCTAGGACAGTCTTTAAACTGGTGAAATATTTTCTACTCGCCAGTGGGAGTTGCAGTGGACTAGAGGCTGAGGGCATGGCAACTCTTTATTGGGATGATAGGAGAGTGACTGTCTGGGATAAGGATAAAGATTTATCAATAAATAATTTGAAGGTGTTGGATACATTTTAAATGAAAATTATAACTATAGCTTTATCATTTTTAAAGTTTGTGTAGTTTAAACTTGATTTGTATAGGGAAAATATGTTTTTCTAACTATAACTAAGCTTTAACCTCGTTTTTTTAATTGAATATCAATGGTTTTTTAAAATTTTGATAAAAATGTACTTCAAATCGTAGAGTCAAGTGTCACAAGTGGAGAGTAGTTATGTGGAGCATCGTACAGTACAATGGACGAGAGTGTTGTAAAGTCTATTGTCATAGGCTGGAGTATTGTAGCTTGGAATCAAGTAAAGTAGAGCAGAGTGTAGAAGCGCATCATATATATATATATATTTTTTTTATTTTACGGAGTTTTATATAGCGCAAACTTGACCCGAAGGTATCGGGTATCAGAGCGCTTTACATAGCACCAGTTGCGTTACATGAGGACACATTCATTTTTGTTAGGCACCGGGAGATTAAGTGATTTGCCCAGAATCACAGGATGTTCAGCATCATTGCAGAGACTCGAACCCGGTTCCCCAGATTCGAGGTCGACCGCCCTAGCCATTAGGCCAACTCCTCTCCCATACATCCCATCATACAGTCTAGCAAAGTGTTATATAGTGTAGTTCCATGTTGTCTCGTGTAGTAGAGTCAAGCATTGTAGACTGGAGCAACGAGTTGTACAGTGGCGTGTCAAACAGTAGATTGTCTTAAAGTGGAGTACAGTGTTTTAGAGTGGAGTAGGGTGAAGTAGAGTGTCGTAGAGTGGAGTATCCTGAAGTGGAGTGTCGTAGAGTACAGTGGAGGAGAGTGTCGTGGAGTGCTGTGTCATATAGTGGTGTGGTGTATCGTAGAGAGACGTTGAGTAGCATGTCATGTAGTGTCCTACAGGGTAGTACAGTGGTATAGAGTGAATGGGCATAGAGTAGAGTAGGATGTCATATAGCAGCATAGAGTGTTGTACAGTGTTGTAGAGTGGAGTTGCATAGAGTACGGTAGTGTGTGAAACAGTGGAGCTGCGTTGAGTGGATTGTTGTATTATAGCATAGAGTTAGGTAAAGTCTCGTACAGTGGAGTAGAGTCAAGTGGAGTGGTGTAACATTGTGTGGAGTGTAGAGTGTGTCATAGAGTGGAGTGGAGTGTACTGACATAGTGTAGGTAGTAAACTGTTATAAATTGGAGTGCGGTTTTGTATAGGGGTGGGCAGACTCCGCTTTGCCTGCGGAGGTCGCAGAGTTTTCTGCTTGGAGCGCAGAGTTCGGCAAAAACTAGACCAACCGCTGCATGGCGGAGTTTACCGGCGCTCACCCCTAACGTGAGGTGTTGCCATGTTAACCTGTCATCTCATCTTCAAACTTTCCTTTCTACTATCCAGCCCTCTATCACTTGTCACACTGCCCCTTACCTCCTTGCTGTGCTTGCCTGCACAGTTTCTGCCTGTACCCCTTCCACTGGCTCAATGATCGGAACTGTACTAAATTGCAAAGTCTTCCCCCAAGCCAGTGGAGGACTACTCAGACAGTTTTTATTCACCGCAGGGGCACATGTGGGCTCAATAGCCAATGGGCACTGCAGAATTATGTCACGCATGAGGATTGGTTGAGGTGACACCTTTACTCCACTCCTAGATCGCCTTACAGGTTATGAGTCCTTCCCACTCTCACACGACTATGGAAATATGTTCAGCTATGGGACTGGTCGTGACATACAACCTGGAAGTACTGAGATTATTGGCAAATGTCATCTGTTAAACGGTCAATAGTTGACAGTAGGCTGGATTTATGGATTATCTTTGCAAGTGGCACTTAGGTGGCCATCTTAAACGTGTTACGTACACGTCTTCATCCCAGCGTCCATTTCAAGGTGAGTGAATTACAGCACATTCTAGTTTTTACGACAGTAATAAAACTCTACTTTGCCTTAATTGCTTATGCTAATCCATTGGCTAGCGGTTCTAGCTTTACTGAAAATAAATGTAATGCTTTAAGTGAGCAGGGAGTTCTCTAATAGGGGTGTAGCCAATGACGCGTAACTAGGAAGCCTCTCCAAGAGGCGTTGGTCACCTATGTAGCACTTCTTGGTTACGTGGCACTACTATGTACTGTGCGGGGAGTGGACACGCAGCCTCTCATGTACTGCTAAGCATCTCAGAGAGCAAAACATTGTTCCTCAGAGTGGCGACTGTCGCAGGGTGACTGCATGTAGACTGCCACATCATGGGCCCCTTATGTTAATTTTTTTTAAACTTAAAAACACGCGGTTGTTGGACTTTTTTAATGGTTGCTTGCATCCCTCTTTGGTTTACCATACGTGATTTGAGGCTGGGATCAACGTGCTGCCTGGCACCTGTGATCTGGCGGAGACAGCCTGTCTCCCATTGGGCATTGTGCAGCTTTTATAACCTTCTGCACCATACGCTAAGCGCATTGTAGCACTTATATGGCAGTTATGAAGAGATCATAGAAAAATAATTCACCGTTCTCTGAACTGTGATCTGATCATAAAGGGTGGACGGAACGCCATGGAATTTCGCTGTGTTTTTATGTAACTCCACAGAAGTCTGCAGAGTATAACTCTGCGAGTTCTGCCCACCCCTAGTCTCGTACAGTAGAGTGGAGTGCTGTGTCATATAGAAAAGTGTTGTATAGTGGAATAGAGTGTTCTACATTGGAGTGTGAGGGAATAGAGTGGAGGATAGAGTTAGACAGTGGAGAGTACAGGGACAGAGTGGAGTAGAGTATTGTAGAGTGCCATGAAGAGTGGTAGACTTTTATAGAGAGGAGTTATATAGGGTGGGGGAGAGTGTCAGGCAATGGAGTGGCGTAAACTGTAGTGGCATAGAATGGATTACCATAAAGTGGAGTAGCAGACAGTGGAATAGCGTACCGTGGAATCTTGGACAGTGGAGTGTAGAAGAGTGGAGTGGCATAGAGTGGAATAGCGAAGAGTGGAGTGATGTACAGTGGAGTGGTGTAGACTAGAGTAGGGTACAATGGATTAGCGTACATTGAAGTGGCATAGCGTAGAGCCAAGTAAACTGTTATAAATTAGAGTGGCGTCTCATACAATAGAGTGGAGTGCTGGGTTATACAGTGTTGGAAACTGTTGTAGAGTGGAGTAGACTGTTCTACAATAGAGTGTACGGGCATAGAGTTGAGTGCAAATTTGGACAGTGCAGGGTATGGGGATAGGGTGAAGTAGAGCCTAGTAGAGTGTTAGATTGTGGTAGAGTTTTGTAGAGTGCAGGTATATAGAGAGGAGGAGAGTAACTGGTGTGGCATAGAGTTAAGTAGCGTACAATGGAGTGGCATAAAGTGTAATGGCATAGAGTGGAGTAGTGTGGACTGGAGTGGCATAGAGTGTAATAGCGTATAGTGTAGTAGCATACAGTGGAGTGACGTAAAGTGTAATAGCGTATAGTGTAGTAGCCTACAGTGGAGTGGCGCACAGTGAAGTGGCTTAGAGTGGAGTGGTGTGTTGTGGAGTGGGGTGGGGTAGAATGTAATAGCATACAGTGGAGTGGCGTGCAGTGGTGTGGGGTAGAATGGAATACCATACAGAAGAGGGTCAAAGATTGAAGTTGCTTAAATTGTAATAGCGTAGAATGGAGTGACGTGCAGTGGAATAGCATAGAGTGGAGTACAATGGAGTGGCATAGAGGAGTAGAATACCATTGAGGGGAATATAATAGAGCAGAGTGGGGTGGCGTACAGTGGAATGGTGTAGAGTGGAGTGGTGTACAGGGGAGTGGGATAAAGTGAAATAGCATATAGTGGAGTGGCATAGAGTGGAGCGGTGTCCAATGGACTGCAATAGAGTGGAGTGCTGTACAATGGAGTGACGTAAAGTGGAGTAGCATATAGTGGAGTGGCATACTGTGGAATAGCGTAGAGTGGAGAGATGTACAGTAGAGTGGCGTAGACTGGAATAGCATATAGGGAATTAGCTTATAGTGCAGTGACGTACAGTGAAGTGGTGTAGACTGAAGTGGCGTGTACCGGAATGGGGTAAAATGTAATAGCATACAGTGGAGTGGCGTACAGTAGAGTGCCGTCCAATGGACTAGCATAAAATGGAGTGGAGTAGCATACACTGGAGCGGCGAAGAGTGAAGTAGCATACAGTGGAGTGGAATGCATTGGAATAGAATATAGTGGAGTGGCATACAGTATGGCATAGAGTGAAATAGCATATACTGGAGTAGTGTATAGCGGAGTAGTGGCAAACACTGAGGAGGCATAGAGTGGCCTTGCATACAGTATAATAGTGTAGAGTTGACTGGGTAGAATGGTGTTGTGTACATTGTAATAGCATATAGTGGAGTGGCGTAGAGCGGAGTGTTGTACTGTAGAGTGTAATAGTGTATAGTGGAGTAGTGTACAGTGGAGAGGCATATAATGGAGTAGGTGCTAGACTATAGTGGTATACAGTGGCATGGGGTAGAGTGTAATAGCATACAGTGGGGTGATGTACACTGGAGTGGGGTCATATTGAATAGAGTAGAATGAAGTAGCGTAAAGTGGAGTACCATACACTGGAGTGGCGTAGAGTGGAGTAGCATATATTGGAGTTGCACACAGTGGAATAGCAAAGAGTGGAGTGGCGTACAGTGGAATGGCATATAGTAGAATAGTATATACTGGAGTAGCATATAATAGTCTGTGTAGCTCACTGCTAGGTCACTTTTCCATTTTGTTGCACAGGAGTACATAGGGAAGTTGGTTTTTGTTTGGCTTGTTGGGCACAGTTTTAGTTTGTAAGCCAGAGACTATGCAAAGAAAACCTATGTAGATTAAGATGCATTCTAATTGTTATGTATTTGTTTATAGGTTTCCATTAGCGTATGACCATTAGCAGTTGTTCATGTAGTAAATCAGGAACTTTAGACATGCAGTCTAGTTTATTCTTTGGGCTTCCTTGCTACTTTTAGAAGAAATATGCTACATATGAGCGCCAAAGTGAATGAAAGGCAATTATTGTTATTGTTATAAAAATTGAGATTATTAATTTTTTCGTAGTGGTCAATTATTATGTCCTACAAATAATAGTTTGTGTGGCAATTTTTCATTTTGTTGCACAAGGGTGCATAAGAAAGATGGTTTTTGTTTGGTTTGATGGGACACTTTTATTTTGTGAGCCTGAGAGCATGCAAAGAAAATGTATGTAGATTAAGATGTATTCTATTCGTTATGTATTAGTTTATTGATTTCCATTAGCATATGACCATAAATGGGTCTTTCAGTTGCCATGTAGTAAATCAGAAACTTTATATATGCAGTGTTGTTTTTTTTTTGGGCTTCCTTACTACTTTTATTAAGATTGTGCTACATATGAAGGCCAAAGTGAATGAAAGGCAATCATTGTTAATGTTATAAAAATTGAGATTACTATTTTTTTCCTAGTGGCCAATTATCATGCCGTCTAAATAGCAGTTTGTGTGGCTCACTGCTACATCAATTTTTCATTTTGCTGCACAGGGGTGAATAAAATGGATGTTTTTGTTTAACTTGTTGGGCCAGTTTTATTTCGTGAGCCAGAGAGCATGCAAAGAAAACTTATGTTATGTATCTGTTTATAGGCTTCCATTAGCTGTGATCATAAATAGGATTTTCAGTTGTTCATGTAGTAAATCTGAAACTTTACATAAGCAGTCTAGTTTATTTTTGGGCTTCCTAACTACTTTTAGTGGTATTGTGCTACAAGATCACCAAGTTGAAAAACCTTACAACTTAACATTTACTTACTCTACTTACCTGCAGTACCCCCACAGAATAATCTGCGTCTACTAATATGTAATACTGCCAAATTTAATTAAAATTCAGCTTACGGTTTTTAAGCTATATGAAATACAAAAGTCTATAAAGAATGCATTGGATTTGAAGCCTGTTTTGGGACCTCACCTTTTATCTTTGCACACCCTTGACCAAACGCTGCAAAACTTTCAGTCCTCCAGAAATAAAACGGGGGCAGTAGGTCTGCAAAGTTTCACGCACATTCGTCAAAGGGGTGCAAAGTTATAAAGGGACAAAAATACAAAAAATCCCTATCTCTGGTCACCCTAACTATAACTACAGAGTGGCTAGTGCCACTCTGTAAGATATATATATATTATATACATATATGATGCTCCCTCGTGTCGTTACTCCACAAACACGCGATAAGGTGGCACCAAGCACTACAAAAGCACCACAGCAGTTCTCTTCATGCAGGTGATAAGTTTATTCATATGCAGAAAAACTCCTTCATGCTCGTCCATTCAAGTGCATATGAAAATACAAACATTATACAAATAGAAACTTTAACGGCAGATGCGTTTTGTCGTGATGCCTTCTACTGGGCATATGTAACCGTCATGGCATACAATGTTCCTTTATACAGCCTATCTCCTTTCATTCCCCGTAAAACACTAGAACTCCATACCATAATCAAAACGGCTCTTAACAGCCGCCATGGTAATCCACTTACACGCCCCCCATTGACATTCAGGCTTGTGAATCCCATACATTTGTACCTACAATTTTCAGGGAGAGACACGATTGTGCCTCCTTACCCAAATCATCATGTTTCCACATCATTGTCAATTAGGTACATATTGCTGACATTATCTCCCGCCCATAAAGTGCTCTGCATGATAAGGCAGTACATTTTCATTTGTGAGTCCACACACACACACACTATAGAGAATATTCACATGCCAATTTAAAGTGATAAGTGCTCTTCCCTGATATATATTCCACATTCCCTTCCACATATATTGCACATGCCTGGACATTGCTCTCTGTATGTATGTCTAGGTATTGCAATTTTGATTTTTTAAGAAGAGAACCATTGTGTCTTCGTGCCCAACTCTACACATCTTTATATTATTCTCAAGTGGGCATGTATAGCATACATTGTCTACCGCCCATAAAACACCATACATATTACGGCAGTTCATTCTCATTAGTATGTCGATATTCACATTGATATAAATATTCCTATCTCATTTTTAAAGTGACATGCGCTCTTCCTCTATGTGTGTTGCACACTCCCTTTCACATGTATTGCACATAAGCAAGCATTGTCCGCTATGGGTGTATCTATGTGATGCACTTGCACCGTTGTATTGAACGTTGTGATGTTTCACATTATCATAGATGCCTCCCATATATAAAACACATATTATTGTGGACATTCCTTATCCCAATATAATGTGACCACCACTGATAAAACACAAAGGTTGAAGTAACGTTATAGTTAGGTGTGACAAAAACATCTGGTTTTGTTTAAAAAAAATCTTATAAACTCACTGAAAAAAACAAAGGTAAAATAACATTATAGTTAGGTGAATATGTCAATGACAAAATTGAACTAAAAAACACAGAAATTCACTAGTTATAGTTAGCATAGCTAACTGTAACTTGCAAACCCACCATGCACTGCTTATGACCTCACATATTACATCACTCATGACATGTTCTATGACATCATTTATGACATCACTGATGACATCTCAACTGAGATCATTGATGACATCAGAAAAGAATGGATGGAGTCCCTGGGGCCGATTACGACTCAGGGAGGGGGCCACCCTCCTCCTCCTCTTACTTTTTAGCAATGGCCCTTGGGGATAGCATCACCAGGGCCTAACAAGGCTTGGGGAGAGGGGCCATGCAGCCCCCATGCCCTTTAATTAAAAAAACAGCCCTGGGGTTTGGGGTGCCCAGGGCCTAACAAGGCTCAGGGAGGAGGGCTGTGTGACTCCCTCCTCTTAATTTTAAGTAGTGGCCCTGGGGGTTGAGGTCCCCAGGGCATAATAAGGCTTGAGGAGGGGAGCCACATGGCTTCCCTCCCTTTTAAAATAAATAAGGCCTGGGGGATGGGATCCCCAGAGCCAGGCCCTGTGGCTGCATGCGGGGGTTGGCAGACCCTGCGGCCTACCCCCCACCGTGCACGACAAAGGCCCTAGGCAGTGTGGGGTTGACTGCCTTTACAGGGGTTGGCTGCATGCAGGGGTTGTGTTAAAAAAAACACCTAGAAATTCATTGAATAAAACAAAGGTTAAAGTAACGTTATAGTTAGGTGAAATGTTCAGTACCAACTTAACCTTTTAAAGACTACAGATATTCACCAGTTTTAGTTATTTCAAGTAACTATAACCCATGCCCTAAGGTAACTATAACTAGCGCCCTTAGCATGCACTAACTACCCCACATATTACATCAATCATGACATCTTTCATGACATCATTGATAATATCACTACAACATTTGCAGTGAAATTATTGACGAGAAAAATGTGCATGTAGGGGGCGCAAGTTATCGTTACCTTAGGGCACAAGTTACAGTTACTTGAGATAACTATAACTCGGGACCTTAAAAGAGGAGGCACACGGCTGCCCTCCTCAAGCCACAAGGTGCCCAGGAGACCTCATCCCTTGGGCCAAAACATATTTCTAAAGGGTATGGGTGTGCATTACCCCATTCCCCGAGCCACAAGGTCCCCCGGGGACCCCATTTCCCGGGGCCTTTGAAGAGGGGGCACATGGCCTCACCTCCCTGAGCCACAATCGGGCCCGGGAACCCATCCCTTGGGGCCTTTAAGGGGAGGGGTGCACAGCCCCCGTCCCCAAGCCAATAGTGGCACGGGGGTCCGGGGACCCCATCTGCAGGGCCATTACTCTAATATAGGGGAGCAAGCACGCAGCCTCCTTCCCAAGCCTTAATATGCCCCAATGACACATCCCCTGGGGCTGAATTCCTTAGAAAAGGGGTGTGGGCCGCACAGCCCCTTTCCACAAGCTTTAATAGGCTCCGGGAAGCAGCCCCCAGGGCCAAATGCCACAAAAAGGAGACGAGGCGCATGACCCTCCTTCCGAGGCATAATAGGCCATGGGGACATCATCCCCCGGGGCCGATTGGCCATAATAAAGGGGAGGGGGACTGCGCAGCCCCCCTCGAGCTTGTTGCAGCCCCGGGACCCCATGCCCTGGGGACTGTATATCTTTTAGATAGGTGCCTCTGTACCACCAAGGGTACCCTTCAAACAGTAAGTTGGGGGCCGCGAGCAGATCTTCATGGCCCCCGCAGCCTTAGCCGGGTCCCAGTATTTTAAACAGGCTCATTTTACACATTAGCCCTGGGGGATTCGGTCCCAGGGGCCTCACAGAGGCTTGGGGGGACACGCGCCCTGATCCTCAAAAGAAATATTTCACACTGCCCCTCGGGCCTTGTTCCACCCAGAGTCGCACAGGAGACCGCGCTTTTCTTTTTTACATTTTGCTGCGGATTCGCATTTCTTCCACAAATTTGCTACAAAATGTAAAACAAAAACATTTTTGGCCCCAGGCGGGGTCCTATCCCCACCCTGCCTTGACTCCCGAGTATCAAGATGGCTGCTGCCACATCCTTGTTTGGCAGGAACCAAATTTTGCACAAAGCTAGACTGTGGTCCACAAAGAGTTCTTTTTGGGATTTGGTGTAAAACCATTAAGTAGTTTTTGAGCATATAAATATTATGTTATAGTTAGGATCGTGTTTCCATAGAAAAAGCATTTTGGGGTTTGCTAATAAATTTGGCGCCATTTGACGAATGTTCATGAAACTTTCCAAAAATACTTACACCTCAACTCCTTCCTGGAAAGTTTTGTGGTGATCCGTGATGTGGCGACTGAGAAAATGGGGGAGAACCCAAAACGTGTTTTCCCTATTCATTTTTCCATAGAAAAATTGAACAGCGATATTGCAAAAACTGCTCAACAGAATTGCAGCAAATTTGGCACAAAGTAAGATCTTGTTCTAGAAAGCCTGCTCTTTGTGATCTGGTGTACATCTGTTCAGTAGTTTTTGAGCAATTAAGGCTCTAGAAATATAGATATGTCATGCTGTGGAGGATCTAGGAACTGACAGATCTCCAGAGGAAACCTGATTGGCTGCCGCCACATCAACAATGATGTGGCGGCAGCCAACGGAAAACTCTGGACTCAATCCCGAGTCCTAGAGAAAAGTGTAAAAAAAGATTTAAGGGGGCAGGGAAGGGATACCCTGCCCCATAGGCCTGGTGGAAGGACCCCTCATCCCAGGGCCAAAAACCATATGTATTTTTGTGAATGAGCTGCAAATTGTTTTTTAAATAAGTGGTGGTTCCTGTGCATTTAAAAAAATACCCCCCCCCTTTGGTTGGCCGGGGGGGGGGGGAGGACTTGAATAGAAGGAGGGTAGATGTCCCCCTTCCCTAGTCCCCGAGAAACAGCATCTCCTAGACTGTTATCATTCTTCAGGGGAGGAGGCGGTGCGGCCCACCTCTATGAGCCCTTAAAGACCCCGTGGACCTCCTTCCCTGGGGGCATATTTTTTTTAAAGAAAGAAGTAGCAAGAGCCCACCCCAGACCCTGTTCAAACCCCGGGGACCCCATCACCCAGTGCTGAAAGATGATGGGCCTGACGTGGCCCACTCCACAAAGCGATATTCCTCACAGCCTGAAACTTAACAGTGTTCCAGGGAGCCCCCTCCCAGGACACTGTGGTTCCCTGTCTGGGAGAGTGCAAGCATACCCTGCCCAGACTCTTCCGGACTGGGAACAGAACTTTGCTCCCACTCGGCAGGAGGAGTAAAAACTTATGCTCCCTCCTGGGCCGGAGCAAAGGAAAGGTACAGCCTCCCCTCCAGCACCCAGTATAGTTCTGGCTGGGGAGCCAGCTGGGGCTGTGGGGACCCTGAGGCCCCCACGCAGCCCTTAACAGTCCCAGCAGTGTGGGTGCCCCAGGTGGGCACTGGGGCACCCATCAGAAATTTTAAAAAAGGGCCGGCTACCACCAGGGGAGCTGGCTGGGGTCACGGGGCCCTGGGGCTCCCCTTGCAGCCCCCCAAATGAGTTAAGCTGTGGGCACCCCGGATGGCCAATAGGGCACCTACTTAAGAAAATAAATACCAGCCCCCGTTGTCACCCACTATGTTTGCAGGCTCGGGCCACAAGGCCATGACGCTCCCCCTGCCAACCCCAAACAAAATTTTAAATGTGGTAGTCCCGGGTGTGGGCACTGGGACACTCCCAAAACAATTTTTTTAAACATGAATAATAAATGAGCAGCAGGAGACACTTGTTTATTATTCACTGCTCCTTGAAGGAGCACCCCACAATGCACTATGATGGCTCTTTATACTTTTTTTTGCAGCTTGATGATGTCCCTAGAAGGGCCAGGCGTACCACCAAGCATTTGTATAATGTTTTGGGGGGCTGCAGAGATGCAGCAGGCCCTCAGCAACATTTAAAAAAACAGTAAGTCTCCTGGGTCATTAAATCTTGGACCCCAGGATAACTCACCATATTTTTTTTTAAACTCCTAGCTTGAGTTCTATGCTCTTCAACTGGAGTGCAAGGCCTTCTTGTGGTTTGTTTTTATGATTTTGTGGGCTGAAAAATGTTAAATGAAAGATTCAGAGACATTTTGGTATAATTTTAAAAAAAAGAGAAAAAACATTTATCTGAGTCTTTCTTTGAACATTTTTTTCAGACCCACATAATGCAATTATAAAAACTATGCTGAAAGAAAGACTCACAGACATGTTGATTTTGTTGTTTTATTAAACCTTTATTAAATATTTTCTCATAATAATCACTATTATTAAACATTTCAATGTGTGAATTACTAAAATATACATTTGTTAAAAAATATTGGTGATTTCTGGGCAAAGATGATATATTGATATGCACACTCCTTGATAAAGGCAATAGGCCCACTTTTTATTTTGTGGAGTTGTGACGCTTTGTAAAAGTCAGTAAGTCTGCCTTAGTGCAGTCAGGACCTGCAAGACCATCCACAGACTGTGCATGCCAGAAGGCTGTGCATTGAGGGAGGTAAGGCATTTGTAGGGCGTCGGGCATAGGGCCTGCCCACAGGCCAGGCCTTGCCCCCAAACCCACTCCAAACACAGTTGAAGGCAGCACGGAGCAGGGCATAGGGTGATCACAGGTGGTTGGGTGCAGGGCCTGGCCACGCCAGGCCCTGCTGCCAACCCACGATTTGCGCGGCATGGGGTTGGCGTTACATATGGCAATAAAATATTACTTTACATTAATCAAAACCCTAGAAATACACTGAAAAAACAAAGGTTATAGTGACATCATAGTTACATATGGTAATAATATCTTACTTTTCCTTAAAAAAACAAAGGTTAAAGAGATGTTATAGTTATTTGTAAATGTCAGTTAAACATATTTGAAAATGTCAGTTAAACATACAGTTTTAAACTGACATAACCACTAAAATTCACCAGTTACAGTTAACTCAAGTAACTATAACTTGTATTCCAAAGTAACAATAGCTCAGGCCCTCGCCATGCACTGCTCATTTCCCCACATATTATATCACTCATGACACGTTCTATGTCATCATTGATAACATCACTGAAACAGCTGAAATGACATCATTGATGACAACATTCTGCATGGCAAGGGCACCAGTTATAGTTACCTTCAGCTTTCGTATGGATTTGTAAATCTTCCTCAAAGGTGGTATTGTTCGTGATAGACTTTATGAAAATAAAATTACATTCCTGCTTTGGAGTGGTAATCTTTCATTCCTTCTAAAGAATTTGAACAACGTATCAAATTTAGATTTCTGAACTTGTGAGACGCATTCAGTATTAATCACGGCGAGTCATTTCTATTCACAAGCACACAAAGCTGCAGATTGGTATTTACTCTACAAGGTTTATCATATAGAGTATGTAAGATAGTTCAGTTCAGAATAATAACTGCTAATGTTGTTTGTTTTCTCTCTTCAGGACTTGATCTCATGAAACGAACCCATCCTTGTTCTAGAGAGGGTGCTATGCAGTCTTGTGCGTTTTTCCCAATTCCACTTTCCCCCCTGTGTTCTCCGGAGTGGCATTTAGCCTCCTTAGAGTTATCCTTCCCACTATGGGCCTGTGAGCCTAACACTAATAACCTGTTTCAATAATTCCTGAGGCATCATAATAAATATTCGGTAGAATATATAATAAAGATATTGTATCTCATTTCCCCATACACACATCAATGCGATTCGCAATTAGGAAGGGACACCCCTTTCTCAGCCCTTGCTAATCGCAATTCGGAATGTGTTGCAAAACTCCTTGTGCAACTCGGAAAGGCTTTTCTAAATCACAAAAGGGGTTTAGAAAACACTAAAATGTAATTTTGTGGTTCCAGTTACCGTGGTTATGCGAATCGCAGGACTTCCAACCACAAAATACTTTCGTACATCAGGGCTCTAGTCTCGTCACAGATTCTCCTTACAAAGAATGTTAGTACCAGGGACAGCTCTACAGCTCATTATCACATATTTTTCGAATTAACACCATGACATCAATGGTATTACCTCAGGTGAATAAAGAGAAAATAATTTGCAGAATCAGCCACAAGTCTGAGTAGCAGCACACATAATAAATGGCATTTATGGTGCTGGATACAACAGACACAGTATTATAAAATGTGAAACAATAAATCACAGAAGGACGACAGCTGAAACAGTAATGACAAGAAGAAAAGCCCCATGTGTGAGTAGAAATGGAAATGATTAACTGGCACAGAATATTAATGAGAATATTAACTTGTTCCATCAGCAAATATAAGGAAGCATTTTATGAAAGGAACTTATTATCAAACAAACTCTTGAATAGCTTAAAGTTTGAAAGCCACCACAAGAAACGAATACTGGTGGCTGAAAGGGACCAGACCATCAAACATCACCTATGTGACTGTATGCAGTGCGATGTTTGAGAGGCTTTGGCGCTCAGTATAAGTGGCTGTATTTCCTGACAGGAAACATTGGTGGTGCATTATTATCACATTTGGTATTCTCAGATGTGACAATACTCCATGCTTTATTTGGTACAACTCCTCAAGGCCATAACGTTGCCCCTAGTAAATGTAATGAGATTACGAATGTAGATACAGAAATCATATTATTCTCCATTTCAAAGGAGTCTATAGGTGATCAGCAATATCAATACCATATATATAGGAGATCACTTTGTGTTCTCATTGTGATCACTGATTCCCCTGCTACTACTAATACCGCATGAAGAATTTCCAACCACTTTTATCAGGCCACATGCAGTGTGGGCCTTTGTGTTAAATCACTGGACAACCTCTTGCAAAGAGGTTACCTGTAAAAGGAAGAGGAGAGTCCAATCTAGGTATCAGATAAATGTCAGATAAACAGTCAGAATGTTCATCTGACTGCTGATGTGGAAAATAAGGTTATGTTATGAGGATTTATAAAGCGCTCAATACGAATTAGGTGTCTTGGCGCTAATGTTTGCAGGCCCGCCCTTGCTTAAATCTTCATGTCTAAGCCAACCCTTTGATTTATCTCTGGGTATCCCTAATTTACAGTGCAACTCCATATTGCTCAATATTGAACTTCTTTTCAGCTAATAAACCCCATTGCTCAGACGTAGGGATCTTGCTAGCCATGTTTTCTGTTTGCACAAGTGATTTCCAGGTTTTACATGTTGCTTGTTTTTACTCTTAAACTTCTTGTTCTTATGATGACCCCTAAATCAACTCAGGGTTGAAAAGGTGTATTCAAACAGGCAATGTAACGCATCATTTTATTAACTTTGATTTAACATTGCAGAATTTATATTTTCTTTTTGCCCATTTCTGCTCTGCCTATAGACTGGTTTATATTTATATTATTCTGTCACTATGTGAGCACATATGAGCCAAGGATTATTTTTGCATGACTTAATTATACATCTGTATGGCATTGTTTTTTGATTGATGAATGTTACAGTTATTGTTTTTGTTACAATGGCTGTGTAAGGCAATTTGCTCTAAATCAAAGTCAATACTACTAAATATACCACTAGCAAACATAATTATTTGCTAACACAACAGTGTCGTTCACCAATAGATGGTAAGTCCTCTGTGTGTATCCCTTCTCCCTCAGAATCATTGAAAACATACAAGCCAGAATACTCGGTCCTTGAAATCCTTGCAATGCCCGCTCCCTTCTAGTTAGCCCAGGAAGCAACCAATAAAAGTAATCCTTCCTGATCTGCAAGAGACTTTCAATATTCTTGCAAGGCTACTTGAGACTCGGTGCTGGACCAGTGTCCTGTTCACCAGGACAGTATTAGTTGTGAATCCCTCAAGCCAGTTCATTGCAGGTTTACTTTTGAGACAACTAGACAAGACTTTCCAGAGTGTAGCCTCAGCACAGTGTATGTTCCCCTTTCGAGCTGGGATGAACGTCTACTCCTGGAACTAGACCTGCCTTCCTTCCTGTGACGCAGGCCAGCGAAAGGAGACAACAGCTTTAGTCCACGAAGGCATTGTCTTCCCTTTCCATAATTCTGTGGAGCTGCCCAATGAACCAGATCAGGTGCACCAAATTGGAGACTGTCCATTGAGATCATTAAGCACATTGAAAAGCTACAAGTGAACATGAGCCACCTCTATGGTGATCCTGCTCAGTAATGAGTCCACCTCCTTTGAAAAAGGATACCCTCACAAGAACACCACAATCCACACGGAGCCATACTCCGAGGTGACCCCCCTTCTATCTATCACAAGCGTCTTCCAGGTTACATTGTATCCACACTTAACCTCCTCCGGGGTGAACTGAGGTGCAGCTCTAGCATCCCTTTGCACCAGGACTCATATTTGTGAACTTTGACTGCCTTTGTGAAAAACTATTGAGCACACCTGCCTCCCCTGCGGAGCATGGCCCAAGATAAGAGCCTGAAACCGCAGAAGTGATCCACCAAACAGAAAATACAGTGTATCTCAAAAGGCCAGATCCAATATATAGTATCCTAGGTGCCCATTTTTCTAAAAGTCAGTCCCAGAGAATTGAACAATCTTTTCTGCAACCCATAAAACTCAGAGATACAGGCCCAGTTTGTAGTTCAGTGATCCTTAACTCCAACAGTGAGATCAGGATCTCCAGGCACCCCTATTAATTGCAGACCTTACCCTTAGGTCAAACTTGCTGGTAGTAGTGCAGAAGTGAAAACATTTCGTGTAATTTGGTTACGAGACCATTTTTAGGTCGCGCGTAGAGTCAGCGTGCATGCGCTGCTCTGCGAGACTTCTTGTAGTGGAGTACGGAGTAGAAGCTCCGCACACTCTCCGCCCATGTTTGTCATTAGCTTGTGTCTTTGTGCTTCATAAATGCAAGCTTCTGAATGGTTAATAGGCTTGTTAGTCCCTCCTTAGTACCGCCTCCTGTTCATTTGTCACCTCTCATGGCGACTGGCCCCTTTACTTCGGTTGTTACACGGGATGCTTTTTTTTTGTCAGTAAGCACTCTTTTCTTTATTGAGTTTCTTACTTGCAGGCACGACGTGCATTGAGACATTCAGCACGCCACGCCCACATTCTGCCGTGTTTGCCCGCCCCACCACCATTCCGAGATAGCAGCTTTTTATTATTATTTTTTCCGCTCGCGGCCGCCCACCATTTCCTTTTGTTTTCATTACTTTTTTACTTTTGTTACAATCTCAGCACCGGCGCGGGTGCTACCATTGCATCAAAAGTAAGAAATAGAAATAAAGTGCTTTTCCATTTCTTTACTTTTGATGCAATCGTGGCACCCGCGCCGGTGCCAAGATTGTAACAAAAGTAATGAAAACGAAAGGAAATGGCGGGCGACCGTTTTCAGCATGTGAATAAATAGGAAATAAGTAGCAGTCTTTTCTTTGACAGCTGTTTTCTTCAACGATTTTCCCGGGCAATAAAAATTAAATTATCATTTGTTGTAAGCACAATTCGAATCTTACTGTCTTTAACAGGAGTGAGAGGGAGCTACAGTAGATAAGACAACGTGGCTCCTTTTGTGGGCTGCGGTTCTTCGCCACTATTAAAGAAAGACATACCGGCAACATGGGAAGTCCTTTATTGTTGTTCTTACTCCTTTATTGTTGCCCCCAGTGAAACAGCGGCATTGGTACATTACACGCAGTAAAACAAGACACAGCAGGGCCCTGCTTCGATGTGTATGCATTGTTGCCGTGGGCAAGGAAACCAGAAATTCATCTTCTCCTGTGGTCTCTTCCTATTAAAACCGAAAAAGTCCAGGATTCTGCTGTGCAAGGATTTACACGTGTTTAGTGCAAGATTAATAAACCCAGGTTAATAGTTTTAAGCCTTGGGGTTAATCCTTAAAACGATGTTATTTCCTGTTGTTACTGTCTTCACTAAAACTGACTCAGCTGAGTGGGTTAATGTGCTTGCTGCAGAAATCCGAGCAGCTTGTAAGCAGCTCAGCTTTTCATGTATGCTGCAGAATGTGTGTATTTTAATCACTGAGAACTCCCTCCCTCACTATGTGCTCATTTGAAACCAGGCACTGATCATTCCCTGCCTTTGGGGTGTGAGCTCTTCTTAGAGGGCTTCCTTGATGCAGGATTAGTATTATCCTAAACCTAAATATGTAATTCATGGCTTATATATGAATAATGTACAAGCGTTTGTTCAATAACAGAGGTATTTAAAATGAGGGGGGAAAAAGAATGGCCAATGTTGTTCCTCCGGGCCAGCTGTCATTTACACATACAACAGTGAGTGGCTAACCTCCACGTGTTATGTTTACGGAATCATTGATTTTAATTGTTACTTGTCCTAATGACTGCTATGTAACCGTAAAGGTGTTGTCTAGTACTGTGCATCAGCATCACGGCGGTCATTTTGTGTCACTCTCGTTGCAGTGATAAGTCGTAGCCGTAGCAAAACATGCCCGACTTGTTTACGGGCTTTGGGCATGGTTTTTAGTGGTTAACTAGGTGGCTTGTGGTCAGCTCCACAAAAGAACATCACCTGGGGCCTTTGCAGCTGAAAAATGTTTCTCGTAAGCAGTGCTGGAAATTAAACAAGCATTTGCAATGCAATAGGTCTCGCATTTACGCGAGTTTGAGCTATTGGCATTGTAAATGACAATGTCTTTTATTTATGTTTTGGTTTTTAAAACAAATAAAAGGCAATGTCATTTGCAATGCTAATAGCTTAAACTCTCGCAAATGCGAGACGCATTGCAAATACTTGTTACCCTTCCCATCAATCCAAGTATTTCTGGTAACAACAGGAGGGTCTCTGGATCTTGGCACACCATTGGTCGGTCATATGCATGAAAATGAGAATTGTTGCAACGCTTTCCATTGTGAGCCCCTCATTTTAATCATCTATTCGCAAGTAGAAATGACCTCATGTAAAAGTCACACAACTCAAACTTCGCCTGGCTTTGTAAATACCAAAATAGATTTTGCATCGGGGTGCGCCACAAATGCAATGCAACCTCGGTGCAAATTCTTAGTAAATCTGGGCTGAAGTATCTACTCAGGTACAAAATGCTCCTGCCCTACTGGGAGCAAGGTATATTCATGCAATTGCTGTAAGTCACACGGTGACTGTTGCCAGCGCATCACACGCGTCTGTGGCACACGTCTTTCACAGTTCCCTCAAGTTCTCAAATTCCCTTAGTTCTCCCATGTCTTGCATGCTAGAACGCTATGTGATAGGCATAAGGAAAACAGGAAATTGCACACTCTACTGGTACCCTGATAATCGGAATCCACATGAGTCTACACTTGTGTAATATAAATTACAGAAAGTACTAGTTTCCAATAATGCTAATACCAGACTAGCCCATTCCGACATATTTTCCATCATGGTTGACAGTAAGGCCTTAGTGTTATTTTACCAACAGCAAGGTTGTGGCAGCAACTGTGGCAGCAAACAACATGGGAAGACCATGAAAAAATATTCTGCAATGGCGGCGATCTACCTGACCCCACAACAGGCACATTTTCATGACCGTTTACTTCCCCATATTTCCCATTATAGACAATATCAGCACCAACAACACCTCAGAAGCTACCCATGGTGTTCTACGTCCCAGTCTAACATGGCACTAGTGGATTACATTGGACCATAACTTTCTATGTACGAGCCAGTCTCCAAGAATTACAAATGATGCCAAACGATGAACTCTGGCCTATAGAATAACAATGAGCCAATCATTTTCTATAAATGAGCCGTACTACAGTGATCAGAATAACCTCTTTTTTAACACTTGCTCATGCGTTTTTTAGGGGAGCAGCAGAGTTAAATCTGTTGAAGATGTTTCTCATTAACGATTTGGGCTATCTTAGGACAAACATAGCAACACAGCAAGATGATGGACGGAGTGCTGAAACTTTTCAAACACTCACCCCCAGTCACAGATCTGGGTTACATCTATCATTCTTTTGCTCACCATCCCACCCCAGTTTCGACTCAGCCATATGCAAATCAGTCTTGACCCTGCTCCACATGGGAACAGTCCAGCCCAAACTGCAGGCCATGTCCTCCTTGGACTGGAAACAAGCATCCTGGGACCGGGAAAAGTTTCAACACTCCATCCATCATCTTGTTGTGTTTGCTATGTGTGCACTAACTGGACAAGGTTATGCCTGGATGTGGGTTCCTTGCTCACTGTGCCACTGGAATCAAGCTAGCCTGGCTGATGAGGGGTGTGTCCCCGAAACCGGTCCACTATGATTGTTTTCGGTCCAGGGAGGACCTGGCCTAGCAGTTCGGGCTGGACTGTTCCCATGAGAAACAGGGTCAAGACTGATTTGCATACGGCTGGGCCCAAACTGGGGTGGCAAGGTGAGCAAAAGAACAATGGATTGAACCCAGATGTCTTGAGTGGGGTGAATGGTTAAAAGGTTTCAGCACTCCGTCCATCATCTTGTTGTGTTTGCATAGATACTAATCTCACATTATGAATTGTTGACATTTCAATCATATCATATAATGCGCCTTTAGGTACACTGAGAACATTCAATAAAACAGTCCAACATGCGCAAAAATCGGTTCAAAAGTGTGAGACTGAGGAATAAAATCATGAAAAACATTGTGACTCACCTGTTTACCTTAACCGCGTTGGGATCTGTTGCGCGGTTCATCCCATAGTCAAGAATATCAAATGCTCCTGGCTGTTGAAAGAAAGTCAGATTAATTACATATCCCATCTTTTTCTATGACACAGTAAATTCGAATATATTTGATTGGTTTCTTCTATCCTGAATCCTGCAATGACAAGGGTATATTTAAGGAGTTTTGAGCAGGGGAGGCGGACTGGTAAACTATAGGACAACCTGATGCATGTGACTGACAATTTATTAGTCCTGAAAGACTCAGAGGCACTGGCCTTTCGGATATGAGGCGCTGTTCTGAACTGCAGCCTCCTCTTGGGTACCTCAGCTTGCTCAACTGCCTACCGACACCAGTGTGATCTCTACAGGGACAATGGATAAAAGATGGGCTATCATTGGCAAGACACTCTGAGGCTACATACGGGTCCTGTTCCAGGGTACACTTTTAGAGAGGGTAACCAATCACACCTGTAGTACAGGCTGTTTTTGTGGTGAGTTGCAAAATGAGCATCTGATCACTGACCATGTCCTCAAAATTGAATAGCGAGCAGCAGAGGAGGAGACCATTAAATGAATGAGAAGTAGTATAGCATTCAGCTTGACAACGGATACTGAAATGTCTCTAGTCTTTTCACGGCTCAACAAAATGGGAATCTAATGCCCTGTCCAGTTTTGATTACTATAGCAGCTGTTATTGGCGCTCAGCATCCTCTAAGCACACCTAGCATTGGCAGCTATGGAAAATGACGTGCATGCAGGTAAACTGACTTTCCAAGGATCACACAGTGTGGCGAGCTAGAGCACCAGAGCAGCCTGTATTAGGTGCCATGTCTCCTGGCTCCACTGTTAGATACAGTGGCGGCTCCTCCGCTAAGGCGGAGGAGCATTGCCCCACTACTTTTAGAGCAGTGAAAAGGGGTAAAATAAATCGATAATGACAAGGTTATTATCGTTTTATTTTTGGTTGCTGTGGGCTGGGTTAGGGCTGGGTGGGGCTGGTGGCTCATGGTGGGAGGAGGAGTGGACTATGCACACTAACTGCGCATGACTGCTTGGCTGGCCGTAAAGAAGGAGGAGGAACAATGCGGCTGGTGGAGAAAAGGTAAGTGAGTTTAAAAATATATATATTTTCAAACACTCCCCCCATCGTCTTCTCCCCACCATCCCCATTCCCAACTAGCCACCACTGGTTAGATAGGCAGTCATCCATCATGGATGACCAGTCAATGCTGATCTGACTGTAATACCCCAAACTAAATACCCAATCCGAATTGCAAACCGAATAAACGGGTATCATTTGCTGTCATTCATGCAAGCCTGACTTTGTGCCAAGAATCAGGGAGGCTTGGTGTGGAGCTGTGGGAGCCAAATGAGCCACTGCACCCAGGTGAGCACAGATCTGCTTCTTCTTGCAGCACGCAAGGATCCTCATGCATGTCTCATAACGCCACTTAGCACGCACAGCGCTTCTGCCAGTGTCGCTCTGCTTCTGTATTGTTCCGGAAAAAAAGGGCCATTTGCATTGCAGCACGTGCCACTGCCGGCAGCACCCAAGCAAGCTTTTTGAGAAAAATTATTCATCACACCTGAACAATGACAGCGAGATTTCAAAATAATTGGTGAAACAATAACAAAATACTTCATGAATGTTGTTTTTATTAAGCCTGGGAGTAAATTCAATTACGTAATCGGCGCAATATCAGTAATTCCTCGATTACTCCTGCTCACGTGAGTAAGTGGAGGGGGAATCCTAGCGTGAGAGCACATTTAGCAAGCGCGAGCAGCTGCTCATACTCGCTATTTGTGTCCTGCTGCATTTAGCACTATTTCTTAGCGCAAAATGCATCCTCACATCCATTTTGGATGTGAAGGTGCATTTTGCGCTAAGAAAATAGCTCTAAATGCCGGTAGTAAGTTGGGCGGAAATCCGTATCCCCTGAGCACATTTAGTGAGCACAAGCAGCTGCTCACGCTCCCTATTTGTGTTTTGTTGCATTTAGAGCTATTTATTAGCGCAAAATGCATTCTCACACCTATGTTTGATGCAAGGGGGCTTTTTTGTGCTAAGAAATAGGCCTAAATGCTGATTTTACTCCAACCCCTAGTTTTTATGTTTCCTCCAAGGTGTTTGTACTTAAAATGCAATGGGCCGCCAAAACACACCACTTTGCACTTAATGTGACTATAAATTTACAGCAACTTCAAACACACAGAGTTGGTAATTTGACTTATAAAGGTGTTCCTTCAAAAGAGCCACCCAATGGCAGAACTCCAATGCGATACATATATTATTTCAGTACTTATCATAGAAGGTTCTTTCAGACAACAGCGACAGACTGTCATAGACCCTTACTCCTGGTCATGTTCCCCATTTTCGACCAAGAGGGAAAAGGCAGCAGAGAAATTGCTGTCACTTCTGAAAAGTTCCTGTGCCTGATCAAAAACCTAGGGTGACCATCCTGCCTCCAGTTCTGATCTTTTCACCTAAAAAGTATTGGTTTCAGGTGTTAGTCTAATGAGTTCAATGGATGCAACACGAGGTTACAAGACAAAGAAGGCTTTAGGCAAAAACACCACAATATAGCGATGTAAACTGATTCAAGAGATCAGAAAATATCAAATGCATAAAACGTTAAACAAAAAGGCAGGAGCATTGCACAACCCAAATGATATTACACAATATTGAAAATGCTCCACTAGGCGGTGGAAAGTCATTTTCCACTTGTCACATTCCTTTATGTGCAACAGATGATAAGCACTTTGTAAATCAAGATTAGTAAAGGCTCAATTGATCCCGAGATGTCCTTTAATAGAGGTCAAAGATATCTATGCTTGAAGGTAATCTGATTTAAACCTCTATAATCAATACAAGGCTTGCTCTTTCTTTGGTACAAAGAGCGAAGATACCATACCAGTTATTATTATTATTATTATTATTAATTTAATTTTATAAGGCGCACAGCTACCCGGAGGTTTCCCGGCGCCATCGGACACACGCAGAAAGAGAGAGAAAAAACTATTGGTTGAATAACCACGTTTTTAGGCCTTTACTAAAGGCTTCATTCTACAGTCTTCTGTTGCCGTTCGGCACAACTCTGAATTATATGCCCAGCATCACCACATTATAGACACAGTCCAGCCTTTCACCTATGCTCTTTCTCATTCACTGTTAAAGGACCCCTACCTGTCCCTACCTGCATAGGCTCTACTTGAGGCAAGAATTCCACTAAAACCTTCTTTCGTTCCTTTCGTCTCTCTTGCAATCTGTGCTCAATCAACAGCACTTAATTAATATGTTCAGAAAATGAAGTAGGACGTTATGAACTGACCAATTTGCCCTCTATTTCCCCTTTCAAACCACTTACTATACATTACACAATCCTTGCTCAGTCAAATACAAAGCCAGGATGTTCACACGTCTTCTTAAATGCTGGTAGGAATCCTTGTCTCTAAACAATCATCTGAATGTGTTACTAGTGGAGTTGCTCAAGCCAATGCAGAACCAGGGGCAGTGTCCTGAAGGGCTTTGCTGATGCAGGGCTGAGCCAAGTGCCTGTTTTATGTGCATGCAGTGCCTAAGATGAATTCATTCAATCCGATATTTCTGTGAATTAGTGCTTTATTTTCAAATTATATTGCTCAGAAACATTGAGCAAGGTTTGTCTCTTTCTGTTTCTGAGCTTTACTGTCTGAAAATAAAGCACTAACTCAGACACATATCAGGATAAATGAATTCACTTTAAGCACGAGAGGCGCATAAAACAAGCGCTCCGCTCGGTACTGCTGTGCACCAGCAAAGCCCATTTATGATACAGCCAGTGTAAGGCAACCAATCCAGTATCCCACCGTTAATCGATCTTGAGTCGAAAGACGAAATGCAATTTAAGAAATACAAAAATTCTCTAACATCACTGGAAAACATGGGATATGTAAAGCCTGTAATACCAAGGTCTGTTTAATCCCACATTTTTTAAGCCGTAATTGTAACTCTTGTACAAAGTTGTGGAAGGCTTCATAGACTAATCAAACCTAAGGAGTCATTGGTGTTGCAATGTGTCAAGGACTGTACATTAAGAAGGTCTGCTGAGTTTCCTTCTTGATTACCCAGGGAAAGTGCAACGTGCCCCTCTCCTCCAGTAACCATGTTGCTACACTGCACTTAATAGTACTCATGGAAGATGTCAAGTGTCTCCTTCAGAGGGTCACGGTTAAGAGGGAAAAATAAGATAAAGAAGATTAATACAGAAATCAATAGCAAGGCACCAAACGTATCCTAACATCAGGGAAGAGGAAAGAGACAAGCAAAGAAGCAGGGACATCCAGAAGTATATCCCGGAGAACTTTCTTCTGCAAGAAGCAAACATCAGCAACAAAAATAGTAGCAAGTGGGTGAAGACACAACGAAAATACGCAAACTAATGCATCACAGCACATCCATCACTTAGAGGCCTCCTTGCATATGATTCAAACAGGAGTTGACATCACAGGAAAAGACTCTACTTCATCTTGGATTGGGAACCTCAGCTAGAATTCTCTTGACAGACGACCATATCCATAACCTCACAGTGTCAGTTCGGTACAAAAAGAGAAAGCCCAAGTTTAACATCCTTTGCCTATTGCTGAACCCTGTAGTCCTACCATTGCAACTCTCAACTGATCCTCTACATGGGTCTAAGGAAACCCCTCAGTTGACCATGAGCACAGAACTGCCACTGCAGTCTAAGCTGCAAGGGTGCTTAACCACACAGTGAGCATGCTGTCCCGTGACATACTTCCTAACAGCTTGAGGAAGTTGCCATCTTGTCCTGAGCACTTGCAATCTCTAGTAAGCTCTCGGCACGGAGATAACAAAATGATCTCAAACTTGTATGGCTGTGGGCATTCCCAAACTCCAAACATACTGTTTTCCACTCTAGAAATGGTCAGATATTTACTCCAGTAAAAGGTAGAGTAACTCCCTTTCAGGATGAGAAGGGATTCAGATCCTCTAAACTTGGAGAAGATGCATGGGAATGGGCTTCTCCTCAGGAAACAATGTGTTCCCAATGGAAAAAAAATGAAAAAAAGTGCATTTGGGAAATGGAAGCTCAGGAAATAAATCACATGACACTCCCTAGTGCAGGTTTCCATGCGCGCTAAAAGGAATGTTAGTGAATTTCAAAAAGTAGTGCACCCATTTATAGGAGAACTTTTAGGGTGCAGAATTACTACTTGTTTGTGTCTTGCTTCCATAATGTTTTGTAACTCCCACTAATGTACAGCACATAAGACTCCATAGTATAAAATGCAGGCATGTTTAATTACATTTTCATGCAGAGTCCTTCACTATCAACTAAATAAAACACAGGGTATACTGCTTTCATATTGTGTAGAATTTTGTTGCTCTAATAATCTGTCCCCCCATGCTATTTAACGTTTATATGGTGCCGGTAGGGGGACAAAATTGTGGGCACCAGTATATAGAAGTATGGTGGTTACAACCAAATATATTTAGGTGTGGTTTGTCTGACTGACCGTCAAAGCCTGATGGATTGTTTGTATCTCGTATACTGGCGCCCTCACTTGTAATCTTATTGCTCTGCATTGGCCTTACTTACTAAATAATATTTCTTTTCAACCTCTCATAGATCTACCATAACTGTTCTTGTTTCTGCTTCCACTTTTTCAGTTTTTCTTTCTGCTAATTTCGAGGCCATAAGTGTCTGGTTCTTCAGAGACTGGATGGTAGATATATCATCCTGATTGGCCTTTCATTGAAAGTGGAATTCTGCAGTAGGCCTTGCCAGCATCACTTGTCAGAATCACACCTAAACATGAGCATATTAATTTATGGTTACTGGTTGCTGCTGCGTGAGGTAATGTGTGCCACAAACCTTTCAGCACTGAAGCTGAAGCAACCTTCTCACCTGGAAGAAAAACTGCAGATGTAGTGCTCCAGTTTTTTTCAGGCAATCTTCATTTTGTTTTGCCCTAGTTTTCCTCATACTGAGCAGTACTTATGAGCTTCGTTCACACTGTCGTATTGGCTGCCAACCTAAAAATGTATTTATTTCCTTTGTCCATCCTCACTCCCACACTGCATGACAAAGATGTCCTCTGCCACCTGGACTTTATATGTATTTAGCCAGCATTGTCCACTCCCGACAGGTCATGGCCTACAACCCAGAAAGGAGGTTTCTATTAGAGTGAGATGAGAAGTTGTAGGGCTCGGCATCATAAAGGCTGCCACTAATTAATTGTGACATTGCACTACATCATGCTGATTCATAACAGCCCAAGGGCCTATGAGGCAACGGCAAGTCATGCCTGGGTATTGACCCATAAAAATAATATCTCCATTCATTTTTTGGCAACTTATTACCAAAATCGATGGCCCAGATGAGCTGCTAACCACAGTGAGGGAACAAATCAGCCGTAGAAAACTTGGTTAGAATAACCCATTAGAGAAGAAAACTGAACCTGCCCTGTCCAGTCATGCCTCTACATAGGGGGCTAAGGAGTTTAGAAGTACACAACAAGTCACGGCTGCTGGCGAATACCTAATTCCTGCCTTAATTCCAGAAAATATGATAGTGTATGGATATGCAATTCAAGGAAAGAAGTCTACTCTGTGAGATCAGGCCAGCCATTTAAGGAAGAGGGTATGGAAATCAAAGGCCTTCTTTGTGACTTCATATAGGGCCACATGTATCAAAGTTCCATTTTACATTCCCTAAATAGCGAATTTTAGGTAATGGCTATTTAGGGAATGCTAAATGATATGTACGAAAATAACGATTCCCTAATAGAGATTCCTACAGAGTCGCCATCGCAATTAGGGAATTGCTATTAGGAAATGCTACTCCATTCGTTCCTACGGGCCTAAAGGCCCATTGGTGCAAATGTTCTTTCATTACCTAATTTGCGATTACCTAATTGGTAATTGCAACTTAGGAAATGCAAAATCAAGGGTGCCCGCGGGCCTAAGGCCCCCCAAAGCACCCCAAAAAAATATGCATATGTAAAGAGCACACATGCCACTTTGAAAAATGCATTTTTTGTGCATTTTCGAAAATTGCACATGGTTACCGTCGACTTGGAGTTGATGGTAATAGCATTTCCTAAATGCCCAGTTTGCATTTAGGAAATGCTTGATACATGTGCTTAGGGAATCTTTGGAGTGGCAATTTTAGGTAATCGCAATAAAGTGTGAGTACCTAAAATGCGCTGCCAAAGCCTTTCATACATCTTGAAAGGCTATTTTGCATTTATTGGATATGTTAATAGTTATACCCTTTATAATATCCTGGTTGACCTACTAAAAAGACAGAAGAGACTAGCAGAGAGGAAGATTAGAAGTCTAGCCTGCTTATTGCATTAAGGAGTTCCTGTCTGCATGGCAAAATACTATAGAAAGAATTGCCTCCAGCTCTGTCAGTGAATTTTTCTTTTCTTGCAGCTGTCTTCAGACATAGTGACACTGGCCTCCTGTTGACCCATAAGACTAAAGTGGTCTAGGTCCTGCCATTGATCTGTGGGACTTCCATCCAGTAGCTGGAGGGTGTAGAAGATCTAATTCCTTTGAAAGCTGTTGCTGCAAAATCCAGAGGACCAGTTGGACCGGAGCATTTTGCTGAGGGCCTGAATTAGAGTCCTGCGAACGTTCCTATAAATGAAAACTTTAGACTGGGGCCAGTGATAAATCTTAGACACTTTCCCATCAAGGTAGCAGTGCTACAGAACATTTTTTCTAAAAGTTGGGACTTTTCATTGCTGAAAGATCTACACAAGGTGTAATTAAAATCCAGAAGCGAGGCATCCACGATGGCTTGATTGTAGTTGTTTTTCCCATTGAAAGCTTCTTGATGCAAAGTATGGGCCTACACCACAACCATCCACATAGAAGCTTTCTGTGGCTACAGATTAGAGCCTTGGCCCACTGAAGAAGTTTGACTCACAGAAATGTTTCTTAATCAAACGTTAAACTTTTGAACATGAGGAATAAACAACTTGGACCCAGCTGCGGCAACTCGCAAACTTTTCATTTTTATAGCCAATTATTTTTATTTTTGGGACATTTTCCTCATTGAACATTTCTAATTTTTCAACTACCTTGGTGTGGACCTTTTAAGTGCTTTATTTCGTAACTGTGCTGTTGCTTTGGAATATTGCTCCACATGCACCATAAACAATTTCTCAGATGAAGGGAGTACTGCTATTAGCTAGCTCCCAAGGCACGGAAAGCGATATTTATACCTGAATATCTGTATATCTCTTGCTGCTCCTTGGTTCATTGTGTGAGCTGACATGCATGCATACCGTCCTGAAATGCCAAACATGACTTACTCCTTGAGAACCTCCTGTTACAGCTACATTGGCTTTGCTTCATCATCCTAATTTCCAGCATATCGGCACTTGCCTCCTGTTGAGCAGAAGGTAATCAGCACCAAAAGACACGTAACAGAGGCCAACCCAAGAGGCAAGAGTAAAAGAGGCCAGGAAGCATCCTTCACAAAGCAAAGTCCCACCCCTGAATGAAGGGTTTATGCCCCAGACAAGGAATGGCCACAAGCCAGAAAGAGAGACAGATACAGGGTATATAAACACAAACGCAAGCTCATCGTACAAATCAAAGAGATCATTAATGTTGAAAAAATGTCTGGTTCAGCTAATCAAATATTTAAATTCGCCCATGGTACCAATAGCCAGCCAGGATCCCCTAATCTGCATATGAATGCATATATGTAAACCTCAAAGTTGGATGTAGAGCATCTACTCAAATTTGTCTGGTTGCAATGTATGTAAGTGTGTATATGTAATGATTTGTACAGTGCAAGTCTACGTGATAAACATTAGAATGTTGAATGAGTAATGGGGAAGGGGTGATTCCAGATCATGTGCAAGTGTGGAGAGAGGTCTCTAGCAGTTGACACCCTCATAGGCCACTTAGAACTTTAGAGTATTTATAGATGGTAGTTGCTCCCTGACAAGGTATGTTTTTGCGCCTGCCTTCATGAAGTGAAAGAAAAGGGTAAGGGCAAACATGCCTTATGGTGGGATGTGGTTCCATTGCCTTTCTTTACAACTAGAGAAGGTTTTCTTCCTCGTCTTTTCTTTCTTTTCTTTTTTGCACATCTTAATTTCCAATTTGGTAATTTCATTGCTTCATGTGTTGAGCTGGTAGCCTCGGGTGGTGAGGATTTCAGCTAGTCAGCGTGAAGTGTTTGTTGTTGCTGCCCTGTAACTGATGTAGCAGGTTGGGAAGTTGATTTAGGCTTGAAGGAGTAGCAAATGAGGTTCATCAGGTATGACAGGAATGTATCTCTTTAGGCCTTTGATGAGTCAGTGGTTTGTGCAGGACCCACTTCCTTAGAGCATGGTGGGTATTAGAGATGCCAGAGAGTAGACACATTGCTGTAGTCCAGGTAGGATGAACCAAGAAAAACCTGTAGTCTAAAAAAGTGACTGCTCAAATTTAACTAATCATAAATTATCTGGTTAATCTGCTTCTGGAATAAAATGTGAAGCATGTGACATTCCCTCCACCCTCTTTCAATTTCTGTTGCCCATTTTTGCGCTTGGGATCATAGTTAAATGGGGAGATACCTGTATACCATTTTTCCTTTCCACTTCTTTTCCTGTTTTACCAAGCCAGCATCTGTGGACCTTCCTTTTTGATGCTCAGTGGTGCCTTTAAGGCCATGTCCAGCAAAGGTGGAGCTATCATTACTGTACAGGTGAACTGGCATTGGCGCCAACTGTACCCACTTATAGTAGTTTTTACTACCAAACTTGATGTCAGGAGGGGCTATGCACCTTGTTTCCATTAGGGCTCATGACACCTTCTTTGATACTCAGATACCTTTTCCCACCACCTGTACTTGAACTTCATCCACACTTTGCTTCTGACCCTCACTGTCATGAAGAGTGACTTAATCTCACAGTGCTATGAGCTTGGCCATATTTCTTCTGTATGGGAAAATATCCCACAGTACCTTCTTCCTTGGTTTAATTGATTTTGCGGTATGTTTTCCACTTTTTAAAACCACTGATCTGTATTTCTTTGCACTAAAACAGACACATTAGTTCAAAATGGTATGGAGGTTAGTTATTTTTTTTATTTTTCTGCCAGTTAAGTTTGTGCAAATAGAGGGTTACCTCTTAGGTAAGGACTGAGCTGTAGAAGCTGAAAGAGTTGAAACTTATTCACAATTGTCCTTCCCTCCAGGTTGCTGAGCCAATGTCTCCAGTGAGGCCTTTTGGGATATAGCTCATCACTTACGGACTTGATGGCACTCCTCGATTTGTCTTTTAGAATTTGTAGCTATTACCAAAGCTTGAAAGTGTATCTTAAACTAGCATCTCCTTCTCTAACTTAAAGGATTTTTTCTGTTTCTGTGTTTGTTTATTTTATCTTGCTTCCTGATTTCGAGGACACTAGAACACCAGTCCAATAAACCTAAAAAGTATTCTGTTCTGAAAAACTCTGCTCTGTTCAGAGGCAGGTGATCACCAAATCCAAAACAATTAAAGGAATCACAAAGCCCTCCTGTTATAAAACATCCAACACCACTTGGAGAAAGACAGACACAAAGCACAAGCCACCAGCAGGATGAAAGTGCATAATTTTCCGGAAATACTATAGACGTGGAAAAATGTACCCCCACCGGTACAATAGATGGACATTCTAATCCACAGAGAAGCCAGAGGTGACTGCTTCATCCTTAAGTAGTACATAGAAGGAATGTAATATTAAAATAACACTGGTATGGCATTTGCAATGCGCTTTTATGGCAGATTCTGGTGGAGAATTGTAATTTATGGAGCCCCTGGCATTGTAATGGGGAATCCTATTGAGCAATTGGAAAGAGCACAAAGTGCGATGATGAAGTGCCATTGTCTAGAGGAAAGACACAACTGTTGTCTGTTTCGTTCTGAAAATGACGTTTTGAGGTGCAATACCCCCTGCATGAGCTGTGGGTGGCATTCGTGTTGTCGCCACTGCCCGATCAGGCTATAATCGATCAGTTCGGATGTGATGATTTAGAGGTGTCTGAAATTATGAAAATGACGTGATATAACATGAAATGTCACAAAAAATAATTTGTAATATCACGCTTAAAAAAATAATAATATGAGCCCTCTGACCCATTCAACTTCGACACAAGTGCTTCCCGGGCTTAATTAGCTACTCTGTTGAAACTTGAAATCTCACAGGACAGATTCCGGTGCCTCTGGAACGCCTTCCCGTGCCAGGGATCTTCTTAACACAGCTGTAATGAGCCAGAGCGCGCGCGAGGTCAATGTTTCCGCTCACCGGGGTCTGGAGATTGGATGCTTTTCTTTATTAGCTGCCGCGCACACTGTCCAAATGATCTGAGGCACTTTTAATTACCGTTTTAATGACTGCTTTCCCGACAGGAATCTACAAGAGCATGTCTGGAGATGCGCTCAGACACAGACTCCAGAGATCAAAAGAAGCCATCTGTAGGCCTCTAGTGTTCAGGGCTGACAGAGATTTGACAGCAATGTGATGTGACAGGCAGAGCCAATCAGCTGCACAGAGGATTTCATACTGGAAACTCACACTACATACACCCTACTGGAATATTCTTAACCGTGCGAAATGGTACCAGGTGCCGTGTGCCGAATGGAAATATATAGAGAGAGCTGGCCTACTGCATATGGAAACATGAACAGATTTGTGAGCCTGGAAGGCCAGTTGGGCTGGGGCCAGCGTGGCTTGACTGGTGGCTGTCTGTGTCCCAGTACTACTGATTTTTAAGGATCATCAGCAGGCTGGAAAATGTCCATGCCTCTTTCTAATGTACATTCACCTTTGAGTAGCACATTGTACAAAAGGCCGGGTCGAAAAGTAGTTGGTGTTTTTCGGACAGACTACGTTTCGACCCTACCTTCATTTGTGCTGTGATGGATGTGCAAATCTGTCACAGTGCAAAATAACCACATTGAATCATACCAAAAATGTTGTGAATGCACGGATGGCCGGCTGTGAGGGACAGCACACCTCCATTAACGCATACGCAGAATGCCAGGGGAAGCTGTTCCTCACAGACAGTTTTCCTTTACAAATCAATATCATCCCGTTTTGGGTGATGGTGTCCAATCAGAGGTTTACAACTGCCAAAACCAATTGCAGCTGAAAATTATTAAAACATAGCACAGCAGCTCCAAAGGATGTCCCTTTCCTGCCCCCACATCCTTCCAACTCCCAGTGAGTCGCAAAGTGAACACTGTGAGTCAGAAAGCTATGTCCCACTTGCAATGTACATTTAGTTTATCGAGACTTGCCGTTCTAAAGTAGCAAAGCAAGCAGTTTTGCAAATTACTGGTTTAATAACTGTAAAAAAGCATTGAGGGGGCGTGGCCAAGATAGCGGAGTGAGTGGACGTGTTTGTCGATCGCTCCGCTCCTGGCCCGTGTAAAAGCCTCTAGTAGCAGCTCCCCGGGGCATTGAAGGGGGTCTCTCGCCGCTTCCGGGACCCCGGGTGTCTCCTGACGAGTTGAGGAGTCTGGCGACGGCTTACGAAGCCCGGAACGAGGAAGAGCTGGCGATCCCGGCATTGTTGAGCAGGCGCGCCCCGGGCTTCTAGGCCAGGGCGCATTCACGCGAGGATCGGCAGGCCGCAACTGGCGCTGTGGTGGGGGCCCGGGAGGCCTGGCTGGCGAGAGGATGCACATGCCTTCTGCTACACCAGGACCTGCCAGGGAGCCTTCATCTAGCAAGCTGAGCTGTGGCGGACAGAGAGCGGGGGCTTCGCGAGGCGGAAGGCCTCAGACATCCCGGACCCAGCCTCCCCCTGTGCCGATCCAAGCGGGGGGTGGCGTGCCTGGGGGGCTCCAACCATACGTAAACAAAGAAGATGGGTACCGCGGAATTGATATCTTATTTATTTTAACATAGGGCACAATCAATTACCCTAACATTAATATATAATTCTACACAAACCTTTTATCTAAATTAATTCAACACACATACATGCCATGGGACCGATCTTTGACCATAAATCATTCCAAAATTCATAGATACAAAAACATACAAAAATACATGTACATATAACAAACGAAGAAAAAAGTATGTATAAACGAAACTCTATATTACCAATACCCAAACAGGTTATTTGATGATTAGTGTTCACACATTAAATCTGGGTGATACACTCAGAGTTAGTCTTTACAGCACCTGAGGTATAACACCTCTCTACCCTTTCCACTCTGTGTGCTGACATTATTACAGTAACACTTTTAGATTTTAATAGAGACTCCTCTACATGAAGTTGTCGACGCGGGCGCGTTTCAGCCTTCAATTTCTTCTGGCCTCTTCAGGACAAGGGCAATGAAACCAATCTAAAATATCCATAAAAAATATATATGTATATGTTATCCACATCTAACCCATTCATTAAACACAGCGCGCTGGGTCTCTGTGCCACTCCAGACCAGAAAAACCACACAGGGTCCACCAAAAAGTGAAAAAACGGAAAGAAGTGAATTGAAAAAAGATAGTAACACCAATTCCGTGCAAAAGGAGCAGAAGTGAGCGCAACTTGTGAAATAGAGGCTCTCACATAGACTGCTGGCGTGATCGTGGGCAGCCTGACTCCACATGTGCACCCCTAGAGGTCATGCTGAAGTTACAACAAATGAACATACCTATGATATTAGGATATGAAGCAAAGGTTGCACTTAAAGCACCTTCTTTGAAAGGGGAACAATCCCTGAGTCCAGAAAACCCCACTCGGGTTGAACCTCAACCCGAGGTGCAATCACCTATAAATATAAGAGAACAAATGGATCTATTAAGCTCTTCTCTGCCAAATAATATTTAGCCTTGGTCGCTTATATATCTAATATTCCAAAAAACGGTTGTCACATACCTCTATCGGTGATAACTGTGTGCTCCTAACGAGCCTTCGTATCCCTCATACCGACACCGTTTCCTTATAAATGCAGGGAAAGAAACAAAGAAAAGCGAAAAAACCTAGTCACTATACACAGTAAACCTACAACCTGGCTATTTGCGGGAACGAAAAACTGCAAATAAATCAATCTCACCAATTGGTGAAGCAGTCTGCAGCAGCAGAATTCTCGGTCCTCTCCTCAATGGCGTTTCCACGTGTACCAGCCCGAACGCGGAAGTAACATTTCTTTAAAGGCAAGCCGGCCGGTGTAACCAATAACGTGCCGACGTAAACTGCGATAAACACAGTAAACAGACTCAAAGAAGTCTGTGTCATCTAGGCATACTGCGCCTAACCCGCTTCTCTAGAGTGTTCGTATACTGGAAATGACGTAGCTAAAAAAACTACAATCAAGACCAAAAACAGACTCAAAAATTCTGTATCGTAAAGGATGCTGAGTACACCTTGTTTCAATGGTGAAATCCCGTAATGTGGTATCACTCGGGAATGTTACTCATATCACCAACGTAATCAAGGGCTCCAAGTCCCAACGTTGTGACTGCAGAAACGTACAGGAGACTGCAAGTCGGAAATGAAACTACAATAAAAACAAAAAACAGACTCAAAAGTCTGTATCATGAGGACTGCTGAGTACACCTCGTATCAATAGTGAAGTCACGAGATGTAGTTTCATTCGTGAATATTACCCGCATCACCGGCGTAATCCCTGGCTCCAAGTCCCAATGTAATGACTACGGAAACGAACAGTGTCTCGAGTGGTATATATCTCTCCCTTATTGAGACAGCCAGTGGAGGCAACCAAAAGTTACACGTTCCACAATAATAAACTCTGGTTTCTCAATAAATGACACTATCTATCCAAAAATGAGGGGGAGTAAAAAGTGAAAGGAAAATATGTGCTAGGACAAAATAGAATTATGATGGACCACTACTTTCCATCTAAATCACCAGCGCGCTCTGTGTAATATGGGCTTCCATTGTAACGTGCACAACAATTATATAAAACGACAATATATACAAAATTACGTGCACATATATACAGTGGTCATACAATACATACAGGGAAAGTCAAATATATCTTCTGATAGTCATACACAAATATAACAATGTATTCAGAATACTTCAGCTACACATGTTTGGTTTTAATTTATTTTATTATCAGTATCAAACCTTAGATCAATGCCCAGATTTCATCACGATCGTTTAGTCCTTCTGTCGCTGTCTGGTATCTTTCAATTATGCGTGCTTCTAAACGATTCAACGTCATTTGAAGTTGGACTTTATTTTGTGGTCTCACTACTAAGAGTACTGACCAACTTAGATCATTCTCATTGTGTCCACATTGCACATAATGCTGGACTAGTGGGGCTCCCTGTGTTCTACATCTTATTCGCGATTTATGTTGTAGTATTCGCATTTTGACAGCCTGGGTCGTTTGTCCGATGTATGCCTTCCCACATGGACATATCACTGAATACACAACATTTTTTGTGTTGCAATTTGATAGTTTATGTTGGATATGTTTCTTGTTGTTAATCATAATAAATTTCGAGTCATTCGTCTGTGGGCATGCAGCGCAATTATTGCATCGGCTCATCACCCAAACACCAGGGACTTCACATTCTATTCTCACGCACATAAGACCTAAGCAAGAATAGACTACTTCCTGGGCTCCCAAGACCTATCCCGGCCTTCACATTCGGTAGAGATTGAACCGAGATCTCTCTCTGACCATTCAGCTTTAGTCTTAGAGTTACATTCCCCCATACAACGTCAGGCTCGGCGACAATGGCGACTGAGGGAGACTTTAATACGAAAACCAGAAACCCAGAAGAAAATTAGGAAAGTCATCACTGGTTATTTGGAGGCCAACGATAACCAGGAGGTTCCTCTCCCCACAATTTGGGATGCATTAAAGGCAGTGGTCAGGGGTGAGTTTATATCGCTGGCGGCAGCCAAAAATAAAGAGAGAAAGCTCAAAAGGGCCGAGCTTCAGGAGAGGGTCAAGAGTTAGAGGGAATACATCACCGCACAGGGGCCCCCAGGGTTTGGCGTCATCTAGAGTACGCCCGGAAACAGTTAGCTGGTCTGGACCTAGACAGGGCGGAATTTGCCTTGCTACATCTTAAACACTTATATTATCTTAATGGCAACAAGAGCGGTAGGCTCCTAGCCTCAAAGCTACGTGCCCAATGTCTAGCTAACACGTTCGAGAACTCCGGACTGAGGATGGGTCGGATCAGAGAGGCAGTGGAGGAAAGATTTCTCAGACGAGAGGAAGCGCGTCTACAGGGAGGCTACAAAAATTTATAAGCTAGAAGTTAGGAAAGCCCAATCCCTATATTACGCAACTAGGATTTCCTCAGCTTCCAATTCCCCACGTGAAATTTTTAAAATTGCTAAATCCCGAATTAGCCTCCCGTCCCCAACCTCACCCGCTGTTGATACCTTAGGACGCTGCAATAATATAGCAGAGTTCTTTTTAAAAAAAATTCAATCTATTTATTTAGCATTTCCTCCAGTAACTACCCCTATGAAGGAACTCCGATTGGAAAATAAATCGAAATAACTTGTTACTCCGTTGACGGTCATCCCTCCCTTGGACATAAAATCCATTTTAATAAACTAAAATCAGGTTCCCCTAGGGATATGGCCCCCCCCCCCCCCACCGTTCTGAACCAAGTTTTTGATACAGTTGCGCCCACGGTTTTAGAACTTATTAATCTTTCTTTGGCTTCGGGGACAGTCCCCTCCCTATGGAAACGAGCCATGGTGAGAGCACTGCTTAAGAAATCAGGGTCGGACCCTGAAATTTTGGCGAATTACCGGCCGATCTCGCTACTTCCAGGGATTGCAAAAATTGCGGAAAAGCATGTCAACTCCATTTTGTCCACCTTTTTGGAAGAAAATGACTGCTTTCATCCATCGCAAACTGGGTTTAGACCCCATCAGGGCACAGAGACAGCTCTGATTGTAGTGGTTGAGGAAGCAAGGAAAATCTTGGATGCCGGAGGCTCAGCGGCAATGGTCCTCTTAGATCTGAGTGCGGCTTTCGATACCGTTAATCATCAGCTGCTGGTCTCTAGAATTAGAGAAGCAGGGGTGTCAGGAACTGCACTAAGGTGGTTGGAGTCTTTTTTAGACGACCGCTCATTTCAGGTTTTTGAGGACAACTCTATTTCCAAGAGTATGTCATTGAGTTGTGGGGTTCCTCAGGGTTTGTCCCTGAGTCCCACCCTCTTTAATATTTATATGAGCCCGCTGGCCAATATTGTTAAACCCTTTGGCATACAGATCGTCACATATGCGGACGATACCCAATTGATTGTTTCCCTTAATCAATCTGGGAACAGGGAAAACAATTTGGCCGATTGTTTGGAAAAAGTGTCAGCATGGATGGAGGGCTCCTATCTGCAATTGAATGGAGCAAAAACTGATCTGATGTTTTTGGGTAAACCTTCCTCACTAGCTCCTAGCTCTTTATGGCCTAAATGTCTGGAGAGTATGCCCCCCCCTAAAGAACAAATAAAAAGCCCTGGAGTCTGGCTTGATCATAATCTAGATATGAAGGAACAATCCCGGAAGGTAGCAGGAACCTGTTATGGAATACTTAGGATGGTTAGGAAAATCCTCCCCCCTGCTGCCGTTTAAGGCGAGGAAGCTGCTGGTTCAAGCCTTAATTCTCTCTTGTCTAGACTATGCAAATGCCCTGTATCTGGGCTCCCCGCGTTCAACGATAAAAAAGCTCCAGACTGTGCAGAACTGTACAGCTCGACTCCTCTTACAGACCCCCCACAGAGAATCTGCGCGAGCATCTATTGCCGCCCTACACTGGCTCCCAGTTCCGGAGAGGATCCAGTTCAAGTCCCTATGTATTGTTCACAAGATTCTGGCCTCCAAGGGTCCATCCATCCTACATTCCATTGTCAATCCGCACTGTCCCAATAGAGCCTTGCGCTCTGGAAATAAACGTATGGCAGTAGTCCCTAGAATATATAGGTCTAGGAGTGGGGGTAGACAATTTTCCTACATCGCCTCCAAGAGCTGGAATGCCCTTCCAAATCACATTCGTTTGGAGGACGATTATATGTCCTTCCGTAGACAACTGAAAACGTTCTTGTTCCCGGTCGCCTAAAGCCAGTCATCTTGGTTGGCTCTGTTCCTAGCGCTGGGAGGCCTTCTGGTAGCCATGCGCTCTATAAATGCTAATTCATTCATTAATTCATTCATTTGACAAATGACGCTTCTATTGCGGACAAGTTCAGGGAGTTTTACGCATCTCTATACACAGCACAGCCTACTTCCCCTGACGACATAACAGACTACCTCCATAACTCTCCGGTTACCAAATTGACAGATTCACTAGTGTCCTCTCTGGATGCCCCTATTCGACTGGAGGAGGTTATCTTGGCCATCTCAAGGCAGAAACCTTTAAAATCTCCGGGCCCAGATGGGTTTCCTGCCGGGTTCTACAAGGCATTTTGCCCTGAACTTGCTCCAATCCTTACCAGACTTTTTAATTCAATAGCAGACTCAGGCTCTCTTCTAACCTCCATGTTAGATGCCACCATAATTGTCCTCCCCAAACCTGGTAAAGACCCCACAGCATGTGCTAGTTAACACCCCATATCACTCCTTAATACTGATTCAAAACTATTTATGGGTATCCTGGTGAAGCGCCTTAACCCCCTGATGCAGGGTCTTATCCATCCCGACCAGGCGGGATTGTCCCGCAGAGGCTTTGCGCAGACAACACCAGACTCCTGCACATCTCTGACAAAGCGTATTGCTGGCAAGGTTCTAGCATGCTGCTCTCAGTGGACGCCGAGAAGACTTTCGATCGGGTCCACTGGCCCTTTCTTAGAGCAACAATGAAGCACTTCGGGTTCGTGGAGCGATTCCAGTCCTGGGTATTTAGTGCCCACCAGGCTCCACGGGCCTCGGTGAGAGTTAATGGGGCAAGCTCGGAGAACTTCCCAATTTGTAGGGGCACAAGACAGGGTACCCCATATCCACCCTATTGTTTGCCATATACATGGAGCCCTTCACCCAGCGAATTCGAGATCACAGACAAGTCACTGGAATTCCCCTGGGGGGGAGGAACATTGCATCAGTCTGCATGCGGATGATGCTATGGTCATGCTGGACAACCTGGCTGTGAGCCTTCCCCCTTTTTTTGCCGAGATAGAGGGGTTTGGGAGGGTGTCCGGTTTTTGCATGAACCTTCATAAGTCACATGCCCTCAACCTTACTATCCCCCCCTTGGAATTAGAGGCTCTAAAACGCATACATCCTCTTAGCTGGGCTACAGATGTCATATCTTACCTGGGCGTGCAGCTGTGTAGCACTGTGGACAAGACAAACGCTCTAAATTATGGGTCATTAGTGACTCGTGTCCGTACTGAACTGGATAGATGGCGGAATTACCCTTTCTCCCTTCTGGGCCGCATCGCCGCCACAAAGATGACCACCCTGCCTAGAGTCCTCTTTTTCTTCCAGACATTACCGCTGACACCTCCAGTGGGCACAATCTCGGGGCCTTCAGGTGGCTTTGAGCCACTTTGTGTGGGCAGATAGATGGCCAAGAATGAGCAAAGAGCAGAGCTGGCTCCCCCAGCGGAAGGGGGACTGGGGATACCCTGTCTCACCAGATACTATCAGGCTCCCCAACTTCGGTATCTGGTGGAGTGGTCCAGAACCGAGTCCGAGAAGAGGTGGCTGTTTATGGACAGAGCTCTGGCAGGCACGTCGTTGGCAAAGGTACCGTTCCTCCCACGCACACACAGGGCTCCAAGCCTTTACATTTCCCCGGTAACAAGCTCACTACTGCGGGTCTGGGACGGGTACACCAGCAGAGGCAGACTCACTTCACTACCCTCTCCCCTGACACCTATAGCTGATAACCCAGATTTTACCCGGGGTTGGGAGCCTCCTTTTAGTTCTAGCAGGATTCGCCTTGTAGGGCGATAGGCCACTTCTTCGATTTAGAGGGACTTGTTCCCTTTGAGGTCCTAAGAAGTGATTACTCCATTCCTGAAGCCGAGCGGTTTCAATACCTTCAGATCAGGCACTGGGTGACCCACCGGTCGGTCCGACCGGGGGCAGAGAGGCTTCTGGCATATGAGAGGTGGCTGTTGGGGAAAGACACGGACAGGCGCCTTATCTCGGAGCTGTATGTTCTCCTTCAATCTCCCCAGACCAACGATAAATCACCTTCGCAAAAGCGTTGGGAGTCCGAACTAAGCCGCTCGCTCGCTCACTGAGAAGGAATGGCACGGCATTTACCACCGAGCGAGGCACACTACATAGAATAATGGCGAGTACCGAAACAGCAGTGAAAATTACCTCTTATTGGTACCTAACTCCGGTACACCTACACATAGGGAACCCTCCTGCAGTGGCGAATGCTGGCGACAGTGCGGGGCCAAAGGCACACTTTCAAAAGCAACAATTGATGGACAGAATGCAGAACAATGTCATACATTCACCCCAGTACAGAGATCTAGGCCTAAATCCATCGTTTTTTTGCTCACCATGCCATTCCAGTTTGAACCCAGCCATATGCAAATCAGTCTTGACCCTGTGCCCAATGGGAACAGTCCAGCCCGAACTGCCTGGCCAGGTCCTCCCTGGACTGGAAACAAGCATCCTAGGACCGGTTTCGGGGTTTCACCCCTCATCAGCCAGGATAGCTTGACTCCAGTGGCATGGAGAGCACAGGACCCACGTCTGGGCATACCCGTCCCACTCGGGGTGACAAATGCAAAAACAACAATTGATGGACAGAATGCAGAACAATGGCATACATTCACCCCAGTACAGAGATCTGGGCCTAAATCCATCGGTTTTTTGTTCACCATTCCAGTTTGAACCCAGCCATATGCAAATGA
Organism: Calotriton arnoldi; assembly: GCA_963921515.1. NCBI lineage: Eukaryota > Metazoa > Chordata > Amphibia > Caudata > Salamandridae > Calotriton > Calotriton arnoldi. The sequence continues at coordinate 3,533,590 of CAWUFW010000247.1, read as the reverse complement.
GTCTTGACCCTGTGCCCTATGGGAACAGTCCAGCCCGAACTACCAGGCCAGGTCCTCCCTGGACTGGAAACAAGCATCCTAGGACCAGTTTCAGGGTTTCTCCCCTCATCAGCCAGGATAGCTTGACTCCAGTGGCATGGAGAGCACGGCACCCACGTCTGGGCATACCCGTGACTCTCTGGGTGACAAATGCAAAAACAACAATTGATGGACAGTATGCAGAACATTGTCATACATTCACCCCAGTACAGAGATCTGGGCCTAAATCCATCGTTTTTTTGCTCACCATGCCATTCCAGTTTGAACCCAGCCATATGCAAATCAGTCTTGACCCTGTGCCCAATGGGAACAGTCCAGTCCGAACTGCCAGGCCAGGTCCTCCCTGGACTGGTAACAAGCATCCTAGGACCGGTTTCGGGGTTTCACCCCTCATCAGCCAGGATAGCTTGACTCCAGTGGCATGGAGAGCACAGGACCCACGTCTGGGCATACCCGTCCCACTCGGGGTGACCAATGCAAAAACAACAACTGATGGACAGAATGCAGAACAATGTCATACATTCACCCCAGTACAGAGATCTGGGCCTAAATCCATCGGTTTTTTGCTCACCATGCCATTCCAGTTTGAACCCAGCCATATGCAAATCAGTCTTGACCCTGTGCCCAATGGGAACAGTCCAGCCCGAACTGCCAGGCCAGGTCCTCCCTGGACTGGAAACAAGCATCCTAGGACCGGATTCGGGGTTTCACCCCTCATCAGCCAGGATAGCTTGACTCCAGTGGCATGGAGAGCACGGGACCCACGTCTGGGCATACCTGTCCCACTCGGGGTGACAAATGCAAAAACAACAATTGATGAACAGTATGCAGAACAATGTCATACATTCACCCCAGTACAGAGATCTGGGCCTAAATCCATCGTTTTTTTGCTCACCATGCCTTTCCAGTTTGAACCCAGCCATATGCAAATCAGTCTTGACCCTGTGCCCTATGGGAACAGTCCAGCCCGAACTGCCAGGCCAGGTCCTCCCTAGACTGGAAACAAGCATCCTAGGACCAGTTTCGGGGTTTCTCCCCTCATCAGCCAGGATAGCTTGACTCCAGTGGCATGGAGAGCACGGGACCCACGTCTGGGCATACCCGTCCCACTCGGGGTGACAAATGCAAAAACAACAATTGATGGACAGAATGCAGAACAATGTCATACATTCACCCAAGTACAGAGATCTGGGCCTAAATCCATCGTTTTTTTGCTCACCATGCCATTCCAGTTTGAACCCAGCCATATGCAAATCAGTCTTGACCCTGTGCCCAATGGGAACAGTCCAGCCCGAACTGCCAGGCCAGGTCCTCCCTGGACTGGTAACAAGCATCCTAGGACCGGTTTCGGGGTTTCAGCCCACATCGGCCAGGATAGCTTGACTCCAGTGGCATGGAGAGCACGGCACCCACGTCTGGGCATACCCGTGACTCTCTGGGTGACAAATGCAAAAACAACAATTGATGGACAGTATGCAGAACATTGTCATACATTCACCCCAGTACAGAGATCTGGGCCTAAATCCATCGTTTTTTTGCTCACCATGCCATTCCAGTTTGAACCCAGCCATATGCAAATCAGTCTTGACCCTGTGCCCTATGGGAACAGTCCAGCCCGAACTGCCAGGCCAGGTCCTCCCTGGACTGGAAACAAGCATCCTAGGACCAGTTTCGGGGTTTCTCCCCTCATCAGCCAGGATAGCTTGACTCCAGTGGCATGGAGAGCACAGGACCCACGTCTGGGCATATCCGTCCCACTCGGGGTGACAAATGCAAAAACAACAATTGATGGACAGAATGCAGAACAATGTCATACATTCACCCTAGTACAGAGATCTGGGCCTAAATCCATCGTTTTTTTGCTCACCATGCCATTCCAGTTTGAACCCAGCCATATGCAAATCAGTCTTGACCCTGTGCCCAATGGGAACAGTCCAGCCCGAACTGCCAGGCCAGGTCCTCCCTGGACTGGAAACAAGCATCCTAGGACTGGTTTCGGGGTTTCACCCCTCATCAGCCAGGATAGCTCGACTCCAGTGGCATGGAGAGCACGGGACTTTGTCACCTTCTTTGGGATTGTCCGGGGCTCACTACATTCTGGTCCTCAGTCTTGGATGACATTGATACCTATTTCGCCACACAGCTGCCCAGATTCCCATCTTACATTCTATTAGGGTTACCAAACCCACTCACATTCCCTCTTGCCTCCCGTAGCGGGCGTCAGATTAGCATTGCGCTGGGGGCGGCCCATCAGACTATACTAGCGCTTTGGGGCTCCACCACTACTCCAACTCACACGGCATGGCTTAGACGCTTATGGGACAGACTGGGGATGGAGAACTTAACCCTCTCTCTGACATCGCGAGATGACACCTTCCGAACAATATGACAGCCCTTTATAGAACTGCTGACCAAGGAATTTACAGAACTAACTTGCCCCCATTAGCTACGGTTTCTCCGCCTGGCCGATCCAGACACTACTTAGCTGGTAGCATGATCACACACAACCTAACCACTGCCCCTGTTTTGACGGATCATTTGATGGATGGTACTTGTTTGGGCGGGAGGGAGGGGTGGGGGGTGTGGGCGGGAGGGTGTTTGTTTGACTGTTTTTGTTTTACATTTTTCAATTTCAAAAGTTGCATTAATAATTGTCCAATCAGAGAGATGTTCTCTCATATTGTAAGCTTTTGCTTTGGCTCTACCCTGCAACAATAAAAACAGATTTAAACATAAAAAGCATTGTACATGGTTTTTTTTTTTTTGCAGTTTGATATTGTGCAAACTCGACCCGAAGGTATCAGAGCGCTTTACGTGAGCACCAGTTGCATTACAGACAGACACATTTTTTAAAAACAATTTAGGCACGGGGTGATTAAGTGATTTGCCCCGAATCACAGGATGCTCTATTGGGGTTGGGGGGACAGCCTATTTGTAAACACTTCCAATTTTGCAGTACTGTGTAGGTATGTGTGAACATAGAGGATATTTGGATAGCCCAAAGCTAGCCAAAAACGCAGTAGAGCTCTGTACAGGGTCAAAGGCAAGTATACAGTCAACTAGTGATAGGTGAGGTAGCTAGTTATTGGATGATTACTGCATTGTGATGTAGTGTTCTTTAAAGATGAGCGGCTTCAACTCTTCCCTAAATTGATTCGGGTAGCCCTAATGGATATGGGGATGCTGATCCAGGTCCTGGACGTGTATACAGAAAAGGCCAGCTGCCTTGTTTTAGACACTAAGTCTCGAGTCTGATAGTGGTCTAGTTGCAGGTCTGCAGAGAGTCACTAGAGATGGTGAGCTTGACCACAAGATTAGCAGGATGCTGGTCATGATAGCTTTGTTAATGATGTAGCTGGTTTTGAAGACGGGCAGGCAAAAAGAGACAATGGATTTCCATCAGGATGGATGTGATGTGATCACATTTCTTCCAGTCATGGAAGAAACCTGCTTCAGCGAGTAGGATGGCTTTATGGGTGCCAGTGTGGAGTCTCCCAGATGCGAGAGGAGGAGGGCTTAACAGCAATTCTAAAATCACTTTCTGGAAATGTCACTTTCTTCAGAACAGAAAACTGGTCCGTGGCAGCCTTTGTGTTGTTTGGCAATGTCTTCCTTGAGGGGGAGGTAGGTGTCCAAGGTGAATCCAAGACAGTTGGCATTCAATGAAAGTTGGGGTTCGAAGCAATCAAGGTTCATATCACTTGTACTTTTTCTTGCTTGCTACTCTTAGCAAATAATATGAATTCTGTCTTGGCTGGGTTGAGCTTCATATAGGTGCAGGACATCCAGGTGTGCATGATGTGCAGGCAGTGTTTGATGCATTGGATGTCTTGAGGAGAGAAGACTTTCAGGTAGAGGTAGGTATCATTGGCAAATTGGTAAATGTTGATGATTTTATCTGTATGTAAAGCCCCAAGGGGCTCCATTTAGAGGTTAACAATGACAGGTGACAGTATGAAACCCTGGGGGAATATGCAGGTGATAGGGATTTTTTGAGACATGCAGGTGTCATGTGAACAAACTGCTATCTAATAGAAAAACTGGAGGAGAAACATTTCTAGTGAATCCCATTCAAAACTCCAGGGTGTGGATGAGGGTTGAATGGTCAACTTTGTCGAAGCCCCTGATAGGTCCAGCAATATCGGGGGTAGGGGTCATTCTCATCTGTTGTCAGGAGGGCATTGTCTACTATGTGTAAGGTAATGGTCTTCGTGCTGCAGTGTGATCTGAAGCCAGATTGGTAGTCATGCAGGAGATGGTAAGCACTGATGTGATTTTGAAGTTAAACATGGATTGCTTTTTCAATGATCTTGCTGATGAAGGGTAGGTGAGTGAGAAGCCAGTAGTTAGTGAGGTCATTAGAGTCTAATGCAGGTTTCTTTAGGTGTGAGAGCATATGGCATGTCTTGAGAGCTTCTGGGAAGATGCCTTGATTGAGGGAGGCATTGACAATGGTGAGTGGGGTGAGAGAATTCCCCAGAAACAGTTTTGGTGAAGAAAAAAAGTAAGACATCATCTTCATAGGAAGTGGATTTGAGTGAATTGAATTTGTTGGTGAGATCTGTGATAGACAGGATTTTAAAGGATGAACATATAGGATTCTACAAGAAGGGGTGGGCATAAGAGGAGAAACAGGATTGGAATTGTTGGTGTGTTGTCAGGTCTTCTTTATTTTTTCAGTGAAGAAGAGGTTGATGGCATCACACTTGCCTGTGGAGTGTGGAATCGGGTGGTTAGGTATAAGATTGGTGGAGTACTTGATTGCCTTGAAAAGTGTTCTGCTTCAGTTGGTGGCTTCTTTGATGGTGTTGTTACAGTATTTTGTTATGGCTGATGTGATGAACTGTAGTGCGCAAAGGGACTTCAGCATCATAAGGTCATAGCAATTTCTGTTTTTCCTCCATTTTCTTACCTGTCTACAGATGTGGTGTTTATTGTCAGTGAGGTCTTTAGAGTGCCATGGTACCTGACTTGCACTTGTGTGTTTCTGTTGGTACACAGATATTACAAAGTTTTCCCATAAAAAAAGTGTTGAAGTAATTTACAAGGATGTTGGCATTGGACCTGGGGTTGGCAGTGCAAGAAAAGAGTACATGCATTAGGAAGTCAAAAGAGAGGTCCTTGAAGGATTTGTAGGTTTGTTTTACTTTTTTGGGTTCAACTCGGTTTGTTGGTAGGATGCAGAACAAGGAGACGGAGAGGGCGAGTCGGACCAGACCAGAAGTATGGATGATTCGTGTAGGAAGATGGAGTATTATGTGGTGATGCTGGTTAGGCTTCACCATGCAATACTGTCACAAACCCCAAAGATGGTCCTTGGATTCACACTAATAAATCCTTAGCTCACTCCAGGTAGTGTGGCTTTACTAGAGGAACATGTGTTAAGCATTTCAGAGTACCAACATGGGCGATAAGTAATTGGCATGCCTCGAGAGAAATCTGACACCAATTTATACAAATAGAGTATACTTTTATTTTAATACAGACACCAAAATGGATGGAATAGCATACATATAACCAGAGTTATAGATTTTAGAAGCACTATAAAATCAGTGCAAAATAATACAGTGAAAATTTAACACTGCGATCATTAGGAAATAAACACTAGTGACAATTGGTCACTTGCAGTTCAAGTTGTGTGGAAACTTTGCAGGGTAAAGGTGATTCAGGTCCCAGGACCAGGTCATGACAGTCAGTAAAATTTTACCTGGCCCATGGAACCCAGATGCAAAGTTGTCCTGGTTGTCCCTGGTACTGAACGGGAGCCGCAAGAGAGCTGCTTTTAACACTTGCACAGTGCTGCGGGGGAACAAGATGCAAACACACAACAATAGGGAGGTTGCTTATGTTGGTCGAAGATCGAATGGAGTTCCCTCTAGGTGCAAAGTTGAGTGAAGGGGTCAGTTGCTGGACTGGTGACCAACAAGCCCTGGCAGCGGTAATCCTTGGAAAAAGGTACTTACACCTCCGGTGGTCCTGGGGAACACGGTAGCTGCCTGTAACTTCATGGAAGGCAGGACTACAGATCCCACGATGCACTAGACCATCTGGATTTGGGTGATCCCACAGAGGGCCCGATGGCCAGCGACTCTTCAAATATGGAGCATGATTTACCTACAGTTTGCAGGGGACTAGTGCCACTAGTCCAAGGGAGTCTGAGGGCACTTCAGGCTTCCACAGATTTCCCTCTGTCTGGGGGAACTGAGAGTTAGCCTAGGACGAGTCTCGATTCGGCAGTTCCAGGTGCGTTGCCACAGGTACAGAGTATCCCTCATTTGCTTTGTGCAAGTCCTGTTGTCGCAGACACGGGTCTCTTCTTTTGTCCTCTACGATGCAGGTTGTTCAGAACTGAGGTTCTGGTGGAGTAGCCTTCAAATCCTAGATTTAGGGGCATTAGGGGTGTAGGTGCAAGTGGCTAATCCGCCCCTTAGGTGACCCCATCCGGGGGTGTAGGTTACCTTTTCTACCCAGAACCCTCTATTCTGCCACTTCTAAAAATGTCAGAACCCTTCTTTAGTGTACAGACCGGGCTGCCCACCATGGAGGTGTGGCTAGCCTACTGGGAGTGTACACCTCCTCAACTATCTAATTTCCCACCTGCCCGGGTGAAAATGCGCCTGGGGCAGGGCTGGTTCCTCCTCTGGGAGTCAGTCCTTATGCATATCAGAGATGGTGCAGCCTTTGAAGCTCACCGCCTTGATGTGCCACTTCACTAACCTTCCTGGGAGGGAGGAGAAGTGACCCTCTTCCTGTCCAGGCTTCTGTTATTGACTCCTGGGATTGATCACACTGCCTGGCAGGAGGTCAGAATCCTGTCTCGGTGGCAGCAAGTGTGGACTGCCAGCCCCAGAGAATCTGGTGCAACCAGGTGAGCAACCTCAAACGTAGCCACCTGGGTGCATGTCACATCGCCCTTGACAGGAGATTTGTATCAGGGGTGAGTAGGCATATTGTTTGATACCAAATGCAACATATTTAGATGGTACCATAATGGATCTGCCAACCTTGGGTTTTCCCGGGTGCCAGCCCATGTTATCCTATGGACCGTCTATCACTTATAGTGTCCTTTTAAAGGTAAAGGGCACTATAGGGACATATAAGCTTGCACTTATGTGCCCAGAGCTCTAATATACTGCACCCTGCCTCTTGGGATTTAGGATGTCTTTCTTAGGGGTGACTGATATATATTAAAGGCATTGCATTGACTCTGTCACGCATGATGAGGGCAGAGTCGAGTTCGAGCAGTTTGCACTGCACCTCCAGTCTGCAACGGCAGGCCTGGTGTCAGTACTTTATTTGGATCACTCAGGGTGGCACAGACAGTGCTGCAGGCCCTGGGGACCCCTTTACCACCCATTCCCTGGGTACCACTGGTACCATTTACTAGGGACTTATAAGGGGGTAAAGTCCTTGTTAATTGGGGATGCCAATTTACACATAACAGTTTTAGAGAGAGAGCACTGACACTAGGGTCTGGGCAGCAGACTACTGTGCTCTATCAGAGTCATAACCATCTGCATTGGAGCAAAAAGTGAGGATGGGCGGTGACCATACAAAAAGGGCACTTTCCTACCGTTTTCATTGGATTGTTGGTGATGTTGAAAAGATGAGATCAAGGATGTGGCCTCTGGAGTGTGTTGGATGAGTGACATGCTGTATCACATTGATTGCGTTGAGGAGGGTGCCTCTTGTTTTTTGAGCTTGCGTAGTCTGTGGGGAGTGTTGGCTATAGGGAATGGGACTCCGGAAGACTACATGATTTGCAAAGGTTGAAAAAACTTGATCAGCTGAATAAGCTGGGACTAGAGTTTAGATGCCCAAACAAGGACCAACATTAAATTGAAAATTACTACAGTTTATTGGAGTACAGCAAGTTGGTTTGAGTTGAATGTATCAATAGATTGGCCATTTATCCAACCACCAAACATACCAACATTCAATAATTACTTCTGGTTGTAGAGAAACTACAGTGCCTTTCTGGTTCTGTAAGTCACTGCTGTCAGGGAATTTATGGTGAGGGTAGAGGAAAAAGTCCCTGTCAACTGAATATTGTCTAAGCACAAAAAACTCACTCATTCTCAGAGCACAGCTGGACTAATGACTGTGGAGGTTTGCCCTGCCTCTGGATGCATTGAGAAGTAAGTTGGCAGTGAAGGACAAGTCAACTGAGGCCTAGGTGGGACTCAATAGGGGGAAGGACAGTGTAGGCGCAGGCCTGCCAATGCACATGAGCCAACGCAAGTTAGTGATGTCTCATCATTAACGAGAAGAGCAGGACAATGCCCTGAGTCTGACAGCCCCAGCGATGTAGTAGAGGTACCACTGCCCAGCCTGCCTGACAGTACTACACAACCGCATTCCACACCTTGCAATAAACCTCCAACATACCCTGCAACAAATCATTGTGCTATACTGCAGTGCACACCAGCCCATCATACCTTACGTTTCTTTAAACAACATTACATACCATCAAACAAAAAACAGTAACTTTTCAACACCATAAAATTTGTTTCACATCACATCTTACCTTCTTTGCAATATCCTACCACAGCATATTACATCATACAGATCAGCAAACCACATCACGTCTCACCATCCCAAGTAGCATCACTGTGCCTTCAACACACTGTGCCATACCACATCATGCCATACAACACATCACACCATATTACACCTTACTACAGCACATCCCCACACCCTTGTACACCACATTTTGCCATGTCATACTTTAACCTCCAGTGTCTCATCAAACTGTACCCAACCAACAATTAACAATATAAAAACACTTCATTACATTGCATCCACAGCACAATCTCATGCCTTTCACCAATTCATTACACCGTGCCAATTCATAATGCAGAGTACTTCGCATAAACTATTGCACACTACTCAAATCAGAACACAACTTACAACATACTGTAGCAGAACATGCAGAAGCATCCCTTCCCATACCACACTGCACCACTGGATAGCACACCTCACAAGGCTATTTTGCATCACACTATACCACTCCTCACTACACTTTTCAACTCCACTCTACACCACTGTTTAACATGGATTGTTAGCTTGTGCTTATTGTTATGTTTGGGCCTTATGAAGCCCATGCAACCAATGTTCCCATGGTTGCGTGGGTTTCTCGTGTGTACATGTGGGACCTTGATTAGAGAGTTTTGAGAGCCTTTGAAAATAGGTGGTTGACTTACGGAGTGGATGAGAGCTGTTCCAGCTCTGTGGGTCTGGCAATAAACTGACATATCTTCACTCCTATCATCGAGTGGCCAGTTCTTCACTTCAACGCTTAACTTACTGAATGCCCTAAAGCAGGGTGATGCAAACTAGCCCTTGTAGAATCATCTCAATGTGGTGGTACCAGTTGGGTCACCTGCTCTGGTTAGTATCTGATGGAGAAAGTTATGTGTTGTGCAACCAAACACGGGGAGGAGAACATGTAGGGGCCATGCCAGCCAGCAGCAATGTTTTTGCTGGGCTCACTAGCACCAGCAGCTTGGCCTGAGAGGTGGGGGAAGTTTACCAGCTCTGTCAATGGACAGGTCCCTGTAGACTACTGACACCTAAAAATCCCATTATCACACTGATATTTTCACCATCAAGGAAGAGGACTGAATAGGTAAACTCCAAGCTAGAAAACAATTTGGCTCTCTTAATTTCAATACAGGATCAGTGAAACGTATTTCAAATCCAAGTAAGTTGTCCTATGTGTCAATGTTTTTATTGTTTGTGCATGAACTGATTTGGGGTGGGGAGAAACTGAGTTTGACTTGCTCCACTCCTGCAGCCTTGATGTCAAAGCTTGTGTGCCAGCCACTCATTTTAAACTGGATTGAAAGCAGAGGTCATAAAGGATCCACCTTCTTAGCTCAAGCAGCAGTCAATAGGGATGCGCCCTACCCTGAGTCTAGATACCCTTGTATAGATCTGCTTGTATAGATCCACTTGTATGGATCCACTTGTACGGATCCACTTGCATAAATAACAATAAGCATTTAGATTTTTTCTTTGAATCATTGGATTCTTAATCAAAGGTATGGAAAATAGTGCCCTTATTATTAACAACAGGGCACAACAGGATAGAGAGACATTTACCCACATGTTAGTAACCATAATATGGGTATATATGCAAATAATTCCAAGACAGGGACCGACGGGAGAAAGTACCCCTCAAGATATGATCTGCAATATGAATTTGCATGACCCTTTTTTGTAAATAATAACACCACGCAAACTCACGACTATGGTGAAGCAAGGCTTCTCCGCTCCGATGCAAAGCAGATATGCAAACATGTACAAAATCAAAAGCAGCACCCCAAATATTCTAACAGACAACATGGATTGTTGATAGATTGACAGAACTTTCACAATCATACAAGTATGTAGGTGTTTCAAGAAAACACCTACAAATATTGTCTTAAGACGCTCATTTCATGAACAATGTCAGCCGCAACAGATGAATCCAGTTATGAGAAAAACACAGCTTTCTTCTCTAACCTTCGACCAACAACTCCTCTGTCATTATTTTGGATTTATTTGAGAATTTCCCATATTAGCCATACCAGTAAGAAGGCCCTTTGGTGTTAAGGCCTTAGTAATACTTACAGGTGGCCTGTGGACGAGCCAATAGGCTTTTTCTTGACATTCTAGGACAAACTTGTCAGCCTTCTTTCGCTCTTTTCCAGCCCTGTAAAATTAGAAATGTACTCCCATTAGATTAGGCCAAATTTCATAATGGTAATGATAAGTCTAAATGCGATGAAACAGGATTTCACAGGCTACGCAATTTTCAATGATTTCACTGATTTATAGTGTTTGGTGTCAGTGGTGTTTGGTTAAATACAAAATACACGGGAATCACCACACAATATCCACTGGACCTAACCGAGATGGTCACAGACTCAACGAAAGAGAAAAGGAGTAGCAACATGTTGGCTAAAACTCAGCTGGGTCAGCATGGCGGCATGCACGTTAATTCACCAAAATGCCTGGGGTAGCGTAAGTGACATAAGGGGTCACATGACCCCTAATTACTTCACATGAAGTGAACTTGCATTACCTTAGGCCTCAACGACATCACAGCAAGTGACATTCAACCTTTCACCTTGGTGACATTATGGAAAATGACACCTCATGTTCTTCGCCTCTGCAGTGCACCTTTTACTGTGCACTGATCAGCACACTGACCCTTATAACCATTGAAGGGGCTTCAGTGAATGGTGTACAACAGATCTTAAAACCCCACCAGACGTCATCAAACAAGGCAACATCCTAGAAGGCTTATAGTTGATTAATTTCATTGATATAGGGCTGGGTAAGAGATAGGCGATATTGTCTATTTACTGTATGCTCCTTTACCATAAATGACAGAGAAATACTATTTGCAAAATCCTTCAAAAATATGAATGTAACCATTTTTTGTTTTGCATGGAAGAATGCTGGAAACTGCACAGGAGATTTGTTGCTGGGTCATTAATACTTAAATACACTGTAATTACTATGCTGTCAGCTTTCACCTAGACCTTTGAAAAATTAATAGTTAAATGCCATATTGCAGCATCTAATGTGATTTCTAAAGACATTCTTATCTCGGTCAGTATTCACATTTATATTACATATTTCATATTTATATTGGAAGGTGTGGTGCAGCGGCCAGAGCGACTGACTCCAGAGCGCGGGGTTCGCGTTGGCTGCTCAGATCGGCCTCATGTGACTCTGGGCAATAGCTCACTTAATCTCCCTGACGGCCCCCAGCGCCTTGAATCCTCAAGGGGTGAAATGTTCGTGCTTTCCAAATATGGATTATTATTATCTTTTTTTATTTTGAAAGTAACTCACATGGACGCTTTCAAAATTAAAAATAAAAAGCACCTGTAAAACGAAAGAGAAAAATTAACAGAGGCAAGAGACTGGAACAATGAAAAGAAAACAAGGCTCATATAGAGCCATTTTTAATCTGTGTACTTGATGAGATCTGAGCCAGGGTTCACAAGCATGGTGACAGGGGTCGCAAAAAAGAAGCCAGGGGTCGCAGCTGTGACCCCTGGCAACCCCAAAATGACTCCATGCATGGCGTGCAGAGGAGCTGTGAGTAGCCAGGGCTGCCAGCGGCGATAGCTATACCCGGATTGAGTAACAGCGGCAGCAGTGCAGAAGGATCAGCAGGGCATGCAGATAAAACCCAATGTCTGATAGCTGCAACATGTTAATGAGGAAATACTTTGATGTCTGGCTTGGGGAAGACCAGAAAACAAAGCAAGAACCAAAATCAGCCTTTGTGGTCACATGGATTCCAAAAGAGAAAGAGGATAAGACTGGGCCAGGGCACTGGTGGGGTGGACCGAGGTTGTGGCCTCTGGAGCCGAGCCAATAAATGGACATAGATAGGACTCAGAGGAGGGTCAATACTTGCAACCAATAGGAAAGCAAGGTTGCAGAGAAAGGAACAGCAGCAGTGTTAAAAGAAATGTAGGACTAACCAAATGTCTGGATGTTAACCAGTTCTCTGACATCTTTTAAGTTATGTGCCACAGAAGGAGGAAAACACCACACATCTACAATGGAGAAACCCAGAACCCCAAGAATCGCTTTATTCGCCCTAAGTTGGCAGGGTATGCCCAGACGTGGGTCCCTTGCTCACTTTGCCACTGGATTCAAGATAGCCTGGCTGATGAGGGTTTTGAACCCGAAACCGGTCCCAGGATGCTTGTTTCCGGTCCAGGGAAGACATGGCTTGGCAGTTCGGGCTGGACTGTTCCCATGAGGCACAGGGTCAGACTGATTTGCATATGGCCATGTCAGAACTGGGGTGGTGGAGTGAGCTAAAGAATGATGATGGATTAAACCCAGATCAGTTGACTGGGGGTGAGTGTTTGATTTGCTCTAACGCTCCGTCCATCATCCCCTTTGGTATCGCTTTATTCGCCCTAAGTTGGCAGGGTATGCCCAGACGTGGGTCCCTTGCTCACTTTGCCACTGGATTCAAGATAGCCTGGCTGATGAGGGTTTTGAACCCGAAACCGGTCCCAGGATGCTTGTTTCCGGTCCAGGGAAGACATGGCTTGGCAGTTCGGGCTGGACTGTTCCCATGAGGCACAGGGTCAGACTGATTTGCATATGGCCATGTCAGAACTGGGGTGGTGGAGTGAGCTAAAGAATGATGATGGATTAAACCCAGATCAGTTGACTGGGGGTGAGTGTTTGATTTGCTCTAACGCTCCGTCCATCATCCCCTTTGGTATCGCTTTATTCGCCCTAAGTTGGCAGGGTATGCCCAGACGTGGGTCCCTTGCTCACTTTGCCACTGGATTCAAGATAGCCTGGCTGATGAGGGTTTTGAACCCGAAACCGGTCCCAGGATGCTTGTTTCCGGTCCAGGGAAGACATGGCTTGGCAGTTCGGGCTGGACTGTTCCCATGAGGCACAGGGTCAGACTGATTTGCATATGGCCATGTCAGAACTGGGGTGGTGGAGTGAGCTAAAGAATGATGATGGATTAAACCCAGATCAGTTGACTGGGGGTGAGTGTTTGATTTGCTCTAACGCTCCGTCCATCATCCCCTTTGGTATCGCTTTATTCGCCCTAAGTTGGCAGGGTATGCCCAGACGTGGGTCCCTTGCTCACTTTGCCACTGGATTCAAGATAGCCTGGCTGATGAGGGTTTTGAACCCGAAACCGGTCCCAGGATGCTTGTTTCCGAGTCCAGGGAAGACATGGCTTGGCAGTTCGGGCTGGACTGTTCCCATGAGGCACAGGGTCAGACTGATTTGCATATGGCCATGTCAGAACTGGGGTGGTGGAGTGAGCTAAAGAATGATGATGGATTAAACCCAGATCAGTTGACTGGGGGTGAGTGTTTGATTTGCTCTAACGCTCCGTCCATCATCCCCTTTGGTATCGCTTATTCGCCCTAAGTTGGCAGGGTATGCCCAGACGTGGGTCCCTTGCTCACTTTGCCACTGGATTCAAGATAGCCTGGCTGATGAGGGTTTTGAACCCGAAACCGGTCCCAGGATGCTTGTTTCCGGTCCAGGGAAGACATGGCTTGGCAGTTCGGGCTGGACTGTTCCCATGAGGCACAGGGTCAGACTGATTTGCATATGGCCATGTCAGAACTGGGGTGGTGGAGTGAGCTAAAGAATGATGATGGATTAAACCCAGATCAGTTGACTGGGGGTCAGTGTTTGATTTGCTCTAACGCTCCGTCCATCATCCCCTTTGGTATCGCTTTATTCGCCCTAAGTTGGCAGGGTATGCCCAGACGTGGGTCCCTTGCTCACTTTGCCACTGGATTCAAGATAGCCTGGCTGATGAGGGTTTTGAATCCGAAACCGGTCCCAGGATGCTTGTTTCCGGTCCAGGGAAGAAATGGCTTGGCAGTTCGGGCTGGACTGTTCCCATGAGGCACAGGGTCAGACTGATTTGCATATGGCCATGTCAGAACTGGGGTGGTGGAGTGAGCTAAAGAATGATGATGGATTAAACCCAGATCAGTTGACTGGGGGTGAGTGTTTGATTTGCTCTAACGCTCCGTCCATCATCCCCTTTGGTATCGCTTTATTCGCCCTAAGTTAGCAGGGTATGCCCAGACGTGGGTCCCTTGCGCACTTTGCCACTGGATTCAAGATAGCCTGGCTGATGAGGGTTTTGAACCCGAAACCGGTCCCAGGATGCTTGTTTCCGGTCCAGGGAAGACATGGCTTGGCAGTTCGGGCTGGACTGTTCCCATGAGGCACAGGGTCAGACTGATTTGCATATGGCCATGTCAGAACTGGGGTGCTGGAGTGAGCTAAAGAATGATGATGGATTAAACCCAGATCAGTTGACTGGGGGTGAGTGTTTGATTTGCTCTAACGCTCCGTCCATCATCCCCTTTGGTATCGCTTTATTCGCCCTAAGTTGGCAGGGTATGCCCAGACGTGGGTCCCTTGCTCACTTTGCCACTGGATTCAAGATAGCCTGGCTGATGAGGGTTTTGAACCCGAAACCGGTCCCTGGATGCGTGTTTCCGGTCCAGGGAAGACATGGCTTGGCAGTTCGGGCTGGACTGTTCCCATGAGGCACAGGGTCAGACTGATTTGCATATGGCCATGTCAGAACTGGGGTGGTGGAGTGAGCTAAAGAATGATGATGGATTAAACCCAGATCAGTTGACTGGGGGTGAGTGTTTGATTTGCTCTAACGCTCCGTCCATCATCCCCTTTGGTATCGCTTTATTCGCCCTAAGTTGGCAGGGTATGCCCAGACGTGGGTCCCTTGCTCACTTTGCCACTGGATTCAAGATAGCCTGGCTGATGAGGGTTTTGAACCCGAAACCGGTCCCAGGATGCTTGTTTCCGGTCCAGGGAAGACATGGCTTGGCAGTTCGGGCTGGACTGTTCCCATGAGGCACAGGGTCAGACTGATTTGCATATGGCCATGTCAGAACTGGGGTGGTGGAGTGAGCTAAAGAATGATGATGGATTAAACCCAGATCAGTTGACTGGGGGTGAGTGTTTGATTTGCTCTAACGCTCCGTCCATCATCCCCTTTGGTATCGCTTTATTCGCCCTAAGTTGGCAGGGTATGCCCAGACGTGGGTCCCTTGCTCACTTTGCCACTGGATTCAAGATAGCCTGGCTGATGAGGGTTTTGAACCCGAAACCGGTCCCAGGATGCTTGTTTCCGGTCCAGGGAAGACATGGCTTGGCAGTTCGGGCTGGACTGTTCCCATGAGGCACAGGGTCAGACTGATTTGCATATGGCCATGTCAGAACTGGGGTGGTGGAGTGAGCTAAAGAATGATGATGGATTAAACCCAGATCAGTTGACTGGGGGTGAGTGTTTGATTTGCTCTAACGCTCCGTCCATCATCCCCTTTGGTATCGCTTTATTCGCCCTAAGTTGGCAGGGTATGCCCAGACGTGGGTCCCTTGCTCACTTTGCCACTGGATTCAAGATAGCCTGGCTGATGAGGGTTTTGAACCCGAAACCGGTCCCAGGATGCTTGTTTCCGGTCCAGGGAAGACATGGCTTGGCAGTTCGGGCTGGACTGTTCCCATGAGGCACAGGGTCAGACTGATTTGCATATGGCCATGTCAAAACTGGGGTGGTGGAGTGAGCTAAAGAATGATGATGGATTAAACCCAGATCAGTTGACTGGGGGTGAGTGTTTGATTTGCTCTAACGCTCCGTCCATCATCCCCTTTGGTATCGCTTTATTCGCCCTAAGTTGGCAGGGTATGCCCAGACGTGGGTCCCTTGCTCACTTTGCCACTGGATTCAAGATAGCCTGGCTGATGAGGGTTTTGAACCCGAAACCGGTCCCAGGATGCTTGTTTCCGGTCCAGGGAAGACATGGCTTGGCAGTTCGGGCTGGACTGTTCCCATGAGGCACAGGGTCAGACTGATTTGCATATGGCCATGTCAGAACTGGGGTGGTGGAGTGAGCTAAAGAATGATGATGGATTAAACCCAGATCAGTTGACTGGGGGTGAGTGTTTGATTTGCTCTAACGCTCCGTCCATCATCCCCTTTGGTATCGCTTTATTCGCCCTAAGTTGGCAGGGTATGCCCAGACGTGGGTCCCTTGCTCACTTTGCCACTGGATTCAAGATAGCCTGGCTGATGAGGGTTTTGAACCCGAAACCGGTCCCAGGATGCTTGTTTCCGGTCCAGGGAAGACATGGCTTGGCAGTTCGGGCTGGACTGTTCCCATGAGGCACAGGGTCAGACTGATTTGCATATGGCCATGTCAGAACTGGGGTGGTGGAGTGAGCTAAAGAATGATGATGGATTAAACCCAGATCAGTTGACTGGGGGTGAGTGTTTGATTTGCTCTAACGCTCCGTCCATCATCCCCTTTGGTATCGCTTTATTCGCCCTAAGTTGGCAGGGTATGCCCAGACGTGGGTCCCTTGCTCACTTTGCCACTGGATTCAAGATAGCCTGGCTGATGAGGGTTTTGAACCCGAAACCGGTCCCAGGATGCTTGTTTCCAGTCCAGGGAAGACATGGCTTGGCAGTTCGGGCTGGACTGTTCCCATGAGGCACAAGGTCAGACTGATTTGCATATGGCCATGTCAGAACTGGGGTGGTGGAGTGAGCTAAAGAATGATGATGGATTAAACCCAGATCAGTTGACTGGGGGTGAGTGTTTGATTTGCTCTAACGCTCCGTCCATCATCCCCTTTGGTATCGCTTTATTCGCCCCTAAGTTGGCAGGGTATGCCCAGACGTGGGTCCCTTGCTCACTTTGCCACTGGATTCAAGATAGCCTGGCTGATGAGGGTTTTGAACCCGAAACCGGTCCCAGGATGCTTGTTTCCGGTCCAGGGAAGACATGGCTTGGCAGTTCGGGCTGGACTGTTCCCATGAGGCACAGGGTCAGACTGATTTGCATATGGCCATGTCAGAACTGGGGTGGTGGAGTGAGCTAAAGAATGATGATGGATTAAACCCAGATCAGTTGACTGGGGGTGAGTGTTTGATTTGCTCTAACGCTCCGTCCATCATCCCCTTTGGTATCGCTTTATTCGCCCTAAGTTGGCAGGGTATGCCCAGACGTGGGTCCCTTGCTCACTTTGCCACTGGATTCAAGATAGCCTGGCTGATGAGGGTTTTGAACCCGAAACCGGTCCCAGGATGCTTGTTTCCGTCCAGGGAAGACATGGCTTGGCAGTTCGGGCTGGACTGTTCCCATGAGGCACAGGGTCAGACTGATTTGCATATGGCCATGTCAGAACTGGGGTGGTGGAGTGAGCTAAAGAATGATGATGGATTAAACCCAGATCAGTTGACTGGGGGTGAGTGTTTGATTTGCTCTAACGCTCCGTCCATCATCCCCTTTGGTATCGCTTTATTCGCCCTAAGTTGGCAGGGTATGCCCAGACGTGGGTCCCTTGCTCACTTTGCCACTGGATTCAAGATAGCCTGGCTGATGAGGGTTTTGAACCCGAAACCGGTCCCAGGATGCTTGTTTCCGGTCCAGGGAAGACATGGCTTGGCAGTTCGGGCTGGACTGTTCCCATGAGGCACAGGGTCAGACTGATTTGCATATGGCCATGTCAGAACTGGGGTGGTGGAGTGAGCTAAAGAATGATGATGGATTAAACCCAGATCAGTTGACTGGGGGTGAGTGTTTGATTTGCTCTAACGCTCCGTCCATCATCCCCTTTGGTATCGCTTTATTCGCCCCTAAGTTGGCAGGGTATGCCCAGACGTGGGTCCCTTGCTCACTTTGCCACTGGATTCAAGATAGCCTGGCTGATGAGGGTTTTGAACCCGAAACCGGTCCCAGGATGCTTGTTTCCGGTCCAGGGAAGACATGGCTTGGCAGTTCGGGCTGGACTGTTCCCATGAGGCACAGGGTCAGACTGATTTGCATATGGCCATGTCAGAACTGGGGTGGTGGAGTGAGCTAAAGAATGATGATGGATTAAACCCAGATCAGTTGACTGGGGGTGAGTGTTTGATTTGCTCTAACGCTCCGTCCATCATCCCCTTTGGTATCGCTTTATTCGCCCTAAGTTGGCAGGGTATGCCCAGACGTGGGTCCCTTGCTCACTTTGCCACTGGATTCAAGATAGCCTGGCTGATGAGGGTTTTGAACCCGAAACCGGTCCCAGGATGCTTGTTTCCGGTCCAGGGAAGACATGGCTTGGCAGTTCGGGCTGGACTGTTCCCATGAGGCACAGGGTCAGACTGATTTGCATATGGCCATGTCAGAACTGGGGTGGTGGAGTGAGCTAAAGAATGATGATGGATTAAACCCAGATCAGTTGACTGGGGGTGAGTGTTTGATTTGCTCTAACGCTCCGTCCATCATCCCCTTTGGTATCGCTTTATTCGCCCTAAGTTGGCAGGGTATGCCCAGACGTGGGTCCCTTGCTCACTTTGCCACTGGATTCAAGATAGCCTGGCTGATGAGGGTTTTGAACCCGAAACCGGTCCCAGGATGCTTGTTTCCGGTCCAGGGAAGACATGGCTTGGCAGTTCGGGCTGGACTGTTCCCATGAGGCACAGGGTCAGACTGATTTGCATATGGCCATGTAAGAACTGGGGTGGTGGAGTGAGCTAAAGAATGATGATGGATTAAACCCAGATCAGTTGACTGGGGTGAGTGTTTGATTTGCTCTAACGCTCCGTCCATCATCCCCTTTGGTATCGCTTTATTCGCCCTAAGTTGGCAGGGTATGCCCAGACGTGGGTCCCTTGCTCACTTTGCCACTGGATTCAAGATAGCCTGGCTGATGAGGGTTTTGAACCCGAAACCGGTCCCAGGATGCTTGTTTCCGGTCCAGGGAAGACATGGCTTGGCAGTTCGGGCTGGACTGTTCCCATGAGGCACAGGGTCAGACTGATTTGCATATGGCCATGTCAGAACTGGGGTGGTGGAGTGAGCTAAAGAATGATGATGGATTAAACCCAGATCAGTTGACTGGGGGTGAGTGTTTGATTTGCTCTAACGCTCCGTCCATCATCCCCTTTGGTATCGCTTTATTCGCCCTAAGTTGGCAGGGTATGCCCAGACGTGGGTCCCTTGCTCACTTTGCCACTGGATTCAAGATAGCCTGGCTGATGAGGGTTTTGAACCCGAAACCGGTCCCAGGATGCTTGTTTCCGGTCCAGGGAAGACATGGCTTGGCAGTTCGGGCTGGACTGGACTGTTCCCATGAGGCACAGGGTCAGACTGATTTGCATATGGCCATGTCAGAACTGGGGTGGTGGAGTGAGCTAAAGAATGATGATGGATTAAACCCAGATCAGTTGACTGGGGGTGAGTGTTTGATTTGCTCTAACGCTCCGTCCATCATCCCCTTTGGTATCGCTTTATTCGCCCTAAGTTGGCAGGGTATGCCCAGACGTGGGTCCCTTGCTCACTTTGCCACTGGATTCAAGATAGCCTGGCTGATGAGGGTTTTGAACCGAAACCGGTCCCAGGATGCTTGTTTCCGGTCCAGGGAAGACATGGCTTGGCAGTTCGGGCTGGACTGTTCCCATGAGGCACAGGGTCAGACTGATTTGCATATGGCCATGTCAGAACTGGGGTGGTGGAGTGAGCTAAAGAATGATGATGGATTAAACCCAGATCAGTTGACTGGGGGTGAGTGTTTGATTTGCTCTAACGCTCCGTCCATCATCCCCTTTGGTATCGCTTTATTCGCCCTAAGTTGGCAGGGTATGCCCAGACGTGGGTCCCTTGCTCACTTTGCCACTGGATTCAAGATAGCCTGGCTGATGAGGGTTTTGAACCCGAAACCGGTCCCAGGATGCTTGTTTCCGGTCCAGGGAAGACATGGCTTGGCAGTTCGGGCTGGACTGTTCCCATGAGGCACAGGGTCAGACTGATTTGCATATGGCCATGTCAGAACTGGGGTGGTGGAGTGAGCTAAAGAATGATGATGGATTAAACCCAGATCAGTTGACTGGGGGAGAGTGTTTGATTTGCTCTTAACGCTCCGTCCATCATCCCCTTTGGTATCGCTTTATTCGCCCTAAGTTGGCAGGGTATGCCCAGACGTGGGTCCCTTGCTCACTTTGCCACTGGATTCAAGATAGCCTGGCTGATGAGGGTTTTGAACCCGAAACCGGTCCCAGGATGCTTGTTTCCGGTCCAGGGAAGACATGGCTTGGCAGTTCGGGCTGGACTGTTCCCATGAGGCACAGGGTCAGACTGATTTGCATATGGCCATGTCAGAACTGGGGTGGTGGAGTGAGCTAAAGAATGATGATGGATTAAACCCAGATCAGTTGACTGGGGGTGAGTGTTTGATTTGCTCTAATGCTCCGTCCATCATCCCCTTTGGTATCGCTTTATTCGCCCTAAGTTGGCAGGGAATGCCCAGACGTGGGTCCCTTGCTCACTTTGCCACTGGATTCAAGATAGCCTGGCTGATGAGGGTTTTGAACCCGAAACCGGTCCCAGGATGCTTGTTTCCGGTCCAGGGAAGACATGGCTTGGCAGTTCGGGCTGGACTGTTCCCATGAGGCACAGGGTCAGACTGATTTGCATATGGCCATGTCAGAACTGGGGTGGTGGAGTGAGCTAAAGAATGATGATGGATTAAACCCAGATCAGTTGACTGGGGGTGAGTGTTTGATTTGCTCTAACGCTCCGTCCATCATCCCCTTTGGTATCGCTTTATTCGCCCTAAGTTGGCAGGGTATGCCCAGACGTGGGTCCCTTGCTCACTTTGCCACTGGATTCAAGATAGCCTGGCTGATGAGGGTTTTGAACCCGAAACCGGTCCCCAGGATGCTTGTTTCCGGTCCAGGGAAGACATGGCTTGGCAGTTCGGGCTGGACTGTTCCCATGAGGCACAGGGTCAGACTGATTTGCATATGGCCATGTCAGAACTGGGGTGGTGGAGTGAGCTAAAGAATGAAGATGGATTAAACCCAGATCAGTTGACTGGGGGTGAGTGTTTGATTTGCTCTAACGCTCCGTCCATCATCCCCTTTGGTATCGCTTTATTCGCCCTAAGTTGGCAGAGTATGCCCAGACGTGGGTCCCTTGCTCACTTTGCCACTGGATTCAAGATAGCCTGGCTGATGAGGGTTTTGAACCCGAAACCAGACCCAGGATGCTTGTTTCCGGTCCAGGGAAGACATGGCTTGGCAGTTCGGGCTGGACTGTTCCCATGAGGCACAGGGTCAGACTGATTTGCATATGGCCATGTCAGAACTGGGGTGGTGGAGTGAGCGAAAGAATGATGATGGATTAAACCCAGATCAGTTGACTGGGGGTGAGTGTTTGATTTGCTCTAACGCTCCGTCCATCATCCCCTTTGGTATCGCTTTATTCGCCCTAAGTTGGCAGGGTATGCCCAGACGTGGGTCCCTTGCTCACTTTGCCACTGGATTCAAGATAGCCTGGCTGATGAGGGTTTTGAACCCGAAACCGGTCCCAGGATGCTTTGTTTCCGGTCCAGGGAAGACATGGCTTGGCAGTTCGGGCTGGACTGTTCCCATGAGGCACAGGGTCAGACTGATTTGCATATGGCCATGTCAGAACTGGGGTGGTGGAGTGAGCTAAAGAATGATGATGGATTAAACCCAGATCAGTTGACTGGGGGTGAGTGTTTGATTTGCTCTAACGCTCCGTCCATCATCCCCTTTGGTATCGCTTTATTCGCCCTAAGTTGGCAGGGTATGCCCAGACGTGGGTCCCTTGCTCACTTTGCCACTGGATTCAAGATAGCCTGGCTGATGAGGGTTTTGAACCCGAAACCGGTCCCAGGATGCTTGTTTCCGGTCCAGGGAAGACATGGCTTGGCAGTTCGGGCTGGACTGTTCCCATGAGGCACAGGGTCAGACTGATTTGCATATGGCCATGTCAGAACTGGGGTGGTGGAGTGAGCTAAAGAATGATGATGGATTAAACCCAGATCAGTTGACTGGGGGTGAGTGTTTGATTTGCTCTAACGCTCCGTCCATCATCCCCTTTGGTATCGCTTTATTCGCACTAAGTTGGCAGGGTATGCCCAGACGTGGGTCCCTTGCTCACTTTGCCACTGGATTCAAGATAGCCTGGCTGATGAGGGTTTGAACCCGAAACCGGTCCCAGGATGCTTGTTTCCGAAGTCCAGGGAAGACATGGCTTGGCAGTTCGGGCTGGACTGTTCCCATGAGGCACAGGGTCAGACTGATTTGCATATGGCCATGTCAGAACTGGGGTGGTGGAGTGAGCTAAAGAATGATGATGGATTAAACCCAGATCAGTTGACTGGGGGTGAGTGTTTGATTTGCTCTAACGCTCCGTCCATCATCCCCTTTGGTATCGCTTTATTCGCCCTAAGTTGGCAGGGTATGCCCAGATGTGGGTCCCTTGCTCACTTTGCCACTGGATTCAAGATAGCCTGGCTGATGAGGGTTTTGAACCCGAAACCGGTCCCAGGATGCTTGTTTCCGGTCCAGGGAAGACATGGCTTGGCAGTTCGGGCTGGACTGTTCCCATGAGGCACAGGGTCAGACTGATTTGCATATGGCCATGTCAGAACTGGGGGTGGTGGAGTGAGCTAAAGAATGATGATGGATTAAACCCAGATCAGTTGACTGGGGGTGAGTGTTTGATTTGCTCTAACGCTCCGTCCATCATCCCCTTGGTATCGCTTTATTCGCCCTAAGTTGGCAGGGTATGCCCAGACGTGGGTCCCTTGCTCACTTTGCCACTGGATTCAAGATAGCCTGGCTGATGAGGGTTTTGAACCCGAAACCGGTCCCAGGATGCTTGTTTCCGGTCCAGGGAAGACATGGCTTGGCAGTTCGGGCTGGACTGTCCCCATGAGGCACAGGGTCAGACTGATTTGCATATGGCCATGTCAGAACTGGGGGTGGTGGAGTGAGCTAAAGAATGATGATGGATTAAACCCAGATCAGTTGACTGGGGGTGAGTGTTTGATTTGCTCTAACGCCTCCGTCCATCATCCCCTTTGGTATCGCTTTATTCGCCCCTAAGTTGGCAGGGTATGCCCCAGACGTGGGTCCCTTGCTCACTTTGCCACTGGATTCAAGATAGCCTGGCTGATGAGGGTTTTGAACCGAAACCGGTCCCAGGATGCTTGTTTCCGGTCCAGGGAAGACATGGCTGGCAGTTCGGGCTGGACTGTTCCCATGAGGCACAGGGTCAGACTGATTTGCATATGGCCATGTCGGAACTGGGGGTGGGAGTGAGCTAAAGAATGATGATGGATTAAACCCAGATCAGTTGACTGGGGTGAGTGTTTGATTTGCTCTAACGCTCCGTCCATCATCCCCTTTGGTATCGCTTTATTCGCCCTAAGTTGGCAGGGGTATGCCCAGACGTGGGTCCCTTGCTCACTTTGCCACTGGATTCAAGATAGCCTGGCTGATGAGGGTTTTGAACCCGAAACCGGTCCCAGGATGCTTGTTTCCGGTCCAGGGAAGACATGGCTTGGCAGTTCGGGCTGGACTGTTCCCATGAGGCACAGGGTCAGACTGATTTGCATATGGCCATGCCGTGAACCGGGTGGTGGAGTGAGCTGAAGAATGATGATGGATTAAACCCAGATCAGTTGACTGGGGGTGAGTGTTTGATTTGCTCTAACGCTCCGTCCATCATCCCCTTTGGTATCGCTTTTTATTCGCCCTAAGTTGGCAGGGGAAGGTGCCCAGACGTGGGTCCCTTGCTCACTTTGCCACTGGATTCAAGATAGCCTGGCTGATGAGGGTTTTTTTGGAACCCGAAACCGGTCCCAGGATGCTTGTTTCCGGGGTCCAGGGAAGACATGGCTTGGCAGTTCGGGCTGGACTGTTCCCATGAGGCACAGGGTCAGACTGATTTGCATATGGCCATGTCAGAACTGGGGTGGTGGAGTGAGCTAAAGAATGATGATGGATTAAACCCAGATCAGTTGACTGGGGGTGAGTGTTTGACTGGCTCCTAACGCTCCGCCCATCATCCCCTTTGGTATCGCTTATTCGCCCTAAGTTGGCAGGGTATGCCCAGACGTGGGTCCCTTGCTCATCTCTAAGCCACTGGATCTCAAGACAGCCTGGCTGATGAGGGTTTTGAACGCCGAAACCGGTCCCAGGATGCTTGTTTCCGGGTCCAGGGAAGACATGGCTTGGCAGTTCGGGCTGGACTGTTCCCATGAGGCACAGGGTCAGACTGACTGGCATATGGCCATGTCAGAACTGCGGTGGTGGAGTGAGCCAAAGAATGATGATGGATTAAACCCAGATCAGTTGACTGGGGGTGAGTGTTTGATTTGCCTCTAACGCTCCGTCCATCATCCCCTTTGGTATCGCTTTATTCCGCCCTGCTGGCAGGGGTATGCCCAGACGTGGGTCCCTTGCTCACTTTGCCACTGGATTCAAGATAGCCTGGCTGATGAGGGTTTTGAACCCGGAACCGGTCCCAGGATGCTTGTTTCCGGAGTCCAGGGAAGACATGGCTTGGCAGTCTTCGGGCTGGACTGTTCCCATGAGGCACAGGGTCAGACTGATTTGCATATGCAGCCATGTCAGAACTGCGGTGGTGGAGTGAGCTGAAGAATGATTGGCTGGATTAAACCCAGATCAGTTGACTGGGGGTGAGTGTTTGATCTGCTCTAACGCTCCGTCCATCATCCCCTTTGGTGTCGCTTTATTCGCCCTAAGTTGGCAGGGTATGCCCAGACGTGGGTCCCTTGCTCACTTTGCCACTGGATCCAAGATAGCCTGGCTGATGAGGGTTTTGAACCCGAAACCGGTCCCAGGATGCTTGTTTCCGGTCCAGGGAAGACATGGCTTGGCAGTTCGGGCTGGACTGTTCCCATGAGGCACAGGGTCAGACTGATTTGCATATGGCCATGTCTGAACTGGGGTGGTGGAGTGAGCTAAAGAATGATGATGGATTAAACCCAGATCAGTTGACTGGGGGTGAGTGTTTGATTTGCTCTAACGCTCCGTCCATCATCCCCTTTGGTATCGCTTTGTTCGCCCTAAGTTGGCAGGGTATGCCCAGACGTGGGTCCCTTGCTCACTTTGCCACTGGATTCAAGATAGCCTGGCTGATGAGGGTTTTGAACCCGAAACCGGTCCCAGGATGCTTGTTTCCGGTCCAGGGAAGACATGGCTTGGCAGTTCGGGCTGGACTGTTCCCATGAGGCACAGGGTCAGACTGATTTGCATATGGCCATGTCTGAACTGGGGTGGTGGAGTGAGCTAAAGAATGATGATGGATTAAACCCAGATCAGTTGACTGGGGGTGAGTGTTTGATTTGCTCTAACGCTCCGTCCATCATCCCCTTTGGTATCGCTTTGTTCGCCCTAAGTTGGCAGGGTATGCCCAGACGTGGGTCCCTTGCTCACTTTGCCACTGGATTCAAGATAGCCTGGCTGATGAGGGTTTTGAACCCGAAACCGGTCCCAGGATGCTTGTTTCCGGTCCAGGGAAGACATGGCTTGGCAGTTCGGGCTGGACTGTTCCCATGAGGCACAGGGTCAGACTGATTTGCATATGGCCATGTCTGAACTGGGGTGGTGGAGTGAGCTAAAGAATGATGATGGATTAAACCCAGATCAGTTGACTGGGGGTGAGTGTTTGATTTGCTCTAACGCTCCGTCCATCATCCCCTTTGGTATCGCTTTGTTCGCCCTAAGTTGGCAGGGTATGCCCAGACGTGGGTCCCTTGCTCACTTTGCCACTGGATTCAAGATAGCCTGGCTGATGAGGGTTTTGAACCCGAAACCGGTCCCAGGATGCTTGTTTCCGGTCCAGGGAAGACATGGCTTGGCAGTTCGGGCTGGACTGTTCCCATGAGGCACAGGGTCAGACTGATTTGCATATGGCCATGTCTGAACTGGGGTGGTGGAGTGAGCTAAAGAATGATGATGGATTAAACCCAGATCAGTTGACTGGGGGTGAGTGTTTGATTTGCTCTAACGCTCCGTCCATCATCCCCTTTGGTATCGCTTTGTTCGCCCTAAGTTGGCAGGGTATGCCCAGACGTGGGTCCCTTGCTCACTTTGCCACTGGATTCAAGATAGCCTGGCTGATGAGGGTTTTGAACCCGAAACCGGTCCCAGGATGCTTGTTTCCGGTCCAGGGAAGACATGGCTTGGCAGTTCGGGCTGGACTGTTCCCATGAGGCACAGGGTCAGACTGATTTGCATATGGCCATGTCTGAACTGGGGTGGTGGAGTGAGCTAAAGAATGATGATGGATTAAACCCAGATCAGTTGACTGGGGGTGAGTGTTTGATTTGCTCTAACGCTCCGTCCATCATCCCCTTTGGTATCGCTTTGTTCGCCCTAAGTTGGCAGGGTATGCCCAGACGTGGGTCCCTTGCTCACTTTGCCACTGGATTCAAGATAGCCTGGCTGATGAGGGTTTTGAACCCGAAACCGGTCCCAGGATGCTTGTTTCCGGTCCAGGGAAGACATGGCTTGGCAGTTCGGGCTGGACTGTTCCCATGAGGCACAGGGTCAGACTGATTTGCATATGGCCATGTCTGAACTGGGGTGGTGGAGTGAGCTAAAGAATGATGATGGATTAAACCCAGATCAGTTGACTGGGGGTGAGTGTTTGATTTGCTCTAACGCTCCGTCCATCATCCCCTTTGGTATCGCTTTGTTCGCCCTAAGTTGGCAGGGTATGCCCAGACGTGGGTCCCTTGCTCACTTTGCCACTGGATTCAAGATAGCCTGGCTGATGGATCAGTTGACTGGGGGTGAGTGTTGATTTGCTCTTGCGCTCCGTCCATCATCCCCTTTGGTATCGCTTTATTCGCCCTAAGTTGGCAGGGTATGCCCAGACGTGGGTCCCTTGCTCACTTTGCCACTGGATTCAAGATAGCCTGGCTGATGAGGGTTTTGAACCCGAAACCGGTCCCAGGATGCTTGTTTCCGGTCCAGGAAGACATGGCTTGGCAGTTCGGGCTGGACTGTTCCCATGAGGCACAGGGTCAGACTGATTTGCATATGGCCATGTCAGAACTGGGTGGTGGAGTGAGCTAAAGAATGATGATGGATTAAACCCAGATCAGTTGACTGGGGGTGAGTGTTTGATTTGCTCTAACGCTCCGTCCATCATCCCCTTTGGTAGCTCGCTTTATTCGCCCTAAGTTGGCAGGGTATGCCCAGACGTGGGTCCCTTGCTCACTTTGCCACTGGATTCAAGATAGCCTGGCTGATGGGGGTTTGAACCCGAAACCGGTCCCAGGATGCTTGTTTCCGGTCCAGGGAAGACATGGCTTGGCAGTTCGGGCTGGACTGTTCCCATGAGGCACAGGGTCAGACTGATTTGCATATGGCCATGTCAGAACTGGGGTGGTGGAGTGAGCTAAAGAATGATGATGGATTAAACCCAGATCAGTTGACTGGGGGTGAGTGTTTGATTTGCTCTAACGCTCCGTCCATCATCCCCTTTGGTATCGCTTTATTCGCCCTAAGTTGGCAGGGTATGCCCAGACGTGGGTCCCTTGCTCACTTTGCCACTGGATTCAAGATAGCCTGGCTGATGAGGGTTTTGAACCCGAAACCGGTCCCAGGATGCTTGTTTCCGGTCTAGGGAAGACATGGCGTGGCAGTTCGGCTGGACTGTTCCCATGAGGCACAGGGTCAGACTGATTTGCATATGGCCATGTCAGAACTGGGGTGGTGGAGTGAGCTAAAGAATGATGATGGATTAAACCCAGATCAGTTGACTGGGGGTGAGTGTTTGATTTGCTCTAACGCTCCGTCCATCATCCCCTTTGGTATCGCTTTATTCGCCCTAAGTTGGCAGGGTATGCCCAGACGTGGGTCCCTTGCTCACTTTGCCACTGGATTCAAGATAGCCAGGCTGATGAGGGTTTTGAACCCGAAACCGGTCCCAGGATGCTTGTTTCCGGTCCAGGGAAGGCATGGCTTGGCAGTTCGGGCTGGACTGTTCCCATGAGGCACAGGGTCAGACTGATTTGCATATGGCCATGTCAGAACTGGGGTGGTGGAGTGAGCTAAAGAATGATGATGGATTAAACCCAGATCAGTTGACTGGGGGTGAGTGTTTGATTTGCTCTAACGCTCCGTCCATCATCCCCTTTGGTATCGCTTTATTCGCCCTAAGTTGGCAGGGTATGCCTAGACGTGGGTCCCTTGCTCACTTTGCCACTGGATTCAAGATAGACTGGCTGATGACGGTTTTGAACCCGAAACCGGTCCCAGGATGCTTGTTTCCGGTCCAGGGAAGACATGGCTTGACAGTTCGGGCTGGACTGTTCCCATGAGGCACAGGGTCAGACTGATTTGCATATGGCCATGTCAGAACTGGGGTGGTGGAGTGAGCTAAAGAATGATGATGGATTAAACCCAGATCAGTTGACTGGGGATGAGTGTTTGATTTGCTCTAACGCTCCGTCCATCATCCCCTTTGGTATCGCTTTATTCGCCCTAAGTTGGCAGGGTATGCCCAGACGTGGGTCCCTTGCTCACTTTGCCACTGGATTCAAGATAGCCTGGCTGATGAGGGTTTTGAACCCGAAACCGGTCCCAGGATTCTTGTTTCCGGTCCAGGGAAGACATGGCTTGGCAGTTCGGGCTGGACTGTTCCCATGAGGCACAGGGTCAGACTGATTTGCATATGGCCATGTCAGAACTGGGGTTGTGGAGTGAGCTAAAGAATGATGATGGATTAAACCCTGATCAGTTGACTGGGGGTGAGTGTTTGATTTGCTCTAACGCTCCGTCCATCATCCCCTTTGGTATCGCTTTATTCGCCCTAAGTTGGCAGGGTATGCCCAGACGTGGGTCCCTTGCTCACTTTGCCACTGGATTCAAGATAGCCTGGCTGATGAGGGTTTTGAACCCGAAACCGGTCCCAGGATGCTTGTTTCCGGTCCAGGGAAGACATGGCTTGGCAGTTCGGGCTGGACTGTTCCCATGAGGCACAGGGTCAGACTGATTTGCATATGGCCATGTCAGAACTGGGGTGGTGGAGTGAGCTAAAGAATGATGATGGATTAAACCCAGATCAGTTGACTGGGGGTGAGTGTTTGATTTGCTCTAACGCTCCGTCCATCATCCCCTTTAGTATCGCTTTATTCGCCCTAAGTTGGCAGGGTATGCCCAGACGTGGGTCCCTTGCTCACTTTGCCACTGGATTCAAGATAGCCTGGCTGATGAGGGTTTTGAACCCGAAACCGGTCCCAGGATGCTTGTTTCCGGTCCAGGGAAGACATGGCTTGGCAGTTCGGGCTGGACTGTTCCCATGAGGCACAGGGTCAGACTGATTTGCATATGGCCATGTCAGAACTGGGGTGGTGGAGTGAGCTAAAGAATGATGATGGATTAAACCCAGATCAGTTGACTGGGGGTGAGTGTTTGATTTGCTCTAACGCTCCGTCCATCATCCCCTTTGGTATCGCTTTATTCGCCCTAAGTTGGCAGGGTATGCCCAGACGTGGGTCCCTTGCTCACTTTGCCACTGGATTCAAGATAGCCTGGCTGATGAGGGTTTTGAACCCGAAACCGGTCCCAGGATGCTTGTTTCCGGTCCAGGGAAGACATGGCTTGGCAGTTCGGGCTGGACTGTTCCCATGAGGCACAGGGTCAGACTGATTTGCATATGGCCATGTCAGAACTGGGGTTGTGGAGTGAGCTAAAGAATGATGATGGATTAAACCCAGATCAGTTGACTGGGGGTGAGTGTTTGATTTGCTCTAACGCTCCGTCCATCATCCCCTTTGGTATCGCTTTATTCGCCCTAAGTTGGCAGGGTATGCCCAGACGTGGGTCCCTTGCTCACTTTGCCACTGGATTCAAGATAGCCTGGCTGATGAGGGTTTTGAACCCGAAACCGGTCCCAGGATGCTTGTTTCCGGTCCAGGGAAGACATGGCTTGGCAGTTCGGGCTGGACTGTTCCCATGAGGCACAGGGTCAGACTGATTTGCATATGGCCATGTCAGAACTGGGGTGGTGGAGTGAGCTAAAGAATGATGATGGATTAAACCCAGATCAGTTGACTGGGGGTGAGTGTTTGATTTGCTCTAACGCTCCGTCCATCATCCCCTTTAGTATCGATTTATTCGCCCTAAGTTGGCAGGGTATGCCCAGACGTGGGTCCCTTGCTCACTTTGCCACTGGATTCAAGATAGCCTGGCTGATGAGGGTTTTGAACCCGAAACCGGTCCCAGGATGCTTGTTTCCGGTCCAGGGAAGACATGGCTTGGCAGTTCGGGATGGACTGTTCCCATGAGGCACAGGGTCAGACTGATTTGCATATGGCCATGTCAGAACTGGGGTGGTGGAGTGAGCTAAAGAATGATGATGGATTAAACCCAGATCAGTTGACTGGGGGTGAGTGTTTGATTTGCTCTAACGCTCCGTCCATCATCCCCTTTGGTATCGCTTTATTCGCCCTAAGTTGGCAGGGTATGCCCAGACGTGGGTCCCTTGCTCACTTTACCACTGGATTCAAGATAGCCTGGCTGATGAGGGTTTTGAACCCGAAACCGGTCCCAGGATGCTTGTTTCCGGTCCAGGGAAGACATGGCTTGGCAGTTCGGGCTGGACTGTTCCCATGAGGCACAGGGTCAGACTGATTTGCATATGGCCATGTCAGAATTGGGGTGGTGGAGTGAGCTAAAGAATGATGATGGATTAAACCCAGATCAGTTGACTGGGGGTGAGTGTTTGATTTGCTCTAACGCTCCGTGCATCATCCCCTTTGGTATCGCTTTATTCGCCCTAAGTTGGCAGGGTATGCCCAGACGTGGGTCCCTTGCTCACTTTGCCACTGGATTCAAGATAGCCTGGCTGATGAGGGTTTTGAACCCGAAACCGGTCCCAGGATGCTTGTTTCCGGTCCAGGGAAGACATGGCTTGGCAGTTTGGGCTGGACTGTTCCCCATGAGGCACAGGGTCAGACTGATTTGCATATGGCCATGTCAGAACTGGGGTGGTGGAGTGAGCTAAAGAATGATGATGGATTAAACCCAGATCAGTTGACTGGGGGTGAGTGTTTGATTTGCTCTAACGCTCCGTCCATCATCCCCTTTGGTATCGCTTTATTCGCCCTAAGTTGGCAGGGTATGCCCAGACGTGGGTCCCTTGCTCACTTTGCCACTGGATTCAAGATAGCCTGGCTGATGAGGGTTTTGAACCCGAAACCGGTCCCAGGATGCTTGTTTCCGGTCCAGGGAAGACATGGCTTGGCAGTTCGGGCTGGACTGTTCCCATGAGGCACAGGGTCAGACTGATTTGCATATGGCCATGTCAGAATTGGGTGGTGGAGTGAGCTAAAGAATGATGATGGATTAAACCCAGATCAGTTGACTGGTGGTGAGTGTTTGATTTGCTCTAACGCTCCGTCCATCATCCCCTTTGGTATCGCTTTATTCGCCCTAAGTTGGCAGGGTATGCCCAGACGTGGGTCCCTTGCTCACTTTGCCACTGGATTCAAGATAGCCTGGCTGATGAGGGTTTTGAACCCGAAACCGCTCCCAGGATGCTTGTTTCCGGTCCAGGGAAGACATGGCTTGGCAGTTCGGGCTGGACTGTTCCCATGAGGCACAGGGTCAGACTGATTTGCATATGGCCATGTCAGAACTGGGGTGGTGGAGTGAGCTAAAGAATGATGATGGATTAAACCCAGATCAGTTGACTGGGGGTGAGTGTTTGATTTGCTCTAACGCTCCGTCCATCATCCCCTTTGGTATCGCTTTATTCGCCCTAAGTTGGCAGGGTATGCCCAGACGTGGGTCCCTTGCTCACTTTGCCACTAGATTCAAGATAGCCTGGCTGATGAGGGTTTTGAACCCGAAACCGGTCCCAGGATGCTTGTTTCCGGTCCAGGGAAGACATGGCTTGGCAGTTCGGGCTGGACTGTTCCCATGAGGCACAGGGTCAGACTGATTTGCATATGGCCATGTCAGAACAGGGGTGGTGGAGTGAGCTAAAGAATGATGATGGATTAAACCCAGATCAGTTGACTGGGGGTGAGTGTTTGATTTGCTCTAACGCTCCGTCCATCATCCCCTTTGGTATCGCTTTATTCGCCCTAAGTTGGCAGGGTATGCCCAGACGTGGGTCCCTTGCTCACTTTGCCACTGGATTCAAGATAGCCTGGCTGATGAGGGTTTTGAACCCGAAACCGGTCCCAGGATGCTTGTTTCCGGTCCAGGGAAGACATGGCTTGGCAGTTCGTGCTGGTCTGTTCCCATGAGGCACAGGGTCAGACTGATTTGCATATGGCCATGTCAGAACTGGGGTGGTGGAGTGAGCTAAAGAATGATGATGGATTAAACCCAGATCAGTTGACTGGGGGTGAGTGTTTGATTTGCTCTAACGCTCCGTCCATCATCCCCTTTGGTATCGCTTTATTCGCCCTAAGTTGGCAGGGTATGCCCAGACGTGGGTCCCTTGCTCACTTTGCCACTGGATTCAAGATAGCCTGGCTGATGAGGGTTTTGAACCCGAAACCGGTCCCAGGATGCTTGTTTCCGGTCCAGGGAAGACATGGCTTGGCAGTTCGGGCTGGACTGTTCCCATGAGGCACAGGGTCAGACTGATTTGCATATGGCCATGTCAGAACTGGGGTGGTGGAGTGAGCTAAAGAATGATGATGGATTAAACCCAGATCAGTTGACTGGGGGTGAGTGTTTGATTTGCTCTAACGCTCCGTCCATCATCCCCTTTGGTATCGCTTTATTCGCCCTAAGTTGGCAGGGTATGCCCAGACGTGGGTCCCTTGCTCACTTTGCCACTGGATTCAAGATAGCCTGGCTGATGAGGGTTTTGAACCCGAAACCGGTCCCAGGATGCTTGTTTCCGGTCCAGGGAAGACATGGCTTGGCAGTTCGGGCTGGACTGTTCCCATGAGGCACAGGGTCAGACTGATTTGCATATGGCCATGTCAGAACTGGGGTGGTGGAGTGAGCTAAAGAATGATGATGGATTAAACCCAGATCAGTTGACTGGGGGTGAGTGTTTGATTTGCTCTAACGCTCCGTCCATCATCCCCTTTGGTATCGCTTTATTCGCCCTAAGTTGGCAGGGTATGCCCAGACGTGGGTCCCTTGCTCACTTTGCCACTGGATTCAAGATAGCCTGGCTGATGAGGGTTTTGAACCCGAAACCGGTCCCAGGATGCTTGTTTCCGGTCCAGGGAAGACATGGCTTGGCAGTTCGGGCTGGACTGTTCCCATGAGGCACAGGGTCAGACTGATTTGCATATGGCCATGTCAGAACTGGGGTGGTGGAGTGAGCTAAAGAATGATGATGGATTAAACCCAGATCAGTTGACTGGGGGTGAGTGTTTGATTTGCTCTAACGCTCCGTCCATCATCCCCTTTGGTATCGCTTTATTCGCCCTAAGTTGGCAGGGTATGCCCAGACGTGGGTCCCTTGCTCACTTTGCCACTGGATTCAAGATAGCCTGGCTGATGAGGGTTTTGAACCCGAAACCGGTCCCAGGATGCTTGTTTCCGGTCCAGGGAAGACATGGCTTGGCAGTTCGGGCTGGACTGTTCCCATGAGGCACAGGGTCAGACTGATTTGCATATGGCCATGTCAGAACTGGGGTGGTGGAGTGAGCTAAAGAATGATGATGGATTAAACCCAGATCAGTTGACTGGGGGTGAGTGTTTGATTTGCTCTAACGCTCCGTCCATCATCCCCTTTGGTATCGCTTTATTCGCCCTAAGTTGGCAGGGTATGCCCAGACGTGGGTCCCTTGCTCACTTTGCCACTGGATTCAAGATAGCCTGGCTGATGAGGGTTTTGAACCCGAAACCGGTCCCAGGATGCTTGTTTCCGGTCCAGGGAAGACATGGCTTGGCAGTTCGGGCTGGACTGTTCCCATGAGGCACAGGGTCAGACTGATTTGCATATGGCCATGTCAGAACTGGGGTGGTGGAGTGAGCTAAAGAATGATGATGGATTAAACCCAGATCAGTTGACTGGGGGTGAGTGTTTGATTTGCTCTAACGCTCCGTCCATCATCCCCTTTGGTATCGCTTTATTCGCCCTAAGTTGGCAGGGTATGCCCAGACGTGGGTCCCTTGCTCACTTTGCCACTGGATTCAAGATAGCCTGGCTGATGAGGGTTTTGAACCCGAAACCGGTCCCAGGATGCTTGTTTCCGGTCCAGGGAAGACATGGCTTGGCAGTTCGGGCTGGACTGTTCCCATGAGGCACAGGGTCAGACTGATTTGCATATGGCCATGTCAGAACTGGGGTGGTGGAGTGAGCTAAAGAATGATGATGGATTAAACCCAGATCAGTTGACTGGGGGTGAGTGTTTGATTTGCTCTAACGCTCCGTCCATCATCCCCTTTGGTATCGCTTTATTCGCCCTAAGTTGGCAGGGTATGCCCAGACGTGGGTCCCTTGCTCACTTTGCCACTGGATTCAAGATAGCCTGGCTGATGAGGGTTTTGAACCCGAAACCGGTCCCAGGATGCTTGTTTCCGGTCCAGGGAAGACATGGCTTGGCAGTTCGGGCTGGACTGTTCCCATGAGGCACAGGGTCAGACTGATTTGCATATGGCCATGTCAGAACTGGGGTGGTGGAGTGAGCTAAAGAATGATGATGGATTAAACCCAGATCAGTTGACTGGGGGTGAGTGTTTGATTTGCTCTAACGCTCCGTCCATCATCCCCTTTGGTATCGCTTTATTCGCCCTAAGTTGGCAGGGTATGCCCAGACGTGGGTCCCTTGCTCACTTTGCCACTGGATTCAAGATAGCCTGGCTGATGAGGGTTTTGAACCCGAAACCGGTCCCAGGATGCTTGTTTCCGGTCCAGGGAAGACATGGCTTGGCAGTTCGGGCTGGACTGTTCCCATGAGGCACAGGGTCAGACTGATTTGCATATGGCCATGTCAGAACTGGGGTGGTGGAGTGAGCTAAAGAATGATGATGGATTAAACCCAGATCAGTTGACTGGGGGTGAGTGTTTGATTTGCTCTAACGCTCCGTCCATCATCCCCTTTGGTATCGCTTTATTCGCCCTAAGTTGGCAGGGTATGCCCAGACGTGGGTCCCTTGCTCACTTTGCCACTGGATTCAAGATAGCCTGGCTGATGAGGGTTTTGAACCCGAAACCGGTCCCAGGATGCTTGTTTCCGGTCCAGGGAAGACATGGCTTGGCAGTTCGGGCTGGACTGTTCCCATGAGGCACAGGGTCAGACTGATTTGCATATGGCCATGTCAGAACTGGGGTGGTGGAGTGAGCTAAAGAATGATGATGGATTAAACCCAGATCAGTTGACTGGGGGTGAGTGTTTGATTTGCTCTAACGCTCCGTCCATCATCCCCTTTGGTATCGCTTTATTCGCCCTAAGTTGGCAGGGTATGCCCAGACGTGGGTCCCTTGCTCACTTTGCCACTGGATTCAAGATAGCCTGGCTGATGAGGGTTTTGAACCCGAAACCGGTCCCAGGATGCTTGTTTCCGGTCCAGGGAAGACATGGCTTGGCAGTTCGGGCTGGACTGTTCCCATGAGGCACAGGGTCAGACTGATTTGCATATGGCCATGTCAGAACTGGGGTGGTGGAGTGAGCTAAAGAATGATGATGGATTAAACCCAGATCAGTTGACTGGGGGTGAGTGTTTGATTTGCTCTAACGCTCCGTCCATCATCCCCTTTGGTATCGCTTTATTCGCCCTAAGTTGGCAGGGTATGCCCAGACGTGGGTCCCTTGCTCACTTTGCCACTGGATTCAAGATAGCCTGGCTGATGAGGGTTTTGAACCCGAAACCGGTCCCAGGATGCTTGTTTCCGGTCCAGGGAAGACATGGCTTGGCAGTTCGGGCTGGACTGTTCCCATGAGGCACAGGGTCAGACTGATTTGCATATGGCCATGTCAGAACTGGGGTGGTGGAGTGAGCTAAAGAATGATGATGGATTAAACCCAGATCAGTTGACTGGGGGTGAGTGTTTGATTTGCTCTAACGCTCCGTCCATCATCCCCTTTGGTATCGCTTTATTCGCCCTAAGTTGGCAGGGTATGCCCAGACGTGGGTCCCTTGCTCACTTTGCCACTGGATTCAAGATAGCCTGGCTGATGAGGGTTTTGAACCCGAAACCGGTCCCAGGATGCTTGTTTCCGGTCCAGGGAAGACATGGCTTGGCAGTTCGGGCTGGACTGTTCCCATGAGGCACAGGGTCAGACTGATTTGCATATGGCCATGTCAGAACTGGGGTGGTGGAGTGAGCTAAAGAATGATGATGGATTAAACCCAGATCAGTTGACTGGGGGTGAGTGTTTGATTTGCTCTAACGCTCCGTCCATCATCCCCTTTGGTATCGCTTTATTCGCCCTAAGTTGGCAGGGTATGCCCAGACGTGGGTCCCTTGCTCACTTTGCCACTGGATTCAAGATAGCCTGGCTGATGAGGGTTTTGAACCCGAAACCGGTCCCAGGATGCTTGTTTCCGGTCCAGGGAAGACATGGCTTGGCAGTTCGGGCTGGACTGTTCCCATGAGGCACAGGGTCAGACTGATTTGCATATGGCCATGTCAGAACTGGGGTGGTGGAGTGAGCTAAAGAATGATGATGGATTAAACCCAGATCAGTTGACTGGGGGTGAGTGTTTGATTTGCTCTAACGCTCCGTCCATCATCCCCTTTGGTATCGCTTTATTCGCCCTAAGTTGGCAGGGTATGCCCAGACGTGGGTCCCTTGCTCACTTTGCCACTGGATTCAAGATAGCCTGGCTGATGAGGGTTTTGAACCCGAAACCGGTCCCAGGATGCTTGTTTCCGGTCCAGGGAAGACATGGCTTGGCAGTTCGGGCTGGACTGTTCCCATGAGGCACAGGGTCAGACTGATTTGCATATGGCCATGTCAGAACTGGGGTGGTGGAGTGAGCTAAAGAATGATGATGGATTAAACCCAGATCAGTTGACTGGGGGTGAGTGTTTGATTTGCTCTAACGCTCCGTCCATCATCCCCTTTGGTATCGCTTTATTCGCCCTAAGTTGGCAGGGTATGCCCAGACGTGGGTCCCTTGCTCACTTTGCCACTGGATTCAAGATAGCCTGGCTGATGAGGGTTTTGAACCCGAAACCGGTCCCAGGATGCTTGTTTCCGGTCCAGGGAAGACATGGCTTGGCAGTTCGGGCTGGACTGTTCCCATGAGGCACAGGGTCAGACTGATTTGCATATGGCCATGTCAGAACTGGGGTGGTGGAGTGAGCTAAAGAATGATGATGGATTAAACCCAGATCAGTTGACTGGGGGTGAGTGTTTGATTTGCTCTAACGCTCCGTCCATCATCCCCTTTGGTATCGCTTTATTCGCCCTAAGTTGGCAGGGTATGCCCAGACGTGGGTCCCTTGCTCACTTTGCCACTGGATTCAAGATAGCCTGGCTGATGAGGGTTTTGAACCCGAAACCGGTCCCAGGATGCTTGTTTCCGGTCCAGGGAAGACATGGCTTGGCAGTTCGGGCTGGACTGTTCCCATGAGGCACAGGGTCAGACTGATTTGCATATGGCCATGTCAGAACTGGGGTGGTGGAGTGAGCTAAAGAATGATGATGGATTAAACCCAGATCAGTTGACTGGGGGTGAGTGTTTGATTTGCTCTAACGCTCCGTCCATCATCCCCTTTGGTATCGCTTTATTCGCCCTAAGTTGGCAGGGTATGCCCAGACGTGGGTCCCTTGCTCACTTTGCCACTGGATTCAAGATAGCCTGGCTGATGAGGGTTTTGAACCCGAAACCGGTCCCAGGATGCTTGTTTCCGGTCCAGGGAAGACATGGCTTGGCAGTTCGGGCTGGACTGTTCCCATGAGGCACAGGGTCAGACTGATTTGCATATGGCCATGTCAGAACTGGGGTGGTGGAGTGAGCTAAAGAATGATGATGGATTAAACCCAGATCAGTTGACTGGGGGTGAGTGTTTGATTTGCTCTAACGCTCCGTCCATCATCCCCTTTGGTATCGCTTTATTCGCCCTAAGTTGGCAGGGTATGCCCAGACGTGGGTCCCTTGCTCACTTTGCCACTGGATTCAAGATAGCCTGGCTGATGAGGGTTTTGAACCCGAAACCGGTCCCAGGATGCTTGTTTCCGGTCCAGGGAAGACATGGCTTGGCAGTTCGGGCTGGACTGTTCCCATGAGGCACAGGGTCAGACTGATTTGCATATGGCCATGTCAGAACTGGGGTGGTGGAGTGAGCTAAAGAATGATGATGGATTAAACCCAGATCAGTTGACTGGGGGTGAGTGTTTGATTTGCTCTAACGCTCCGTCCATCATCCCCTTTGGTATCGCTTATTCGCCCTAAGTTGGCAGGGTATGCCCAGACGTGGGTCCCTTGCTCACTTTGCCACTGGATTCAAGATAGCCTGGCTGATGAGGGTTTTGAACCCGAAACCGGTCCCAGGATGCTTGTTTCCGGTCCAGGGAAGACATGGCTTGGCAGTTCGGGCTGGACTGTTCCCATGAGGCACAGGGTCAGACTGATTTGCATATGGCCATGTCAGAACTGGGGTGGTGGAGTGAGCTAAAGAATGATGATGGATTAAACCCAGATCAGTTGACTGGGGGTGAGTGTTTGATTTGCTCTAACGCTCCGTCCATCATCCCCTTTGGTATCGCTTTATTCGCCCTAAGTTGGCAGGGTATGCCCAGACGTGGGTCCCTTGCTCACTTTGCCACTGGATTCAAGATAGCCTGGCTGATGAGGGTTTTGAACCCGAAACCGGTCCCAGGATGCTTGTTTCCGGTCCAGGGAAGACATGGCTTGGCAGTTCGGGCTGGACTGTTCCCATGAGGCACAGGGTCAGACTGATTTGCATATGGCCATGTCAGAACTGGGGTGGTGGAGTGAGCTAAAGAATGATGATGGATTAAACCCAGATCAGTTGACTGGGGGTGAGTGTTTGATTTGCTCTAACGCTCCGTCCATCATCCCCTTTGGTATCGCTTTATTCGCCCTAAGTTGGCAGGGTATGCCCAGACGTGGGTCCCTTGCTCACTTTGCCACTGGATTCAAGATAGCCTGGCTGATGAGGGTTTTGAACCCGAAACCGGTCCCAGGATGCTTGTTTCCGGTCCAGGGAAGACATGGCTTGGCAGTTCGGGCTGGACTGTTCCCATGAGGCACAGGGTCAGACTGATTTGCATATGGCCATGTCAGAACTGGGGTGGTGGAGTGAGCTAAAGAATGATGATGGATTAAACCCAGATCAGTTGACTGGGGGTGAGTGTTTGATTTGCTCTAACGCTCCGTCCATCATCCCCTTTGGTATCGCTTTATTCGCCCTAAGTTGGCAGGGTATGCCCAGACGTGGGTCCCTTGCTCACTTTGCCACTGGATTCAAGATAGCCTGGCTGATGAGGGTTTTGAACCCGAAACCGGTCCCAGGATGCTTGTTTCCGGTCCAGGGAAGACATGGCTTGGCAGTTCGGGCTGGACTGTTCCCATGAGGCACAGGGTCAGACTGATTTGCATATGGCCATGTCAGAACTGGGGTGGTGGAGTGAGCTAAAGAATGATGATGGATTAAACCCAGATCAGTTGACTGGGGGTGAGTGTTTGATTTGCTCTAACGCTCCGTCCATCATCCCCTTTGGTATCGCTTTATTCGCCCTAAGTTGGCAGGGTATGCCCAGACGTGGGTCCCTTGCTCACTTTGCCACTGGATTCAAGATAGCCTGGCTGATGAGGGTTTTGAACCCGAAACCGGTCCCAGGATGCTTGTTTCCGGTCCAGGGAAGACATGGCTTGGCAGTTCGGGCTGGACTGTTCCCATGAGGCACAGGGTCAGACTGATTTGCATATGGCCATGTCAGAACTGGGGTGGTGGAGTGAGCTAAAGAATGATGATGGATTAAACCCAGATCAGTTGACTGGGGGTGAGTGTTTGATTTGCTCTAACGCTCCGTCCATCATCCCCTTTGGTATCGCTTTATTCGCCCTAAGTTGGCAGGGTATGCCCAGACGTGGGTCCCTTGCTCACTTTGCCACTGGATTCAAGATAGCCTGGCTGATGAGGGTTTTGAACCCGAAACCGGTCCCAGGATGCTTGTTTCCGGTCCAGGGAAGACATGGCTTGGCAGTTCGGGCTGGACTGTTCCCATGAGGCACAGGGTCAGACTGATTTGCATATGGCCATGTCAGAACTGGGGTGGTGGAGTGAGCTAAAGAATGATGATGGATTAAACCCAGATCAGTTGACTGGGGGTGAGTGTTTGATTTGCTCTAACGCTCCGTCCATCATCCCCTTTGGTATCGCTTTATTCGCCCTAAGTTGGCAGGGTATGCCCAGACGTGGGTCCCTTGCTCACTTTGCCACTGGATTCAAGATAGCCTGGCTGATGAGGGTTTTGAACCCGAAACCGGTCCCAGGATGCTTGTTTCCGGTCCAGGGAAGACATGGCTTGGCAGTTCGGGCTGGACTGTTCCCATGAGGCACAGGGTCAGACTGATTTGCATATGGCCATGTCAGAACTGGGGTGGTGGAGTGAGCTAAAGAATGATGATGGATTAAACCCAGATCAGTTGACTGGGGGTGAGTGTTTGATTTGCTCTAACGCTCCGTCCATCATCCCCTTTGGTATCGCTTTATTCGCCCTAAGTTGGCAGGGTATGCCCAGACGTGGGTCCCTTGCTCACTTTGCCACTGGATTCAAGATAGCCTGGCTGATGAGGGTTTTGAACCCGAAACCGGTCCCAGGATGCTTGTTTCCGGTCCAGGGAAGACATGGCTTGGCAGTTCGGGCTGGACTGTTCCCATGAGGCACAGGGTCAGACTGATTTGCATATGGCCATGTCAGAACTGGGGTGGTGGAGTGAGCTAAAGAATGATGATGGATTAAACCCAGATCAGTTGACTGGGGGTGAGTGTTTGATTTGCTCTAACGCTCCGTCCATCATCCCCTTTGGTATCGCTTTATTCGCCCTAAGTTGGCAGGGTATGCCCAGACGTGGGTCCCTTGCTCACTTTGCCACTGGATTCAAGATAGCCTGGCTGATGAGGGTTTTGAACCCGAAACCGGTCCCAGGATGCTTGTTTCCGGTCCAGGGAAGACATGGCTTGGCAGTTCGGGCTGGACTGTTCCCATGAGGCACAGGGTCAGACTGATTTGCATATGGCCATGTCAGAACTGGGGTGGTGGAGTGAGCTAAAGAATGATGATGGATTAAACCCAGATCAGTTGACTGGGGGTGAGTGTTTGATTTGCTCTAACGCTCCGTCCATCATCCCCTTTGGTATCGCTTTATTCGCCCTAAGTTGGCAGGGTATGCCCAGACGTGGGTCCCTTGCTCACTTTGCCACTGGATTCAAGATAGCCTGGCTGATGAGGGTTTTGAACCCGAAACCGGTCCCAGGATGCTTGTTTCCGGTCCAGGGAAGACATGGCTTGGCAGTTCGGGCTGGACTGTTCCCATGAGGCACAGGGTCAGACTGATTTGCATATGGCCATGTCAGAACTGGGGTGGTGGAGTGAGCTAAAGAATGATGATGGATTAAACCCAGATCAGTTGACTGGGGGTGAGTGTTTGATTTGCTCTAACGCTCCGTCCATCATCCCCTTTGGTATCGCTTTATTCGCCCTAAGTTGGCAGGGTATGCCCAGACGTGGGTCCCTTGCTCACTTTGCCACTGGATTCAAGATAGCCTGGCTGATGAGGGTTTTGAACCCGAAACCGGTCCCAGGATGCTTGTTTCCGGTCCAGGGAAGACATGGCTTGGCAGTTCGGGCTGGACTGTTCCCATGAGGCACAGGGTCAGACTGATTTGCATATGGCCATGTCAGAACTGGGGTGGTGGAGTGAGCTAAAGAATGATGATGGATTAAACCCAGATCAGTTGACTGGGGGTGAGTGTTTGATTTGCTCTAACGCTCCGTCCATCATCCCCTTTGGTATCGCTTTATTCGCCCTAAGTTGGCAGGGTATGCCCAGACGTGGGTCCCTTGCTCACTTTGCCACTGGATTCAAGATAGCCTGGCTGATGAGGGTTTTGAACCCGAAACCGGTCCCAGGATGCTTGTTTCCGGTCCAGGGAAGACATGGCTTGGCAGTTCGGGCTGGACTGTTCCCATGAGGCACAGGGTCAGACTGATTTGCATATGGCCATGTCAGAACTGGGGTGGTGGAGTGAGCTAAAGAATGATGATGGATTAAACCCAGATCAGTTGACTGGGGGTGAGTGTTTGATTTGCTCTAACGCTCCGTCCATCATCCCCTTTGGTATCGCTTTATTCGCCCTAAGTTGGCAGGGTATGCCCAGACGTGGGTCCCTTGCTCACTTTGCCACTGGATTCAAGATAGCCTGGCTGATGAGGGTTTTGAACCC
This sequence comes from Calotriton arnoldi, assembly GCA_963921515.1. Lineage (NCBI taxonomy): Eukaryota > Metazoa > Chordata > Amphibia > Caudata > Salamandridae > Calotriton > Calotriton arnoldi. The sequence continues at coordinate 3,490,823 of CAWUFW010000247.1, read as the reverse complement.
GAAACCGGTCCCAGGATGCTTGTTTCCGGTCCAGGGAAGACATGGCTTGGCAGTTCGGGCTGGACTGTTCCCATGAGGCACAGGGTCAGACTGATTTGCATATGGCCATGTCAGAACTGGGGTGGTGGAGTGAGCTAAAGAATGATGATGGATTAAACCCAGATCAGTTGACTGGGGGTGAGTGTTTGATTTGCTCTAACGCTCCGTCCATCATCCCCTTTGGTATCGCTTTATTCGCCCTAAGTTGGCAGGGTATGCCCAGACGTGGGTCCCTTGCTCACTTTGCCACTGGATTCAAGATAGCCTGGCTGATGAGGGTTTTGAACCCGAAACCGGTCCCAGGATGCTTGTTTCCGGTCCAGGGAAGACATGGCTTGGCAGTTCGGGCTGGACTGTTCCCATGAGGCACAGGGTCAGACTGATTTGCATATGGCCATGTCAGAACTGGGGTGGTGGAGTGAGCTAAAGAATGATGATGGATTAAACCCAGATCAGTTGACTGGGGGTGAGTGTTTGATTTGCTCTAACGCTCCGTCCATCATCCCCTTTGGTATCGCTTTATTCGCCCTAAGTTGGCAGGGTATGCCCAGACGTGGGTCCCTTGCTCACTTTGCCACTGGATTCAAGATAGCCTGGCTGATGAGGGTTTTGAACCCGAAACCGGTCCCAGGATGCTTGTTTCCGGTCCAGGGAAGACATGGCTTGGCAGTTCGGGCTGGACTGTTCCCATGAGGCACAGGGTCAGACTGATTTGCATATGGCCATGTCAGAACTGGGGTGGTGGAGTGAGCTAAAGAATGATGATGGATTAAACCCAGATCAGTTGACTGGGGGTGAGTGTTTGATTTGCTCTAACGCTCCGTCCATCATCCCCTTTGGTATCGCTTTATTCGCCCTAAGTTGGCAGGGTATGCCCAGACGTGGGTCCCTTGCTCACTTTGCCACTGGATTCAAGATAGCCTGGCTGATGAGGGTTTTGAACCCGAAACCGGTCCCAGGATGCTTGTTTCCGGTCCAGGGAAGACATGGCTTGGCAGTTCGGGCTGGACTGTTCCCATGAGGCACAGGGTCAGACTGATTTGCATATGGCCATGTCAGAACTGGGGTGGTGGAGTGAGCTAAAGAATGATGATGGATTAAACCCAGATCAGTTGACTGGGGGTGAGTGTTTGATTTGCTCTAACGCTCCGTCCATCATCCCCTTTGGTATCGCTTTATTCGCCCTAAGTTGGCAGGGTATGCCCAGACGTGGGTCCCTTGCTCACTTTGCCACTGGATTCAAGATAGCCTGGCTGATGAGGGTTTTGAACCCGAAACCGGTCCCAGGATGCTTGTTTCCGGTCCAGGGAAGACATGGCTTGGCAGTTCGGGCTGGACTGTTCCCATGAGGCACAGGGTCAGACTGATTTGCATATGGCCATGTCAGAACTGGGGTGGTGGAGTGAGCTAAAGAATGATGATGGATTAAACCCAGATCAGTTGACTGGGGGTGAGTGTTTGATTTGCTCTAACGCTCCGTCCATCATCCCCTTTGGTATCGCTTTATTCGCCCTAAGTTGGCAGGGTATGCCCAGACGTGGGTCCCTTGCTCACTTTGCCACTGGATTCAAGATAGCCTGGCTGATGAGGGTTTTGAACCCGAAACCGGTCCCAGGATGCTTGTTTCCGGTCCAGGGAAGACATGGCTTGGCAGTTCGGGCTGGACTGTTCCCATGAGGCACAGGGTCAGACTGATTTGCATATGGCCATGTCAGAACTGGGGTGGTGGAGTGAGCTAAAGAATGATGATGGATTAAACCCAGATCAGTTGACTGGGGGTGAGTGTTTGATTTGCTCTAACGCTCCGTCCATCATCCCCTTTGGTATCGCTTTATTCGCCCTAAGTTGGCAGGGTATGCCCAGACGTGGGTCCCTTGCTCACTTTGCCACTGGATTCAAGATAGCCTGGCTGATGAGGGTTTTGAACCCGAAACCGGTCCCAGGATGCTTGTTTCCGGTCCAGGGAAGACATGGCTTGGCAGTTCGGGCTGGACTGTTCCCATGAGGCACAGGGTCAGACTGATTTGCATATGGCCATGTCAGAACTGGGGTGGTGGAGTGAGCTAAAGAATGATGATGGATTAAACCCAGATCAGTTGACTGGGGGTGAGTGTTTGATTTGCTCTAACGCTCCGTCCATCATCCCCTTTGGTATCGCTTTATTCGCCCTAAGTTGGCAGGGTATGCCCAGACGTGGGTCCCTTGCTCACTTTGCCACTGGATTCAAGATAGCCTGGCTGATGAGGGTTTTGAACCCGAAACCGGTCCCAGGATGCTTGTTTCCGGTCCAGGGAAGACATGGCTTGGCAGTTCGGGCTGGACTGTTCCCATGAGGCACAGGGTCAGACTGATTTGCATATGGCCATGTCAGAACTGGGGTGGTGGAGTGAGCTAAAGAATGATGATGGATTAAACCCAGATCAGTTGACTGGGGGTGAGTGTTTGATTTGCTCTAACGCTCCGTCCATCATCCCCTTTGGTATCGCTTTATTCGCCCTAAGTTGGCAGGGTATGCCCAGACGTGGGTCCCTTGCTCACTTTGCCACTGGATTCAAGATAGCCTGGCTGATGAGGGTTTTGAACCCGAAACCGGTCCCAGGATGCTTGTTTCCGGTCCAGGGAAGACATGGCTTGGCAGTTCGGGCTGGACTGTTCCCATGAGGCACAGGGTCAGACTGATTTGCATATGGCCATGTCAGAACTGGGGTGGTGGAGTGAGCTAAAGAATGATGATGGATTAAACCCAGATCAGTTGACTGGGGGTGAGTGTTTGATTTGCTCTAACGCTCCGTCCATCATCCCCTTTGGTATCGCTTTATTCGCCCTAAGTTGGCAGGGTATGCCCAGACGTGGGTCCCTTGCTCACTTTGCCACTGGATTCAAGATAGCCTGGCTGATGAGGGTTTTGAACCCGAAACCGGTCCCAGGATGCTTGTTTCCGGTCCAGGGAAGACATGGCTTGGCAGTTCGGGCTGGACTGTTCCCATGAGGCACAGGGTCAGACTGATTTGCATATGGCCATGTCAGAACTGGGGTGGTGGAGTGAGCTAAAGAATGATGATGGATTAAACCCAGATCAGTTGACTGGGGGTGAGTGTTTGATTTGCTCTAACGCTCCGTCCATCATCCCCTTTGGTATCGCTTTATTCGCCCTAAGTTGGCAGGGTATGCCCAGACGTGGGTCCCTTGCTCACTTTGCCACTGGATTCAAGATAGCCTGGCTGATGAGGGTTTTGAACCCGAAACCGGTCCCAGGATGCTTGTTTCCGGTCCAGGGAAGACATGGCTTGGCAGTTCGGGCTGGACTGTTCCCATGAGGCACAGGGTCAGACTGATTTGCATATGGCCATGTCAGAACTGGGGTGGTGGAGTGAGCTAAAGAATGATGATGGATTAAACCCAGATCAGTTGACTGGGGGTGAGTGTTTGATTTGCTCTAACGCTCCGTCCATCATCCCCTTTGGTATCGCTTTATTCGCCCTAAGTTGGCAGGGTATGCCCAGACGTGGGTCCCTTGCTCACTTTGCCACTGGATTCAAGATAGCCTGGCTGATGAGGGTTTTGAACCCGAAACCGGTCCCAGGATGCTTGTTTCCGGTCCAGGGAAGACATGGCTTGGCAGTTCGGGCTGGACTGTTCCCATGAGGCACAGGGTCAGACTGATTTGCATATGGCCATGTCAGAACTGGGGTGGTGGAGTGAGCTAAAGAATGATGATGGATTAAACCCAGATCAGTTGACTGGGGGTGAGTGTTTGATTTGCTCTAACGCTCCGTCCATCATCCCCTTTGGTATCGCTTTATTCGCCCTAAGTTGGCAGGGTATGCCCAGACGTGGGTCCCTTGCTCACTTTGCCACTGGATTCAAGATAGCCTGGCTGATGAGGGTTTTGAACCCGAAACCGGTCCCAGGATGCTTGTTTCCGGTCCAGGGAAGACATGGCTTGGCAGTTCGGGCTGGACTGTTCCCATGAGGCACAGGGTCAGACTGATTTGCATATGGCCATGTCAGAACTGGGGTGGTGGAGTGAGCTAAAGAATGATGATGGATTAAACCCAGATCAGTTGACTGGGGGTGAGTGTTTGATTTGCTCTAACGCTCCGTCCATCATCCCCTTTGGTATCGCTTTATTCGCCCTAAGTTGGCAGGGTATGCCCAGACGTGGGTCCCTTGCTCACTTTGCCACTGGATTCAAGATAGCCTGGCTGATGAGGGTTTTGAACCCGAAACCGGTCCCAGGATGCTTGTTTCCGGTCCAGGGAAGACATGGCTTGGCAGTTCGGGCTGGACTGTTCCCATGAGGCACAGGGTCAGACTGATTTGCATATGGCCATGTCAGAACTGGGGTGGTGGAGTGAGCTAAAGAATGATGATGGATTAAACCCAGATCAGTTGACTGGGGGTGAGTGTTTGATTTGCTCTAACGCTCCGTCCATCATCCCCTTTGGTATCGCTTTATTCGCCCTAAGTTGGCAGGGTATGCCCAGACGTGGGTCCCTTGCTCACTTTGCCACTGGATTCAAGATAGCCTGGCTGATGAGGGTTTTGAACCCGAAACCGGTCCCAGGATGCTTGTTTCCGGTCCAGGGAAGACATGGCTTGGCAGTTCGGGCTGGACTGTTCCCATGAGGCACAGGGTCAGACTGATTTGCATATGGCCATGTCAGAACTGGGGTGGTGGAGTGAGCTAAAGAATGATGATGGATTAAACCCAGATCAGTTGACTGGGGGTGAGTGTTTGATTTGCTCTAACGCTCCGTCCATCATCCCCTTTGGTATCGCTTTATTCGCCCTAAGTTGGCAGGGTATGCCCAGACGTGGGTCCCTTGCTCACTTTGCCACTGGATTCAAGATAGCCTGGCTGATGAGGGTTTTGAACCCGAAACCGGTCCCAGGATGCTTGTTTCCGGTCCAGGGAAGACATGGCTTGGCAGTTCGGGCTGGACTGTTCCCATGAGGCACAGGGTCAGACTGATTTGCATATGGCCATGTCAGAACTGGGGTGGTGGAGTGAGCTAAAGAATGATGATGGATTAAACCCAGATCAGTTGACTGGGGGTGAGTGTTTGATTTGCTCTAACGCTCCGTCCATCATCCCCTTTGGTATCGCTTTATTCGCCCTAAGTTGGCAGGGTATGCCCAGACGTGGGTCCCTTGCTCACTTTGCCACTGGATTCAAGATAGCCTGGCTGATGAGGGTTTTGAACCCGAAACCGGTCCCAGGATGCTTGTTTCCGGTCCAGGGAAGACATGGCTTGGCAGTTCGGGCTGGACTGTTCCCATGAGGCACAGGGTCAGACTGATTTGCATATGGCCATGTCAGAACTGGGGTGGTGGAGTGAGCTAAAGAATGATGATGGATTAAACCCAGATCAGTTGACTGGGGGTGAGTGTTTGATTTGCTCTAACGCTCCGTCCATCATCCCCTTTGGTATCGCTTTATTCGCCCTAAGTTGGCAGGGTATGCCCAGACGTGGGTCCCTTGCTCACTTTGCCACTGGATTCAAGATAGCCTGGCTGATGAGGGTTTTGAACCCGAAACCGGTCCCAGGATGCTTGTTTCCGGTCCAGGGAAGACATGGCTTGGCAGTTCGGGCTGGACTGTTCCCATGAGGCACAGGGTCAGACTGATTTGCATATGGCCATGTCAGAACTGGGGTGGTGGAGTGAGCTAAAGAATGATGATGGATTAAACCCAGATCAGTTGACTGGGGGTGAGTGTTTGATTTGCTCTAACGCTCCGTCCATCATCCCCTTTGGTATCGCTTTATTCGCCCTAAGTTGGCAGGGTATGCCCAGACGTGGGTCCCTTGCTCACTTTGCCACTGGATTCAAGATAGCCTGGCTGATGAGGGTTTTGAACCCGAAACCGGTCCCAGGATGCTTGTTTCCGGTCCAGGGAAGACATGGCTTGGCAGTTCGGGCTGGACTGTTCCCATGAGGCACAGGGTCAGACTGATTTGCATATGGCCATGTCAGAACTGGGGTGGTGGAGTGAGCTAAAGAATGATGATGGATTAAACCCAGATCAGTTGACTGGGGGTGAGTGTTTGATTTGCTCTAACGCTCCGTCCATCATCCCCTTTGGTATCGCTTTATTCGCCCTAAGTTGGCAGGGTATGCCCAGACGTGGGTCCCTTGCTCACTTTGCCACTGGATTCAAGATAGCCTGGCTGATGAGGGTTTTGAACCCGAAACCGGTCCCAGGATGCTTGTTTCCGGTCCAGGGAAGACATGGCTTGGCAGTTCGGGCTGGACTGTTCCCATGAGGCACAGGGTCAGACTGATTTGCATATGGCCATGTCAGAACTGGGGTGGTGGAGTGAGCTAAAGAATGATGATGGATTAAACCCAGATCAGTTGACTGGGGGTGAGTGTTTGATTTGCTCTAACGCTCCGTCCATCATCCCCTTTGGTATCGCTTTATTCGCCCTAAGTTGGCAGGGTATGCCCAGACGTGGGTCCCTTGCTCACTTTGCCACTGGATTCAAGATAGCCTGGCTGATGAGGGTTTTGAACCCGAAACCGGTCCCAGGATGCTTGTTTCCGGTCCAGGGAAGACATGGCTTGGCAGTTCGGGCTGGACTGTTCCCATGAGGCACAGGGTCAGACTGATTTGCATATGGCCATGTCAGAACTGGGGTGGTGGAGTGAGCTAAAGAATGATGATGGATTAAACCCAGATCAGTTGACTGGGGGTGAGTGTTTGATTTGCTCTAACGCTCCGTCCATCATCCCCTTTGGTATCGCTTTATTCGCCCTAAGTTGGCAGGGTATGCCCAGACGTGGGTCCCTTGCTCACTTTGCCACTGGATTCAAGATAGCCTGGCTGATGAGGGTTTTGAACCCGAAACCGGTCCCAGGATGCTTGTTTCCGGTCCAGGGAAGACATGGCTTGGCAGTTCGGGCTGGACTGTTCCCATGAGGCACAGGGTCAGACTGATTTGCATATGGCCATGTCAGAACTGGGGTGGTGGAGTGAGCTAAAGAATGATGATGGATTAAACCCAGATCAGTTGACTGGGGGTGAGTGTTTGATTTGCTCTAACGCTCCGTCCATCATCCCCTTTGGTATCGCTTTATTCGCCCTAAGTTGGCAGGGTATGCCCAGACGTGGGTCCCTTGCTCACTTTGCCACTGGATTCAAGATAGCCTGGCTGATGAGGGTTTTGAACCCGAAACCGGTCCCAGGATGCTTGTTTCCGGTCCAGGGAAGACATGGCTTGGCAGTTCGGGCTGGACTGTTCCCATGAGGCACAGGGTCAGACTGATTTGCATATGGCCATGTCAGAACTGGGGTGGTGGAGTGAGCTAAAGAATGATGATGGATTAAACCCAGATCAGTTGACTGGGGGTGAGTGTTTGATTTGCTCTAACGCTCCGTCCATCATCCCCTTTGGTATCGCTTTATTCGCCCTAAGTTGGCAGGGTATGCCCAGACGTGGGTCCCTTGCTCACTTTGCCACTGGATTCAAGATAGCCTGGCTGATGAGGGTTTTGAACCCGAAACCGGTCCCAGGATGCTTGTTTCCGGTCCAGGGAAGACATGGCTTGGCAGTTCGGGCTGGACTGTTCCCATGAGGCACAGGGTCAGACTGATTTGCATATGGCCATGTCAGAACTGGGGTGGTGGAGTGAGCTAAAGAATGATGATGGATTAAACCCAGATCAGTTGACTGGGGGTGAGTGTTTGATTTGCTCTAACGCTCCGTCCATCATCCCCTTTGGTATCGCTTTATTCGCCCTAAGTTGGCAGGGTATGCCCAGACGTGGGTCCCTTGCTCACTTTGCCACTGGATTCAAGATAGCCTGGCTGATGAGGGTTTTGAACCCGAAACCGGTCCCAGGATGCTTGTTTCCGGTCCAGGGAAGACATGGCTTGGCAGTTCGGGCTGGACTGTTCCCATGAGGCACAGGGTCAGACTGATTTGCATATGGCCATGTCAGAACTGGGGTGGTGGAGTGAGCTAAAGAATGATGATGGATTAAACCCAGATCAGTTGACTGGGGGTGAGTGTTTGATTTGCTCTAACGCTCCGTCCATCATCCCCTTTGGTATCGCTTTATTCGCCCTAAGTTGGCAGGGTATGCCCAGACGTGGGTCCCTTGCTCACTTTGCCACTGGATTCAAGATAGCCTGGCTGATGAGGGTTTTGAACCCGAAACCGGTCCCAGGATGCTTGTTTCCGGTCCAGGGAAGACATGGCTTGGCAGTTCGGGCTGGACTGTTCCCATGAGGCACAGGGTCAGACTGATTTGCATATGGCCATGTCAGAACTGGGGTGGTGGAGTGAGCTAAAGAATGATGATGGATTAAACCCAGATCAGTTGACTGGGGGTGAGTGTTTGATTTGCTCTAACGCTCCGTCCATCATCCCCTTTGGTATCGCTTTATTCGCCCTAAGTTGGCAGGGTATGCCCAGACGTGGGTCCCTTGCTCACTTTGCCACTGGATTCAAGATAGCCTGGCTGATGAGGGTTTTGAACCCGAAACCGGTCCCAGGATGCTTGTTTCCGGTCCAGGGAAGACATGGCTTGGCAGTTCGGGCTGGACTGTTCCCATGAGGCACAGGGTCAGACTGATTTGCATATGGCCATGTCAGAACTGGGGTGGTGGAGTGAGCTAAAGAATGATGATGGATTAAACCCAGATCAGTTGACTGGGGGTGAGTGTTTGATTTGCTCTAACGCTCCGTCCATCATCCCCTTTGGTATCGCTTTATTCGCCCTAAGTTGGCAGGGTATGCCCAGACGTGGGTCCCTTGCTCACTTTGCCACTGGATTCAAGATAGCCTGGCTGATGAGGGTTTTGAACCCGAAACCGGTCCCAGGATGCTTGTTTCCGGTCCAGGGAAGACATGGCTTGGCAGTTCGGGCTGGACTGTTCCCATGAGGCACAGGGTCAGACTGATTTGCATATGGCCATGTCAGAACTGGGGTGGTGGAGTGAGCTAAAGAATGATGATGGATTAAACCCAGATCAGTTGACTGGGGGTGAGTGTTTGATTTGCTCTAACGCTCCGTCCATCATCCCCTTTGGTATCGCTTTATTCGCCCTAAGTTGGCAGGGTATGCCCAGACGTGGGTCCCTTGCTCACTTTGCCACTGGATTCAAGATAGCCTGGCTGATGAGGGTTTTGAACCCGAAACCGGTCCCAGGATGCTTGTTTCCGGTCCAGGGAAGACATGGCTTGGCAGTTCGGGCTGGACTGTTCCCATGAGGCACAGGGTCAGACTGATTTGCATATGGCCATGTCAGAACTGGGGTGGTGGAGTGAGCTAAAGAATGATGATGGATTAAACCCAGATCAGTTGACTGGGGGTGAGTGTTTGATTTGCTCTAACGCTCCGTCCATCATCCCCTTTGGTATCGCTTTATTCGCCCTAAGTTGGCAGGGTATGCCCAGACGTGGGTCCCTTGCTCACTTTGCCACTGGATTCAAGATAGCCTGGCTGATGAGGGTTTTGAACCCGAAACCGGTCCCAGGATGCTTGTTTCCGGTCCAGGGAAGACATGGCTTGGCAGTTCGGGCTGGACTGTTCCCATGAGGCACAGGGTCAGACTGATTTGCATATGGCCATGTCAGAACTGGGGTGGTGGAGTGAGCTAAAGAATGATGATGGATTAAACCCAGATCAGTTGACTGGGGGTGAGTGTTTGATTTGCTCTAACGCTCCGTCCATCATCCCCTTTGGTATCGCTTTATTCGCCCTAAGTTGGCAGGGTATGCCCAGACGTGGGTCCCTTGCTCACTTTGCCACTGGATTCAAGATAGCCTGGCTGATGAGGGTTTTGAACCCGAAACCGGTCCCAGGATGCTTGTTTCCGGTCCAGGGAAGACATGGCTTGGCAGTTCGGGCTGGACTGTTCCCATGAGGCACAGGGTCAGACTGATTTGCATATGGCCATGTCAGAACTGGGGTGGTGGAGTGAGCTAAAGAATGATGATGGATTAAACCCAGATCAGTTGACTGGGGGTGAGTGTTTGATTTGCTCTAACGCTCCGTCCATCATCCCCTTTGGTATCGCTTTATTCGCCCTAAGTTGGCAGGGTATGCCCAGACGTGGGTCCCTTGCTCACTTTGCCACTGGATTCAAGATAGCCTGGCTGATGAGGGTTTTGAACCCGAAACCGGTCCCAGGATGCTTGTTTCCGGTCCAGGGAAGACATGGCTTGGCAGTTCGGGCTGGACTGTTCCCATGAGGCACAGGGTCAGACTGATTTGCATATGGCCATGTCAGAACTGGGGTGGTGGAGTGAGCTAAAGAATGATGATGGATTAAACCCAGATCAGTTGACTGGGGGTGAGTGTTTGATTTGCTCTAACGCTCCGTCCATCATCCCCTTTGGTATCGCTTTATTCGCCCTAAGTTGGCAGGGTATGCCCAGACGTGGGTCCCTTGCTCACTTTGCCACTGGATTCAAGATAGCCTGGCTGATGAGGGTTTTGAACCCGAAACCGGTCCCAGGATGCTTGTTTCCGGTCCAGGGAAGACATGGCTTGGCAGTTCGGGCTGGACTGTTCCCATGAGGCACAGGGTCAGACTGATTTGCATATGGCCATGTCAGAACTGGGGTGGTGGAGTGAGCTAAAGAATGATGATGGATTAAACCCAGATCAGTTGACTGGGGGTGAGTGTTTGATTTGCTCTAACGCTCCGTCCATCATCCCCTTTGGTATCGCTTTATTCGCCCTAAGTTGGCAGGGTATGCCCAGACGTGGGTCCCTTGCTCACTTTGCCACTGGATTCAAGATAGCCTGGCTGATGAGGGTTTTGAACCCGAAACCGGTCCCAGGATGCTTGTTTCCGGTCCAGGGAAGACATGGCTTGGCAGTTCGGGCTGGACTGTTCCCATGAGGCACAGGGTCAGACTGATTTGCATATGGCCATGTCAGAACTGGGGTGGTGGAGTGAGCTAAAGAATGATGATGGATTAAACCCAGATCAGTTGACTGGGGGTGAGTGTTTGATTTGCTCTAACGCTCCGTCCATCATCCCCTTTGGTATCGCTTTATTCGCCCTAAGTTGGCAGGGTATGCCCAGACGTGGGTCCCTTGCTCACTTTGCCACTGGATTCAAGATAGCCTGGCTGATGAGGGTTTTGAACCCGAAACCGGTCCCAGGATGCTTGTTTCCGGTCCAGGGAAGACATGGCTTGGCAGTTCGGGCTGGACTGTTCCCATGAGGCACAGGGTCAGACTGATTTGCATATGGCCATGTCAGAACTGGGGTGGTGGAGTGAGCTAAAGAATGATGATGGATTAAACCCAGATCAGTTGACTGGGGGTGAGTGTTTGATTTGCTCTAACGCTCCGTCCATCATCCCCTTTGGTATCGCTTTATTCGCCCTAAGTTGGCAGGGTATGCCCAGACGTGGGTCCCTTGCTCACTTTGCCACTGGATTCAAGATAGCCTGGCTGATGAGGGTTTTGAACCCGAAACCGGTCCCAGGATGCTTGTTTCCGGTCCAGGGAAGACATGGCTTGGCAGTTCGGGCTGGACTGTTCCCATGAGGCACAGGGTCAGACTGATTTGCATATGGCCATGTCAGAACTGGGGTGGTGGAGTGAGCTAAAGAATGATGATGGATTAAACCCAGATCAGTTGACTGGGGGTGAGTGTTTGATTTGCTCTAACGCTCCGTCCATCATCCCCTTTGGTATCGCTTTATTCGCCCTAAGTTGGCAGGGTATGCCCAGACGTGGGTCCCTTGCTCACTTTGCCACTGGATTCAAGATAGCCTGGCTGATGAGGGTTTTGAACCCGAAACCGGTCCCAGGATGCTTGTTTCCGGTCCAGGGAAGACATGGCTTGGCAGTTCGGGCTGGACTGTTCCCATGAGGCACAGGGTCAGACTGATTTGCATATGGCCATGTCAGAACTGGGGTGGTGGAGTGAGCTAAAGAATGATGATGGATTAAACCCAGATCAGTTGACTGGGGGTGAGTGTTTGATTTGCTCTAACGCTCCGTCCATCATCCCCTTTGGTATCGCTTTATTCGCCCTAAGTTGGCAGGGTATGCCCAGACGTGGGTCCCTTGCTCACTTTGCCACTGGATTCAAGATAGCCTGGCTGATGAGGGTTTTGAACCCGAAACCGGTCCCAGGATGCTTGTTTCCGGTCCAGGGAAGACATGGCTTGGCAGTTCGGGCTGGACTGTTCCCATGAGGCACAGGGTCAGACTGATTTGCATATGGCCATGTCAGAACTGGGGTGGTGGAGTGAGCTAAAGAATAATGATGGATTAAACCCAGATCAGTTGACTGGGGGTGAGTGTTTGATTTGCTCTAACGCTCCGTCCATCATCCCCTTTGGTATCGCTTTATTCGCCCTAAGTTGGCAGGGTATGCCCAGACCTGGGTCCCTTGCTCACTTTGCCACTGGATTCAAGATAGCCTGGCTGATGAGGGTTTTGAACCCGAAACCGGTCCCAGGATGCTTGTTTCCGGTCCAGGGAAGACATGGCTTGGCAGTTCGGGCTGGACTGTTCCCATGAGGCACAGGGTCAGACTGATTTGCATATGGCCATATCAGAACTGGGGTGGTGGAGTGAGCTAAAGAATGATGATGGATTAAACCCAGATCAGTTGACTGGGGGTGAGTGTTTGATTTGCTCTAACGCTCCGTCCATCATCCCCTTTGGTATCGCCCAAGAATTCGCAGTCATTGATAGAGGGAAAGACCCGAACGATGTTAAGTTACTTTGGACACAGAAAGAAGGAGCATGATGTAAAGTCCGTATCAACACTTGACTTATTTAATAAAATTAAGTAGAAGAAGGAACGCCTCCCACCGTTGGGGGAAAAAGTAATATGAAGGATGCAGTTTGAGATGCAACACTTTTTCTGAAGATCTATTACAATCCAAAGCCTGGAAAACTCACCGATCTGGGCTGTCACATTACTGCTCTTTTGCCATAACCAATCTCAAATCAGAGTGTTACCAGCCTTCCTTCCCTCCACAAAGAGACTATCACTAGCATATCTATGACCTTGCCCCCTTAAAGCAAATAAGGGCGAAGCTAAAGAAATCTTAGTAATGGCTTTCCATTGAGGTGAGGATAGAAAAATTGTGCAAATGCGGTGACAAAATCTATGAACTTAACAAGTACAGGGCCTACCAGAATAGAAGAAAAGCTTACAAAAATACATATTTGAACTCAAGGCTTCCTTCCTCAAAGTCCAAATTCACATCATTAAACAGGTGACTAATCCACTGACACCATCACTATTTCTCACCCAGTGACAAAGAACGAAGCATTCATACACTTTTTCAAAGAAAAGAAGAAAAACATGAACTTGGCCTTGTTTTCCTCCCACTCCAATCCTTGCCTGGTTACTGTACAAAACTGTCCTACAAATGACTTGCTTTGATGAGGTTTGTTAGGCTGAGATCACCCAGACCACTAGTGGTTTCAACCATTCCAGTTATTGTGCCAACTCTGTCACTGCAATGCCTGTGAAGGCCATAAAGCACCACATTGCTCCTCGCTGAACAAACCTTGTGAACTTCAAACCAGTCCAAGCCTCAAGAGGCTACTGGCTACTAACATGGATGATCTCAGCAACGTCTATCCCATATCATGCCCTCCCTGCCCTGCCTGAGAAAGGCTATGGAGATCTGGGAGGCCAGTCCACTAATAATAATGATATAATAATAATGATGATGATAAGAAGAAGAGTGGCGGCGGGATGGTGGTCAGGGGTGATCACTGTGTGCTGTCGGCACGCACTTGTTGATGCTATGAGGTCCCATGTGCATGCATAAATCTGCCCTGTGAATGTAGATACATTTGTGTTGTGCCAGGGTTCAAGTCGTGATGAGTTCTGTGCACAGGAGGACACGTATTTAGTGTATCCTCTCTAGGCATAAGTCTAAAACCCTTTATTAACTGATGCATTTCTTTGTAAGATCCTTCATTCAACTAACACTATTAGGATGTTGCTTGATTCAAGCTCCCCCTGACCCTCAGAAAGAACCAAACACAGATCCTGTAACTGGTCTGTAGCGACAATTTAGCAGATGCGAAAAATCACATGGGAGCAGCAAACTCTGCTACCCTTTTCCACAAACGAGGACTGCACTGTGGCCTCCCTGCCACCCTCTGCTCTTGAGGCCCTAAGAAGCGCGGATTTTAGGTTTTGAAAAGCATAGCATCTCTTTAGGCGGGGCTGCCATTTTAAAAGAGTGGGCTTCCAAGTGGTATCACTTAGGCACATAACTGAAATCCGACCACCCCGCTGAAAAAATACTGGTGTGAACAATAGCATTATTTTCACTGCTTTTACTGTACTTGTTTCTGAACTAGTGCCTAGAGACTGCTTGAAGTATTGTGCGCCATTTAAACAGTCTTAGCCAAAATTGCAAGAGTGAAATATTGAAAATCTCATTGCATATTAAATATCCAAAATCGCATTGCTATAAAACCAGGGACTCTGATTATGGTAACACTGGAGTTAGTGGTTTTCATTGTGACATCAGTTATTGGCTTCCTTGCTGCAGCCTGGTCCAGTGTTCCAGCAGCACGTGACGTCATTATTCAGCAGCAGGAATTCTCATTGGGCGCTGTAGGTTAATTTTTATAGGTCACTCAAGGGCATCGAGACAGAGCGCTCGAGTCTGGCATAAGATCAGGCTAATTGTAATTGCTCGGACAGTAATTTAAGCTTGAGCATCCTTTCTTGAAGCGGATGAGCGAAAATGTTAATTCTGCATGTAACCTGGTGCAGGCATGGGTCACAGACGTCCAAAGACCCATTTAAGGACAATGCTTTTGCCAAGCTATTCTAAACAAGCAGGGAACATTTAATCTTGGTTATATTTAATAGGTAGCAACTAAAAGTGAGAAGTGATGCTCGGGTTCTTAACCAGAGAAAGGAAACTTAACTTCACTTAAATTTTTTAACTCTTCCATACCCGAAGAAAGGCTTATAAAGGGGCACCTTCTAGAGCATGTCAGGCAGAGCCTACCACTATGATACACACCTCATCAAACACTGAAGAAAACACAGGGGAGGAGAATGGTTAGCAGGGACAGTGACAAGAAAAACTAAAGCTCTAATGAAGGACACTAAAACAATGTGCTTCTGTCACTGCCCTTACATATTGAGTATATATATATATATATATAAGTTCTGAGAGAAATGTTAATACGTAACAATATCTACACACATCAAGGTAACTAGGTATATTGGGTAGAAAGCAAAAGAAAAGGAAAATAACCTCAAGGTATACCCTTTCTGGATTACTCGCTCCCGCCTCCCAGCTGCGCTCCCTCCCCTGTCCCCTACTTAATGGTGCCCGCTGCGCGACAGGTTGAGCAAGACCTCTGACCTCCTGGTCAGGGAACTCTGCTCTCCCCTCGCGCTGCTCCGTCGTTACACCGCTGCCCCCAGCACCTCTCTGGTCTCAGGTAGGTGTTCGAGGCCCTCCTCCACCCGCAGGCTCCTGCCTGCGCCTTTTCCCTGGTGGTCCAGTGGGAGAGCCTTGCTCTTCTGCTGGACCGCTCTGCCAGCCTTGTCTTTCTGCCTTTTTGTCTGTTTGTGCTTTGTGCTTTTGCCTATTTTTCGTGCCTTTGCCTTTTTGTCTATTTGTGCCTGTTGTGTCCATTTTTGTCTCGTATTGTGCCCTTTTTTGCCGTTTTCCTGCCGCTGCTGCCCCCGCGGCCCCTCCCCCGCCGGTTCCCACTCCCGCCTCCCAGCTGCGCTCCCTTCCCTGTCCCCTACTTAATGGCAGCCGCTACGCGACAGGTTGAGCAAGACCTCTGACCTCCTGGTCAGGGAACTCTGCTCTCCCATCGCGCAGCTCCGTCGTTGCGTCGCTGCCCCCAGCACCTCTCTGGTCTCAGCTAGGTGTTCGAGGCCCTCCTCCACCCGCAGGCTCCTGCCTGCGCCTCATCACTGGTGGTCCAGTGGGAGAGCCTTGCTCTTATGCTGGTCTGCTCTGCCAGCCTTGTCTGTCTGCCTTTAGTCTGTCTGCCTCTGTCTGTCTGTCCCCTGCTTTTCAGCCCCATTTGTGCTCTTCTGCCTTTTTGTCTGTTTGTGCTTTGTGCTTTTGCCTATTTTTCGTGCCTTTGCCTTTTTGTCTATTTGCCACCGCTGCTGTGCCCGCGGCCCCTCCCCCCTCTGCTGGTTCACGCTCCTCGCCTCCCAGCTGCGCTCCCTCCCTCGTCCCCTACTTAATGGCAGCAGCTGCGCGGCTGGCAAATAGACCACTGGCGCACTAAAAGTGCGCCAAAGGCAAGCCCGTCTATGCCTGTCCGTGACCCGACTGCGACCAGCGCCAGGGACCCTGATTCTCCGACCTCCCACCACTACGACTCAGAAGCCCTCCACGCACTCAACCCCGGAAGAATCAACAACTGCCAGCTGTCGACGCCGAACACCACCCACGGCCAGTTCTCCTGCCGACACTGCCGCCGCACCTTTACCCACCTCCGGACCCCCATGGCTACCGCCCACCCACCGGACACCAGCGCACCCAAACCCCTTAGCTGCATCCTCCTCAACGAACGCTCCCTGCACAGACACGCAGTAGAAATCTGGGACCTCATCGACACCGTGTCGCCAGACGTCGCCTTCCTCGCAGAAAACTGGACCAACGCCACCTCCACCCCCGAACATCGCTACCGCCACCCCTGACGGATATAAGATCCAGAGGAAGGAGCGTCTCAACCACCCAGGAGTATGACTCGCCATCGCTCACAAGAACTCCCTCCGACTCACCACATCCAGCACGAACGACTCCTCGTCCCCTACGGAACATCTCCATTTCTGGATCCAGACCAACCCCAGAACAACCCTACGCGGCACCCTCGCCTGCATACCTCCTGGACCACGAGCCACGTTCGCCGCAACCATCACTGACCTCATCACGCCCCACGCCATCACCTCCATGGACTACATACTGCTTGGAGACTTGAACTTCCACCTCAACAACCTCAGCGACCCCAACTCCACCACCCTCCTGGACAACCTCGCCAACACTGGACTGGAGCAGCTCATCACCACCCCCACCCACAAGGCAGGACACACCCTCGACCCCATCTTCGCAGGAGGGAACAACATCCACTTCAGCCACACTACGCAACCCCTCTGGACGGACCACCACTACGTACACTTCTCCTTCTCTAAATCCACCGCACACAAACCTACACCACGCCCTCCTTGCAGAAATTGGAGCAAGGTCACCGAAGAGCACCTCAACTCCACCCTCAACCAGGCTCCCCCTCCCGCCACGACGACATCAACTCTGCAGCCAATGAACTCCACAGACAGATCACCGACTGCGCAGACAAGCTCGCCCCCGCCAGAACTCCGACAGACAGCGCCCATGAAAGCCTCCTGGTTCACCACCGACCTCCGAGAATCCAGATGCACCTGAAGACGTCTCGAGAAAGTATGGAGAAACAGCAAAACCCCGGAAGCACGGACCAGCTACAAGAATGCCATGACAGAATACCACCAACGCATCAGATCCACCAAAAGGAACTTCATCCAGGACAAGATACTAGCCAACTCCAGCAACCCGAAGGAGCTCTTCAGCATCATACAGGAATTCATCAAACCCCCTGTGAAGCCTCAGTCGTCACGCCCCCCCAGGACCTCTGCAACAAACTCGGCTCCTACTTCCATCTCAAGATCATGTCCCTCTATGACAACTTCAACTAACAGATACTGCACACCGAAACCACACCTACCTCCAGCACCGCCAGCCAGCCTACCATCTCCGCCTGGACCCCGGTCACTACAGAAGACACCACCACAATCATGAAGAGCATTCACTTAGGAGCCCCCATGGACCCCTACCCACCACACATCTTCCACAGAGCCATCGCCGCCATAGCACCCGAACTACGACGCACCATCAACTCCACCTTCGAAACCAGCACTTTCCCCGATGGCTGGAAACGCGCAGAAGTCAAGCTCCTCCTCAAAAAGCCCTCCTCTGGCCCGACGGACCTCATAAACTACAGACCCATCACTCTCCTCCCCTTCGCATCTAAAGTAACTGAGAAGATCATCAACACAGACACAGACGCCATCCGTACTCTCTTCGACCAGGGCCACACGGCGGCTCTCATCCTACTAGACCTCTCTGCAGCCTTCGACACCATCTCCCACCGCACACTCACCGCCAGACTCCACGACGCCAGCTTACAGGCAACCGCCCTTGACTGGATCCGCTCTTTCCTCACTGGCCGAACCCAAAGAATCAGACTCCCCCCTTCTTCTCCGATCCCACAGAGATCAGCTGCGGAGCACCCCAAGGATAATCGCTCAGCCCCACGCTCTTCAACATCTTCATGGGCCCCCTCACCGCAATCATCAGACAGCATGGACTCAGCATAGTATCCTACGCTGACGACACCCAGCTCATCCTCTCCCTCACAAAGGAACCCGACACCACCAGACTCAGCTTCCAGGAAGGAAGGAAAGACGTCGTATCCTGGATGAGCAGCAGCTGCCTGAAGCTCAACTCGGAGAAGACAGAAGTCCTCGTCCTCGGACCTACCCCCTCCGCATGAGACAACACCTGGTAGCCCACCGCCTTCGGCAACCCCCCACACCCACGGACCACACCCACAACATTGGCATCATACTCGACTCCTCCCTCACCATGACCTGACAGATCAACGCCGTCTCCTCCACGTGCTTCAACACCCTCCGCATCCTCCGCAAGTCCTTCAAATGGATCCCCCACGAATCCAGAAAGACCGTCACCCACGCACTCATAAGCAGCAGATTGGACTACAGAAACGCCCTCTATGCCGAAATCAACAAATCCCTGCTCCAAAAACTCCAGACCATCCAGAACACCACTGCCAGACTCGTCCTCGGCATCCCACAACAAGACCACATCACCCAGCACTTACGAGACCTCCACTGGCCCCCCGTCGAGAAGAGAGTGACCTTCAAGCTACTCACCCACACCTACAAATGCCTCCACAACACCAGACCCCAATACCTCAATGAAAGAGTCTCCTTCTACACACCCAAGAGAAGTCTCCGCTCCGCCAACCTTGCTCTCGCCGAAATCCCTCGCATCCGCAGAGCCGGAACAGGTGGAAGAGCCTACTCCTACATCGTGGCAAAGAACTGGAAGGAACTCCCGCTCAGCATCAGACGTTCCCCCACTCTGCAGTCCTTCAGGAAGAGCCTCAAGACCTGGCTCTTTGGGTGAGACGTAGCTGCACGATTTCCCCCCCCCCCAGCGCCTTGAGACCCTCATGGGTGAGTAGCGCGCTTTACAAATCCCTGATTGATTGATTGATTGATTCCCATGACATCATCATATCTAAAACGCAGTCATTTCAATGTTCGTAACACGTCTGAATGAAACACAAAAGCCAACATGTGTTTTGCAACACAGTTGCTTCTTCAGGGCCAAACCTTTTCCAGTCACAGCTAAAATTTCTAATAGTTCCTCATTGGTCTTTCTAATGGTGGAGAATGAAATCTCTAGTAGTCATGTAGCTCAGTTATGGATTAAGCAGTCATCAATTATCAGGAATGCACTTTACATCAAAACGGTTGATCCACAAAAACCATGTGACAAGGAAATCCAATATCAGTATTTTAATGAAGGAGAAGATCCAATTTGAACCGCATAATGGCAAAAATGTATGCATTTGTTCATGCAGGCGGCCATCAATGTCCGGTGTCTCAGTAAGACCTGAGCTAGTGAAGACCACAGGGCTAGTGGTTAACATTTTTACTGCAAAGGATGCAGCATAAACTCATGTGTTACATCAGCATTCGGGAACAAAAGTATCGATGAAAATGAATAGATTTTTATTTCATTCCAGTGATGAAAAAAAAGTCAGTTCCATGCAGAAAAAGTACTGACGCGTTTCGGTCTGTAAAATATCTTCATCGAATCAGAGCCCATTACATTTCTGTGCAATAGAAATAGAGAAAGTCCCAAAGTAATCTCAGTACTATAGAAGAAAGAGTTCATCCTGAGTTTGGTATATAAAACAGAATACATTGTGTCACAATGCTCTAAAAATATTAATCAAGCTTATGAGTCTACTTGTTCAGTTTGTAGTTCATTAAGTTCAAAAGTGCTTGGTCACTTTCTTACAAAATCATTCATGAATTCACATAATATTATTCTATTATTATCCATGGTATAAAATTATTTTGTTGCTTAAAATATCTCCACTTAATTAGTGATGACTTTTGCATATTGCAACTTGCTAATCATCATGGTTTGAAAAAATGGATGAAGTATGGAAACATCAAAGTCAATCATTCTGTGAAACAATTTATTCACATAACATAATGAGCCTGTATTTATATTTGCGGCAAATAAAGACGAATGATATATGTTCCACCTTTCTTAGAAGTTCAGAATCCGTTTTGTCTCATCGTTTTGCCTTCCAAGGGTCACATGGTAGTTTTTGCCCATTATATGAACACTGTGTGACCATTCTATCCTCTTATTTTGTCAACTAAAATCACGTGATAGGTTTCACTGGTCATATAATATACTATTTATACCATGTATGTTTGTTTCTTACTATCAGTAATTATATCTTAATTTGGGCTTTTCTTACTATTCCTGTTTTACAATAAATCAAATCCAGGTGGATATCCTTCTAGTAAGTTGTTTTAGTGGCCCCACAATCAATGCAGTAATTTGGGTCTATGATCGAATGTGTGGTGCCTGTGTCATATCTTTATAGAAGGTGCGTGTCTCTGGTCATTTCGGTTGATGCGTATTAGAGAGCACACTCACCTTCCCCAACTCACATTGGACGCGCCACCTACAATGTGAATAAACTTACTTGTACTGCTCTTTCGCCTGCATGACAACGAAATCCCACTTGTGGTTGATCTTTGTATTTAGAAAGCTGTAATTTTCCTAAGGAAAAAAAAATATATATGAAAACTGATGATTGTGGACAATGAAGAGAATAATGTAATAGTGTTTTAGGCAAAAGGCTGGGTGTATGTGTGTTGGTTGTAGAAATTAACTTTGTTGTATGCTATGTTACCTTTCTAGAACAGCTTTTAACATTTATTGAGGTCAGGTAGGTCAGATAGATAGAGTGTCCATGGGACAGAATATCGTGACAAGAATATAAAGGGATAAAATCTTGAAAGGTACGTTTGTATAGATTATCTATACGTAACTCCACGCATACATACCTTGGCTATATATATATATATATTTATTGACAAAGGCTTTTGTGTAAGCCGAATTGCGTCTCTTTGTGCTCGGGGTCGAGGGAGACCCAGGAAAATAAAGATGCCATATTCCAGCAGCTTTCGTGTACGTGCCTTCTTCTTTGGGAGCAGGATTGTTCATTCATATATATATATATATATATATATATATATATCTATATCTTCAAGGCACGTTGACGTGGCGTTATGTATAATAAATCCTTACCTTCCCTGTGCTCTTACCTCTTTGATATTTTATCCAGCAATATTCTTGTAACAATGTCCTGTCCCCTAGACGTGATCAAGGTCACGTGTGGTGACCGAAACGCGTTATGACGAGTTGATGCGAGCAATAAATAAGATTTATGCACATATTCGACGGAGTCCGTGCCCATTTATCCAAGCAAAGTGGATGTTTATTGGGAATTATCGTGGCATATATATATATATATATATATATATATATATACATATATTCACTGAAAAAACCATAGGTTTTAGGGACAGTTATAGTTACTTGGACATTGCACTCGTACAAAACCCATGAAATTCCCCCGTTATAGTTAGTTCAGCTAACTATAACTCGCGCCCCGCAATGCACTGCTGATGACGTCACATATTACATCACTCATGACATGGTCAGTGACATCACTGATGACATCACTGATGACATCTCAAATGACATCACTGATGACATCATCCAGTGACTGTGTGTTTCTGTAAAGTTTAAATATTTTTAATATATATAGGAAAAGACGTATTGAAGAATGAGTGGGTGTGTAAGTGTCTGTATGGATGATTTAGTAGGTGCGTGACTGACTCTATAAGTGAGTGATTTAACGTATCTTACTGAATGCATGGGTTAGTGACTAAACTGGGTGAATGTCTGTATCCGTCTGTCTGTTGCTGTGTAAGTGGCTGCATGTGTTTGTGAATAGCTAAATGAGTGTCTATATGAGTTATTGAATGCTTGTCTGAGTATCTGTATGGGTGCCTGAGTGTTTGTGTGGGAGGGGTGTGTGCAACTCTGTGCATAGATGTGTGAGTGGGTGATTCACTGGGTGGATGGTTTCAAGAGTGCATCTGTGATAGACTGTATGGGTGGGTAAGTGTGTGTAAGAGTGTGTTAGTGAGTGAATGTATGTCCCAGTGGTACATGTGTGAGTAACTACATATGTGAAAGGCAGTATATATGTGTGTTGGAGTATATAAATAGCTATAAGCAAGAGTGAGTGATTGTGATAGTGGCTGTATGGATGAGTGTGTGCTTGTATCAGTGATTGTATAAGAGCGTAACAATGTGCTACTATTTGTATGAGTAAGTGAGCTGGTGTGTGTATAACTGTATAGGTGAGTAAATGGCAGTGTGTTTAATTATTTGCATGACTGACTAGGTGTCTGAGTATCTCTATGGATCAGTGGCGTTGTTTGAGTGTCTATATAGGAGTAAGAGTGCATATGATAGTCCTGTACTGAGTGACCGTAAGTATGAGTGACTGTACGGGTGAGTGAGTGGATGTGTGTGTGTAGACCTAAGAATCAGTGAGTGGGTATGTGGTTATTGGTGTTGGAGTGTCTATGGTTTTGCGAATGGCAGTCTGTAATTTAGAGTGGGTGTATCAAAGATTATATTAGGGTGTGAGGAGGTGCATCAGATTATCACGTGGATGATGTCATCAGTGATGTCATTTGAGATGTCATCAGTGATGTCATCAGTGATGTCACTGACCATGTCATGAGTGATGTAATATGTGACGTCATCAGCAGTGCATTGCGGGGCGCGAGTTATAGTTAGCTGAACTAACTATAACGGGGGAATTTCATGGGTTTTGTACGAGTGCAATGTCCAAGTAACTATAACTGTCCCTAAAACCTATGGTTTTTTCAGTGAATTTCAAAGGTTTTTTAAATGCTAATTTGTAACTATAACGTGTCTGAAACCTATGGTTTTTTCAGTGAATTTCAAAGGTTTTTTAAATGCTAATTTGTAACTATAACGTGTCTGAAACCTATGGTTTTTTCAGTGAATTTCAAAGGTTTTTTAAATGCTAATTTCTAACTATAACGTGCCTGATACCTACGGTTTTTTCAGTGAATTTCAAAGGTTTTGTAAATGACAATTTTTAAATGTATTAATTGTTATATTCATTTTTTTCATACTGATTTACTACATTTTTAGAAACAATTTTTTTTTACATATTTTATTTTTTAAATTACATTGTAATTACATTATACATTATATTACAAAAAATACTTTCTCAGAATGAATTACTTTAGTTTAAATACTTTGCACATAGGCAATAGACTTTTAAGTACAGTAGTTACAGTTGTTGCAATGGGCAACACATTTTCAAACACAATGCAACATTCAGCTCAATGTGAATTTCTAGTTAAATGCAATTAGTTACTTTATGGATTACTTTTCTAACCACAGGACTGGATCCTAGATTCAGTCCTGGTACATCTCCTGTAAACAGTTGAGTAAAAGCGTTTTGGTTACAGTCGTGATTTTTAAGGAATATTATTGTATTTTAAAAGTTGACACTTAGAAACTTTTTCTCATAGAATCACCAATGTTATCCTATGGAAGGAAATTCACTTAGCAGGTAAAAACTGTTATCGTTACTTTTTCTTACTCAGTGTTGGATCCTGGATCCAGCACTGGTGCATCTCCTGTAAACAGTTGAAAGAATGCGTTTAAGTCATACAGGTGATTTTTAAGGAATATTTGTAGTTTGTAAAAATCAACACTTTGAAACTTTTTGCTGAAAACCAGACAATGGATTCCTATGGAAGAAAATATAAGTTACTGGTAAGTACGGTTAAAATTACTTTTCAGGACCAGTACTGGGCTGAAAGATACAGCACTGAGGTCTCTCCTTATAACAGGTGAGTAAATCGGAATTCGTATTTCGGCTGATTTTAGAGGAATATTTTAAAGTTCCAAAACTCCACACTTAGAAGAATTTCCAAGTGAAACCAGTCAATGTTAGCCTATGGAAGGAAATTCAAGTTACTGGTAAGTACGGTTAAAATTACTTTTCAGGACCAGAACTGGGCTGAAAGATGCAGCACTGAGGTCTCTCCTGATAACAGGTGAGTAAATCAGAATTCGGATTTCGGCTGATTTTAGAGGAATATTTTAAAATTCCAAAACTCCACACTTAGAAGAATTTCCAAGTGAAACCAGTCAATGTTAGCCTATGGAAGGAAATTCAAGTTACTGGTAAGTACGGTTAAAATTACTTTTCAGGACCAGTACTGGGCTGAAAGATGCAGCACTGAGGTCTCTCCTGATAACAGGTGAGTAAATCAGAATTCGGATTTCGGCTGATTTTAGAGGAATATTTGTATGTTTCAAAAATCAACACTTAGAAACTTTTTCAGCAAAAAGCAGGCAATGATATCCTATGGAAGGAAATTCAAGTTACTGGTAAGTACGGTTAAAATTACTTTTGAGGATCAGTACTGGGCTGAAAGATGCAGCACTGAGGTCTCTCCTGATAACAGGTGAGTAAATCGGAATTCGTATTTCGGCTGATTTTAGAGGAATATTTTAAAGTTCCAAAACTCCACACTTAGAAGAATTTCCAACTGAAACCAGTCAATGTTAGCCTATGAAGGAAATTCAAGTTACCGGTAAGTACGGTTAAAATTACTTTTCAGGACCAGTACTGGGCTGAAAGATGCAGCACTGAGGTCTCTCCTGATAACAGGTGAGTAAATCGGAATTCGTATTTCGGCTGATTTTAGAGGAATATTTTAAAGTTCCAAAACTCCACACTTAGAAGAATTTCCAAGTGAAACCAGTCAATGTTAGCCTATGGAAGGAAATTCAAGTTACTGGTAAGTACGGTTAAAATTACTTTTCAGGACCAGTACTGGGCTGAAAGATACAGCACTGAGGTCTCTCCTGATAACAGGTGAGTAAATCGGAATTCGTATTTCGGATGATTTTAGAAGAATATTTGCACAATGGTGAAGGGAGGGGCGGGGCCTGAGGTGACATCTGTGCAAACGCGCCCCGTGGTGCGTTTTAAGTTGGGGGATTAAGTCCCCTTGAATCCTGAGGGTCCCTAGGGGCCAACTAGCCCACCAGGAACCTCCAATATGCGCCAGGGGCTGCGTTGCAGATACGTGTAGAGAGGCCACACCCCTTTTACACCTCTCTGCAACGCAGCTCTGTGGCGCTTTCTGGATGTACCTGTTGGGCTAGTTGGCCCCCAGGGACCCTCAGGATTGAAGGGGATTTAATTCCCCATCTTAAAACGCGCCACGGGGCCTGTTTGCACACATGTCACCTGAAGCCCCGCCCCTCCCTTCACCACTGTGCAAACGCGCCCCGTGGCGCGTTTTAAGTTGGGGATTAAGTCCCCTTGAATCCTGAGGGTCCCCGGAGTCCAACTAGCCCACCATATACCTCCAAAAGCGCCACAGAGCTGCATTGCAGAGAGGTGTAAAAGGGGTGTGGCCTCTCTACACGTCTCTGCAACGCAGCCCCTGGCGCATATTGGAGGTTCCTGGTGGGCTAGTTGGCCCCCAGGGACCCCCAGTATTCAAGGGGAATTCGTTCCCCTCTGCAAACGCGCCAGGGGCGCGTTTGCAGAGTGGTGAAGGAAGGGGGCGGGGCCTGCGGGCCCGATCGTTTAAAAAAAAAAAAAAATTTGTTTGTCCCCTGAAGGGGGGCTGTGTGGCCCCCTTCCCTTTTCCTGTTTTTGGGCCCTGGGGACCCCATCCCCCAGGGCCTTACCCCTTTTTTTTAATTTAATTTAAAAAAAAACGGGAAGGGGGCCGCGTGGCCCCCCTTCCCTGGGCCTGTATTGGCCCCGGGGACCCCATCCCCGGGGCATGGCCTTTTTTATTTTCTTGGGAGGGGGCTGCGTGGCCCCTCCTCAGGCCATTTAAGGCCCCGGGGACCCCATCCCCCGGGGCCGGCCTTTCCATTTTTATTTTTTATTTTTTTTGGGGGGAGGGGGGCCGCGTGGCTCCCTCCTGGGCCACTACTTGCCCCGGGAACCCATCCCCCGGGGCTGGCCCTCTCCGTTGGGGACTGTGGGGGTCCCCAATCCCCCACAGTCCCGCCGGCTCCCCACGTCCCTTGGGAGCCGGCATTGCTGTTCCACATGGGGAGCAGCTGACATGCTGCTCCTCATGTGGAAAGCAGTCGGCTTTGGATATTGGAAGAGAGCAGGTTTCCTGCTCTCTCTTCCAATATCCAAAGCAAGTTTGCA
Source organism: Calotriton arnoldi (assembly GCA_963921515.1). Lineage (NCBI taxonomy): Eukaryota > Metazoa > Chordata > Amphibia > Caudata > Salamandridae > Calotriton > Calotriton arnoldi. The sequence continues at coordinate 3,464,375 of CAWUFW010000247.1, read as the reverse complement.
ATGACAGGACGGAGCCGCGAGGCTCCCGTCCTGTCATTGCAAACAGCAGTGTACCGGGGGTAGGCACCCCGGGACACTGCAGGAGCCGGCCCTGGGGGTGGCGGTCCCCAGGGCCATCAAGGGCTCCAGGAGGGGGCCGCACGGCCCCCCTCCCTACATCAGCACAGCCCCGGGGAGGTGGTGGTCCCCGGGGCTTCGGGGTCCAAAACGGACCCCATTTTAATTTGTTAGTGCCCCGGGAGGTGGCGGTCTCGGGCGTGTGGGGGCTGGAGCCCCCCACACAGGTTGTTTAATTTTTTTTAAAAAGCCCCGGGGAGGTGGTGGTCCCCGGGCTGCGGGAGGGCTCAGAGCCCTCCCGCACCATTTTAAAAGAAAGCCCCGGGGGGTGGCGGTCCCCGGGGCTTGGGGGGCCCTTTGAGGCCCCCCACACATAAAATTAAACCCCCCACCATGCCCCCGGGACTTGGGCCACCCGGGGCAAAATTCGCGCACCCTGAGCGCATCCTGCCGATTTTTAAAAAAAAAAATGTTTTGTTTTTTTTTGCCCAGGGGGTCCTTGTGGGACCCCCTGAGCAAACCTAGGGGGTCAGGGTGTTTCTACCCTGCCCCCTTTGTGCGCTTTGCGCACTTGTTTCTGTCCCTCGGTTCTACCGAGGGACAAAATGGCTGCCAACATTTCCTGAATCGGAATGTTGACAGCCAGCTGACAGCCAATTAACATGCAGCTCGTGATCGGGACGGTGCGCGCAGGGTGCGCTCAGGGTGCGCGAATCCTCCGTGCCCATAGATATATATGTACTTTTACTTTTGATTTTCTCAGCAACTACTGAACGGATTTACACCATTTAACAAAAAGGGTTCTTTCTGAACCAAGAACTACCTCTTTGCCAAATTTGGTGTAATTCCGTTCAGCAGTTCGGGCTGTAGCCGTGTCTAAAGTTTCCTATGGAAAAATGCATGGGGAAAACGTGTTTTGGGACCCCCTTTTTCTCGGCCCCCGCTTGACGTATCACCCCGAGACTTTCAGGGTAGGAGCGGACCGGAGCGCCCACGAAGTTTGAAAATTTCGCGAAGATACGTCAACCGGCAAGAGAGTTATTTCAAATAGAATGTCGCGGATTTCCTATGGATAATAGGTTGTAACTATAACTATCTACTGGCGACCGCCAGTAGATAATATATATATATATATCTTCATGGCAAGTTGATGTGGAGTTATGAATAATAAATCCTTACCTACCCTGTGCTCTTACCTCGTTGATATTTTATCAATCAATATTCTTGTAACAATGTTCTTACCCATAGATATTATACCTTTGATATTCTGTAGTACAATCCAAATTTGTGATATGCTAGTTGCAAACTAATAAGAATGCTGTAATAAGGACTCACCTACCTTCTCGTTAGTAAGAGTATGTTGGGCCAACATAACGATTGTGAAGATTTGAGCTTTTGAGACTGTACAGGCACCTTCTATTGGTGACCTTCTTACAGAATGTACCATTTATTGCAAAGTATGTGGTGCCTGCCAACCACCAGATATATCCACAGAGATTTTGTTTATGCTGTTGGACGGTCCTGCAAGCTCATATGCCCATCACTGTAGCATCACCTATATTAACAAATGGCATTTCAACCTGAAGCAAGATGATGTGTCTGGCCTCTATGGCCAGAAAGGGTACACTAAACTCCACCTTAATTACATGGTTGGGAATTCTCCAAGTGCGAATAAGGGGGTCAGGATGACAAGTCCACTTGCATTCACTTATCCACTGCACATTAATGTCCATCGGTCTGTCTGTTTTTCCTTTAAAATCCTCCCACCTCAACTCTGCTGCCTTTGTTGAACACCCTCCTGTCTCCAGAGTCAATCTAGGACTTGACTTCACATTTCGAGACTAAGCGCCTCAGTCACAAAGGAAAACTTACACATTTATGTAAGTTCATGGTCTTTTTTGGTATTCACAAACTATGAGTTAATAGTAAGCTTATGACTATGGAGACTCCGCAGTTGGGGCAGAGACCTCCACACATAAAAAGATCAGACAGGTCTATCTCCGCCTGAGGAGTCTCCATAGTCGCAAGCTTACTATTAACTTGTAGCTTGTGAACACCAAAAATGTAAACTTACACAAAAGTGTAAATTTGCCTTTATGAATCAGGCCCTAAGAATGTAAGTTTAAGTTTTTATGTTGTGGTTGCAGGGTATGTTGCTATTGGAAGAATTCACAGCCGTCAAACCAGGCAGGCCCAATGCAGACTTTCTCACTTGGCAACATTGTGTTAACCTGAGCAAACCGCTTCATCACCATTTATCTCAGTGCCCTCATTGTCAAACAGTGACAGGTAAGCTTGGGGAAACTCAATACCTCCAAGTGTTCTACAAGCCAATTGGGCATTATCCTTGGTTATCATAGAGGTACTTTCTGTATTCTCTCTTCTTGAGAGCAAATTTAAAAGTTCAGTTTTTACGTCACACTATTCCCGCATTTTTTTTTGGACGGATTAGGGATATGCGGTACCGGAAAATAACACCATGATTAGCTGGAAATTTCACAATTTGGTTAAGTGGGAAAGCCGGCTTTAGGGCCCAGCAATAGGCCTGCAGAAAACCATGAGGTCCTATGGGAATGGGTCCCATATGTCGTCACAAAAGTCCCTTCGTTTGTCTGAGCATGGTTGCCATTATGCATCATTTTGTTAGATGAGGCACTTTAATATGTCAATCAATGTTGAGGTAACTAAAATACCGAGATAAAAATGTGCAACAACTCGGTCTAATCATGGAATTAATAGCAAGTTCCAAAATAGCACGATTGGAACCCACCAATACCTTAATTCTAATGAGTGAATTTTGTGAAGAGGTTCGAAGTCACAATATCTAGATAGGGAGACATTTTAGGCCTCACCTAGAGTTTAGCGGATGGTCCACAGGTCAGCTTAACGAAGGCTATAGCCTCTGTTCCTCTGAAGGAAGACCGGCCACCATATTCAGAGGCTCCCTCCCCCCCACCCCAAAAGGCAGGGATCTTGGTGCTTTCAAAAATTAACTGTAAACGGCATTGAAAGTTCTCATTTTTTTCGATCTGAATTAAATTTAGGTTGAATGTACGCTTGCAGATTACAGTGGCAGCTCCATCGTCCCACTGCCATGAAGCAGCAAAAGAAAGGAAAAAATAAAATGATAATAACGTAATATCATTATCATTTTGTTTTGTCCTCCTTCTGCAGCAGCTTGCGTGATGGGTCGTGGCAGGGCTGCAGAGCAGGGGAAGAGTGGTAGAGCACTCCTAAGTGCGCAATGACTGTTTGGCTGGAACTCTCGGGCTGCCAAAAACAGTCACGTGCACTTTCCCTGTTCTCCATGCAGGCTGCACTACAGCCTGCGTGGAAACATGCCCACCCCTCCAGCCCCTGGCTGAGCACCGTGGCAAAGCGCTCAGACCAATCACAACGCTGCATTGCAGCGTTGTGATTGTCTGCGGGGAGCGTGGGAGCCCTGGTGCTTCCTGTTTCTCCCAAGAAGCCAGGAAGAGGATGCAGGAGAGGCGGCGGCCAGGAGGTAAGTGTTTTTTTTAACCCGATCCCCCTCACCCCTTCACTCTGCTCCCAGGTAGCAGCCGCGACTGGCAGATTAGGTGCTCTTTAGCTTTCCAATTTCAAGAAGCATGATTATACCAACTGCACTGCTGGATTTCTGCCACTTTCTTTTCAAACGGCAGGAAAGGAGTTTAATACCCAAGAACGGCAACATTCAAATGATGGTAATATCAATCATTATGTTTGTACCCCACACTAAAATCAACAAATCAGTAGCAGTGCTATTTAGGGACAGTGATAGGACTACTACAAGACTTTCTGTAGCTAAGTATGGACATTTCAGGAAAGAATTCCCAAGACAGCCGCTTTACCTGTTCAGAGGCTTATCAAACATACCATGTTACTCACAACTGAGAGGTAAGACGACAACGCTCTATACAAGTGTGGGAAAGACTGGTTAAAACACTTATTTATTTATTTGAAGGTTTTATATATAGTAATAATATATCTTCAAGTGACATAATTCTAAATGAGACCTTTTTTGAATATCTAAACCTAGAGCATGCGGTGCTGATAAAAGAAAAGAAAAAAAAGGTGATTTAATATCCCTTGAAAGACAGCCCAACTGTGATATTTGCCCGTGAGAGGTAGAAACCTTTCTTGCCAACGTAACCATACACTCGAAAGGTAAGACATTGAACTTTGCTTCTTCCTAGGGCCTGTCAGTAGTGGGGAATGTATCATATCTTCCTAAAATCCCTCTATTTTTTCTTGACAGGGGCTCACTTACCGTTAACAATTAGGTCTTCCTTGTTTTTATAGATATTTTAATATGCATGCCACTTCTAAAGCAAGTCTGTTATGTTTCATATAGCTACCCCAATATAGGCTCAGGTAGTCACCTAACCTTTCACCTACATTCTCCCCTACCATTACACTACATAACGGTTCTTGGGACTGACCTTTTACCTAGTTACGGTACTGCTTACAGGACGTAGGGTTTTCCCTGAAAACTAGCCTCATCCATTATGCATGAGGATTCTTGGAAACTCAGCAAGGCTACCATCTCCTGCATAATAACTATGTATAAGGGTCATTCCTTCCGTCATTCTAAGTCTGACATGACACAGCAAGGTAGAACCCCTGAGGGGTAACACTTTTGGGTATATAAAAACCATATCTTGCTAGGGTAGGCAGAGGAGAAAAGGACTTCCATGCTGACACACTGATGCGAGACGCTGAGGTTCCTGCATGCAGACACTCAAGCTCGCAGTGGTCTGACATCCCTCGCGGGGTGTCCATCTCAAGACCAAGACGGGGTCCCACAGTCTCTCACTTCAGGTAACGGGGTTGACTTTATCCTAGAGGGATTCTTGGCTCTACACACCTACATGCATACTAGGTACACTTAGATACATCTAGGTAGGGTCGCATCGTAGGAGTACCCATTTTATTGTCATGCATTTTTATACCTGCCTGTATTCATTGTTTGGGCACTATGGTAGAAATCTACCATCATTTTACTCTGTTGGAGCTCATAAACATTTATATCTATTTCTGTCTAATGGTTGTTTCACCTATTTTACACTAGAATGACACTGGTTCAATAAATGCTTATTGAAAAACGTCCCCACAGTTTATTCTGTGTATCTCTCTGAGATAAAGTGAGCACGAGGTACTGAGCGAAAAGTATCGTACTGTTTCCATGATCCCTGATGGAGCAGAGTTGTCATGTTCGATAGTTGACAAGAACTATTCTATCCTTGGTAAGAGGGGTTTCTAATGGCACTGTGAGCTAGCTGGTGTACAGGCGAACATATTCGGTGCGGAAGTCTGGAATCAGTCTGAACACCAATCCCGCAGTGTATGTTGTCTAAACGCCCCGATCCTATATAGGTTTATAGGAACTACACGACATGGCGAAGCCAACGTTGATTTGGTTTTTATTTAACGGTCAAATCTGAGTAGTTCAGTCGTGCTGTTCTCAGAGACCCCTACTCACATTTCCCCAGAGACGTCTGGAGTGGGAAGGGAACTATCTGCCACAGCTGAGTAGGCATATCCTATTTATTGGCTGTAGGTTTATCAAGCTTGAAGGACAAACAGTTCCTATTGTGCATAAAACCTTATCTCAGTTTCCTTGAAACTTTTTCCTTCTTCAAAATAATGGCTGACGAAGATGCCGCTGCGCCAGCACAATGTGCTGCAGTTATGGAGGAAGAACAGGAAGGGGAAATCAACATTTTAGAAAATGTCAGAACTGCCCTTACTTTAAAACCAGCAGACTATGGAGTCACGTCTATGGGTGGGACAGTCATATTCGTGATTGAGGCATAAAGAACAGAGGTATTCTATTCATAGGTTAAATTCCCACAAGCAGATGCACAATCAAATACATTTCATTCTTACAGTGAAGATGAAACACCAAAGTGAATACTGTCCGTATGAGGACATTGAAGTTCCGCTCACCTACCAGGAGCACATAAACTGGTTTAAAGGGGCCCTCCCACACACAAAAGAAAAAGTGAGACTCAGTCCGCTTGGAAGAGTGGAGCAACTTGGCCAGTCCTAGCTGCATACACACCACATCCAGACATTGACACAATGCCAGTAGCAGACTTACGTCCACTTCATAAAGCAATAATAAAACTTTACAGAAACCTGACACAGTTCGTGATAAGAACACTCACACTTCAGCCAGCAAGGGCTACACAAGCAGGACAAATTCAGGGATCTACAACTAAAATAACACCACAAACGCTACATGCAGTTATGGGTAAAATGCCCACTAGACGTGAGCAAATGCCATTCTGGATAGCTCAAAAAATTACACAGTTAGAGGCAGTATTTTCACATACAAGCCCTCAAGAAAAACACAGAATGCTAACAATCTGCTTGCCAATGGCGATAGCTAATGGGGATAGCTCCCCAGATAGAGTATTGTACCTCTTGGGGTACAGTTTTTACTGCCATATATACCAGAACACATGTTATCCCTTCATTAGCAGTAATACCAGATGTATTAAGACAAATACAGAATGAGTATGGAGCACAGCCTGCTCTGAACTTAGGGATGAAATTGTTAGGACATTTTGCCCAGGTATCAGCTATTATAATAGCAAACATAAAAGGGGAGGCAGCAGCAGTGGCAATACGCCAACTCCTGAGGGACATCACTCCTTTACAACTGGAACGTGAATTACCTAAAATTATCAAAGACACTTATGCTGAATTAGGTAGAGATAGTTTGGGAGCTAGAGCAATGAAACCTCAACTCATGGGTGGTCATGAAAAGGATAGCACCAAGCAAGCACCTGATTCTTCCAAGAAGAAATGGGATCACAACAACAAAAAACAAAAGAATAGAGTGAACAGATCACAATCCAGGGGTGGGTCTCCTCAGCATGAGCCCTCTAAAAGGAGGTACAACCTTAGGAATCGTGATAACATTAAAAAACCTGACGGGTATCAGGATACTGATACACGTTCCTCTCGTTCCTTTCAGGGTTCATCAAAAAACTCTGAGAGGGAAGGACAGTCAGAACACAGACAAGAAGAGCGTACAAAGTCCAGAGACACGCAACGCGCTTCAGACTATACTTATTATTATTATTATTACGGAGTTTAATATAGCATGAACTTGACCCGGTATCGGGTATCAGAGCGCTTTACATAGCACCAGTTACGTTACATGAGGACACATTCATTTTTGTTAGGCACGGGGAGATTACGTGATTTGTCTAGAATCACAGGATGTTCAGCGTCATTGCCGAGACTCGAACCCGGTTCCCCAGATTCGAGGTCGACCGCCCTAGCCGTTAGGCCAACTCCTCTCCCCAAAAAAGAAGAGAAGCCAAAATCAAAACCTCAATTTAAAAAGAAGTAGCAGGTCTTAAATTTAGACATGCCCAGAATTCTGAGGACTCAACTTCTGAACGGGAAATGGGCTCTGACGATGCTAGACAGTGCAGCAGAAGTAACAATAGCTCGCCAGAACCTAATGGAATTTCTGGTGACAGCGGAGTTGAATGAGCATATCACGGTGGAAACACCTGAAACGAGGGTAAGTGTCCCGCATAGGTTACATGAAATAGCACTCCAAATGGAGGGGGACGAACCCAGGAAAATTAAAGATCTCTTTTGGGAGAACCTGACTTACGGCTATGACATGCTTTTAGCTGAGAAAGATTGGCCGCCTGAAATTGTTATGGATTGCCCAAAGGGAGAAACTGTAATTTTACCGACTTTTTCCGACCTCCTTCCAATATACTTAAAACACACATACGCGCAGGAGTGGGCGGTAGCACTTGCTCCAGCATTATATCGCAACCATGTTGGGTGGGATACTGAGTCACCTCACCATACAATCCCAGTAAAAACTACTCCAACTCCACAGAGACAGTACCCAATAAAACAAGAAGCGAAAAAACAGGTCAGGAAGATCGTAGATCAACTTGAATACCAAGGTGCAATTGAAACTTGCACCTCGTCAATGAATAATCCTTTGTTTCCCGTAATGAAACCAGATAATTCATACCTTCTAGTTTTAGACTACAGACATCTAAACACATGCACTAAAGCATTTGCAGTACAGAATGCACACAGTGCCGCATTAATGAATAACATTGTGCGGAAAAAATACAAAACATCATTAGATATCTCAAATGGATTTTTCTGCCAAAATATAGCACCTGAGAGCAGGTATTTAACAGCATTCTCAGCGCTCGGTTCTCAGCGTCAATTTTGTCAACTCTCCCAAGGGTATAAGAATAGCCCTGGCTTGTTCTCCGCTAGGGTGACAGAGTTACTTCAGAATTCAGGTGAAGAGGCATTGTCCTATGTAGATGATATTTATCTGACAGATGATGATTTAAAGGAACACTTGACCAGGGTGAGCAACATTATTTTGGGGTTTGCCTCTGAGGGCTACAAATTTAATTTAAAAAAATCAAAAATAGGTCACCTCAATGTCCTATTTTTGGGATATGAGTTATCAGGTGAAGGAAAAAGCCTGGCAGCTAACTTTTTAGAGAAGTGTGCGCTGCTCCAACCTCCTAAATCGCTGAAAAATCTACAATCCATATTGGGATTTTTAAATTTTGGCAGAACATACATTTTGGATTACGCAGAAAAAGTGAAATCTTTCTACGACCTAATAAGACCTGATTTTTCAGTTGGGCATTGGACACAGGAACACACATATATCCTTCGTTCCCTACAAGCTGACATGATAGCATCAAAACACTTGCAGACACACGTGAATGTCTGCAACCTGGTGATACGGGTCGTCCCCGGGTTATTTGGATATACCTCCATCACTTTCAAAGAAGGTGAGACAATCCCAATTGCATACAAATCCCACTTGTACACAAACCCTGAAATACGTTTTGCTTCTTCAGAAAAAATTCTGACAGCAGTACAGACCGCTGTAGCGAGAGAAAGAGCACTGGCTCAGGGGAAGTGAATAATTGTTGTAACTCCAGTACCAGCCTTAGAGGCTGTTACAAAGGCTAGCGTTCCTAATGCTAAAGCCTTACATCCAAGATGGATACAATGGGATAATTCTCTCACTGCAACAGATGTAGAATACAGATATGGCTCTACACTTAAAACACAAGCATTTCTACAATATGAACAAGAATATCCTCTCCCGAATTAAATAATGCCTCTAGATCAGTATGAATACATTATTTACACTGACGGATCTGCTCAGCCGGCCGTAGGAAGTAAACAGCAATACAGCACCGCATGTGCGATTGTAAAGGGTCGTATGCAGGACGGCAAGTTCCATCCTAGCAGTACAAAGACACATTCTCTAGGAGACTGCACGGCTCAGCTGGCAAAATTAAAAGCCCTGTTACTGGCACTAATAAATATGGATCGAGAATTCCCCACACTGATTGTGTGCGATTCATTTTACTGTGTCCAGTCATACAACGAATATCTTCACTACTGAGGTTAAAATGGGTTTAAAGACTCAAAAGGTGGCACAATTAAGCATAACATGCTATGGGAACAGGTAACTGAGTTGAAAAATGAACTAACAAGAGCTCACGTGATACACACGCTGAGTCATCAATGTAATGGCGTTCACGTTGAAGGGAATTCATTGGCCGATGAAGCCGCAAAAGGGGCAGTACGTACTGCTGCCGTAGCTGCAATCACTCGTTCAAATACGAGAATAGACAAACAGATAATGGTAGCTGTCATTACTTCACGCAAAAACAGCACAGCCTTAGCGAAAGGTTTTCCACTCAAGTACTCCTACAAGTTAGATGCAAATAACATTCAGTATGCTCAAATTCCAGGAGAGAGGGATAGAGTAATACCAAACATGGATCGCAGATTAGGCTTAATTCTAGCTGCACACGAGGGTCTAGGTTCTGCACACGCAGGGATTACCGTGACAGTTTCTCTACTGAAGCAGCGCTATTGGTGGCCAGGGTTAACTAAACAGACAAAGAATTTTGTCCTAAATTGCGACATCTGTCAGCAGATGAAGGGTCCACCGTAGCACGTCCAGCGCAGACACCATTACTTATATCAGACAGACCACTTGCTTGTGTCTATTTGGACCACTGCGGCCCCCTACAATCAGATGGGGCTTACAAGTATATCTTGGTGGCAGTGGATTCATGCTCTAGATTCCTATGGGTATGGCCTCAGCGCTCGGCTGATGCTCGAACTGTTATAAAAGATTTGCGAGTCTTTATAGGGAGAAACGCAGTTCGCACATTACATTCTGACTGCGGCCCCGCGTTTAGCTCTAGGGCTTACAAGGAGGCCATGGGAAGTTTGGGTGTTGCATTGCGGTACTCCTCTTCGTACCATCCTGAGGGAAATTCGGTTGTGGAGAGGAAAAACCGAGACTTAAAGCAATCTTTAACAGCAAGAGTATTAGGTTCGGGTGGTAGTTGGGTCAATCACTTATACAGGGTCCAAAGAGCCCTTAACAATATGCCAAGAAGTTTCCTAGGAGGTGTCACTCCTTACGAGATCCTATTTGAGACAAGAATGTGGGTACCTGATCTCGATTGTGAAAGCACAGTGGCGAATGAAAAACCATTTGACATCAATAAACATTTGGCTGTTTTGCAGGATCTCAATGAATTCCAGGCACTACAAAGCAACCTGCAAGTAAAACACACCGCCACTGGGTAAGTCAAATCAGTCATGGCAAGACCTAGCTGGATCCCAAAAGTCGGGGATCTGGTCAGAGAAAAGATTGCGGACAAGAAAGAATTTGGGCCATCATACAGAAAGCCAGTCCCTGTCTTGGCTGTTGAAGGAACAAGAACAGTACTTCTTCCGCCTCTTACCGGCAAAAAAGAAAAGAGATTTGTCTCCATTGATCTGATCAAACCACACTATGTGGCCGATACTGAATAGTAGGCTTCGTGGGCTCCTGGGTAGCCGACTCTCTCCTCTCGCTACCATACAGAAAGTTGAGACAGAAAGACTCATAACATTTGAAGAGTCACCAATACCAAATAATGGAATTTCCAACAATGAAATGGAACTCGTTCCTCTGGAAACAGAACTTCAAAACATAAATGAAAGACAAATTTCAATTCGGCCTAACACCGATGTCTACATCAATATGCCTCTACAAAAGACGTCTGCCAGTTCCACAAAACCTGCTGAGCTACCAAAGATAGATCAAATTGCATCTGGATACTTCATCGATTTTGATACCTTCTCTCTGGATCCCAGTGAACCTGAAACAGCGCCACCTCCAGTTTCCTGTGAGTAACAAATTCGTGAATTCTACACTCTTCTGAAAAAGACTTACCTGGTCTCACCATGGCTACAGCTCTGGATAATAACTGGAATATTGTTTCTTCTATTCTGGATTGGCCTAGTGACTGTCTTTTGCTTGCTCATGAATGGAAACTATCTCCCAGAACGCTCTGCAGTTTCAAACGTGAACTTGGTCCTGAAACCTCATACGTCATCTCATTGTGAACAAAGAGACCTGTCCTTCGTGAACATTACAGCTGTTCCAATTCCTGATGGTATATTTTGGGACAAGGTTGATTATGATGTATTTGGTCCCACTGAGCTTTTGAAAATACCGCACGTATTTAAAAATTCTCTAAATGATATCATTACCTCCAGTAAATTTTCTGACGATTGGGATTTTGAAACTGTAAATAATATGTTGTCTGATTTAGAACAATACGCTGCATTTCCAAGCACTGAAATGTTAGAGGACACATCTGATTTTGACACTATGTACTGTTACCATCATTATGGTCATCACTTTTTACACAAATCCAGTATCCCACGTAATGTTTTTACATACAGCCAATGGGAACATTGCCCAACACCACCAAAAGGTAGTTCGAAAACGTTTGCACAGAAATTGTCTTATTTTTCAGGGTTTAACACTTCTGACCCAACCTCATATTACTGTAAGGTTGCACCTACAACTTCACAGAAAAATATGCTAACTAACACCAAACAGATTTATTCTGCATCTTTTATTTCCCAACTGTCTGAACAGGGTTTCGACTTACTGGTTTTTGTATAGACATAAAACCAGTCGGGGGTTCAAAGGAATGGCAAGTTCAGGGAACATAAGCACTATTTGGAGCGTGCCTCATTCCACAGCAGATAATATTTCTGAATGACACTATGCAACAGACTTCCTGTCTTGGAATGGCCAAGAACAAGGATTTGAACACACCTCGGATTCCAACACCTTCACACATCAATTTTACATCACGTGGAGGGGATACAATATATGACATCATGCAGTACAATACTTCAGACCCCAATTGGAAGGGATGTTTAGTTTGGCCCACAGACACAAACAGATGTCACTTAAGATTCAGGGGTACAACCGAAGGGTTTAGTATCCATAGGCCAGACCAACGCTATGTACAAAGAAAACATCCGGGGGTGGTGACATCATACAGTGTTGGGAAGTTATACCTCGATTGGCTAAAAACCTCGACACTGTCCCAGGTGAAACAGCACTTATCCTTACTCTCAGATGAGGTGGATCTAAGGGATTTTTTATTAGGTCCCCGAAAGCCACTTCAGAAATGTTTCTTATACGCTGTCTATAATAAAATCTGGAAAATCTCTCAACAAGAAGCTGCGGCGAGACTCCATGAAATAGATAGGATTAACCTAGAAAAGGCGTTAGCTGTAATTGACAATGGGATGACTACATTAATATCCAGGACATATTCACTGGGCAACATTGTATCTTCTGCTATAGATATACTAGAACAGGACTTGTCCATATTACAACACAGACAATTTCAACTATGTTCTATTATGTTATTAAGCTGGAGCTACAATCATTGCGCGCTGGTTATGTGCCTTGGCGATTTATCAACAGTACGTCTTTGTCCTATGCATACAATCTGACTAAAAAACAGATAACAATGGCACAAAGGGGAGCAAAATATACAATGCTGCGTATTGAAAAACTGGACCAGTTACCTTTTACTGTGGCAGAGTCACCATCCACAGAATGGTTAATCCATGGCCATATAACATTACCGGTCACAACTTTCCAGTTTCAGTATTGCCTAGAACAACAACAGGCAGGCAGATATGAAGCAATGGGAAGGGAATTCATCAAGGAATCTTGGAAATTGCCATACAGATTTCGATGCAAGAGTGGGGACATGGAAGTGTTTCTAAGCAGTACAAACTGTGAGAACGCTTTAAGTGGATCTCTCTTATGCCAGGATATCATGCTTCACAGTGCCTGTAATGGTTTAGTTGCTAACTTATCCTGTTACTTGAAAGGGTCCCCAGCTGCTGTGATTAATCCGGTGTTCTAGTTACTTTCAAATGGGAGTTGCTTGATGTTGAATGATCAAGATTGTTGTGGGATGCTCCCCGGCATCGCATATCTTGTCACTGTAAGCTCCAGGATTACTTGCTGTATGCAAGTATTGTTTCCACCGACCGATACAGTCAGGGAGGCGCCGTTATGGCCTTCATTGAATGTTTCCTTTATACCGGTTGATACTCTGAGTCGAATGAAAGCCATGCTTTTACAGAAAACCATGCACTTAACCTCTGCCCGAGAGACTTATGATCTTCAGGTCACCTTTCAGACAATCTTCGGAGTTATTCCCAACTTCATGCACTCCGTGTTTGGAAGCATTTTTGGAGGGCTTCCACTGATCCTGTTTCTAATAGCAGGTATCCTGATGGTAATTTTTCTGCTATGCAATGGACGTCCCAGTCACCAAGGAGATGGAAAAAACGCTCTTGGAGCACCGATACCGTGATCGCATGGTACTCCATCTGGGCCCACCTCGCCTTCGCGAACTAAGTGAATCTTGGTTCCTATCATTTAGACCAGTCTGGATCGACTGTATTCTGCCTGTCCTCTGATGCCTGTTCTGCGGACAAGAATGCGTGTTGGATCTCTGTCTAACACTTCCATCAGTTGCGCCACCGGACGTTGATGCTTTACTGGAGAGGTGTGGAGCGGTGTGGTGCAGCGGCCAGGGCAGCTGACTTTGGAGCACAGGGCTCACGGTTCGATCCCCGGCTCCGGCGGCAGCTCAGCTCAGCACCATGTGACTCTGGGCAATAGCTCACTTAATTTCCACGACGGCCCCCAGCGCCTTGAGACCCGCAAGTGTGAGTAGTTCGCGCTTTACAAATACGGATTCACATTATTACTGGACCCGATAACGGCCCATGTTCTGCTGTGTCCTCAGCGTATTCCAATGTTGATGTCTGCATTCTTAGAGCTACCACAGGATGCTTTAGCTCCTGCTGGAACGGATACCGGCTTCTCAACAAATACTCAGGCCTTGGATGTCACACAGGCATCCCCAGCAGCGACTGTGAAGAATACAGATCAATCAATCAGGGGTTTGTTAAAGCGCGACTACTCACCCGTAAGGGTCTCAAGGCGCTAGGGGGGGTGGGGGAGGGTGCAGGTTCCATTCCATCAAGGAGGGAGTCTGTCGAAGAGCCAGGTTTTGAGATTTCTTGCGAAGATGGGGAGCGATGTTGTCTGTCTGAGGTGCAGCAGAAGGGCGTTCCATGCTTTGGCTGCGAGGAAGGAGAAGGAGCGGCCTCCCGATCTGGTCTTTCTGGTGCGGGGGACCACGGCGTAGGAGAGCTGGGCTGATCGTAGGGTCCTTTGGGGTGCGTGGAATTTGAGTCAGCTGTTCAGGTATGCTGGTCCGGTGCCGTGGAGGGTTTTGTGTGCGTGGGTGAGCATCTTGAAAGTGATTCTCGCCTCGACGGGGAGCCAGTGGAGTGTGTGCAGGTGCTGGGAGATGTCGCAGTGTTTTGGCAGGTTGAGGACCAGTCTTACGGCGGCGTTCTGGATGTTCTGTAGCTTGAGGGTGAGGTTTTTGTTTATTCCGGCGTAGAGTGTGTTGCCGTAGTCGAGTCTGCTGGTGACCAGGGCGTGAGTGACGGTCTTTCGGTGTTCGAGGGGGATCCATTTGAAGGTCTTACAAAGGAGGCGGAGGGTGTGGAAGCAGGAAGACGAGACGGAGTTGATCTGGCGGTCCATTTTGAGCTCGGAGTCCAGGATGATTCCCAGGTTGCATGCGTGGTCCGTGGGGGTTGGCGGGTTTCTGAGGGCGGGGGGCCACCAGGTGTTGCTCCAGGCATCGGGGTTTGGGCCCATGATGAGTACTTCTGTTTTGTTGGTGTTTAGTTGTAGGCAGCAGTTTTTCATCCATTTGGCGACGGCTTCCATGCCTTCTCGAAAGTTGCGTCTGGCGGTGTTGGGCTCGTTGGATAGGGAGAGGATGAGTTGGGCGTCGCCTGCGTATGACACAATGTTGAGTCCGTAAGTTTTGACGATGGGGGCGAGTGGAGCCATGTAGACGTTGAAAAGCGTCGGGCTGAGGGAGGAGCCCTGGGGGACTCCGCAGGTGGTAGGTGTGGGGTCCAAGAGGAAAGGGGGGAGTCTGACCTGCTGCGTCCTGCCGGAGAGGAAGGAGCGGATCCAGTCGAGTGCCTTGTCCTGGATTCCTGTGTCGTAGAGTCTGCGTATAAGGGTGCGGTGGGAGACTGTGTCGAACACCGCTGAGAGGTCGAGGAGGATGAGGGCTTCTGTTTCTCCTTTGTCCAGTAGGGTGCGGATGTCGTCTGTTGCGGCGAGGAGGGTGGTTTCCGTACTGTGGTTTTTCCTGAAGCCGGATTGGGAGGAGTCGAGGATGTTGTGTTCTTCAATGAATGTGGCGAGTTGGCTGTTGATGGCTTTCTCGATGACTTTTGCTGGGAATGGGAGCAGGGAGATGGGTCTGTAGTTTTTGAGGTCGGTGGGGTCCGCTGAGGGTTTCTTTAGGAGGGGGTTGACCTCGGCGTGTTTCCAGTCGTCGGGGAATGAGGCGGTCGCCAGGGAGCGGTTGATGGTGTGGCGGAGCATGGGTGCGATGGTGTCAGCGGCTCTGTTGAAGATGTGGTGGGGGCAGGGGTCCATGGGGGCACCTGAGTGGATTGCCTTCATTGTCTTCAGTGTGTCTTCGGTGGTGAGGGCTGTCCAGTCATCAATCGCTGGTTTCCAGGTGTCGGGGGTGGTTGGTGAGGTTCAGTGTGTTGGTTGTCTTCGTCGAAGTTGTCGTAGATGCTCTTGATTTTGTGGTGGAAAAAGGTGCTGAGTTTGTCGCAGAGATCTTGTGAGGGAGGGATGTCGGTAGACTCGCTGGTGGGTTGGGCGAACTCCTTGATGATGCTGAAGAGTTCCTTGCTGTTGTGCGCGGGGGTGGAGATTCTGTCTTCAATCGCTTTTTTCCTCGTTTCTCTGATGAGTTGATGGTGGGCGTTGGTGGAGACTCTGAAGTTGTTGTGGGCTTCTATGGATTTGGTGTCCCTCCAGGCCTTTTCAATGCGGCGGCAAGTGCGTCTAGACTCTCGAAGTTCGGTGGTAAACCATCTGGCTTTCTTGTTGTTTTTCTTGAGGGGGGCTATGGTGTTGGTGCTGTCCGAGATCCATCTATGCAGGGTTCGGGCTGCGGTGTTGGGGTCTTTGTTTTCCGCGATGGTTGGGGTGGAGTTGTTGAGTGAGGAGGTGAGCTGGTCGTCGGTGATTTTGGTCCAGTTTCTTCGTGGGAGCAGGCGCTGGAGTCTGTGGATGGTGGGTGTTCTGAAGGTGAAGTGGACGCAACGATGGTCCGTCCATGGGAGTTCGGTGGTGTGGCTGAAGGCGATGGAGTTTCCTGTAGTGAAGAGGGGGTCGAGGGTGTGTCCTGCTGAGTGAGTGGGCTTGGTCACGATCTGGCGGAGTCCAATGTTGTGGAGGCTGTCCAGGAGGGATGTGGTGTTGGGGTCCAGTTGGTTGTCGAGGTGTAAGTTGAGGTCTCCCAGCAGGGTGTAGTTGGTGGATGCGATGGCCTGCGGGGAAATAATGTCCGTGATGGAGTTGGTGTAGGGTCCGCGGGGTCCAGGGGGTCGATAGATGAGGGTTCCTCGGAGGGTGGCGATGGGGCTGGCCAGTATCTTGAAGTGAAGGTGTTCCATCAGTTTTGTGGGCTCGTCGGGGAGTGTGCTCAGGCGGAGGTTGGATTTGTGGACGATGGCGATTCCTCCTCCCGGGCGGGTGGGGCGGTCCTTCCTGGAGATCTTGTATCCTTGGGGGATGGCGATGTCCGGTCCCGAGGTGGTGTTGGTCCAGGTTTCGGTGGAGAACGCTACGTCCGGGGTGGTGCTGTCGAGGAGGTCCCAGATTTCGGTGGCGTGTTTGTGGAGGGATCGGACGTTGAGGAGGATGCATTGCAGGGTCTTCAGTTCGGTTGTGTTCTTGTGGGCGGGTTGTGCTGGATCCGTGTTCTTGGCGGTGCTGCAGGTGTGCCGGCAGCAGTGACAGCTGAAGGGTCCGTGGGTGTCGGCTGGTGATGCTAGCTTGCAGTTGTTGTTGCGGCCTGGGTTGAGTGCGTGGAGTGCTGCTGGGTCATAGCGTTGGCGGGGCGGAGGTCCAGGGTTCCTGGCGCTGGTCGGGTCACGGACGGGCGCAGACGGGCTTGCCTTTGGTGCTCCTTTGGCGCGCCAGCGGCGCGCCCGCTGCGCGTGGCCGCACAGCGGCCGCCTTTAAGTACGGGTCGGGGAGGGCTGGACAGCTGGGAGGCGGGAGCGGGGAGGGGAGCTGGATTGGGCCGGTCGCGCTGGGCGGGAGGGGCCGCGGGGGCAGCAGCGGCGGGGAAAGGTAAAGGGAGGAAATAAGAGATAAAGAAAAAAAGGGAAAATAAGCAGAAATAAGGCACAAAAGAGCAGAGATGCAGAAAAGTGCAGAAAGGTGAAAGATAAAAGAGGGTAGAAAAACCAGTGAAAACGAGTGAAATAGCAGAGCGAGAGGAAGGGAAAATAAGCAGAAATAAGGCACAAAAGAGCAGAGATGCAGAAAAGTGCAGAAAGGTGAAAGATAAAAAAGGGTAGAAAAACGAGTGAAAACGAGTGAAAGAGCAGAGCGAGAGGAAGGAGACAGAGGTTCACTGGACCACCAGGGATGAGGCGCAGGGAAACCTGCGGGTGGAGGAGGGCCTCGATCACCAACACTCGAGAGTGCAGGGGCAGGGGCAGGCCTCACTTAATGGTGGAGCTGCGAGGGTGGGAGAGCAATTTCACTGACAATGAGTCAGTGGTCTTGCTCGCCTGTCCCCGCAGCGGCCGCCATTAAGTAGGGGTCGGGGAGGGCTGGACAGCTGGGAGGCGGGAGCGGGGAGGGGAGCTGGATTGGGCCGGTCGCGCTGGGGGGGAGGGGCCGCGGGGCAGCAGCGGCGGGGAAAGGTAAAGGGAGGAAATAAGGGATAAAGAAAAAAGGGAAAATAAGCAGAAATAAGGCACAAAAGAGCAGAGATGCAGAAAAGTGCAGAAAGGTGAAAGATAAAAAGGGTAGAAAAATGAGTGAAAACGAGTGAAAGAGCAGAGCGAGAGGAAGGGAAAATAAGCAGAAATAAGGCACAAAAGAGCAGAGATGCAGAAAAGTGCAGAAAGGTGAAAGATAAAATGGGTAGAAAAATGAGTGAAAACGAGTGAAAGAGCAGAGCGAGAGGAAGGAGACAGAGGTCCACTGGACCACCAGGGATGAGGCGCAGGGAAACCTGTGGGTGGAGGAGGGCCTCGATCACCAACACTCGAGAGTGCAGGGGCAGGGGCAGGCCTCACTTAATGGTGGAGCTGCGAGGGTGGGAGAGCAATTTCACTGACAATGAGTCAGGAACATCTGTGCTCGATTGACCTGATCTGCGAGGTGTTACAGGGACCGTTGTCTGCGATTGCAGACAACAGTGATGTTGCGTCTCCCAGCCACAACACATACACATTTGGCTCATTGTGTGTTGGGAAAAATTTGGCTTTTTCAAAAACAACCAAATTTGGAATTTTAAACAATAGACACTTTTGCGGAGATGCATGGCTTTCAGTCACTCATAGGTGTTCGAACTATATATACGAACATAATTTAGTAAAGACTTTGATCGCTTACACTATTTTTCTTAGCATTTTAAAGAATTTTTACATTTTTAAATACTGTTTTTATGGATTTATTAAATTCTTTGCGTACAACGCCTACGAATATGCTGGAATTTTTTAGTATGTCGTCCAGTCGGATGAGGAGTGGGTGTTATGTTTCAGACAGGTACCCCAATATAGGCTCAGGTAGTCACCTAACCTTTCACCTATATTCTCCCCCACCATTACACTACATAACGGTTCTTGGGACTGATCTTTTACCTAGTTACGGTACTGCTTACAGGACGCAGGGTATTCCCTGAAAACTAGCCTCATCCATTATGCATGAGGATTCTTGGAAACTCAGCAAGACTACCATCTCGTGCATAATAACTATGTATAAGGGTCATTCCTTCCGTCATCCTAAGTCCGACATGACACAGCAAGGTAGAACCCCTGAGGGTAACACTTTTGGGTATATAAACACCATATTTTGCTGGGGTAGGCAGAGGAGAAAAGGACTTCCATGCTGACACACTGACGCGATACGCTGAGGTTCCCGCACGCAGACACTCCAGCTCGCAGTAGTCTGACATCCCTTGCGGGGTGTCCATCTCGAGACCAAGACGGGGTCCCACAGTCTCTCACTTCAGGTAACGGGGTTGACTTTACCCTAAAGGGATTCTTGGCTCTACACACCAACATACATACTAGGTACACTTAGGTACATCTAGGTAGGGTCGCATCGTAGGAGTACGCATTTTATTGCCATGTATTTTTATACCTGCTTGTATTAATTGTTTTAGCACTATGGTAGAAATCTATCATCATTTTCCTCTGTTGGTACTTATAATCATTTATATCTGTTTCTGTCTAATGGTTATTTCAGCACACCTATTTTACACTAGAATGACGCTGGTTCAATAAATGCTTGTTTAAAAATGTCCCCACCGTTTATTCTGTGTATCTCCCTGAGATAAAGTGAGCACGAGTGACTGAGCGAAACGTATGGCACTGTTTCCACGATCCCTGATGGGACAGAGTTGTCATGTTCGATAGTTGCCAAGAACTATTCTCTCCTTGGGAAGAGGGATTTCTAGTGGCACTGTGAGCAAGCTGGTATGCAGGTGAACATATTCGGTGGGGGTGTCTGGAATCAGTCTGAACACCAATCCCGCAGTGTATGTTGTCTAAACACACAGATCCTATATAGGTTTATAGGAACTACATGACAAGTCGAAGGCCTGCATGAGGATTTCTGGCCTTATGAATTGGTGAATCACAAATTGTGACACATATAGGAGATCTACTGTTGACCACAAAAGTAGCAAGATTGCGAGAATGACTGGGGGGTTTGCTGTTATGACAACCATAGGGAATAGTAAGAATGCGGCATGCAGCAGTTTATGTAAAGTAGGTTTTTGGCCTAACACATGGACTTGGATGATTTGAATTCAATACCATTGACGTTCTAGGGTTGGAGTACCACTTGGGTGAACGATGCACTGAGATGTGCTTTTTGAGACTGGTATTATATCCTTACGATATTTTAATTTTTTAATAATTCATGTCATATATGGAAAATGCTTCTTACTCAGTATGCATCTGTTCTTGGCATGTAGAGCTGTAGAGTCACATGCTGTGCATAGCCTGCCATCTAGTGTTGGGTCCGGATGTTTGCACTTTATTTTTGTTCGAAGAAGTCTTTTCCAGTCACGAGGTAGATGACTCCTCCTTTCGGTGATAGTGCGCATGGGCATCGACTCTATTGTTAGATTGTTTGCCGCAGAGGGTGATAATGGAGTTAGTAAGAGTAGTAGGAGATGTCCATGTATATATGTATCTAAGTAAGATGTAACTGCAACAGGTATAGGTACCCAGGGAGGCGGGTGGGCACATGTGACTCTACAGCTCTACATGCCAAGAACAGATGCATACTGGGTAAGTAGCATTTTCCGTTCGAGGCATGTGAGCTGTAGATCACATGCTGTGCATAGACTATAAAGCAGTCATCTCCCAAAGTGGTGGCTAACCTGTAGCTGTTGCAGTTGTCTGAAATAGTGTATGTAATACTGCTTGGCCCACACGAGCTTGCTGTCTTGCTAACACATCTACACAATAATGTTTTGTGAATGTGTGAGGTGTATACCATGTTGCAGCTTTGCAGATATGATCTATGGGTATATTTCCTAAGAAAGCCATAGAAGCCCCTAGTTTGCGTGTGGAGTGCACTCTAGGGGGAATTTTTAGTGCTCTTTTTGCTTTTGCATAGCATATTTGAATGCACTTGACTATCCACCTTGCAATGCCTGATTTTGATTTAGGATTGCCTTTATGTGGTGGAGCAAGAGCGACAAATAGTTGTTTTGTTTTGAGGAAAGGTTTCGTCCTCTCTCTATAGTAAAGAATTGCTCTTTTCACATCTAAAGACGGTAACACACGTTCTGCCACAGAATCTGGTTGAGGGAAGAATAGAGGCAACTCAATAGATTGGTTGATATGAAAGGCAGAAATGACCTTTGGTAGAGATTTAGGGTTGGTTCGAAAAACCACTTTGTTTTGGTGTATTTGTGAGAATGGTTCTTCTATGGTTAGCACCTGAGGCTCACCCACTCTCCTCAGAGATGTGATAGCTATGAGGAAAGCTACCTTCCAAGTGAGAAATTGTATTTCACATTTATGCAATGGCTCAAAGGGTGGACCCATTAGCCTGGTGAGGACAATGTTGAGATTCCACACTGGAGCAGGTGGAATTCTTGGAGGAATGATTCTTTTAAGCCCTTCCATAAATGCTTTAATGACAGGCATTCTAAAAAGAGACAGATGTTGTCTGTTTTGTAGATATGCAGCTATTGCAGCAAGGTGTAAGCGTATGGAAGAGTACGCTAAATTGGAACACTGCAGATGTAGTAAATAGCAAATGATGTTTTGAACTGAAGCGTCCAGTGGATCTATCTGATTGTTGTTGCCGTATATTACAAACCGCTTCCACTTTGCTGCATAGCATGCCCTTGTGGTAGGACGTCTAGCCTCTTTGATAATATTCATGCAGTCTGGTGGAAGATTAAGGTAGCCAAACTCTAAGATTTCTTGTGCCAGATCGCAAGGTTGAGATGGCTGGGATCTGGATGTCTTATTTCTCCATGGCTATGAGTGATGAGATTGGGAGTGAGGTGTAGTTTTTGGTGAGGAACTACTGAGAGCTCCAACAAGGTTGTGAACCAGGGTTGTCGGGCCCATGTGGGAGCAACTAGGATTAATGTCAGGGACGCCTTTCTGAGCTTCCAAACCACTAATGGAATGAGTGGGAGAGGCAGAAAAGCATGGGCAAATATCCCTGACCAATTCATCCATAGTGCATTGCCCTTGGACAATGGGTGTGGATGTCTGGATGCGAAGCTTGGGCATTTTGGGTTTAGGTTTGTGGCGAACAGATCTATGTCCGGAAAACCCCACATTTGGAAGAATGGGAGGAGAACTTGAGGGTGGAGTTCCCATTCATGGATCTGTTGTCTTTGACGACTGAGCAGATCTGCAATCTGATCGTTTACTCCTGGAAGGTGTTTTGCAAGGAGAAACATTTTGTGACGTATGGCCCATTTCCAGATGGTCTGTGCTAGTTCTGACAGCTGGAGAGAGTGCCCCCCCCCCTGTTTTGTATGTAGTGCATTGCTGTCATGTTGTCTGTACGGATCAGGACAGCATTGCCTACTAGATGAACTTGAAACGCTTTGAGCACTAGAAAAATCGCTAGCAGCTCTAGATGATTTATGTGAAGCTGCTTTTGCTGCAGGCTCCCCATGCCCTGAATTGTATGTGTCTGGAGTTGAGCTCCCCAACCAGTGAGCGATGCGTCTGCTGTTAGCACTATCTGTGGAACCGGGTCTATGAAGGGCCGCCCTTTTGAAAGGTTTTGTGTATTCCACCACTGAAGAGAGCGATGGGTGCGGCCGTCCACCAACACTAGATCTGATAACAGACCCTGAGCCTGGTTCCACTGACGTGCTAAGCACTCCTGAAGGGGACGCATATGAAGTCTTGCGTAAGGAACTATTAGTATGCAAGACACCATCATCCCTAGTAACTGCATGAACATTTGAGCTCTCAATGAGTGTTGAGGCTGAAACTAGCAGAGTAGAGTGTGCATGTTGCGGATTCTGGTCGGATTGGGGTAGGCCAAAGCTTTTTGTGTATCTATTGTGGCTCCCAGATATGCCTGTGTGTTGGATGGCTGTAGATGGGACTTGGACAGGTTTACTGTGAATCCAAGATCGTGGAGCAACTGCACTGTTTTGTGAGTGTGACGGACACAGATTTTTTGCGAGCTGGCTTTTGTGAGCCAGTCATCCAGATATGGGAAGACGTGAATGTGTTGTCTTCGAATATGAGCTGCGAGTACTGCCAAACACTTGGTGAAAACTCTGGGCGCGTTAGTTACTCCGAATGGGAGCACCTTGAACTAATAGTGCTGGCCTGCTACTAGAAACCTGAGGTATTTGCGGTGAGCAGGATGTATTGGGATATGAAAATAGGTGTCCTTTAAGTCCAAGGTGGACAGAAAGTTGCCTTGTTGAAGGAGTGGGAGCACTTGCTGGAGAGTGACCATGTGAAAGTGGTCTGACTGAATGTATAGATTTAGTTCTCTGAGGTCTAGTATAGGCCTGAGAGAGCCGTCCTTTGGGAATCAAGAAGTACAGGGAGTATACCCTGGTCCCTTGATGTTTTAATGGGACTGGTTCTATCGCTCCTTTCTCCAACAGAGAGAGAACTTCTTTTTAGAAGGGTAAGATGTTCCTGTGACATTGCGTGTGATCTTGGAAGAATGTTTGGGGGAGTGTCTGTAAGTTCCAGGCAGTAACCATATTGGATAATTTGTAAAACCCATTTGTCTGAGGTGATGGTGTTCCAGACAGGGAGAAATTGAGAGAGACGTCCCCCTACAGGAGTGGAGTGATCGGGGGTAGCGGAAGGAAGTCACTGTTTGTTATTTGCGGGGGAAGTGCGTGTGGAGTTGCCTCTGCTTCTTCCCTTACCATTATTTCCTCTAAAACCTCCTCTGAAATAGCCTCTTGATGAGGGCAATTGGTTTTTGCCCTTGTAAGAGGAGGAGGGATTTTCTGTGGTAATATTTTTGGAGCCACCCCTGTAAAAGAAGCGCCAAAAGGAAACCCTACTCGCAGGTAACTGTAAAGCCCCCATGGACTTTGCGACCTCAGTGTCCTTTTTCATTTTTTCCAATGAGGTGTCCACTGCTGGACCAAAGAGGTGTTCCTTATCAAAAGGTTGATTGAGAATGGAGGCCTGTACCTCAGGTTTGAAACCTGAAATTCTCAACCATGCGTGTCTACGTAGCAGTACGCTGGTGTTTACTGCGCGCGCTGCTGTGTCTGCTGCATCTAATGCGCACTTGATGGAGGTATTGGTGATATGTTTGCCCTCCTGGATAAGATCATTTGCCTTAGATTTGTGCTCATCAGGCAGAAATTGCATAAGTTTTTCTAGCTCATCGTAATGAGCCCTATCGTATCTGGCTAGCAAAGCCTGAGCATTAGCAATGCACCAGTGATTAGCTGCTTGTGAGGCTACTCTTTTGCCAGAGGCATCAATTAACTTGGACTCCTTATCAGGAGGAGGGGCCTCACCTGTGGTCTGTGAGTTAGCTCTCTTAATAGCAGCATTAGAAACCACAAGAGAGTCTAAGGGCAGCTG
Source organism: Calotriton arnoldi (assembly GCA_963921515.1). Taxonomy (NCBI): domain Eukaryota; kingdom Metazoa; phylum Chordata; class Amphibia; order Caudata; family Salamandridae; genus Calotriton; species Calotriton arnoldi. Next base: position 3,439,736 of record CAWUFW010000247.1, on the reverse strand, counting down.
TCCCTTGATGTATGCAGGGTCAGTAGGTGCTGGCTTATATTTCTTCTGGACCCTGGGCGTGATGATTCTTGCCCCTTACAGGATCTTTAAAAACCTCATCTGCGTGCTTAAGCATCCCCTTAAGCATTGGTAGTGTATGTGTAGTTTTCTGAGTGGAGCTTAAGGTCTCAAACAAGAAGTCCTCCTCTAAAGCCTCCTTATGTAGCTCCACCCCATGGTAATGAGCAGCCTATTAAGAAGTTCAATGTAGCCTATATTGTCGTCAGGTGGTGATGACCTGGACAGGTATAAGTCAGGGTCAGCATCTGTGTGTGGATCAGTATTATAATCCTCCCATGGGTCAACATCTTGTGGCCTATCCTCATCTGCATCCCCATCCCCTTCATCCTGTGGGTTAGGTGATAGTGGTGGTGGTGAATTAGTGGGTGTGATGAGTAATTGAGGATTAGTAGGTGAAGGAGGTGGCACATAAGGTGGTGAAGGGTTTGTACCCACATTCCTTTCCTTCAGGGGCATGTGGTGCTCATCCTGTTGGGCCAATTTCCTTTTTTCATGCAATTTGGCATGAATATGTTCAGTATCTGGGTTAATAACCAGTTCTTTATGTTTCGGATCCGAAGGTGTAACATCGGACTGAGGCTCTTTTGTCGGAGTCTTTTTGTCTTTACTTGCAGTTTTCGGCGTCGAACGTTTCAGCTCCGGACTCTTCGGTACCGAAGATTTAGGCTTCGACAAAGAAGGAACGTGGACCAGGACGTTCTTGGATTTCGGCGCCAAGGATTTCGGCTCGGCGCCTGCATGGGTCCGGCTTGAGCCCGAGCCGGAAGACTTTTCTTTGTGTCTCGGCGCCAGGCCCGCGGACGGGGTGCTCGAAACTTTTTCTCGGTGCCAACCTTGGCCCGCAGGCAGAGGAAGGACCAGAGCCTTTTTTGTCTTTGGTTGTTGGGGCAAGGGGGTTTCTGTACTCACGGTGTTGCATCTCGTGACGTCGAGCCCGGCGGTCACGAAGCGTCTTCCTTGATCGAAACGATCGGCACGCATCGCAGTCTTTTTCTCGTCGTGTTCCGGGGACAAACAGAGATTGCACACTTCATGCAGGTCGGTGTGCGGAAACTTGGCGCGACACCCGGGACAGAGCTTGAATGGAGTCCGTTCCATCGACTGCTAGCGAGCCCGGCGCGGGTAGGCCCAACGGCCCTCCATGAGTTTTCCGATCGAAGATCTTTAAGTGGAAACGATACGCGGAGAATGGGGAAACGCGATCGAGAAACAATACCGCCGAGGGTAGTGGATTGCGCGTCGAAGGGAACCTGAGAAACGGTGCCGAACCGGAGTGCAGCAATTCACATCCGAACCCGATGGCGGAAAAAAACAATCTAACAATGGAGTCAATGCCCATGCGCACTATCACCGAAAAGAGGAGTCATCTACCTCGTGACTGGAAAAGACTTCTTCGAACAAAAACAAAGTGCAAACATCCGGGCCCAACACTAGATGGCAGGTTATGCACAGCATGTGATCTACAGCTCACATGCCTCGAACAGGTTTTTCTAGATGTTGTACCTTCTGATTGTTTTGGGATAATTATATTTATCCATATTGTTCTGAAGAAGATGGCTATACATTGTCAATCCCACCAAAACGCGTCTACGTGCTATGTGTGCAGAATCTTCTTAACATTGGGATACCATAGATGAAAAAGTGTTTGATTCACCAGGAATGTTGATCAATGATTGTAGCGGATCATCGAAATTAGCATATTTGTATTGTCTTATTTTCTTCTCCCTTATTCACATTTTTATTCTTTCTGTTATCCTTTGTGGGTTGTATTTTGTGCCGTATTAGGGTGGTTTTCTTAATGAGATCGTTTGATACACCGTGATTCAATGTTTAATGTTTTATACACTGTATGTTGATTACATGCTTACGGATATTGTGTTAGGAGAACACGCCATTAGAGCTCTGTGCATTTTCATATCATTGTGTTACTCGTTTTGGTGAGAGAGAACGATTTTAATTCAGTATGCTTGTTGACTGACTGATTTCGCATGATTTGCTGATACATATATGGTGTGTGATATCTAAGTTCCCTAAGGGGAGATTTTAGTCTTACTGTTTCAAACGGTGCTCTGTCCCCTTGGATTGTGGGACTCCTCTCGGTTTTGATAAATAGCTTTCAATGAACCTGCCACCATATCTTCTGAGCTTTAGGCACTAAAACTTTGCCAAGAAGGCACCATGTTTAATGAGGCCACTGAGAAAAGTCTTTTTTTTAAATCCTAAATTCCCAAACTGGGGGTTTGTGATTTAGAAACAAAAAATGAATAGCTATGACAAGCTGTTTTTTTCTCCCAGTGTAATGGGGTCATTCCTGTTGTTCCCTGTTTCAACACTGTTATGATTTCCTAGGTGGCCCTGATAAGGAAAAATGCACAGTGAATAACTGCCCTAACTAGAGTGCATGTTCTGAAATACACTGATCTAATGACCTGTGATGAAAGGCCTTTGGTCAATGGTTTCCAATTATGGAGTCAGTTGAGACTCCACCATTAGAAAACAGGCATTCTCCCACCTCTAAATGGGGCAGGCAAATCACAAGTTTGATGGACCGAGCATCTGCCACTTTTTTTGCATGCATCCCATGTAGGAATTCTGCCTTTTCTACATAGTCACCCCCGATTTGTTGCCTTTTGCTGGACCTTATATTGTTGCTGGCTTTTGAACTCTGAGCACTTTACTCCTGCTAATCAGTAGCAAAGTGCCTGCTCTCCCCCTTTAAATATGGTCGAATTGACTTTTTCCTAATTGGTACATTTAATTTACCTATAAAACCAAGATGTACACATGGCTTGGAATTTAAATGTCATTAGAGCACTGCAGCACATACTGTGCCATCTTCTACAGTGGAAGTAGAAACATGGCCTCAGGTCTACCACAGTAGCCTGACTGTAGCAGTGAAAAAACTGCAATTCGACCTGTCAAAATAAACCCTTTTAACAGGTGAAAACCTCCTTTTGAAATATTAACGTGTCACCCCTATGCAGGCCTAGTGGCCCACAAGGCAGGGTCATGGTAAGTAAAAGTAGGACATGTAGAAATTCAATGTTAACATGTCCTTATAGTGAAAGGCACCTACAATCTATTCTTCACTGTGGCAGGCCTAGCTGTACTATGTAGAAAATCAGAGTATAGATTGAAATCCTAATACTGTATCCAGGGTAAGGGACTAACTATAAAAAGTATTGAACAAACATTTTTAACAGTTCAATTCAATGGTGAAATCTGGGTTTTAATTGCTATTAAGGAAAAGTAACTTTTAGAAAGTTACCTTTGGCTTGCTGAAATTCCAGGAGGCTAATTTGCATTTGCTCTCCAACTTCTCCCAGCTAGTAAGTAGCATTTAAATAGGTGTGAATGAGGTTTGAAATTCCTTCCAGGAGCTACACAATAGGTCACTGTGATTGACAGGTCAGCATGAATGGGCAGGGATAACTCACTTGAGCTCAGCAGATGGGCGTGGATTGTTAGTATCCTTTTTGATATTACAATATCACATCCTGGTGCAGTGTCAAAACCTGAATGACAGGTTTTCTGGGTTAACCTTTAACACTGGAGGCCCACTGGCAAGGATGGGCACAGGATCCCAAGACAATTACTGTGTATCCACTGTCTGGTTACTGGAAAATCCTACTTTTGTTCTTCCACACTTCTGTCACTGAGTTTGTTGTGGGTACAGTGGCTGGTCCAAACTGGATTTTAGCTTTACATGTGGCAAGAAATACGGATTACTATAGTATGCTCCCCAAACACACCCCCAACCCTCAGAACCCAAGTTTAGTGTGGGCAAAAAATTTTAAATCTTGGAAATGCCCAAAGTGGTTAGGGTTGGTGCTGAGAACTTTTACCGCACTGGTTAGGGCGTGCCCAGGAGTCATTACGACCCATTTTTTTTTGCTAGGCATAAATGTGGAATCTGCAGGTCCCAACTTTAGAACACTCCTGAACCTGAGGAAGAGCAGCAGAGGATTGGACCTGCTGTCTATGAGCTGAGAAGAGCCCGGAAGGACTAAATCTGCTACCTCTTCTGACCTCCTGTTCAAGCTACAGGGACACAGTAAGCTACAAGAGGTCTTTCCTACAACTGTCCAGCTGACCAGTGACAACTAAACCTAGCCTGGTCTGGGCCCTGCTGTTGGCCTTTGCCTGACACCCAGCGAGTCTCTAAGTGCCTTCCCCGGAGGTCCTAGGGTGTGTAGGAGTTTACGCCTGTGGTGGATTGGGACTTAAAGTACTAAGTCAGAAGGTAAAATCTTTTACCAGGACGAATCTGGTTGATGTATTCAACTTGCTCTTCGCCACGGGCCACCTCAAATAGCACCTAGGTCCCGGTCTATTGAGACCATTAATTATAATTGGCGCGTAATACTTCTTGGCACTATTCCCACCTAAAACTTTAAAAATTCAGATCGCCGGTTCACCTTATTGATTTTCGTCATTTTGGTGGCATTTTGCTCTACTTTTCTAATTTGGTTTGGGATTTCTATTGTTTTTAATTTTAAAGTAACTTCTGTTTTGGCACTGCATACATACTTTACACATTACCATAAGCTAAATCTCTCTGCTCCGTGCCATAGCTACCAGGGAATTGAGCTCAGGTTAATTTAGTGACTTTGAGGGTTCACCTTAACAAGGGTTGTTAACATTACTTGAGGTGGGTAGTCATCCCCCTCAACTAATAACCCAATTTTTTACACCCAACATCCACCAAACTCAAAATGACCTACTTTATAACAATGAACAGGCAGAAACATAATGAATCGTCACTGAGACCTCACTAGTACCAATACTAGTTATTCAAACACACAGAAGATATTAGAGTCTAAGTCATCTCGCTCAACATCCAAGAACTTAACTACCAGGCCATATGTATTCGAAGGCAGGTCAAGTATGTTAAACTGAAAAGTTCCAAAAATTGTAGACGAGAAGGCACTAAGGTACAAGGCAGAACAGCCTTTCATGATGAGCTCATACTTCCTCCCTTTCACAATTAGTTTTAGGAATCACCAGTACCTAATATTTGACCATCAAGTGGCACTTTCGTCCCCCTCCTCAATACTCTTGACATTTCGATCTTCAACCGAACTCTACTCCTCTACCCACCTGGAATTCACTGTGAAATATTAAAATCATGAGGTTTTCATACGTCATAGGAACTGACTGTAGGCTTAGATGGAGTAGAAGGGGTAAGCAGGGTCAGCCTGGGACAGAAAATAGGCCCTGGCACCAAAATAATAGTGTTCTCCATTAGTGAATTAGAAAACTAAAAAGTGCCCCATGGTTGCAAATTGGGACAGTGCTCAACTTCAAAAGATAAGATGTATTGGTGTTTTGCAAGGTATGGAAGACTGCAAGGATTTCAGCTTCTGCAAGCAATGTTTGTTTTAATATCAGGGGAATCAACAGTAAAAATCGGCCCAGCAAACCATAAAACAGGCCCACAAACAGCCAAAAAAAGTCTCACACATTAACCTATCGGACCAGCCCCTTAGGCACTGCCTGATTGCAGTACAGGCCAGTCCAGCCCTGGGGTTAAGCTGAATACAGAGGAAGTAAAAATAGTGTAACAGTAGGATGTATGGTTAGTGGATGGAAGTGACAGGACTGGCAGCCTGCAGCACATTCCATTTCAAGATACATTGACATACTTTATCCTCATGCAGGTCTTTTTTTATGGGTGGGCACTGGCAAATGTTGCCAAAGTATTGTTTAGTTACCCACTGAATGTTGCTGAAAATAATTGACACGCTGGATGACTGTTGTAGATAAAGGGCCTGAAAACGCCCAGAGAAGGGTTGTATGACAGAGGCACGCATGGCTAATCCGCGCGTGCCTCTACCACGTAGCCCAAACCACGAATGCGTCTTAACTAGGCATTCCTTTACCAAGAGTGCCTTTACCACGCAATTTCTTTGTAAAGGCATGAGTGGTAAGGGGGTGTGGTGGTTAAGATTGCCACTACCCCGACCCCCTCTCCCCGCCCTAAAATTCTGTCCACCCTACCTCACCCCCCCGGAGCCCTAAAACCTGCCCTGCCCTTAAAACTACCCTTTCCCCTTCCCCTGCCCTGAGGCCTAAAACCCTGCCACCTACCATAAACTACCCAGACCTGAGCCCTAAAACTTACCCCCGCGCTGTCCATAAAACTACCCCAACCCCTTCCACTTCCATGAGGCTTAAAACCCTGCCCCCAATTAAAAAAACTACCCCGACCGTCCCGGCCATGAGCGCTAAAACAGCTCCCTACTCCTAAAAACTCCCCCCAAACCCAGCCCTTAAAACTACCCAACCCCATCCCCCGTGCTGAGTCCTAAAACCCTGCCCATCCTGAACACTAGACCGCTATCTGCCTTAACGATGCATATGCGTGGTTAAGGCAGATGCGTGGTTCCGGCAAGCGTGGTTATGCTTGTGGGGAAAGGGCACGCGGGGCTCTGCCCACGTTGTTCCGACCATTTTCCCTGGACAGTTCATTCCAAGTGGGATACTGCTCTGGGCCATTACTGGTGGCCTAGTGTCTCCGGACCAGAATATTTGAGGGCCACAGACACCTGCCCCAGTTCACTGGGTGCGGATCTGCACCTGATTAAGCCGCTGCAGTTACAATGGCCCCAGGCCGATCCAGCTGCACCAAGGGGAAAGCAGACAACGCTCCCCCAGACTGCCCCTATCTTTTGTCATTGCCTGCCCTGACACCCCGCACTCCCCTGTGTCCTACCAGTACCAACCCTCCAGCTGCCATCTTCCGCTCTGCCTGCTCTGAGCAGGCAGAAAATGTCAGTGAATTTGTCCCCAGAATAGGAAAAAAATCATCAGAAAAGAACACAGTTGTCCAGAGTTCAACTGGTTCAATCAATCAATCAATAAGCGGGCTTAAAGCGAGCTACTCCCCGTGAGGGTGTCAAAGCGCTGGGGGGCAGCTCCGGTTCAGACGAAGAGCCAGGTCTTGAGGCTCCTCCTGAAGGTGTGCAGAGTGGGGGAGTGTCTGATGTTGACTGGGAGCTCGTTCCAGGCTTTGGCTGCGATGTAGGAGAAGGCTCTTCCACCCGCTCTGGTTCTGCAGATGCGCGGGGTTTCTGCTAGGGCGAGGTGGGCGGAGCGGAGGTTCCTTTTGGGTACGTGGAAGGAGACTCTTTTGTTGAGGTAGTTGGGTCCGCTGTTGTGGAGGGATTTGTAGGCATGGGTGAGTAGCTTGAAGGTTACTCTCTTCTCGACGGGAAGCCAGTGGAGGTCTCGCCGGTGTTGGGTGATGTGCTCATGCCGTGGGATGCTGAGGACAAGTCTGGCTGCGGTGTTCTGGATGGTTTGGAGTTTGTTTAGCAGGGATGTGTTGATTTCAGCGTAGAAGGCGTTTCCGTAGTCCAGTCTGCTTGTTATGAGTGCGTGGGTGACGGACTTTCTGGCTCCGGGGGGATCCACTTGAAAGTCTTGCGGAGGATGTGGAGGGTGTAGAAGCAGGTGGAGGCAATGGCGTTGATCTGTCGGGTCATGGTGAGGGAGGAGTCGAGTATGATGCCGAGGTTTCGGTCATGGTCTGTGTGGGTGGGCAGGGTGCCGAGGGCAGAGGGCCACCAGGAGTTGTCCCACCCAGAGGGGGAGGGTCCGAGGACTAAGACTTCTGTCTTCTTCGAGTTGAGTTTCAAACAGCTGTGGCTCATCCAAGCTGCGACGTCTTTCATTGCTTCTTGGAAGCTGAGTCTGGTGGGTTTTGGGTCCTTCGTGAGGGAGAGGATGAGCTGGGTGTCGTCGGCGTAGGATACAATGCTGAGTCCATGCTGTCTGACGATGGCGGCGAGGGGGACCATGTAGATGTTGAAGAGCGTGGGACTGAGAGAAGATCCTTGTGGTACTCTGCAGTTGATCTCTGTGGGTTCGGAGTGGAAAGGCGGGAGTCTGATCCTTTGGGTTCTGCCGGCGAGGAAGGAGCGGAGCCAGTCGAAGGCGGTTCCCTGTATTCCGGCGTCATAGAGTCTGGCTGCGAGGGTGCAGTGGGAGACGGTGTTGAAGGCTGCGGAGAGGTCGAGTAGTAAGAGGGCTGCGGGGTGGCCTTGATCGAGGAGCGTGCGGATGTCATCGGTGGCGGTGAGGAGGGCGGTCTCAGTACTGTGGTTGCTGCGGAATCCGGATTGGGAGGGGTCGAGGATGGAGTTCTCTTCGATGAAGTTAGCTGGGCGTTGATGATCTTCTCGGTGACTTTGGCTGCGAAGGGAAGGAGAGAGATGGGTCGGTAGGTCTTCAGGTCCGTCGGGTCTGCGGAGGGTTTCTTGAGGAGGGGCTTGACTTCTGCGCGTTTCCAGTCATCTGGGAAATTGCCGGATTTGAAAGTGGCATTGATGGTGCGTCCTAGCTGGGGTGCAATGGCGGCGGCTCTGTGGAAGATGTGCAGAGGGCAGGGGTCCGTGGGGGCTCCTGAGTGGATTCTCTTCATGGTAGTACTGGTATCTTCGGTGGTGACCGGGGTCCAGGCGGTGATGGTGGGCCGGCTGTTGTTGCTGGAGGGAGGGGTGGTTTCTGGAGTCTGCTCGCTGAAGTTGTCGTAGAGGGCTTTGATTTTCATGTGGAAGTAGGAGCCCAGCTTGTTGCAGAGGTCTTGGGAGGGAGTGACGTCTGTGGCTTCGCTGTGGGGCTTGGTGAATTGATGGATGAAGAGTTCCTTTGAGTTGCTGGAATTGGTGAGGATTTTGTTCCGGATGAAGGTCTTCTTTGTGGATCTTATGCGTTGGTGGTAGTCTGTGATGGCGTTCTTGTAGGTGGCCAGGTCTTCCGTTGTTTTGCTGTTTCTCCATTGTTTTTCAAGACTTCTGCAGGAGCGTCTGGCTTCTTGGAGGTCGGTGGTGAATCAGGTGGCCTTCAGGGGGCGTTGTCTGTTGGTGGTGCGGAGGGGTGCGAACTTGTCTGCGCAGTTGGTGATCCAGTGGTGTAGTTCCTTGGCTGCAGAGTTGGTGTCGGTCGAGGCGGCGGGGGTCGCACCTGAGGGTGGAGTTGAGGTGCTCCTCAGTGACCTTGCTCCAGTTCCTTCACGGAGGGCAAGGAGTGGGTTTGAGAGCAGTGGCGGTGTTGAAAGAGAAGTGTACATGGTGGTGGTCCATCCAGAGGGGCTGCGTGGTGTGACTGAAATGGATGTTGTTTTCACCTGCGAAGATGGGGTCGAGGGTGTGTCCTGCCTTGTGGGTAGGGGTTGTTACGAGCTGTTTCAGTCCGATGTTGGCGAGGTTGTCCAGGAGGGCGGTGGAGTTGGGGTCGCTGAGGTTGTTGAGGTGAAAGTTCAGGTCTCCAATGAGTATGTAGTCCGTGGAGGCTATTCCCCATTCCAGGGACGTAAACATTTAATTGCTTTTTTTTTTGTCTGGGATACCAGCAGGAATCAGAGTCCAAACCAGCAACAGGGTCCAGCAACCTCGTAGTCAGTGGGGGTGGGTGTAATTCATGTAATTCCGTGTGGCGTAAGAAACGGAATTAGCTACGAATTCTGCAAAATTACGTGAGAAAAGTAATTCTGCATTTAGTGATTTTTTTGTACTGCAAACATGCCCCTTCGTGTGCAAAATGGACGCAAGGATGCATTTTGCGCTAAGAAATAGCGCTAAATGCAACAGAACATGAATAGGGAGCATGAGCAGCCGCTTGCTAAATGTGTTCTTGGGGTAGGATTTTCCCCCAACCTACTATCGGCATCTAAAACTATTTTCTTAGCGCAAAATGCACCCTTAGGTCCAAAATGGGCGTGAGGATGCACTTTGTACTATAAAATAGTGCTAAATGCATAGAACACAAATACTAAATGTACAACCGCTGTAGGATTTTTTCGGCCCAAATCAGGAGTGGCTCCTCCGCTAAGGCGGAGGGGTGTCGCCCCACTGCCTTTCAGCACGGCAAAGAAAGAAAAAATAAAATGATAATAACGCAATGCTATTATCATTTTATTTTTCCGTGCTGAGGCAGTTTTATGGGGCAGGGCTAGGCTGGGCAGCGCAGGGGAGAGGACTGGTGGCACCCTCCTAAGTGCGCTTGAATGTTCTCCACCCAGGCTGCTTTACAGCCTGGGTGGAGAACATGCCCAGGCTCCCATTCCCTGGCTGAACGCCGAACCACTGCGCTCAGACCAATCACAACACTGCATTGCAGCGTTGTGATTGGCTATGGGGAGCCTGGGAGCCCTAGTGCTTCCTGTACGAACAGAAGCCAGGAAGAGGACAGAAGAGAAGCGGCGGTAGGCCAGCCAGCCGACCGGCAGATAAGTGATCTTTTTTTTTTCTCCCCCCTTACCCCCTTCCCCCTCCTCCCCGCCCCACTACTGCTTTGTGGGAACAGCTGTGACTGCCCCAAATAACTCTTAATTGCTCCAGGAGAAGTAACCGCGTAATTATTGGTAATTCTGCATCAGAGAGTAACTCGGAATTACTGAAATACTCTGATTACTATAGCACAATCGAAATTCTGACTAGGCCTAATAATCAGCAAACTTTTCAACAAACAAAAAGGCCTACATTTATGGGGAGGCAAATGGACAAATAGCATTGAGACAATGCTGCGTGTGGACATGCTCTTTCGGTTCACTGCTATAAGTGATGCCTATGAATCTCTGACTCAAGCTAACGACAAGTGCGGTTCTCAATAAGCGCACGAACCATTTTTGCACATTAAAGGTACACAACACCACAGATTTAGAAACAAGTTTTCAATCACTGGGTTATCTGCTGAAATATTATAACTAGTTATATGACCACAAAAACCTGGGCACACCTTAGAGGTATAGAAAGCTGGATCCTAACGTTGTAGTCAATGATACAGTAAAACTGCAGTAACCTATGTATCAAATAATGCAGTCTAATTGCAGTTGTGAGTACAACATAACACCATGTTTCATGTTGACACATCTGAAAAAATGTGTGGTGTGAAAGTGTGTGCAATTGAGATTCTGCCATCACCAACAGTCAACAATGTTCTCTATATTAGAGATGACAGGCTATACATGTCCATTAATACAGGCAGATGGGCTGCTGCATTCTAGTCATACATTTTAGAAGTAAGTGCTAGTTTGAAAAACATAGTGGGAGATAAGTTGAAATCCCAATTTATGTAGGTGATTTATCTGGATAGCATGTGATTTATCTGATTGCTTAATTATCTGAGTTTGGTTGGTTGGTTTAGATCACTCAATTGGGACACTCCCGAGTCACAAAATCACCATCGCCATCTTGCCACATTCTGAAAACGCGATTTACTTGCATCCCACTTCTTAGGGAAAGTAACATAGGAGTTAGTAGCGCCAAGTAACATCTCTCTATTTTCCTTGTAGGGGTAACCACATCAATGGATGTTGAACGTAGGGTAATAAGTGGACAATGCTACATGGAATATGAAAGAAAAGTGCTAATGCCACTGGGGAGGTGCAACAGTCCCCTTTAATCATCTTTAATCAGTTTCTGCCTAGTGCACGCTAAGGATTTTCCACAAAAGACCAAAAACTATTTTGGGAAGTTGGTGTGTGGGAGATTTGATCTTATTATATATAAATCGCTGAATCAAAGAAATCAATGTGAGGGTAAATCGTTTACTTGAAATTCTAAAGAAGGGTACAACTCACTATCTAGGACATCAGACTTAACACACTGTCTAAAGTCTGGCACTACTCACAGACTATTATTTTCAAGTGGAATAGATAATATGGGTAAAGCGTAGTTTGAATCTATAGAGAGAGGTTGCTACAGTTCATTCTCACTCCACCGGTCCTGGAGGAGATCAAATAATCCAGTGCATCCAGATAATGATGAGGAAAACAGGGAGTGTAACTCAGAATATCAAAAACAAAAATATCTTGATACAAAAATATTAAAGCAAAAATCTAAACATCACAAATATATAAAATATTGTAATGGTAAGTATTTATAGGTAAGCATAAACTTAGAATTCATAACTCCACAGCTACATACTTTGAATATATCTTCAACACTTCAAGGTATTTATATGTGGAGTTAGGTATTTTAAATCTTTTCTTACATATATAAACTCGCCTTCTCAATATATCTATATTTTTTAAAATATTTTTTCTTGCAATTTCCAATCATAACAATTCTACACTACAAAGCATGGCAGGACATGCACATGAGAGCACAAAGGTATCCAATAACAGTCAAACAGGACAAGGTCATCCAATGATACAGTAAGTGGTAGTGCCGTGCAGCCGGCACATGCTGATATAGCGACTCTTAACGTGTACACAGAGGCAGCAATATGTAACTGTAAGTAGTATTCCATACAGGCTTTCAGTAATCCCCCTCCACTCTCATCTCTTCCACATTCAACAACTGGATCATCATCAGGCCCATGGTCGCGGCTATCTGCTCTAAGATACAACCACAGGTTCCAGGGTCTACGGCCAAGCAACCAGGCCGGTGAGGAAGCCCCAGAAGGCACCTCCTCAGCCATTATCAGTCCCGCAGCATCTACTCTAGGACAAGCCATTAAGATAGCATCACAAGAAGGCAATATCAGAACCCTGAGCACTCCTCTCGATTCTTCCCTACGAATCGCTTCCCTCTCAGACTCTGCCCACTTCCTCAGCTCCTTCCCCCATCTATACAGGTCGGGCCACCGACTGGTTTCTAACTCATCGTCAGCTGTCTACGGGCAAGTACAAGAATCAAATCCGGAAATCTATCTGTTACCTTTCGGGCTGCCCTGTGACTGTGCAGACCCAGCAGGCACAGCTGCGGGGTACAGTAAAAGTACCTATCTGTAGCCTGACCAATAACCTGCACCACAGTAGTCCAGTACACCACCAAGTTCAGACAAGACCATACCATGTGATAGAATCCTGCATCCCCCTCGCTGCATCTGGGACATGTCACAGAGAAACACGGTATGTAAACGTCTGGGGGTGAGCTATGCCCTATGCAAATAATAAAACTGGATGAGTTTGAAGCAGGCATTGCTGGACACATTGGGGGTTAGCTCAAGTGTCTTCTTCCAATACAGTCCATCAAATTAGGGCCTGTATCCGCCATCAGCCACTGGCACAGCTGCGACAAATCTGGTTGAGCCCCCTTCAGTAGAGCCCTATAGAGCAACGTGATCCCCCTCATTCTTCCCATTATGAGAAACAAGTAACGCAGGCACTAATGTTCTGGGGGTTCCGCCGAACCCCACCCCTACCACTCATGCACCCTTCCCATCAAGTCCCTATGCAGCAGGAAGTGACCCACCGGAATGTCACATGTCTCTCTCAGGTCGAGAAAGGAACTAACTTTACCCCGCCTGCAAACAGGTCACCCAGTACGGTAATCCCCTTCTCCTTCCACTAGTGGATGCCAGCCCATCCTCCCGGGTGTTGCCAGTTCCGAACGATCATCAAAAGAAGTTTGCAGGTGTACTGAGTCCTGGTGCGAATTCTCTGCAACGCCCACGCCCACACATAACACTCTGTTCTAACCAACACATTCCTGCCACGCACCGTTGTACAGGTTTTAATAAAATTCTAGTCAGAAGAGCTTTGGGCTGTAACCCATGTTCTCATTTTTCCCACCGAAACCCAGAATACCGACCGCCACCGAGCCACCTATTGCAGCTGAGTGGCTAGATAATAAATCTTGTAATCCAGTGTCACCAATCCACCCTCACCAACTGGCAAATGCAATTTCCGCAGCACCACTCGATGCCGCGAGGATCCCCAATATAAGGTAAGAAGAATACTATCAAAGACCCAAAAAAACGCCTATGGGAGCACCACCAGCAGGGCCACCAACAAGTATAGGAGCTGTGGCAGAACTACCACCTTAGAGACAGTTATCTGCCCACTGACCAACAATGGCAAAGTACTCCAATAGGCCACCGACCACCTCAGAGCAGCGACAGCCCTAGCAAAATACCCCTAGCAAAATACCCCTTGTAAAGTAATTCTTCAGTACGATAAATGTTGACTTCCAAGTAACGAATAGTAACTGGTTCCCAATGAAGCGTTGGCACTGCTGTATTGAGCCAGACATTCCCCGCATCATTTCACAGTGGGAGCCCATAGTAACCTCCAGGACCGACACACGCCCAAAATCTGACAAAGCTGCCACTGCCCCTTCAATCATAAGTGCAACCCCTTGAGTACAACAGCATATTATCCGCATACAAAGAAATGTACAGACTGTCACCCAATACCTGCAGAACCCGATAATGACCCCTCTGATGAATCGTACGCGCAAATGGTTCTTAGTCTCAATATTTTTGTTGTTGATAATATTGCTACAAGATTTTTGTGCCGGAATATTTAGGACTCAATATTCTGTTACCATAATGAACATAGGTAAACCATGGGAGCCTCCATAGTTGATTTTCTCTACAAGGAATTGACTACTAATAACTGATGCATGTAGATAAATGTTACATTGTAAGGACTAAATATGATTGTACTGTACCTTCTCATAGTCTTCTAAAAATCCTTTTTTCCGAATATTTTTCTTCGCCAAGTAAATTGCTGGAAAAGGAAAAACAACAAGTTTCACATTTTGCAAAAGTGAACAAAATTTGCTGGCACTCATTTCATGACATACTAAGCTTTGTGGGTAGCCATTTTTGTGCAAGACCACTGAGTGCAATTTTCAGAGAATACTCTGAAAGCGACTCGCAGTTCATTGAGTAGTCCATGTTAGGTTGATGGTGAATCATCGAAGCTCTGCAGATTCCATAATTTCATCAGATGAGCATATTCACTGCAATATGATTCTGCAGACGAGGAGAAGCAAGGAAGAATGGAATTCTGCCCACAAGATGGACATTATTCTGTGTGTTCCGCAGATTTCGTTAGAATGGAATTAAGCCCATGATGCTTCCAGGCAGAACATTTTAAGCAGCTCTACTGAGTTTTCCTTAAAGAATGCGGCATCATTTTTCCTGGTTCTCCTGGTATCTCCTTACCTCTCCTGCTTCCTCATTCATTACCTGTCAGCCAGACGCCTTAGGCCATATACCCAAAATGCACTATTGATAGGCCAATGAGATGCTAGGGTTTTCATGAAGACAACTGTAGCCCCTCTGTCTTATTCTCCCTTTTTCACTATCAAAGAACCTCTTTCTCCACCTCCATTGTGCAGCATAGTGCCTTGAGAAGATCACTATACAAATTATCAGAATGTATTACCGTTAGCTCTTACGTGTCAACCCATATTGGGGCTTTTATATTGTTTTTTTAAACCATATTTTAAATGTGCTTTTGCCACTTCTTAAAAACATATTTATTGTTATTTATAATTGCGTTTTTATGTATGTGTGTGATTTTTTAGGTCGAGCATTCGAGACCTCTTGTATATACTTTAGTATATACTTATTATTATATACTTATATGTGTATGTACTTTGTGGGCTCTGGAGATCAACCCTAGGACTTGTCTGCTTCCGCTTAGGGATTTTCTTTCTGTTCAACTGCCTCTATTTAACTGTCTTGATAGAAAACGACCAGCAGAGGTCAATAAAATACCAGAATTGCTTTCTGCTGAGGGACTTTCAGTTTTTTTATTTTTCTGGTAACTGCCTCTATTTAACTTTCTTGATAGAAAACGACCAGCAGAGGTCAGTAAAATATCAGAATCACTTTAGCATTCTCTAAATTCCAGTCCATAGAAATTGTCTTCCACGAGCACCCGTAGACAATAATATTTTTTCAAATCTTGTATTTTCAGTGATATGACCACCGAAGGCCCTGATTTTATATTAAAAACAGAGCTTCGGACTATACCATTTCCCGCTGAAAGGCAATATTTCTCTCCATGTGTTCCCATACCAGGTGTGTCGCGCAGTTTGATGCTTACTTTCTCTCCATGTTAAAGAACAGTAGATGTTTCAGCACCCAGGCTAATGTGCTGCATAGCTAAATACATATAAGGTCCCAAAGGCGAGACCGATTGCATTGCAAATGCTTGCTTTGTCTTGTCCATACTTTTATGATCTCAAGTGATCGATATAAAGCATTTGATGATGATGACAAATGATCAGTGCCACTTAGCCCATGGAAGATTCTTCCAGAGATGCTCCCACTTTTCTTGTCGCCAGGGAATGGACTCCGATGGACAATTGAGGCCCATGCAGGATCCATGTTTCACTGGACATTTGTGTCCATGTGACTCTGTCAACCAATGCATAGTTCATCCAGGAGCACCCTCAAGCTCAATCACTGAATTAGAAACTGTTTGAAAAGAAAGCTAAATATCTAATCCACCTCCCAAATATTTTGAACACATTCCCCTCTTCATGACATGCTGGTAACACGTGGACCCCCATCGCCATCATTTTTCATGTTTGAATGGCAGCTGAATGTCAGGAAAATGTTCTGGAGAGTGGGAGCATGAAACAGTGTGCGATCTAGGTGACTGGATGGGTAGCAAGGTGATGATAGACTCCGGGTAGTAATGTCAATCTTACGCCCTCCTTTAGTGTTTAGAGGATAGGGCACTCTGCCATAAATGTGCCGGAGTACCCTGTCTGCCAAACTGCCAGTCCGCCCACTCTATTTAAAGTTGAGTGGACAGTTATGTTTCCGTTGGCAGTGTTCTTTTGGCTCCGCCGACAGAAACCTTACATGGACGGCCTGGCAGACTTGTGGCCGTAGGTGTGAGTACCTCAGTCCTTCTTCCCTATTGTTTTTTTGTTCAGGACAGTCGGGGAAAGCCTATAGGCGTCGAAAGAAAAAAAAGTGGACAGAGCTATATCTCAGAAGGAGCAGTGGTGGTAGTGGAAGGGAATTAGGCAAGATACACCATTTAACTTAAATAACCATAATGCAAACATTTATATCTAGTGATGGCTGAGTGAGCAATGTTATAACGATATATTTCCTAGAGTATTTTTTTTTCTTGTTTTTCTTTCCTGCTCCTCTGCAAAATGCATATCATATCTGAGTACTGGTTACATTATGTCAACTCGTGCTCTTCATAGGTACAAAACAATAAAGGGAAGTAATCTCAACTGAGAAGTATTGTTATAAAGCATTCATGATGCATAGTATGTTTACCCCTGTTACTTTCATTTTGGGCATTAGACCTCTGCTGTGGACTGAGTCCTGCTAAACAAGTTCAAGTCATATGAACCTTGACATAATGGTGTGTCTTTGATTTCCAGGTGCACTCTCACTGCTGTCGCAGTGGCAAGATCTTGACCTGAGGCATGCTCAAACATTAATAAAAATAGCCCACAGTAAGACAACAGTAAACAGACAGGCCACTCTATCTATTCCATCTGTTCTGTTATTGAGTTCTTGATCAAGATATTTTCATATTAAGTCTGTAGGACGCGGGTAGGTTCTAGGTGGGCGTGTCCCTTGACGAATGTGTGACGACCGAATCTGCACACCTCTATGGTTCTATAGAGCCCTGATAAAAGCTGGGCCACTGGAATTATGCAATTGTGCGGCAATTTTTGCAAAATTTGAGATTTGCCGCATTTTCCACATAATTCATCCTCTGCTGCATAATCTGCATATTTTTACAAAAAAAATGTTTTGCTTCTAGCTCAAACGGTTCAAAAGTTACTTGAAATGCAATGAACTGTGTTACCACACAGTAGAATGCTCTTTGCAAAGTTGGACTGCACACCTTTCTGTTGTTTATTGCTATATTTGGGTGTTCAACTGGTACTTATGAGGTGCAATCAATGCCCAGAGTGTGTTACCACATTTAAAAATGATGAAATGAAGTAATACTGTTACAAAATGTGCCTCGTTATGCTGCATAATTTGCCTTTCTTGCTGCATAATTTACTCAACCCTGCTACATAATTTGGCCCTCTCCTGTCACACGATTCCAGTGCCCTGGAAATAAGCTCAAAGAAACTTACCACTGACAAGAATATGCAGTATGGTCAGTAAGCATGGCATGCAAGTATGAATGAGGTGTTAATTAGATTTATTTAATTTCAAGCACAAATAGTGCAGGATACACAGAGATACAAATCTTAATAGGCAGCAGTAGAAGGGATCTATTCATTTTGTTGGTCCTGAAGAAAGCAATTTGACCGTAAGGTATTAAATAAGTGGCTGAAACATGTAGACCTTGGTTGATGAGGAGCCCATAGTAACTCCATATACATCGAACTGCCAGTTTTTAATCTTCCCTAAGGATCCAGAAAGAAAGAAAGGATTAGAACATACTGGATTCCTAAAGTCTATTTTAGCCCCAGATCCCACTCCAAGAAAACACACAAAGTGCTCCATTATTTTTTAACATTGAGCCCACCCTAGGTGAGGACCTAATGAGGAAGCATGCCACTGACTAACCCTAGTAGTGAGGGTCCTTCTAACAAAATGGGGATGACCCTACTAGATCACTAAGGGAGACTTTTGTTAAGCATGTAAGTGGGTTCCCTCTCATGGATGTATAGATAAAATAGATAGGAAGTGGAGTGAATGCAAGCTTAACCTTCTCGCTCCCCCTCTTCGGAAGTGTTACAAGATGTTTCACACACTTCAAAATGAATTGTAAGAAGTTTAGAGAGATGCACAGCCTCCTCACAGCCTTTATCTGGGACTCATGTCTCATGCAGATAAACATAAATCAATACTGGATATTGAATTTTGATCACAAGATTGGTAGTAGTGCTCATCTTCACTTCATTCAATTTGAATTCTATGGTTAGTTTGGCCTGGAAAAATCTAACTCGTAGCTAGACATTTGAACAGTTGTTTCATCTTTGGTTCATAAAATACATGAAGAATATACGCATCACCCATCTTAACTAATTAATATGGTATTCACATGTGTGAATAGGATATTTCAGACTTAGTCACACCTCTCAATGACAGCCTAAGCCATGTCCCTTCCCAGAACATCAAAGGAAATACACCCAATATCCAAAGGGCAAGGGCACAGGCTGACCTTGGGTTGCTGCCCTGAAACTTGCCAACGAGTAGCCCTGCCATCACGTAGCTCTTCTCAAAACGAGGGGCATTCTGGACTCTCTGTCTCTGGTGCTCTGTGGAACATTCTACAGAGGTGCCAGCAGAAGTTGTTACAATAATTTGGAATATTCCGTTTTATGAGGATTTTAGTGCCAACCAATAGTTTCCCAAATCACAAATTATATCACACTGTGGTAACGGTGGACATCTAGGCTGGGGCGAGGTTTGTAGAGATTGGATTAGGACCACCTACTTATGGCAAATGATTTGTCCCTTGAAACTTATATCTGGCCTACTGGCACTTGAGAACCAGCATGGAACAGAAGAAAGGAAAACTTTCCCTGCCTGCTATGTCTGAAAACCCATGTCTGGCCGTAAGAGGAACATTGGAAAAGTTGTTTCTACCTCTCCTTGTATCTTTGTCCTCAGGACCTGTTTCAAGAACTTAAACCGTCCTGCCTACTGGAGGAACTTGCTTCTTGACAGCTTAATGTCAAGGAGGGTTGAAACGGATCAGTGACTAAAGAGGTAATGACCAGCGCATGAACTGTGGGACACACATTACAAAACTGAAAGTTACAGAAGACCAAGATGAAGTTGGGACATCTCAGCAACAAATGGGTATCTTTGTGGGTAACCCCACAGCATGACGCTGTGGGGTTACCCACAAAGATACCTTGTATGACACAAGTCTGAGATTTTTTTTTTTTAAGTATCCATCCTGCCAGACCAACATGAACTTGCCTAAGCTCTGAACACGTTGTCTATTTTTCCTCATTTATCTTTTCCTTTTCTCTTTTTTCTTAAGGGTGGGGTTAAATTTAATGTTATAATCATTTTAGCTGTCATTCTGTCTGCAGATTGCTTAGCTGGTAAGACCACAAGGTGAGCCAAGGCTGCCGTCTTTTAAACTAGTTTGCCTCTGGCTCTGTTGGTGTAGTGTGGGAGCTCAGTCACAGATCAGAACACGACCGTGGCCCTGTTCTCCCATATCCTGCCAGTGTTTCTCCTCAAATAGTGTGTGAAAATGTTGGCTAAACTGAGAAATAATACACACTTTCAGTTGTTTCAGAATATTATTTGCAATAGTATCTGTACAAGTTCACTGACAAATGCGGGTGCTAATGCGACTGTCACTGCCAATTATTTTATCTCTAATATTTCATTTACGTACGAAATTATGTAGCTTTTTCACCAGCATTGATTACCTCACATGGCCTAAAATATCCAATCCTGCCCAGCTCAATGGGTCATCTTTGTGCCTGGGTGGTAAGCCAGTCAGTCCCGACCTCTATTTAATTTACTGGAAGAAACACTGAAATATTAAAGAAAAATGCTTTCCTATACTGGAAACAGATTTGCAAGTCTAGAGTTCACTGACTGCCAGAAGGATTAAAGCATTCCAGTGAGTACCTTTAACAAGTAACCTCACTTGAGACTTCATCAGCATCTCAGAGTAACCCACGCATCCTCCCCCTGCATCCCTGACACGTCATACTGTCCTTGCCACCGAGGCGTCCTGACACAGGCAAGATCCGAGAAAAGGAGGGTTATATTCGCATTCTGCAGCAGACTGGAATTTCCTTGAGAGAACTTTTCTTAACTAAAAGAAGCACTGGCAAAGTCAAAGGGCTGGATGTCCGCGCTCGAGCACAGACAAAAGCAAAATGCATGGTGCAGTGCAAAACAATCAAACCAAGCACTGGCAAAGCCATTGGGTCTAGCCCTGGCAATCCTGTGGCCTTTTATTTTAATTTGTTCATGCAAACACCTGCAATCGCCACAAGATGTAAAAAAAGCTTATGCTTAAGTGAAAATGGTGCGTTCTTAAGATGTCTGGCTAACACTGCAAAAAGAGAAAAAGAAAAAATGACCCATCACACAAAAAAAATAAAAGAATCGTGAACTGAAAGCAGAAATTATATTAGAAACTGGCCTACTGTCCTTGGCACTCAAGTATATTAATGTTTGGCAGATGCGCACATGTGCACCAACAAAACATCGTCCCTCACAGTGAAGAAAGCCAGTGGCTGGAGTTGACTGACACACTGCTCCAAGCTGTATGCTGTGGAAGGTGGACGTAAAGTATGAATGACACTTCAACAGACTAATGGAGGAAGATGGCTGATGAAGATAAAAGTATGGACATATGTCTGTTTATTTTTATTATGATTTTTTGGGGGAAAATTGGCTTTTTATGAGGCCAAATCTAATAGTGGTTGCTTTGTGCATATGATACGCATATGAGATATAGAATGAAATGTTTGTGTACTTTGATATGTAAAATAGTCCCTCATGTATTCCAATGGAGATGGCAGGATACAATCAAACAGTCAACAGAAAGAAGATTAGACTAAAATAGTCCTGTGGGCTGATCCAAGATATGATTGACAATGGCTCAAGCCAATGGTTGAAAGATCTTGAGCGAAATACACCAGTGGCTGAAGAAGCCTAAACGAAAGCCCATTGGTTGTATATATTGAATAAAATAAGTTTGCCACAAAAGATGGAAGTGCCATTACACTTCAAATCTGGCAAAAATTGGGGGCGGTCCTATTATGGGTTGTCGTGAGGTCATAAATGTCATTATACAGAAGACAGATCTCGGAGTATTATCTCTGACTAAACATAAGGGTAGTGCATAGGAAACTTTGTGTGCAAGGGAAGATGCATAACCAGCAAAAAAAAGGTGATCGGTTCGCTATTGTGTACAGAAAAAAACAAGCATTTTAGGTGCCATGAGCAAGACAGCATTTGATGTCTTCATGCTTTCTTACCCGGAATAAGGGATGCTTTTTTAACTCTCAGCTGCAATCCAGTATAATCTGCTGCCTCTCCCCGGTAACTCAATTCGCCAGCTGCCAAAAAGTGCTTTTATGGTAGCGCCAGCACTGAGTGCACATGCCACTTTTAAGGTCTTGCCATGAGCAGAAACTAAATACAAACAATGATTCTGAGTAGTAATTACAGTAAAGCCAGAGTAAAAAAACCATGTAGCGTCTGTGTATCCAGAGAAGGTAAGGGTATGGGCACGTTGTTTTGCCCCGGGCTCTTTATCAATACTTTCTATGATCCTTAATGTCTTTATCAACGTTTTTTACATACAGTTGATCTGCCACATTTCTTACTCACCATAGTCTGTGTCCTCCGCTGGCCACTGCTGTGTTGGCCAGAAATAGGGTGTCTGTAAAGAATACAAAAAATGATGTTAATGCACAGTAGTTATATTGTTATGTTAAACTTTTTTTTAGCACAACAATCACAAAAGCTTCTTGCCGCTGTGGGATTTGCACAACTGCACTGCTGAGATGGAATTTAACAAATGTTTTAAATGTGAGGAGGCAGGGTTTTAGATGTTTCCCAATCTTCATGAGGTTAGTGTGGGGCGTCGAGCCACATGCGACAAGTTGCAGGGGTACCAGATTATTCCAGGTCTTTGGAGACGCGATGCATTTGGTAGTAGTAACACTCTTCATTCAAATTAGTGAACCAGCTAGACAAAGCTGAGCAAAATTTCATTGGTTGGAAAAACTGAAAGCTAAGGTGTCATCTGGTTTCTAATGACCCTCCGCTTCCTGCAAAAAAGGCTTAATGCCCATAGTCAGAAAATCTGGTGCCCAGAGCCACCCAGTGGGCAGGAAGGCCAGTTTCATGTCTCTGGTTACTTACCCCGTCCACCCCTCGGCTCACCTCACTTCCACAACCCTACCCTTCCTTAAATCTCAGTCTAACAATATTGCTCTATGGGAATGGGAGAACAAACTTTTGCACTTTGATCTCTTCTTAGAGGGCACCCGTGGAATATGCAATATTAACGATCTGTCACTTTTAGGGGTTTTACCTAGAATTTGATATCTATAATTGTTCACATGTAATGAAATTCTATTGTTTGTCCCTCTTTTTTGTTTATTTTTCTATTTTTCATGACATGCTCACTTACCCACAGTCTCCATGGCACTGGGTCACATGTTCTCTTAAATTCTCAGCAAGCTACGAAGTGAAGGGTTGAGCATTAGCAGGAAATAGCCAGGTCATTCCTTTTTCATGCAATCGAGGTATGATTCTACTTCGCCGAGCTGAAGGCAGGGATTTCCACCATTCCACCACCTGCTGCCTGAGAGCCCAGCCTCGAAGGGTGGACAGGAGAAGGCGCTGGTCTGTAGAATGTGGGTTCCGATATGGTCGGTTGAAGCACAGCCTATTGGCTAGATTGTCAGGTCTAGCACCTTTTATATTTACATCAAATTTTAAACTTAACTCTTGACTCTCCTGTCAATCTATCTCTTGACAAACCATTATGCAGACTGCATTTCAATGGGATATATGAACCTGTGCTCAACTTTTCCTTACTGGAGTCTATGAGCCCACAGGCCACAATGTGAAGCCACAAATATTACTGACGCTTTAGCGGCACGAGTAGGAAACAAACAAGAAGCACCAGAATCAGCAGAAAGAAATGAACTAAAAATAATGTCTATTTTTATCTGAATTACTTATTCATTCACTTATTTCACTTACAAAGAGTTGTTTCGTCCTGTGATCACCAGAACTCTTTACCGTCTAACACCATATGAATGCATGAGGAGATCCGTGCTAAGAAGGAAACTGAAGCAAAAAACTGTGAAAAAGAAGGCAGACAGGCATGCAATAGTTCTCCTTTCTTGACACCATCAGAGCTCCCCCTGAGCAACAAAAGGTTGTAGCCTACATTCATACTAGCCTGTATCAGTGTGAGGAAGGGGCCTTATGATGAAGCATGCCACCTTTTTCATGTAGTGGGAAATGTTGTCCCTAAATGGAAATGACCACACTGGCTTTTCTATATACTTGCAGGGGGAACATACAGTCTGCTACATTACTCTTTGTGGGTCTTCGCTGTATTTCACAGGGTAAAATACTACTAGGTGAGGTAGCAAAATGTTGTTAAAAGGAGGCTGTGTCTTCCTGATCTTTGAGCACTCTTTCTTCCCTTAAGATTATGAATTTCTTTAGTCACATTTTAGAGACTTCATGTACAAATGCTGGACATAGCTGTGTATTATTTATTTGTATGGGGCCCCTATTGGAGAGGTAACTCCACAATAATGCTAATCATCCACTAACAGTGCTTTAATTTCGTCCTTGGCTGCAGTTGGTGGGGACCAGCAATCACTGTTAGGGACAGGGACTTATTTTTCATCATAAGACATTGAACCAGAGCAAGAGAGAGAAAGGCAGAAAAAAAGGTAAGAAGCAGATGTAAAATATAGAAAAACAGCAACGGAGGGAGAAAACAGAGATGAAAAGGAACCTGTAAGAGTTACAAAGACATAAGAAGTGTGGGTGTTTGGAAGTAAGCAGCATAAGATGGAATCAAGGCTAGACGACTGTAGGGAATCAATCCACACAGGATACTGTGAAAACACTACTTTATTCCTAAGGTCCAGAGCCACAGTAGGAGTAGTCTTGACGCCTCTACGGTTCCCAGTCCAGTTCCCGTAAGAATCCTCATGACATCACTAGAACTACAACCCACAACTGAAAGACAATAAAATGAGCCCACAACAACAACCTTGATATTCAGCAACCCGGCATTTGGAAAAAATGGCAGCAGGCACGTAAAAAATCTTTTGGGTCTCTTCACTTTTGTTTTCACAATTTAGCATTGAACGGAAGTCATTAAAAAAACAATGTTGTGTTCAGTTTTCTTTCTTCCTACAATGAATAAATATTTGATGAGGACATCCAACATCTGAATCTCGGCGTATGACTTGTCTTTTAGACCTCAAAGGGGCAGCTTTTAGAGACTTTGGCACTTTAAACCGTATGTGCCAGCTCCTAACCTGAGTTTTCCTGAAAATTGCCTAGTTGAACTGTAGTACTTCCAATTAAAGTCAATGAGAGACTGAAAATCACCTCAACTCTAAAGAAAAAAATGAAGACGTGGCTCATTTGCCTTAAAATTCATTCTTAAAAAGTTACATATATCCTTTGGTCACTGAAAGATGATACTCAGTGCAAAGAACCCCTTGGGTGAAACAAAGCCCTCTACATCCACTTATCTTCTAACATAGTATATGAAACAAGCAATCAAACGAAGAAGTACAAGATGTTATATTGATGCAATGAATGGAATTTGGAGAGAATTTGTTGTAGCCACGTAGGGTTAGATGTCTTCATGAATCGTTGTACTTCTGATTATGAGATAGGAGAAGTGAATAGGCAATGCAAGGGACCACAGTGTACTGTTCTGATATTGTTGCATTACGATTGACGAGGCCCCAAGGTGCTTCCTAATTAGTCGAGAGTAAGTAGCTACTTTGTTTGTTGCGCATAGTCTGAGAAGGGTATTGGTTGAGGTGTCACTTAAGAATAGTGTGTCTTGGAGTCATGCTTGAGGCCTGCAGGTGTGCTCCAGACTTAGGGCTGCAGCTTGTAGCAGCATCTTAGGCTTGGACTCTGAGAGTCTACTGAGAGTCCTGATTTTGGAAACCGACAGGTCGTTACGCCTAACAGGTAATAGCTTTTGATGGTCCTTATTCTCTGTGGGAGCATGTTCCAGGGCTTGCATGTCTGGGCAGAAGAGAAGCTATCACCAATGTATACTAGAAAAAAGCACACTGGCAACGTAGGCTCAAAATGGCACACTGGTGTGTAATTCATACCAATTCTGTTTCCTCCAACGCTCTACTTTTGTGACCCCATTGCCAAGAGGCCACCCCAACACAAGGTCAAGAAATAACAAATGAAAAGGAGCGTTCAATTCTATACACGATTATCTGTTACAAAATCAACAGATGGTTAAACTGTTCTCCAGCAATAGATCAAGTAGTCATGATGCGACGAATAAAAGTTATTCAGGAGTCCTGCGAGTTGCTTTGATTCCAATTTTATTTAAAAAAATGCCAATTTGACAGAAGCAATCCTTTCAGCCCAGCCAACGTGTTTTGTCCCTGTGGTACTTCATCAGGGCTTGATCAATACGGGACATTCGAACCAGGAAGCAGAAAGGATAAAGATAAGATGGGAGCGCAACACACCATCTAGTGGTACAAAATTGTATCTATGAGGATTTATGAGATAACAGGAGTCAACACTGGGTGGATGACAGCATTGGTATATTGATCAAGCCCTGATGAAGTCCCACAGGGACGAAACACGTTGGCTGGGCCGAATGGATTGCTGCAGTTCAAATTGGCATTTTGTAAATAAAATTGGAATCAAAGCAACTCGCAAGACGTCTGAATAACTTTTATTCGTCACATCATGACTACTTGATCTATTGCTGGAGAACAGTTTAACCATCTGTTGATTTTGTAACAGATAATCCTGTATAGAATTGAACGCTTCTTTTCATTTGTTATCTCTCACCAAAGTAGACTGTGCTAGAACTCCACCCATGTGCAACAGAAGCACTGTTAAGCCACCAGTAGTCCCAGCCATGTGCACATTCCCAAAATAAGTAATCCACCAATGTCACTAATAATTTTAAATAATCACTGCAGTCGAGGGACTCTGGATTCTCAGTCGACAATCCTACATTGATCACCTGGACAGACCATGCCCTTGTCAGATTCAGCATCCCCGCACCACTACAGACCATCCATTGCTGACCTGCCCACTGGAACAGGAACAACATCCCAGAACAGTATTGGACAACCGCTCTCTCCGCACCCTGGCCTGAACTGCTTGCCAGTAGCCATTAACAACTTTAACAGCTGGATCACCGCCTGCACCGACCCAATGGGAGCCCTAAGGCAAAGCAAAGCCACAAGATCCAGGCCATAAGCCGGCTGGTACACGGAGGATCTCAGGATCACAGCAAACAACTGGAGCACAGATGGAGAATGAGCCAAGACAACGCAGACAAAAACACCTTCAAATCCACCCTGAGGCACTACACCAACAGGTCTGGAACACCAAGTGCACTGCACTTGCAGAACGCATGGATGCCAGCAAAGAAAGAGATCTTCACCATCGTGAAAGATTTCCCCTCACCAGCGGCTGCCTCCAACAGCATCACCTCCTCACAGGATCTCTTCAAAAAGCTTTTGGAAGTCTTATGCAGCAAGATAACCTCTACATACAGCAATTTCGACCCTCAACTGGAGCCCACAGACCACACAACTCTTCTCCCCGTCTCGACCAAAGAAGCAACCTTGAACTCATGGCACGCCATCATCAAGGACGAGTCTGCTGCCACCATGACGTCTATCCACTTCAGGCACCTTCGGACCCCTGGTCCCATCATGCCTTTACCAAAGCTACCATATTGCTCCCTCTATTCAAGAAACCCTCTGCAGGTCCATCTACACTCTCCAACTATAGACTGATCTCCGTGCTAGTGTACTCGGCCAGCGTCTTAGTTGAAACTCATCAAAAGAAGCCTCACTGACCATCTCAGCAATTACCAGCTCATCAACATCACACAGTCCGGCTTCAGAACCAGCTACAGCACAGATACTGCCCACAGACGACAACCACTTGATACTAGACAGAGGACCTCTCCGCAGGATTCAACGATATCTCCCACCCTATCTTCATCCGGCACCTGTACCAGATTGGAATCAAAGGACCTGCTCCCAGCTGGTTCTGCTCCTTCCTTCTCTCCTGACGGACAAGACACAAGCAGTCAACCTGGCCCCTTGCTCTTCAGACACCCGCAATCTCATCTGTGGACTACCACAAGGCTTGTCTCTCAGCCCAACCCTCTTCAACACATATATGGTCCCTCTGGACAGTGTGATCCACGCCATTGGCATCAACGTCCTTTCTTATACCAATGACACTCAACTCATACTCTGCCTCTCAGACAAGAATCCAAACACCCAGAAGAAGTTCACCACCTGCATGATCGAAGTCACCAACTTGATGAAGACCAACAGTCTCAAACACAACACCGACAAGACAAAAGTCATAATGTTCGGCAAGAACACCTTGCCATGGGACTCCACCTGGTGGCCGGCCGAACTCAAACCCACACACACCACCAGCACCCACGCCAACAACCTCAGGGTCATCCTCCCTCAACAGCAAACTGAACATGAGCTTACATGCGGAAACAGTCATAGCTTTCTGCTTCCACTCTCTGAAGATGCTGAGAAAAATGTTCAGATGGCTCCCGAGCAACATCCACAAAATTGTCACACATGCCCTTGTCACCAGCAAATTGGACTAAGGGAACACCTCTACGCTTCAATCAGCAAGCAACTCATCAGAAGACTACAGACCATTAAGAACACAGCAGCCTGAATCACCCTCACCTCCTCACATACACTCACATGATGCCACAACTCAAGAAGCTCTACTGGCTCCATGTACACAGTTTAAATTCCTTACTCACACCTTCAGGGCACTAGACAACACTGGCCGTACATACCTTAAAAGTTGTATCTCATTAAAAAAATTCCAGACACCTCCGCTCAGCCAGACTCCTACTCGCACACATCCCAAGCATACGCAGAATCAGATCCAGAGGTTGGGCATTCTCCCACCTCACTCCGAAAGCGTGAAATGACATTCCACTACACATCACAGTCTCCGTATAACTGCTTGAGTTCTGCAAGGAAGTGAAGACCTGGCCCTTCAAACAACCCCCCGCCTGCCCTTGGTGAGGGTAGACTTCTCACCTGCTCAGTGCCAAATTAGCCCCTCCCCCGGGTGATAGTCCTCTCAAATAATCAACATAACATAACGTAGCATAGCATAACATCACATTACATCACATAACATAACATAGCATAACATAACAACATAACATGTCTATGGCCTATCAATAGAAGGGCCCTTGATAAGCCACACAGGTTTCAATTTGAATTAAGGAGTTTCTCTTGGGATCCTACTGCACAAAAACTAGCATTCCAATATGCATAATAACTAGTATGAGTTGAATGATCCTGGTGTCTTAAAGCCTTGAGTGTTGATATTAAGTATGATGAGGGTTTTTAATCGAGGATGCGTTTTTAAGCATGATCTTAACAAAAATGTTTTATTTTGTTTTGCACTTTAATGGACTTAAGTGTCTAAATAAAGTATTTCATTACTACTATGCATACTAAGCATTGTCTGGTTGATGAAAACAACTCTAGAGCTAACCAATAAATACCTGTTTAAGTAGCCTACCACCTTGTAGAAGGGAAAACTTGAACTGAGGTTGCAAAGTACTGCGTGATGCACAGGACACTGTTGATTTTTTCAAGGGGCTTTTCTTCAAAATAAGCAGGTACAGAATAATCACTCAGGCAGATGCCCCAATAAATTCACTACTCTGTTCCCAGTGAGGAAGCAAGAAGTCACAGGTAACCTTGTGTTGTGGAGCAGCTGGGCCCTCACAGAAAAATGGTGAAGCCAAAAGGTCTCGCCTATGCAAGAGCTATTGGCTTTGCCAATATGTTTTAGTCATGTTGTACAGAGTAGAGTAGAGTGGCGCAGCATAGAGTGCAATGGCTTAGAGTATAGTGGTGTATAGTGGAGTGTTGTAGAGTGGACTGTCATAGAATAGAGTGGCTCAGAGTGCAGTAGAGCCCAGTGGCATAGAGTAGATTGTTCCAGAGTA
Organism: Calotriton arnoldi; assembly: GCA_963921515.1. Lineage (NCBI taxonomy): Eukaryota > Metazoa > Chordata > Amphibia > Caudata > Salamandridae > Calotriton > Calotriton arnoldi. The sequence goes on along the minus strand of CAWUFW010000247.1, from coordinate 3,410,272 downwards.
CAGTGAAGTGGCATAGAGTGGAGTGGTGCAGGGTAGGGTGCAGTGGCATAGAGTAGTGGCGTAGAGTGCATTGGCATAGAGTGCAGTGGGGAAGAGTGCTGTGGTGCATAGTAGAGTGGGGTAGAGTGCACTGGCACAGAGTAGAGTGCTGCAGTGTAGAGTGCAGTGGCATAGAGTGCTTTGGTGTAGAGTAGAGTGGTGTAGAGTTCAGTTGTGGAGAGTGCAGTTTCAGAGTGCAGTGGTGCACAGTAGATTAGAGTGGAGTAGAATGTAGTGGAGTGACGTAGAGTGCATTGGCGTAGTGGTCATTGGTGTAGAGTGCAGTAGAGTGGTGTAGAGTAGAGTGCTGCAGAATAGAGTGGTTCAGAGTAGAGTCCAGTGGCAGAGTTCAGTGGTGCAGAGTAGAGTGGTGCAGAATAGAGGGGCTGAGAGTTCAGTGGCAGAGAGTGTAGTTTTGCAGAGTAGAGTGTTGTAGAGTGTAGTGGTGTAGAGAAGAGTGGCTTAGACTGCAGTGGCATAGAGTCAAGTGTTGCAGAGTAGAGTTATAGTGGAGTACTGTGCAGAGGTGCAGAGTAGATTGGTGAAGAGTGCAGTGCCATAGAGTGCATTGGTTTTGAGTAAAGTGGTGTAGAGTGCATTGGCATTGAGTGCAGTGGCGTAGAGTACAGCAGCATAGAATAGAGTTGAGTGGAGTGATGCAGGGTAGATTGCAGGGGCATAGAGGGGAGTAGAGTGGAATGGTGCAGAGTGGAGTAGAGTGCAGTGACTTAGAGTAGATTGTTTCAGAAAAGAGTGCAGTGGCATAGAGCGCAGTGGCTTAGAGTGGATTGGAGTAGAGTGCTGTGGTGGAGAGTAGAGTGGTGCAGAGTAGAGTGCAGTGACAGAGTGTTGTGGTGCAGAGTAGAGTGGCGTAGAGTTCATTAGTTGTGACTAAATTGGTGTAGAGTGCATTAGCATAGAAGCACTGGCGTAGAGTGGAATAGAGTAGAGGACAGTGGTGGAGGGTAGAATGTAGTGGCATAGAGTGCATTGCCATAGAGTGGCACAGAGTGGCGAAGTGTAGACTGCAGCATAGAGTGCAGTGTTGCAGAGTAAACTGTCATAGAGTGCAGTAGTGTAGAGTGCAGTGGAGTACAGTGGGGCAGAGTAGAGTAGCGTAGAGAGCAGTGGAGTAGAGTACAGTGGTGCAGAGTAGAATAGAATAGTATAGAAAGCAGTGACATAGAGCACAATGGCGTACAGTACACTGGCATATACTGCAGTGGTGTAAAGTGTTGCAGAGCAAAGTATAGTGCCATAGAGTGCAGTGGTGCAGAGTAGATTGGCGTAGAGTGCATTGGTTTTGAGTAAAGTACTTAAGAGTGCATTGGTGTAGAATGCAGTGGCGCAGAGTGGAGTGCAGTGGTGCAGAGCAGAGTGGAGTAGCACTTAATGGAGTGGCACCAAGTGCAGTGGTGCAGAGTAGATTGTTTCAGATTAGAGTGGAGTGGTGCATGGTAGAGTACAGTGGCATAGAGCAGAGTGGTATTGAGTGAAGAGTAGATTAGAGTGGATTGGCATAGAGTGTGCACTGGCGTAGAATGGAGAGGTACAGAGTATAGTGCACTGGCATAGAGTGCAGTGGCATAGAGAAGTGTTGCAGAGTAGAGTGGCATTGAGTGGAGTGGAGTAGAGTGCAGTGGCGAAGAGTGCAATGGTGCATAGTAGAGTAGTGTGGAGTAGAGCGCATTGGCATAGAGTAGAGTGGTGTAGAGTAGAGAGACGTAGAGTGCAGTGACACAGTGTGGAGTGTTGCAGAGTAGACTGCAGTGGTGGGGTGTGGTGCAGCGTGGAGTAAAGTAAAGTGAAGTATGCATGGTGTGGTAGCGTACTGCCATTACAGACAACACATCTTCAATGGAAATTACCATTACATTTGCACAGACATACAGTTTTACTGATAAAAGTATACAGTGCACAAACAATAATGTGTGGAAATGTTATCACCTAGTGTATTGATTTGCGTTGATCGCAATAAAATATTAGTTTCCACCACACTTCAGAATTACAAACAAATGTGCTTTATTTATGATTTTCTAATTCCGATATATTCTGAAATGTCTGCACGGTTCATTTACATACATTTAAATGTTGTTGTGTGCTAGAAAACAATAGCATCATACAGCCTTTCTCAAGAACATCCCCAGCTGCCAGCATGATTGTCCCATAAATCTTCTAACTTTGAAGTCAGAGAAAGAAAAGTAAACACCAAGCTCCTTCGAAGACAGTGCCTCACATCTGGCCTCTGTTCTTGAATGCAGAGCAAATGTGACAAGATAAGAACACGATTTAAAGGCCTGTTTACAGAAATCGAGCACTGGTGCAAGAATACAGTAAATAGGGTTTGGGCAAAGGAAAGGACGAACTCAAGCTGGACAGACTAAAAGAAATAGAGCCAGCAAATGGAAAGCATGCAAATGTGAGTTACAAACCACAAAGCCAATGGTATGCAATGGACGGAATTCATTACCAGGGAAGCTTTCCGAATGTCCCCAAAATGTCATTAGCAAACCAGACAGCTGTGCTGTCTGATAGGCTTCGACCTAAAAATGACTCACTCACTCACTCATTGACTCATACAGAACTGCAACATAAGAAACAATGTTTCTAGCCCAAGCATATAGGTATTCCAGCTTGTCCTCTCGTTAGTTTACTGACAAGCAAACTCCTTTTGACACATGCCCCAGATATAGGCATATGCACACCTGCCATGTGCACGCAACAGAGGTATCTCACACATAAACAAATTAACAAGAATCACAAAAGACCAAACATGAACCAAAACAGAACCAAAATCAATTGTGCTTTATACTGCAAACAGAGCTTTACAAGCACACACCCAAAACACACAACACATCTCAATAAAGTCCTAATGTCACTCAGCAGCTGAACCTCACATCACGTTGTAATCATCAGCTTTATTTTCCACCTTCTGCACTCTCTTATAGGACAGGCAGTTTATATCTCTGGTGATGACACCCATTCTGTACAATTCACAATAAGGGAAAGCCAGCACAGGAAAATGTATGCACAAGGCTGAATTCCTATTAGCAATCTTCTGACTGCAGAAATGCTGTCTTCATCTAGCTACCTGTTCAGCTTAGATTGGGCATTCTTGTTCTTTCGTTTATCAAGGGACAGCAAACAGAACTATATTCTAGGACATCAACCTGCTGCACCTTGCTCCTTTTTTGGCACAAGCACTTCACAGTTGTACACAGGAGGTTGCCTTGTTGTATTAGCCTTGAAACTGGCTGATGTTTAATGCAATAGTGAACTTCAATTCGCAAAACAGGGAACTGCCTCCTCTTCGCTTGTGTAACTAGTACAGTGGCGTAGAGAGCAGTGGAGTAGAGTACAGTGGTGCAGAGTAGAATAGAGTGCAGTGATATTGAGTGTTACACAAGATATGGTGTACTTCTTTGGGGAGCTTTATTTCTAAATCATTGGTGTATATGGCAACTACTCTTACACACGCTCCATTTGGAGCGATGACATTCACTGCTTCGTTCCCAGGCCATCTTTCCCAACCTCAGCTCTAAACAATGGAACTCCCTACCCGAACCAGCTGCACAATGCTATCATGCACACCTGGCACTGAGCTACACAGACACTGGAATGGGGGCGACATAGGGAGGTATGTGACAGGGTTTCTATATGTATTTCCATACAACATACAGTACAGGCTTGGATGCGTGTGGTGTACAACGTTATTTTTGTCAGCTTCGATGCACATATATGTAGTGTGTGAAGTACATGAGTGGTGCAGATTAAAGGCCTTGAAATGCAGGCTGAGTTGTCATTTTGTTTTGTGCAGCTAAAAATGTGTGTGCTTGGATTGCCATGTTTTTTATAACTCATGCTAACATGACGGAGAAAATGTCCACTCTCAGGTGCACTCATTGTTTGTAAATGGTGCAGGTGAAGAGACAGCAGTGAGGGACATGACCTTCTATGCGTTCCATGCTGCTGGAAGAATGAAGGAAAGTGGACTTTTAAATAAAAGAAGGGTTCAAATACCCTGTATAATGATACAGGATTGGAGCATGAGCCGGCCCCTCCTTGCTCCATTACACACCATGCTAAGAAAGGTCTATAGGGTGTTGGCGCAGGGCTGGGGGTATGATTTAAGGTGCTCAATAGAATAGATATTTTGGAGAATTTCCTGACCACGGATTATGAAACAATGGCTTGTCAGCAGGACAGTTCAACATAAGTTGCAATTTTGGCTCCCTCGTCCTCGTGAACAGATAGCAGGTCTCATTATCTCACAAAGGCTTCCATTTGTCTTGGGATTGCCAGGACTCCCAAAATGCCCCTGAAAGTGAGAAAGCATTAGACTGGATTGGCAACTGAGTAAGTGCACGCACATTTATAGAACCTGCATAAATAAATAATGTAGCACTCCACTATTTTCAACACCTATACTCCATTTCCACAACCCAACGCCTACCAATCGTTCAGCAGAACCTGCTTCTCAGCAGCCTTCACAATGCTGCTGTTTGTTCAAACGTAAGTGCAGAACTTTAGACTAGTTTTCTCACCTGACAGCGGTACAGACTGTTGTCTGCTTTGAGAATAAGGTTCTTTGGTTCCTGCAGAGGGTAAATGTATCCATATTTGGTCATCAAGTTCCCCAGGTGCTGCCCCTCTGAAAGAAAAAAGAGCAGATAGGCGCCTGAGTTTGAAGCATCAATAAACTTGGTATACCGACTGACCCCTGTGCACAAAGGTTCACATTTTCATAAGACAATATTGAAATAAATGCACCGTTCAAAACATTAGATCAGCAGAGGAATGTAGAGGTCCCTCCCAACAAAGACACTGCTGACTGAATCATGTGACCAGGTAACCAGAGCGATTGCCTTTATTAAAGGATAAATGATCTGTGGGCAAGCTCCTGTTGATGGCAGTGCTGCCCAAGGTCAACCCCAGGGCCAAGACATAGGTAGCCCAAAACCTGGACAGGTGGGCACCTGGTCCTTCTTGAGTCATTGATGGTCATTCCCAGAGATGCCATGTTCCCCTACTGCTTCAGTGGATGACCTGGGCTACAGTCAGACCACAACAAGGCCCAACAGCAGGCAGACATGTGGCGTCATCAGAATAGGGCACCCAACCCTGTATATACTTCTGGGCAACAAACAGTCCCCTACCTTGCCCTGGGTGAGTAGTGGTCACAGAACAAAAGTCTGGTAGACCAGAACCCTAGGCAGTGTGCTAGACTGTGATTCATGACAAACCATTCTCTACACAGAAAGAGAGAGAACGAGAAAGTGAGAGATAGAAAGTGTGTGTGTTTTCTATCGCATGTCTGTGTGGGTTTTTGTGTGCATGTGTTTATGTGTGTGTGTGTGTGTGCATGTGTGTGTGTGAGATGCAATCATTGGACTCCCAGACCAGGCCAAATGGAGAACCTAAGTATGTATAGTTTGAAGGGCAATCTTCACCCTGTCCTTCACCCTATCACCCAACACTCCAGCTAAGGCTGCGCCTCGTTGCATAGATATATGGCCCAATCCTCACAAGAGACTCTTAAGTACTACATGAAGCATAAGAAACAGACATAAGGGATTGTTTAGAGGTAACAGGGTCTATGCTAAAACGTGTAACTGTCCCATCCAGCAACCTCTTGAATTCATGAGTTTCCCAATGATAGAGCCATAGCCAGCTCTTTCATCAGGAATACCATTGCACAAACCAGACACTGGTGAAAACAGCAATGGAAGGGCAAACATATTTAAGGCAAACCTTCTGATGTTGTTCTGATAGACATCATCCATGTCAAAGACTTCCATCACCACAGTGGTTCCGGACACAAAAGGTCCACAAATGTCCTCATGTGCTGGTAGAAAACTCCCAGTTTCTGAGGGACTTTTTTTTTTTTATTGAGCATTTTACTTAGCAGTAACACAGTAAACAATCAGGCAAACGTATAGTACATTACAGCACATAAGAGACAGCAGTACACATTAATATAACCAGTCCAGCAGGATTATGCATTGACACAGCGTGTGATAAACAGTGTGGCTGAAGATATAGTAGACTGAGGCTAGTGGCATACTGCAACGTGGATAGTTGATTGAGGAGTATGGTCATGTTCTAACATGCCTCTTCGCCCAGGTTGGTGTGGCCAGGAGGGCCCATGTCTGGGGAACTTGGGCCAAGGGGCTGTGTCATCCAGACTGTGAAGGTAGGTAATCAGAGGGGCCCAAATGTCATGCGGTCTGCCCACAGGGGGCATAAGGTTCCAGAATTCAGCCAAGTGTGTTTGGCAATACGCGGCATCAGCAAGCCAGGACCTGACCGTGGGCGCAGGCCGGCGCCCCCAGTGGATCGCCAGCCTGCTTTTGGCTAGCACCAGCAGCATCGCCACCAGCCGGCGGCTGGCATCAGGAATCTCCTTGACGTATCCTAGCAGACACGTGAGTGGGTCTGGCGTGATGGGCTCAGAGGTTATGGCGCTAACGGTCTCACGCACCGCCTGCCAGTAAGCAGTCACCCTAGGGCATGTCCAGGCCAGGTGCGCAAATTCCGCCTCTGGCGCAGAACAGCACATACAATGCACGTCTGTGGTAAGGCACATTTTATAAAGGGCCATGGGGGTTCGATAGAGCCGGTGCAAGAATTTGAAATGTTTCAATCTTAGTCTGTAATTAGGGGAGAGTCTTTCAGTCTGAGAACAACAGTAATGCCATTGTTCCTGTGTCGGTCCAATAATCAGGTCCGCCTGCCACGCGCAGCGTGCGCACTCCGCATCTAAATGGGAGGCCGCAAGTGTTAATGAGTAAAGCCTAGTGATGAGTTTACGATTGGAAGTGGCAGCATGGATGTATTCTAGCGCCCTATTGGTTGGTGGGGGCGAGTGGAACCGCTGTTTGTATTTTTACAGGTCGCTCTGATTTGGTAGTATAGTAGACTATCCAGCTGTGTGGGTGTCACTGTCTCGGTGCGCGTGGGGGGAGGGAGAAACTACCCGCCTGGGCAGAGGTCTGCGTTAGTGCATATTCCCAGTGCATTTGCGCGACGCACCATGCCTTTATTATGTAGTGGGGGAAAGGAAGCATTTTCAGCAAGCTGCATTGACGGTGCATATAGAATATCTGTGCCTGTTAGTTTCCAGATTCCCTCCCATGCCCAACGCACACATTGAACGGTATTTATCTCTTTTCTGGGCGCTCTATATGGCTGAAATAGGGACGTACAAAACGGCCAAGGGGAAACAAGATCCGCTTCGACCGCAAGATGTGGCTGAAAGGGGTTGGGTTTAAACCAGAAGTGCAAGAAGCTGGCCTGGGCGCAGTAAGCATAGAGCTTGAGATTGGGAGCCCCCAGGCCACCGCGCGAAAAAGGTAGGGTTAGAGTGTCGTATGCTATTCGTGGCTGCTGACCTGCCCAGGTGAGTGCGATCAGATTGGACTGTAGTCTCTTAAAAAATTGACTCGTAAGGGGAAGCGGGATATTTAAAAACAAGTATAAAACTTTTGGGAGGATAATCATTTTGGCTATTGCTATTCGGCCTGCAATAGCGAGGGGAAGCTTGTTCCAGATTGGTATTTTAGATTCCAGCCATTCTATTGCTCCCCCGTAATTTGCTTTCCAGAGTTCATCTGCATCCCTGCTGAGCCATATGCCTAAGTACCTAGTTGGTTTAGTAGCCCATTTCAGTGGGAAATCTGTCTGAAAGGGGAGCGTTGCATCTGCACTCCAGTTGATGTGTACCCCAGAATGTCCACCAAAGCGTATGACCTCCCTAGTCATGGGGGCCAGGTTTACGTGTGGTTCACGTATGTATAGCGCGACATCATCCACGTACATGGAGGTCACCAAAGCGCGGGCAGAGAACCAAATGCCACGTTGTGTATGGTGTTGGCGGAGGCATGCTGCAAGCGGTTTTCATGGCAATAGCAAAGAGCAGGGGTGAGAGCGTACACCCCTTATTGTAATGGGTTTGGTTATTTGCCCGTTAAGTTTGATGCGTGCCGTGGGTTGGGCGTAAACAAGCTGAATATTAGGAATAAAGCCCAGACCAAGACCTAATCAGGCTAAGAGCGAAAAAAGAAACGGCCATTCTAAGGAATCGAATGCCTTAGTGGCATCCAGTAACGTTGTTACAGCAGGCAAGGAGGGGTTAATTTGGTGCATTACGGAGAAGATTGTCCTTAAATTATGGGACGTGGCGCGTCTGGGAATAAAACCAGATTGGTCTGGATGTGTAATTAGGGCCATGAGCGGGAGGATTCGGTTTGCCAGAATTTTCGCAAATATTTTGTTCTCAGTATTTATTAACGAAATGGGCCGATATGAATCGCAGGACGACGGAGGTTTATCGGGCTTCAGTATAAGAGTAATTAATGCCTCACGCAAGGATGGGGGGAAGTGGCCAACAGTAATGGATTCATTATACATTTCTATCAGATGAGGAATCAAAATAGGGGCATATTCTTTATAAAACGCCGGGTTGAGACCGCCCATACCGGGCGCTTTGTCACCCGGGAGGCTGGCAATGACTTGCGTGATTTCCTCCATCGAGAATGGGGCGTCAAGGTATGCCCTCAGGTGAGGTGACCCTATCGCCGCATTAATCAGTTCTGTCAGATATGAGGATGCGTGGGGTTTCCTGAGTAAGTTTGCTAGTGTTTTACCTGGTCAGTTGCCTTCACCGTACCTGCGGGCTCGCGCCTCCCGGCCGAGGTAGCTGACCTCTCTCTCTGCTTCAGTATGGTACTCTGAAAGCTTGGCCCTGATGTCGGCAAGCATGGTGGAGGTGGGGTTAGCACTGTAAGTGTGGTCTAGGGTTTTAATTTCAGCTTCTAGGTGTGTCAAGGTGCCGCGTAGATCCCGCAGGACCCCGGATTGCTTAGCAATGCATATCCCTCGGATAACAACTTTAAAAGCTTCCCAAAGAGTGGATGAGGATTCTACAGTGCCAGTGTTGGTATAAAAATACTCAACAATGGCGTTGCGGAGTTCCTCCTTAAATTCAGTGTCGCGGAGCGCATAGGGGGGATAAGCGCCACGAGAACATAGGTCGTTGGGTGCACGGGAGCTGCATGGTCAGTCGCACAGGGGCGTGATCGGATAACGTGCGTGGCATATGCACGACATATGTGGTCCATCCAGTCACGTCCCTAGTCGCCAGCCATAAATCAATGCGGGACCATGAACCATGAGTAGTGGAGATGCAGGTGCCCTCACGGCTAGTGGGGTGCGTGTGACGCCACATGTCTACTAGGAAATTGTCTTGCATAAGTGTGTGTAACATGGCAATGGCTTGTGGGTGATGCAGTTTTGCACATGAGCGATCCGTGGTATTCTGTGGTGCAATATTAAAATCACCCCCCCCCATATGGTGGGGCATAAGCCTAAAGAGGAGAGTAAGGCGATACAAAAGGGGATGATGGACGGAACGTTTGAGCCAATCAAACACTCACCCCCAGTCAACTGATCTGGGTTTAATCAATCATCATTCTTTAGCTCACTCCACCACCCCAGTTCAGACATGGCCATATGCAAATCAGTCTGACCCTGTGCCTCATGGGAACAGTCCAGACCGAACTGCCAAGCCATGTCTTCCCTGGACCGGAAACAAGCATCCTAGGACCGGTTTCTGGCATTCCAGCCGTCATCAGCCAGGCTTGCTTGAATCCAGTGGCAAAGTGAGAAAGGGACCCACGTCTGGGCATACCCCCGCCAACTTAGGGCGACCAAAGCGATACAAAGGGGATGATGGACGGAACGTTTGAGCCAATCAAACACTCACCCCCAGTCAACTGATCTGGGTTTAATCCATCATCATTCTTTAGCTCACTCCACCACCCCAGTTCAGACATGGCCATATGCAAATCAGTCTGACCCTGTGCCTCATGGGAACAGTCCAGACCGAACTGCCAAGCCATGTCTTCCCTGGACCGGAAACAAGCATCTTAGGACCGGTTTCTGGCATTCCAGCCGTCATCAGCCAGGCTTGCTTGAATCCAGTGGCAAAGTGAGCAAGGGACCCACGTCTGGGCATACCCCCGCCAACTTAGGGCGACCAAAGCGATACAAAAGGGGATGATGGACGGAACGTTTGAGCCAATCAAACACTCACCCCCAGTCAACTGATCTGGGTTTAATCCATCATCATTCTTTAGCTCACTCCACCACCCCCAGTTCAGACATGGCCATATGCAAATCAGTCTGACCCTGTGCCTCATGGGAACAGTCCAGACCGAACTGCCAAGCCATGTCTTCCCTGGACCGGAAACAAGCATCCTAGGACCGGTTTCTGGCATTCCAGACGTCATCAGCCAGGCTTGCTTGAATCCAGTGGCAAAGTGAGCAAGGGACCCACGTCTGGGCATACCCCCGCCAACTTAGGGCGACCAAAGCGATACAAAAGGGGATGATGGACGGAACGTTTGAGCCAATGAAACACTCACCCCAGTCAACTGATCTGGGTTTAATCCATCATCATTCTTTAGCTCACTCCACCACCCCAGTTCAGACATGGCCATATGCAAATCAGTCTGACCCTGTGCCTCATGGGAACAGTCCAGACCGAACTGCCAAGCCATGTCTTCCCTGGACCGGAAACAAGCATCCTAGGACCGGTTTCTGGCATTCCAGCCGTCATCAGCCAGGCTTGCTTGAATCCAGTGGCAAAGTGAGCAAGGGACCCACGTCTGGGCATACCCCCGCCAACTTAGGGCGACCAAAGCGATACAAAAGGGGATGATGGACGGAACGTTTGAGCCAATCAAACACTCACCCCCAGTCAACTGATCTGGGTTTAATCCATCATCATTCTTTAGCTCACTCCACCACCCCAGTTCAGACATGGCCATATGCAAATCAGTCTGACCCTGTGCCTCATGGGAACAGTCCAGACCGAACTGCCAAGCCATGTCTTCCCTGGACCAGAAACAAGCATCCTAGGACCGGTTTCTGGCATTCCAGCCGTCATCAGCCAGGCTTGCTTGAATCCAGTGGCAAAGTGAGCAAGGGACCCACGTCTGGGCATACCCCCGCCAACTTAGGGCGACCAAAGCGATACAAAAGGGGATGATGGACGGAACGTTTGAGCCAATCAAACACTCACCCCCAGTCAACTGATCTGGGTTTAATCCATCATCATTCTTTAGCTCACTCACCACCCCAGTTCAGACATGGCCATATGCAAATCAGTCTGACCCTGTGCCTCATGGGAACAGTCCAGACCGAACTGCCAAGCCATGTCTTCCCTGGACCGGAAACAAGCATCCTAGGACCGGTTTCTGGCATTCCAGCCGTCATCAGCCAGGCTTGCTTGAATCCAGTGGCAAAGTGAGCAAGGGACCCACGTCTGGGCATACCCCGCCAACTTAGGGCGACCAAAGCGATACAAAGGGGATGATGGACGGAACGTTTGAGCCAATCAAACACTCACCCCCAGTCAACTGATCTGGGTTTAATCCATCATCATTCTTTAGCTCACTCCACCACCCCAGTTCAGACATGGCCATATGCAAATCAGTCTGACCCTGTGCCTCATGGGAACAGTCCAGACCGAACTGCCAAGCCATGTCTTCCTGGACCGGAAACAAGCATCCTAGGACCGGTTTCTGGCATTCCAGCCATCATCAGCCAGGCTTGCTTGAATCCAGTGGCAAAGTGAGCAAGGGACCCACGTCTGGGCATACCCCGCCAACTTAGGGCGACCAAAGCGATACAAAGGGGATGATGGACGGAACGTTTGAGCCAATCAAACACTCACCCCAGTCAACTGATCTGGGTTTAATCCATCATCATTCTTTAGCTCACTCCACCACCCCAGTTCAGACATGGCCATATGCAAATCAGTCTGACCCTGTGCCTCATGGGAACAGTCCAGACCGAACTGCCAAGCCATGTCTTCCCTGGACCGGAAACAAGCATCCTAGGACCGGTTTCTGGCATTCCAGCCGTCATCAGCCAGGCTTGCTTGAATCCAGTGGCAAAGTGAGCAAGGGACCCACGTCTGGCCATACCCCCGCCAACTTAGGGCGACCAAAGCGATACATGGCCATGTCAGAACTGGGGTGGTGGAGTGAGCTAAAGAATGATGATGGATTAAACCCAGATCAGTTGACTGGGGGTGAGTGTTTGATTAGCTCAAGCGCTCCGTCCATCATCCCCTTTGGTATCGCTTTGTTCGCCCTAAGTTGGCAGGGTATGCCCAGACGTGGGTCCCTTGCTCACTTTGCCACTGGATTCAAGCTAGCCTGGCTGATGACGGCTGAATAGCCAGAAACCGGTCCCAGGATGCTTGTTTCCGGTCCAGGGAAGACATGGCTTGGCAGTTCGGGCTGGACTGTTCCCATGAGGCACAGGGTCAGACTGATTTGCATATGGCCATGTCTGAACTGGGGTGGTGGAGTGAGCTAAAGAATGATGATGGATTAAACCCAGATCAGTTGACTGGGGCTGAGTGTTTGATTAGCTCAAGCGCTCCGTCCATCATCCCCTTTGGTATCGCTTGTTCGCCCTAAGTTGGCAGGGTATGCCCAGACGTGGGTCCCTTGCTCACTTTGCCACTGGATTCAAGCTAGCCTGGCTGATGACGGCTGAATAGCCAGAAACCGGTCCCAGGATGCTTGTTTCCGGTCCAGGGAAGACATGGCTTGGCAGTTCGGGCTGGACTGTTCCCATGAGGCACAGGGTCAGACTGATTTGCATATGGCCATGTCTGAACTGGGGTGGTGGAGTGAGCTAAAGAATGATGATGGATTAAACCCAGATCAGTTGACTGGGGGTGAGTGTTTGATTAGCTCAAGCGCTCCGTCCATCATCCCCTTTGGTATCGCTTTGTTCGCCCTAAGTTGGCAGGGTATGCCCAGACGTGCGTCCCTTGCTCACTTTGCCACTGGATTCAAGTTAGCCTGGCTGATGTCGGCTGAATAGCCAGAAACCGGTCCCAGGATGCTTGTTTCCCGGTCCAGGGAAGACATGGCTTGGCAGTTCGGGCTGGACTGTTCCCATGAGGCACAGGGTCAGACTGATTTGCATATGGCCATGTCTGAACTGGGGTGGTGGAGTGAGCTAAAGAATGATGATGAATTAAACCCAGATCAGTTGACTGGGGGTGAGTGTTTGATTAGCTCAAGCGCTCCGTCCATCATCCCCTTTGGTATCGCTTTGTTCGCCCTAAGTTGGCAGGGTATGCCCAGACGTGGGTCCCTTGCTCACTTTGCCACTGAATTCAAGCTAGCCTGGCTGATGACGGCTGAATAGCCAGAAACCGGTCCCAGGATGCTTGTTTCCGGTCCAGGGAAGACATGGCTTGGCAGTTCGGGCTGGACTGTTCCCATGAGGCACAGGGTCAGACTGATTTGCATATGGCCATGTCTGAACTGGGGTGGTGGAGTGAGCTAAAGAATGATGATGGATTAAACCCAGATCAGTTGACTGGGGGTAAGTGTTTGATTAGCTCAAGCGCTCCGTCCATTATCCCCTTTGGTATCGCTAAAGAGGAGAGTAGGCACCATATGTGAAGGAAGAAGTCTGGATCGTCCGAGTTGGGGCCGTAGATGGCCGCCAGAATTAGAGGTTGCGAATAAAGCGTGCCAGAAAGAATAACATATCTGCGAGCAGGGTCGGTGAGTGTCTTAGAGTTGCGCCAGGGCAGACCTTTTTTGAACAAAATAGTGACGCCTCTTGCGTAGTTAGAGTAGACCGAGGAGTAGGATTCGCCCCAGTGTCGCGCATGCAGACTAGCCATATTAGTGGCCGAAAGGTGCGTCTCCTGCAGGAAACATATATCGATTTGTGCCAGGCTAGGTAGGAATGTACGAGTCGCGACTTGCGATAGTCATTTATGCCTCTGACATTCCAGGTTACAAAAGTTACCTCAGTTATCGATATTGTCTATGTGGGATATAGTGTCGCATGCTGTGTTGTTGTGACTGGAACCATGGTGTATTGCATTGTAGATAGTCGTGTGTCAGCCGTAAAATGTGATGGGCGTCGTGTGCAGGAACAAACATTTGTAACGCATAGAAACCAAATCCACGGATGCAGGACTAGTTCCCAGCATCCCTTACTAATTTTACCTGTCCACCCGCCTCCCACTCCAACCCCCCAATTAGGTTGAGAAACATACCCCCACCCAGGTTTCCCCAACAAAGATCGCCAGGAGAGTGCATGGGAATCATCCCTTTTGGGAGCATGGGCTCAGCCGGGCTTCCCCCCCCGCCATGGAGCGGGGTGACCGAGCGAGAATGTAACCAATAGGAAACAATGCCATGTGGTCAGCTTGATTTAGGCCTGCACCGGGAAGGAGAAAACTGACAGTTAGAATATAATAGTAGCCAGGTGGGTAATGCACCCTAATGTATCTGGAAGCACATATTGGGCAGTCACCCCTGATGTTTCTGGCAGCTATCATTATGCAGCAGCATGTTGATGGTAATAAGAAGGCCCATAATACACCACTATGGTGTTGCACCAGCACCCGTTGGTCAGCACAATACTTATGATGCTGATAGCACCCATTAATCAGCACTGGATGGGCCTAGAAGCACCTACTGAGCAGCAACACCCTGATACACCCAGCCAGAGACGTTTAAAGACATGAGCAAAGTGGGCTTTAGCCCAGGACTTAAGCTTGCCAGGGGGGCCCTGATAGAGCCGGCTCTATTCTGCAGAGAGTCTTGCCCTGACGACCTTCAGTAATTCTTATATAAATTGCTTGAAATACCGTTTTCATGCAACATTCCTAAAAAAAAGTTTTCCTTTAGATCAAAACAGGACCTCACATATGAGAAATGGGAGGGTGTCAGAGAGATTACTTGCAGTAATATGAGTGAACTGCTGCTGTGTTACAATATTGAAAACACACGTCACCACTATCCCTGAATATTAGATGTATATATTTAGAATATGGACGACTATGCCTGTGTGGTGTCAGTGACCTGGCCAAAGAAGGCATGAAAGAGCTGAAATTGGATCATAAATTCAAAGCTGTTCTGAACAGGGCCCCCAAAATACGTTTGGCCCAGGGCCCCCAAAATCCTTAAGATGTCCCTGCACCTAGCGAAAGCAGTGGCGGCTCCTCTGCTATGGCGAAGGAGCGTCGCCCCACTGCTTTCAAGCAGTGCGAGAAGAGGAAACATAACATGATAATAACTTTCAGCTATTATCATGTTATGTTTCCTTTGCAGGCGGGCGGGTGGCGGTGCTGCTCTGCTCACGGCGCAGGGCTGGGGCGGAGTGGTTTGCCTACTCAAGTGCAAAATGACTGTTTGGTCGGCCCTCTCAGGCCGCCCAAACCAGTCATGCACATTTTCCCCTTCTCCATGCAGGCTACATTACAGACCGTATGGAGAACAAGCCCAGGTTCCCATTCCCTGGTTGAGCGTCCAACCAGGATGCTCAAAACCAATCACAACGCTGCATTGCAGCGTTGTGATTGGTCAGGGGAGCCTGGGTGCCTACCAATCACAATGCTGCATTGCCTCATTGTGATTGGTCAGTAGGGCCTGGCTGTGCTTCTGGAGAAGAGCAGGAGCGGAGACACGGTACCCGGTGGGAAGGTAACAGGGGCGGCTCCTCCACTAGGGTGGAGGAGCGTCGCCCCACTGCGGGTGGGCGGGGCTGATCTGCGAGCAGGGCAGGGGAGTAGTGGTGTGCCTGCCCACTCCCGAATGCGCATCCGCACTCTGCCCTTCTCCATGCAGGCTGCAATTCAGCCTGCATGGAGAAAATGGCCTACCGATAAGCCCCTGGATGGGCGGTGTCCCGACCAATCACAACACTGCTTGCAGCGTTGTGATTGGCTTAGGGGAGGGAGCCTGGTTGCCGGAGGCAGGAGAGCAGGAGCAGAGAAGACGCGGGGCCCAGCCGGCGGAAAGGTAAGTTTAATTTTTTTTTTTATTATTCACTCTTGGATGTCCCCATAAACTAAGAAATATTTTGAATATGTCATGATCAGCAGTAGACTCACAAGCATAAAACATGCTAACAAACTCATTCTGATTCATAGTCACTCCCACTCACTGTCACTCACACACAGATGTACCCATACACTCACACTGACTGTTTCTCACTCTCATGAATAAATGCACTTACACACACCCACTCTTTCACAATCACTGACCCTCACTCACAACTACTGGTGAAGGGGGACTCTGACTTGGACTCCTGGGGATCAGGTACTCTGCTGAATAAATAGGTTTTTAGTAGGCTCCTCAGGCCTCTGGGCCCTGGTGCAACTGCATCTGCTGCACCATTAATAGCGGCACCCCTGACTCACTCCCACTCCATCTAACAATCTCTCCCTCACTTGCTCATTCTAACTCACTCACACTGCTTTGCTCACTTCCTCACCCTACCTTTCACTTATTCAAACTCACTCTCACACTCACTCATTGATTCCTACACACTTTCACTCTAATCACACTTTTAAAAACACTAAATTAGCACACACTAACTCGATTTCATTTCTTTCAATCACTCACAAACACTATTTCACTCACACATGCACAACAAAACAACACTGTGCAACACCAGAGTTGTGTACCTGGAAGGAGGATGGCGTCAGTGTCAAATGAAGCACTGATAAAAAAAGCTATTAATCCTTCACAGCTCCTGCTTCAAGAGCAATAGCATACTTATGTTGATGTTTTGACAATATATTGAGTTGTAAATATTTTGAGAGAAAACTAAATACTGTGATAAAAAAAATTGTAATGCAAAAATATTGTTGTCAAGAATAACGCTTTCCCTATTGTTTCTTACACTGAAGTGTGACTAGCAGATTTAATCCCTCTGAAGTCCAACACATTCCCTACTGTTGCGCTGACTGGGGTAGAAATAGTAAATCTAACCCTTTCAAAGTACTTTTTCCCTACTGTTGTGCTGTTTGTAGTGGAAACAGTCAATATATCTCCTCCTAACGCAACATTTTCTCTACAGTTGCGCTGTTTGGAGTGGGAATAATAAATGTAATCCCTCCAAAGTACAACACTTTCCCTTCTGTTGCATAAACCGGAGCGGAATTGTATTAATAATATTCCCAGACGTCAAGACCTTTCCTATTATTCGTTACATATATTGACATTTTTTTTAATGTTATATTATTTTTTTACAGTTTTAATTTTTTTAAATGTTTATAGAATTTTTGTGATTGTGTTTTTTATTTTTTATTTTTTGATATTTTATTTATTTGGTAATGTATTTAATATTTTGTAATAGAATGTTTTCATATTTTTAAGTTGTATTTAAATATATATATATATATATTCACTGAAAAAACCATAGGTTTTAGGGACAGTTATAGTTAGTTGGACATTTTACTCGTACAAAACCCGTGAAATTCCCCCGTTATAGTTAGTTCAGCTAACTATAACTCGCGCCCCGCAATGCACTGCTGATGACGTCACATATTACATCACTCATGACATGGTCAGTGACATCACTGATGACATCACTGATGACATCTCAAATGACATCACTGATGACATCATCCAGTGACTGTGTGTTTCTGTAAAGTTTAAATATTTTTAATATATATAGGAAAAGACGTATTGAAGAATGAGTGGATGTGTGTAAGTGTCTGTATGGATGATTTAGTAGGTGCGTGACTGACTCTATAAGTGAGTGATTTAACGTATCTTACTGAATGCATGGGTTAGTGACTAAACTGGGTGAATGTCTGTATCCGTCTGTCTGTTGCTGTGTAAGTGGCTGCATGGGTTTGTGAATAGCTACATGAGTGTCTATAAGAGTTATTGATTTGTTGTCTGAGTATCTGTATGGGTGCCTGAGTGTTTGTGTGGATGGGGTGTGTGCGACTGTGCATAGATGTGTGAGTGGGTGATTCACTGGGTGGATGGTTTCAAGAGTGCATCTGTGATAGACTGTATGGGTGGGTAAGTGTGTGTAAGAGTGTGTTAGTGAGTGAATGTATGTCCCAGTGGTACATGTGTGAGTAACTACATATGTGAAAGGCAGTATATATGTGTGTTGGAGTATATAAATAGCTATAAGCGAGAGTGAGTGATTGTGATAGTGGCTGTATGGATGAGTGTGTGCTTGTATCAGTGATTATATAAGAGCGTAACAATGTGCTAGTATTTGTATGATTAAGTGAGCTGGTGTGTGTATAACTGTATAGGTGAGTAAATGGCAGTGTGTTTAATTATTTGCATGACTGACTAGGTGTGTGAGTACCTCTATGGATGAGTGGCGGTGTTTGAGTGTCTATATAGGAGTAAGAGTGCATATGATAGTCCTGTACTGAGTGACCATAAGTATGAGTGACTGTACGGGTGAGTGAGTGGATGTGTGTGTGTAGACCTAAGAATCAGTGAGTGGGTATGTAGTTATTGGTGTTGGAGTGTCTATGGTTTTGCGAATGGCAGTCTGTAATTTAGATTGGGTGTATCAAAGGTTATATTAGGGTGTGAAGAGCTGCATCAGATTATCACGTGGATGATGTCATCAGTGATGTCATTTGAGATGTCATCAGTGATGTCATCAGTGATGTCACTGACCATGTCATGAGTGATGTAATATGTGACGTCATCAGCAGTGCATTATGGGCGTGAGTTATAGTTAGCTGAACTAACTATAACGGGGAATTTCACGGGTTTTGTACGAGTAAAATGTCCAACTAACTATAACTGTCCCTAAAACCTATGGTTTTTTCAGTGAATTTCAAAGGTTTTTTAAATGCTAATTTCTAACTATAACATATCTGAAACCTATGGTTTTTTCAGTGAATTTCAAAGGTTTTTTAAATGCTAAATCCTAACTATAACATGTCTGAAACCTACGGTTTTTTCAGTGAATTTCAAAGGTTTTGTAAATGACAATTTTTAAATGTATTAATTGTTATATTAATTTTTTTCATACTGATTTACTACATTTTTAGAAACAATTTTTTTTACATATTTTATTTTTTAAATTACATTGTAATTACATTATACATTACAAAAAAATACTTTCTCAGAATGAATTACTTTAGTTTAAATACTTTGCACATAGGCAATAGACTTTTAAGTACAGTAGTTACAGTTGTTGCAATGGGCAACACATTTTCAAACACAATGCAACATTCAGCTCAATGTGAATTTCTAGTTAAATGCAATTAGTTACTTTATGGATTACTTTTCTAACCACAGGACTGGATCCTAGATTCAGTCCTGGTACATCTCCTGTAAACAGTTGAGTAAAAGCGTTTTGGTTACAGTCGTGATTTTTAAGGAATATTATTGTATTTTAAAAAGTTGACACTTAGAAACTTTTTCTCATAGAATCACCAATGTTATCCTATGGAAGGAAATTCACTTAGCAGGTAAAAACTGTTATCGTTACTTTTTCTTACTCAGTGTTGGATCCTGGATCCAGCACTGGTGCATCTCCTGTAAACAGTTGAAAGAATGCGTTTAAGTCATACAGGCGATTTTTAAGGAATATTTGTAGTTTGTGAAAATCGACACTTTGAAACTTTTCTGCTGAAAACCAGACAATGGATTCCTATGGAAGAAAATATAAGTTACTGGTAAGTACGGTTAAAATTACTTTTCAGGGTCAGTGCTGGGCTAAAAGATGCAGCACTGGGTTCTCTCCTGATAACAGGTGAGTAAATTGGAATTCGTACTTTGGTTGATTTTAGAGGAATATTATAAAGTTCCAAAACTCCACACTTAGAAGAATTTCCAAGTGAAACCAGTCAATGTTAGCCTATGGAAGGAAATTCAAGTTACCGGTAAGTACGGTTAAAATTACTTTTCAGGACCAGTACTGGGCTGAAAGATGCAGCACTGAGGTCTCTCCTGATAACAGGTGAGTAAATCGGAATTCGTAGTAAGGCAGATTTTAGAGGAATATTTGCACAATGGTGAAGGGAGGGGGCGGGGCCTGAGGTGACATCTGTGCAAACGCGCCCCGTGGCGCGTTTTAAGTTGGGGGATTAAGTCCCCTTGAATCATGAGGTTCCCTAGGGGCCAACTAGCCCACCATGAATTTCCAAGTGAAACCAGTCAATGTTAGCCTATGGAAGGAAATTCAAGTTACTGGTAAGTACGGTTAAAATTACTGTTCAGGACCAGTACTGGGCTGAAAGATACAGCACTGAGGTCTCTCCTGATAACAGGTGAGTAAATCGGAATTCGTATTTCGGCTGATTTTAGAGGAATATTTTAAAGTTCCAAAACTCCACACTTAGAAGAATTTCCAAGTGAAACCAGTCAATGTTAGCCTATGAAGGAAATTCAAGTTACCGGTAAGTACGGTTAAAATTACTTTTCAGGACCAGTACTGGGCTGAAAGATGCAGCACTGAGGTCTCTCCTGATAACAGGTGAGTAAATCAGAATTCGGATTTCGGCTGATTTTAGAGGAATATTTGTATGTTTCAAAAATCAACACTTAGAAACTTTTTCAGCAAAAAGCAGGCAATGATATCCTATGGAAGGAAATTCAAGTTACTGGTAAGTACGATTAAAATTACTTTTGAGGATCAGTACTGGGCTGAAAGATGCAGCACTGAGGTCTCTCCTGATAACAGGTGAGTAAATCGGAATTCGTATTTCGGCTGATTTTAGAGGAATATTTTAAAGTTCCAAAACTCCACACTTAGAAGAATTTCCAAGTGAAACCAGTCAATGTTAGCCTATGGAAGGAAATTCAAGTTACTGGTAAGTACGGTTAAAATTACTTTTCAGGACCAGTACTGGGCTGAAAGATACAGTACTGAGGTCTCTCCTTATAACAGGTGAGTAAATCGGAATTCGTGATTTCGGCTGATTTTAGAGGAATATTTGTATGTTTCAAAAATCAACACTTAGAAGAATTTCCAAGTGAAACCAGTCAATGTTAGCCTATGAAGGAAATTCAAGTTACCGGTAAGTACGGTTAAAATTACTTTTCAGGACCAGTACTGGGCTGAAAGATGCAGCACTGAGGTCTCTCCTGATAACAGGTGAGTAAATCGGAATTCGTAGTAAGGCAGATTTTAGAGGAATATTTGCACAATGGTGAAGGGAGGGGCGGGGCCTGAGGTGACATCTGTGCAACGCGCCCCGTGGCGCGTTTTAAGTTGGGGATTAAGTCCCCTTGAATCATGAGGTTCCCTAGGGGCCAACTAGCCCACCATGAACCTCCAGTATGCGCCAGGGGCTGCGTTGCAGAGACGTGTAGAGAGGCCACACCCTTTTACACCTCTCTGCAACGCAGCTCTGTGGCGCTTTCTGGATGTACCTGTTGGGCTAGTTGGCCTCCAGGGACCCTCAGGATTGAAGGGGATTTAATCCCCATCTTAAAACGCGCCACGGGGCCTGTTTGCACACATGTCACATGAAGCCCCGCCCCTCCCTTCACCACTGTCAAACGCGCCCTGTGGCGCGTTTTAAGTTGGGGATTAAGTCCCCTTGAATCCTGAGGGTCCCTGGAGTCCAACTAGCCCACCATATACCTCCAAAGCGCCACAGAGCTGCGTTGCAGAGAGGTGTAAAGGGGCGTGGCCTATGTACACGTCTCTGCAAGGCAGCCCCTGGCGCATACTGGAGGTTCCTGGTGGGCTAGTTGGCCCCAAGGACCCCCAGTATTCAAGGGGAATTGTTCCCTCTCTGCAAACGCGCCAGGGGCCGCGTTTGCAGAGTACTGCAGGGAAGGGGCGGGGCCTCCGGCACGATGCCGGTCGTTTTTTTTTCGTTTTTTTTTTTTTAATGGGAGGGGGCTGCGTGGCCCCCTTCCTTGCCCACTTTTGGCCCTGGGGACCCCATCCCCCGGGGCCTGAGCATTTTTTTTTTTAATTAAAAAAAAAACGGGAAGGGGCCGCGTGGCCCCCTTCCCTGGGCCTGTATTGGCCCCGGGACCCCATCCCCCGGGGCATGGCCTCGATTTTTTATTTTTTTATTTGGAGGGGGCTGCGTGGCCCCCTCCTCAGGCCATTTAAGGCCCCGGGGACCCCATCCCCGGGGCCGGCCTTTCCTTTATTTTTATTTTTTTAAATTTTGAACTTTGGGGAGGGGGCTGCGTGGCCCCCTCCCGGGCCACTTATGGCCCCGGGGACCCCATCCCCCGGGGCCTGGCCTCACGTTGGAGACTGTGGGGGTCCCCAATCCCCCACAGTCCCAGCCAGCTCCCCGCCTCCTGCGGAAGCCGGCATAGCTTTCCACATGGGGAGCAGCTAACATGCTGCTCCCCATGTGGAAAGCATTGGTTTGCATTTTGAAGAGAGAGCAGGTTTCCTGCCTCTTTCAAAATGCAAACTAGTTTGCTATGACAGGACGGAGCCGCGAGGCTCCCGTCCTGTCATAGCAAACAGCAGTGTCCCGGGGGTAGGCACCCCGGGACACTGCAGGAGCCGGCCCTGGGGGTGGTGGTCCCCAGGGCCATCAAGGGCTCCAGGAGGGGGCCGCGCGGCCCCCCTCCCATTCAGTGCACAGCCCCGGGAGGTGGTGGTCCCGGGGCTTGGGGTCCGTAACGGACCCCATATTTAAATGTTTAGTGCCCTGGGGAGGTGGCGGTCCCGGGGCATGTGGGGGCTGGAGCCCCCACACAGGTTTTAAAAAAAAGAAGAAGCCCCGGGAGGTGGCGGTCCTCGAGGCTGCGGGAGGGCTCAGAGCCCTCCCGCCATCATTTTTAAATAAAGCCCCGGGGGTGGCGGTCCCCGGGCTTGGGGCCTTAGAGGCCCCCCTACATAAATTAAAACCCTCCACCATGCCCCCGGGACTTGGGCCACCCGGGGCCAGCTACTATCGAAGCGCGGGAGACCGCGCTTCGATTTTTTGGCAGGATCCGCGCTCCCTGAGCGCATCCTGCCGATTTAAAAAAAAAAAAAAGTTTTGCCCAGGGGGTCCTTGTGGGACCCCATGAGCAGACCTAGGGGTCAGGGTGTTTCTACCCTGCCCCCTTTGTGCGTTTGCAGCACTTGTTTCTGTCCTCGGTTCTACCGAGGACAAAATGGCTGCCAACACTTCCTGATTTGGAGTGTTGACAGCCAATTAGCATGCAGCTCGTGATCGGGAGGGTGCGCGAATCCGACGCGGCCATAGATATATATGTACTTTTACTTTTGATTTTCTCAGCAACTACTGAACGGATTTACACCATTTAACAAAACGTGTTCTTTCTGAACCAAGAACTACCTCTTTGCCAAATTTGGTGTAATTCCGTTCAGCAGTTCGGGCTGTAGCCGTGTCTAAAGTTTCCTATGGAAAATTGCATGGGGAAAACGCGTTTTGGGACCCCCTTTTTCTCGGCCCCGGCTTGACGAATACCCCGAGACTTTCAGGGTAGGAGCGGACCGGAGCGCCCCACAAAGTTTGAAAATTTTGCGAAGATACGTCAACCGGCAAGAGAGTTATTTCAAATAGAATGTCGCGGATTTCCTATGGATAATAGGTTGTAACTATAACTATCTACTGGCGACCGCCAGTAGATAATATATATATATATATGTATATATATATATATAGATAGGTACATAGATAGATAGATAGATGTTTTTAATTGTAGTACATTTAAAATATTTTAAAAATCATATTTAATAAAAGATATATTTTTAATTATTGTGTTGCTATATATATATATACAAATACGTAAACACACTTACGCATCTATGTATGTGGTGTGTTTATATAAATATATATTTATATATTTATATATAGTGTTAAGTATTAGTGGAATTTATGTAATTCACATCATATTAATGATATGTACTAAAATATTTAAGATTTAGCACTTTAAACTGTATTTTTTTTAAACTATATTTTTGTATGTTTTGGACGATATTAGTGTTAAACGATATTTTATTTCTGATATTTTTGTACTTTCCATTATAAGTATAGGGACACAATATTTTGGTAAACGGTATATTTGACACGATATTTGTGTCAAACTATATTGTTTACCTCGATTCTGTATCAGTGACCCCTTATGTCAGGACCCAAACCAGTAATAGTGTCCTCAAGCATCTCTGCCTCTGACTGAGGACATCCCGCTCCTTCTCCTAAGTGTTAAGTAGTGTGTTTACAGCTAGCTTGGTGAGGGAGCGCACAATGACACTTTATATTTTTTCATTTATATACTTTAAATGTTTTCTAAAAGTTAATAAAACAAATTCAAAAAATGTATCAAGAATTTACCTTCATCTGTTACTTGTAGACGTTGGATAATCCACTCGAATATGTCATGACCTGAAAGAAAGAGCAGGGTTTTGGATTAGAATAGAATACTGAAAACAAGCATCACCAATACAAGTATCCACTGTAACTGGACCCCAGTCAAGGATGTCATTAAAAGAGCTCTAGTACTGACACCTGCTTGATTACCTCACGTAATAATTGATTTCTAAATGATATTTTAATACTCTTTGGGTAGCCCCAAAATCCAAGGTTTCGTGAGCATGCAGCCTGCACATGGCACCACCTGCGAAGCGTTTTACTGTCTGGGATCAGAAAAAATGAAATTTGTACAGCAAACACGGGATACGAAATTATGAAACACGTGTAACAAAGACACTAACAGCCAATGAGCATTTAAACAACAGTCCTGTTTAGACAGTGTTACCACCTGCCCGGTTTTCTACCAGGATGATCTGTATTTAATGCTCCAACCGGTACTAATATTAGGAAAATCACCTAAAGCCGATTTCTTTCCCTTATCGGTACATACATTCAACAGTAAATATAAGATTGCACTTTCAATAGTATTCTAGAGCTCACTTAATGATCTCTGACTGATAGTTAAAGTAAACAGCAAAGCCATGTTAAAAATGGATAAAGATTTTATATAAAGTTCTGCTTAAGTATGATGCCCAGGTCTGAGGACAAATGGCAGGCATTTTTCAATGGTATAAATAACTAAGAGGCCGATTATGATGGCGGAGGGCCTGCCACCGCCAGCCTTGCGGTGGCGGGCCGTCCGCCATCTGACAGCAATTTTCCCCTCGCTATATTACGATGGCGGGGGGAATCGTTAGGGGAGCGTGGCGGTCGCAAAGACCACCCGCCACGGTTCCGCATGGCGGTCCTTTTCCGCCCACCTTGCGGAACCAAAACATAGGGCAACATTGCGGCGGTGCCTTGAAGGCACCGCCGTAGGGATTACGATATCCCTTTCCGCCGGTCTTTTCAAAACGGTCATCCTGCCATGAAAAAACAGGCGGAAACGGATTTGGGGGCCTGTAACGGGCCCCCCTTGTGTTGGGGGGAGGTCATTGTGCACTGGGGGGGTACCCATGGTACCCCTCTACATTTCCATGCACAAGGTGGAAGGCACCGCATGATGCCTGCCACTTTGTGCACGGAAATGCACAACATGGCTATTTAGCAGTGTAGCGGGTGCTGCAGCCAGCAGCACCTGCTGCAATGTTAAACTGCTGGATGCGATCGCCATGGTGGCGGTCACATCGTAATATGAGGTGCGGGACTGCCGCCTTACAGGCAGGCGGTCCCAATCCCCGCTACGATGTCAGGCGGACTCAAGTCTGCCCGCCATCGTAATCGGCCCCTAAGTTAGGGGCTGATTACGAATGTGGATGGACTTTAATCCGTCCGCCATCGTCCCGGGGCTTGGGACCGTCCGCCTATATGGCGGCAGTCCCGCATATGGAACTACAATGCGACCGCCACTGTGGCGGTCACATTGTGCATCTTTACCATTGTGGAGGGTGCTGCTGGCTGCAGCACCCGCCGCAATGGTAAAAATGCAAGTTTTGCATTTCCCTGCACTATGTGGCAGGCACCACGCGGTGCCTGCCAAATGGCGCAGGGAAATGTTGGGGGCACAAGTACAAAACTTGAGTGCCCCTGCTGAAGGGGGGCCCGCTACGGGCCCCCGAAGTACATCCCCGCCAGCCTGTGAATGGCGGTTGAACCGCCATACACAGGCTGGCGGGAATGCAGCATCCTAATCTGGCGGACGGTGCCTGCTAGGCAACGCCACCATTTCAGAGATGCTTGGTGGGTCCGCCAGGCAAGCGTAACGATTGCCTGTGGCAGACCCATGGCGGACGGACTTTGCGTCCGCCAGCACACCTCCCGCCATCGTAATATGGCGGGCGGAGAAGTGCTTCGAGATGGCAGTGAAACCGCCACCGGCAGGCTGCCGATGGCGGTTTCACTGCCATCGTAATCACCACCTTAGTCTTTATTTGCATGATTAATTAAAAACGTTGCAACAACATACATAATAAAAGTGGATAAAACAAGATTTAGAGTTGCAAAATAGACAGTGATTCTTAAAACATATTTTCCAACATGCATTACTTTCTAAAAATAAAACTCGCACCTTTCACTTCATTGGGAGCATGTAGACCTAAGAGGGCAGAAGCCATGGTGAGCCCACAAAACAGTAAGCTTGAAGAAAAGGCAGAACGGGCCAGCAGTGAAGGCACTGGGAAACAGTGGGTGAATGGAGAGCATAGGGTGGACTACACAGGTAGTAATGGCATGATCTAGCTTGTGGTGGGAAAAAGAAAAAAGCCACTTACACTTATGAGCAATGAATGAATTATATATTCGAAGGGTATACCCGATGTAAAGGAAGATAATATATAAAAATTATTTATTTTCAAAATCATACAAGACTTTGTGCCATTAACGTCAACATCCATAATCTGACACCCACTTCAAAGCATTTAGGCACTCAATACGAATAGCAAACTACTGACGGAGTGTAAACTCTGAGCACGAAATTAATATTACCGTGCAGTAACACACCCCACCAGTACGATGTACTTATGAGTCAATCCCCTCGGAATGGGGAATAACTGTGCTGACCCACAGCGGGACCCGGACTCGAATGCTTCCCAGGGGGAACAACCAAACGCATCTTTGCCACACACAGAGACATAGGACAGCCCAGATCCCCAAGAGCAGTAGAAGATAGATATTGCTAAGTAGTAGGGACCCCTCCCCACACCGCTCACACAGTCTCTTGAAGGATGGGTGGTCGGTCGGCCCCGTACTAGGAATAACTAACGAGATGGAACCCTCAATCCTGGGAGTGGAGTTAGTCACCGGTTGCTGCTGTGCAAGTGTTATATTGTTATTGTTTAATGTTTATTCATGCTGTAGGATCCGTACCATTGTGACCATAGCACACGGACTGTAAAGATAACTGAAGAGTAGGTTTGAGATCCTGGAGTAACTTACGCTTTGTAATGTAATTCGGGTTATTAGCACCTGTGTAACCTATGTAACAAAGAAAAAGAAAAAAGTGGAATGCAATGATGTTTGTGTTGAACAATGCAGTATTATAATAAAAATAAGTTTAAAAAAACTGTGCTGACCCAGTTTTACTCAGTGGAATTCCACACAGTTTTCCTCTGTACAGGTGATAAAAGTGAGCTGGGGGCAGATGATAGGGTGCTTGGGGGAGGGGTCTATGAGCGGAGGGAAGGAGAAACGGAGCCCTGGTATGGTGGAGCAATATATACTCCCCCTTGCCGAAAAAAGACATGCTCAGGCAAGGAGGGCTCAGAGACGTGGCTGCTATTGCAGCCAAAGTCTCCTGCAATGTTACCATTCAGAATTATTGGCCAGTAAAATCAGGTTTGGTGTTCCAGCACTCGGAAAAAATGGTTTGAATTATATTTTATTTATTATTACATGCTTTTCTTTTTGCTCAGTTTTTTATGTGTATATGACAAAGTATGCTTCAGAGCACAAAACCCAAAAGGAGAAAGGGAAGGAGGGACTACAGGCAAGTTAAAAGTCAGAAAATAACAAATGCTTGGCAGACGAGCTGGGTCTCCAGTTCCTTACAAACTTACTTGATGTTAGATTCATGACAAAGAGGCAGTGAAAGAGTTATTCGGGTGAAGGTACCTTGATTCTGCAGAGACTTGGTCCATACCTTTTGTATCTCAGGTGTACAATTGTGAGACAGCGGTGGGGGCAGCGGTATGGTGTGACAGGTAATTCAGGGTTGTACCATTCAAGGCATACCTGAAATAATATTTCAAATTCCAGCTTGTCTTTAATTAGCAGCCAGTGATTTTTAAATTAGGTGTGATGTGATTGGAGCCTTTCAATAGAAGAAAATGGCAGTGATTTTTTTTTGCTGTTTGTACTTTGTTTATGTTTTTTGTCGGCCTTTAACATCACCAAGATCAGACTGGCCCTATCGGGCACCGGTCACTATCCCCTGGAGGCTGGAAGGATGGGGACGGTTTTGGTGGATTTGGGAGCCAGTTTTGGTGCTGGAGCTGGGGTTGACTGGCTGCCGAATGCGCTTTGAAGCAATTGCAAAAACAAAGGATTTTAAAGAGTGCGAGCCAATCAATATCTGCCTGCACGAACTTTAAGAAATATTTGTTTTTGCAGTTGGTCTTATAGTCCCTAAATTGATGCTGCCCTGTGATAGTGTGCTACTCTGTGACTCCCCTCACCCGGAACCCTTAGTCAGAGGCGTGGCTATCAATGGTGCGTCAGGTGCAGGGGCATTGGTGCCCAAAGAGCCCACTGAACCCTGATTACTGCCGAACTTTAGGGCCTAATACCCTTACTTGCACTAGGGCATATCACAGCATTGCTAGGCTACTGCCCTAAGTGTGTGCCTGGGACTAGAGCGAACCCTCTACAATACAACTTCTATTTGTTAAACCAATTCTTTAATACTATATTGGACTGGCTCGCAGTGAGAGGGCCTACTTGCTGCGATAACTCACTACGCACAGTATGGGGGCTGACAGACAAACTTTACCAGGGCTGCTTTTTGTTCCCAGTCCAGTCATGAACACCACTGCAGTAGTTGATGCACTGAAGGGCAACAGCTTGGATAAGGGTAAGTCAGTATCAAGTGTGTAGTATGAACAGTTTGCCATGCAGGAAGAGGGTGTGGCAAAACACTAGGCCTGGGGAGGGTTCACTGAATTCTACTCTGCAGAACTCTGCAAATCGCCGCAATAACTCTGCTGTGCTCCACAGGGTTCCGCCAGCAACAGAGTCTATTAAGTAGCGCTACTCACACTAATTTTAAGCGCCAGGAGTTTGTCCCGCACTGTAAAATCAGTGCGAACTGCACTCTGCGGCGTGCCAGAGGGTGCTGCTGCTTTCTGCCGCTTGAGTAGGCATTGTACTCGAGCGGCAGCTTCCTCAACTCGAGCAGCAGATTTCTCAATGCGAGCGGTCGTGACCTGCCGCAACCGCCTGTTGGCGAGCCGTGCAAGAGAAAAAACTCCGCTCCGCCTCACTTCACAGAGTTTTGCGGAACTCCGCTGCTGGAAAGTGGATTATTAGTAGTGGTAAATATGCATCTACCACTGTCAATAATGCCACTAACACAATATAGGCCTCAGAATAGGTCTCAGAAAATTATTCCCATGCTCAAACCTTGGTGGCTTGGCTGCGAGCAGGCAGGCTTAACTTCAAAGACAGGTATGTAAAGCATTTAAAAACACCAAATCAGTAAATAATTAAGACACAACTCACAATAAAAATCCAACACCACTTTATAAAAATAGAGAATATTTTTACCTTTAAAATGACACCAAAATGAAAAAAATCCAATGTAGGGAACCGGAGCTCTGAATTTTGTAAAGATTTAGCACTATATAGCACATAGAAAACTATAGCTCCTATTGGGACATCTGGTCGCAAAAGACCAGGACAAAGTCAAAGTTTCAGGCCGACCGCGATGGAACCCTCCACGGCTTCCCCTCGCGGTAGGTCTTGGTCAGAGTTTTTTCCTTCTGACTTAGGAACTTTTCTGGAGCTTTTCTTCCTGGGGTCCCTCGAAGCTCTCAGCCTGTCTGGAGTCGGTGAGGGTTTGCCGGCTTGCCGTGCGATGAGCTCCCGGTCAAACTTGTGGAAGTCAGACCTCCGGAGCTTTCTAGCGGGACAAAACAGAGATCCAGGCCAGCTCACAGTTGACAGTTGAAGGTGAGCGGCTTGGCTCTCGCGGTTGGTCCCAGTCACCTTTTCAACATTTGGACTTAGAAACTTTTATGGAGCTTTTTCTCCCAGGGTCCCTCAATGCTCTTTACCAGGCTGGATTCGGTGAGGGTTCGCCAGCTTGGGTTTTGACCAACTCCCGGTCGAACTCTGGAAGTTGGACCTCCGGAGCTTTTCAGCAGGACGAACCTGGAGGGCCGGCCGGCTCGCGGTTGAGGGTCGTCGGCTTGGCTGGCCAGGTCGAGTCGGTCCACATTATGGAGCTTTTTTCCAAAGTTGCTCCAAACTTCTTCAAACTTCTGGAACTTCTTCCTGAAGTTCCTTTGAGGGTCCCAAAGTGTCCAAAACTTACGCTAAGGGTCTGGAAGCTCCAAGATGGTCCTTGAAAGTTGGGGACTTCAATGGTCTTCAAATGACTATCAAAAAGACGGAATTTATGACGATAGGATCAAACAAATTAGGCAAGAAATTATGGAAAATAAATGGGTTATCGATCAAATCAGTAAAGCAGTATAAATACTTAGGAATTATGCTGGATGATAGAATGAATTTTAAACAACATTTTATTAACCTAAAGGCCAAAGCAACTTCACTCTTCTTTGCAATTACTGAGAGATAAGCTATTATGCCCGAGTCATAAACATCTATTGAAGGTAATGAAGGCAAAACTGATTCCTCGCTCACTTATGGTTCAATAATTTTCTGGGGCAAAGATAGGAAGCTCCTTGAGAACTTACAAATAAAAGTTTTTTAATCAACATTTAGAGTTCAGAGAAACCCAGGGCATGCTAATGTTAGATTAAAGTTTGGCCTGTTTAACCAAACTGTGGTGAGTTTTATATATCGGACTCCGGCTCTCCTGCAGATTTGTGCTGGCAAGAAATAAAAATGAAAGAGTATGCTAGCGATTGGAGATTATATTTAACGGAGAGTTTAAACACTTTTAAGTCCCTGCCATTAGAACATCTGGATAGAAATAAAATTGTTTTAAAACAGACTTTAAATCAATCTACTAAAATGTTGTCATTTTTATTTGACCAGGTGGAGATTGCACATAAAAAGCATGCCTGGTAGATTATTAACTCGTATCATAAAATCGAGCCCCAACCCTACTTAACCACTCATTTAAAACCGGTTATGAGGGATAGACTTCTCATGTTAAGATTTGGAAGCTATCCAACAAAGGATGGAACGCCAAGATGGGTACAAAATTGGCAGTCACAACACTGTAGATTATGTGGTTATGTCAATGAAACACTACTGCATATTGTATGTATCTGCCCTAGAATGCGGCAAGAGAGGCAAAATCTGTTAAAATCAATTTTTAAGGAAATGGGAGTGAGAATGTGCCGCCAAGCAATTATTGAATGCCTTTTAGGGCATAACACCAACTTAACAGTGCATTTTGTCAAGTTCATCCTGATAGCTGAGAACCAATTGACACAGGATAATGTTTTGTCCGCGCTATAGTAGCAAGTAGGTGGTTATGTAAGTACCCATGTTGATGTACCCGTGTAGCTATTTTCCCGGTACACTATGGGTGGTAGATAAGGGAAATCCTTATTGTTTGCAATCAGTAAAGCTTACTAGGATTAGTTATTCTTATTTCCTTAACATTGTAAGAACGAAGGTATATAGACATTAGAAGTTATTAAGGAGCACCCGTATGGGCAGTTTCTGGGAAATGTTTCCAAACATAGGGGGTCATTACGATGGCGGAAGGCCCGCCACCATCAGCCTGTCGGTGGCGGGTCTCCACCATCGTGCAGCTGTTTTCCCCCGCCAAATTATGATGGCGGGGGGAATCGTTGGTTGAGCGCGGCGGTCATAAAGACCGCCCGCCACGGTTCCAACAGGCGGTCCTTTTCCGACCGCCTGTCGGAACCAAAACATTGCCCAACATTGCTGTGGTGCCTTGCAGGCACCGCCGTAGGGATTATAATATCCCTTTCCTCCGTTCGTTTTTCGGCGGACAATCCGTAGCAAAACGAATGGTGGAAACAGATTTGGGGGTCTGTAGCAGGCCCCCCTTAATCCCTGGGCCTGGGGCAAGGGCATTGGGGGGCACCTATGGCGCCCCCCTACATATCCTTGCACCATGTGGCATGCACGGCATGGTGCCTGCCACATAGTGCAGGGATATGCAAGTGCCTTTTTCTGGGCATTGGGGCGGGGGCTGCTGACTGCATCCCAACCCGCAATGTTAGGGATAGGGCCTGCGACCGCCGCGGTGGCAGTCGCATCGTAATGCGGTAGGTGGGTAGGCCGCCTCGTAGGCCGCCTCGTAGGCGGCCGGTCCCACTACCGCAACGATGGCGGTCGGACGAAAGTCCGACCGCCATCGTTATGACCCCCATAGTTTTTTTCTCATGTAAACTTTTAATAAGACTCAGTTGAATACTGAGAAGAGGCACGGATGCACTTTATAGATTAAGGGGATCATTACGATGTTTTCGTCCGACCGCCATCGTTGCAGTAGTGGGAGCGGCCGTCTACGAGGCAGCCTACCCACCTACCGCATTACGATGCGACCGCCACCGCGGCGGTTGCAGGCCCTATCCCTAACATTGCGGCGGGGATGCAGTCAGCAGCCCCCGCCGCAATGCCCAGAAAAAGGCACTTGCATATCCCTGCACTACATGGCAGGCATCGTGCCGGGCCTGCCACATGGTGCAGGGATATGTAGGGGGGCACCATAGGTGCCCCCCAGTGCCCTTGCTCCAGGCCCAGGGATTAAGGGGGGCCCGCTACGGGCCCCCAAATCTGTTTCCGCCATTCGTTTTGCTACGGATTGTCCACCGCAAAACGAACGGAGGAAAAGGATATCATAATCCCTACTGCGGTGCCTGCAAGGCACCGCAGCAATGTTGGGCAATGTTTTGGTTCCGACAGGCGGTCGGAAAAGGACCGCCTGTCGGAACCGTGGCGGGCGGTCTTTACGACCGCCGCGCTTAACCAACGATTCCCCCGCCATCATAATTGATGGCGGGGGGAAAACAGCTGCACGATGGCGGAGGGCCTGCCACCGACAGGCTGTCGGTGGCGGGCCTTCCGCCATCGTAATGACCCCCTAAATTACTATTTATTATTACTATATTTGCTATGTGTTTGCACTAAATATAGCTCGTTCTAAGGGATATCGAAACAGCACTTTAATTACCGGGCTGTGCAAGACAGCTAAGATTGTTGGTATGGTAGGTATTACCTTCATATAGAGACATTAACAATGAAATGAAATGTTATAATTATGATATGAACAGAATATTATTTTTATGATGTTCTACATGATTTCAATGGCTCTGTACGGCATGTTATCTCTAAATTATCTTAATATTTGTAATGTATCTGTTCAAAAAGTCTGACGTCTCTGTTTTAAGAAATCTGCTGTTTTTAATTTTCCTGATTGCAATGATTTTTATTAATTGGACAATAAATATTTTCACTTATCCACTGGTAGTACTCCAGGCTGGGAATTCTTGGTGATGGTCCAGGTGAGCTCTGTTAACCTGTAGCCGCGCAGGGCTCCATCGCTGTCTGCCTGAAACTTTGACTTTGTCCTGGTCTAGCGCGACCAGATGTCCCAATAGGTGCTAAAGGTTTCTATGTGCTAAATCTTTAAAAAAAATCATATCTCTGGTTCCCTTCATTGGATTTTTGGGATTCTGGTGTCATTTTAAAGATAAAAATATTTCCTAGTTTTATAATTTGGTGTTGGATTTTTATTGGGTGTTGTGTCTTAATTATTTACTGAATTTGTGTTTTTAAATGCTTTACATACCTGTCTTTAAAGTTAAGCCTGCCTGCTTGCAGCCGATCTACCAAGAGATGAGCATGGGAATAATTTTTTGAGACCTATACTGAGCCCTATATTGTGTTAATGGCATTGTTGCCAGTGGTAGATGCGTATTTACTACTACTAATGATCCACTTTCCAACATCCGTGTTCCGCGCAGTGTGGGCAAAACTGCGAACTCTGCCGGAAGAGCGAAATTCTTCGCCCGCCCCTACAAAACGCCTTTGGGGATATAGCACAGGACTCAGACATTTCCAACTAAATTACAAGGGATGCAAAAAGTGTTCCGAGAGTAAGACCAGATCATAGCAAAATTCTCAGATTTTCCAGACCTCCTGAAAGGGGATTCGATTTTTGCGCTGTCCAGGCAGAAGCCATGGTTTGACATCCACATATGCATGTAAGAGAGAAAATTGTCCAGTACTCTGCTGTTTTCTTTCTCTTTCTGGTTAATAATGTGTATTTGAGTATTGACCGCATACAAGTGGTAGCTGGCGTGGCTATTGATAGTTGCTGCATGTGGGTCAGCGTCGGATTGGTAAGGGGCCGATGTCCGAGTTCCAGCTGTGGGCTGCTTTTTTGAGCAGTCTGTGGGGCCGATTTGGGCAGTTTCTTCGTTGTTCGGTGCCGCCAGCGGCCCAGTGGGTGCCTGAGTGCCCTTTCTGGAGGCAGATGGGCGTCCATTACCTCCCTTCAATCATCGGGCAGAGGTGTCACCCCCTTTCTCTCGCTGGGTCGGCCCATTAATATATGCATATTGAGCGGGGCAGGGGGCCTGAGCAGAAGTGGTCTCACTTGTTTTCAGGTGTGTTTCACCAGTGTAAACTAATCCGTGCATTTTTTGTAACTCCCACCCTTTATTTTTTTATCAAATTTCGCAGAAGCAGTTTTTGCGGAAAGGCAATATGCAAATGTGGGCCACTTTTTTTTTGCGTGCCCGGGCCGATTTTTAATCCCGATCCAACCCTGATGTGGGTCCATGTAGGGGTTGCCACGGGCTGTCCAGAGTGAAGATCCGTCTGGCGAGGCAGAAGTTACCTTATTAGTTTTTAACAATGATGAACAGAGTCATAGCTGATGGGGGCACTTGCAAAGGAATGGTATGGACCATTGGAACGCAACATCTTTCATAACAAACATAGCTTCCAGCCGAGATATGAGAGTGCCTGATCTAGAAGGACGAAGACACATGTTTAAGGGAGTTTTCTTTCATGTTCATTAATGGCTCGAGGGTGCTGGCAATTCAATGTATGATTGATTTCAACAATAAACTATCTGCCTACAGCAGGCTCCTACCCACGTCCTAACATTCAGGCGACGGTTCCCGGCTGAGCCCTTTCCGCCCCGGTTTGGAACACCCGCCGCAGCTGAGCCGCGTGCAAATGGCTGCTTCCGTTCCAGATGTGTCCACGCCCTGCTGCTTTAACAGGCCCGAAAGGATGACGTATCCGAATATTTACTTCGCCTGAAGATTCGAGTAGTGCCTTTTATGTCCCATTCTCACCCCCTGTACTGTTATGTTTTTTGCTGAATGAAAATAAGGGTAAATTCATTACGTTGATCGCTCCGATGCTGCCTCGTTTCATTCTCTAGTCCATCCCCTTATTATTCCCAGCGCACGGACGAGCGCCGACTACGCGAACCCCTTGCACTGCGCGGGGAAGGCACAGTGGAGCTGTCGTGACTAAAACTCAAACAGACTGGATATTCCCCTCAAGAAACATCAAGAAGACATCTATAATTCAAATAATGCAATTAAAGTTTCAAGAGCCGTTCTAGCAGCAGCGCTGTGATATCCCCGCAGGAAAAAGCTTTACAGCTCCCTACCCGCCTGGAGAGGCTCCCTCGGACCGGGTAAAGACTCCCTCGCTAAGCACCATCTATTGCCGTTACCTAAGAATGGAGTATTGATTTTACGTCCCCGCGCCAGCCCCTACTCGGTGAAAGTTGCAGTCCAAAAATCTGAAATCTACAAACAAAAAGCCCAAATTGTGAGGTATTGCTAGGGAAACGGAGGTCTTTCAGTAAACTGGCAGTTCGGGCTGGACTGTTCCCATGAATGATGATGGATTAAACCCAGATCAGTTGACTGGGGGTGAGTGTTTGATTGGCTCAAACGTTCCATCCATCATCCCCTTTTGTATCGCTTTGTTCGCCCTAAGTTGGCGGGGGTATGCCCAGACGTGGGTCCCTTGCTCACTTTGCCACTGGATTCAAGCAAGCCTGGCTGATGACGGCTGGAATGCCAGAAACCGGTCCTAGGATGCTTGTTTCCGGTCCAGGGAAGACATGGCTTGGCAGTTCGGGCTGGACTGTTCCCATGAGGCACAGGGTCAGACTGATTTGCATATGGCCATGTCTGAACTGGGGTGGTGGAGTGAGCTAAAGAATGATGATGGATTAAACCCAGATCAGTTGACTGGGGGTGAGTGTTTGATTGGCTCAAACGTTCCATCCATCATCCCCTTTTGTATCGCTTTCAGTAAACCCCGCCCTTTTCTGTGGGAATGGCTTATAATTAGGGCTCCCGGTTTTCCGTATTTACGGATTTTTACATATAAATACAGACGGAAATCGATATTTCCTTTGTCTGTATTTATATTTAAAAACGGCAAAATACGAGTAAATGTTGCCGCGCGCTGCCGTACTCCAGTGCAGAGTTTCCTTCCAATCAGGGTCTTTTAGTGCCCTCGTGTGGACCTATGGGCTCAGGGTCTTTCAGTGACGACCGTCCTCTTCAGCCAATCCTGATCTGATCCAAGCGTCACTGTGTGGGCGTGCCAACACCTCCGGCCCCTCCCTCTTAACTTTTGTCCTTTATTTTGGGGGCTCACCTGCCTATTTTTCCTGTTTGCCTGCACTACGGACCACCAGGTGCCTTCCTGTTGCCACCATCAGCTTTAGCTCTGCGCCAGCCCGCCGCCATTCCTACTCGCAAGGTAAGTGCGTTACGACGGACATACATGGATGGACTAAAGGAACTGTGTGGGTGGGCCCTGGTCTCTTCTGCCCGTTCCCTCGGTTCTTTGCTTGGGTGTACACCGGTGTCTGTTTTGCTGTTTGGTGGCGACCAAGTGTCTGTGTTCTACTTTTAT
The DNA here is from genome assembly GCA_963921515.1 of Calotriton arnoldi. Classification (NCBI taxonomy): domain Eukaryota; kingdom Metazoa; phylum Chordata; class Amphibia; order Caudata; family Salamandridae; genus Calotriton; species Calotriton arnoldi. The sequence goes on along the minus strand of CAWUFW010000247.1, from coordinate 3,373,497 downwards.
ATCGTTTGATTGCTGAGGGTCCTTATAGTCTGAGTGAAACAAAAAAACTGAAATTGTGTTTAAATCGTATTTCCTGCCTTTAGTAGCTTCGATGTGACGGCTCATCGATATCTCGATGTCTACACACATTTTACCGGGTCGCAAGCCTGCCCTGGCCTCTGGCGACTAATTTGATTTCCAATATCTGTGTTTATTGAGGCTTTGTGAGACAAACAGTAATGACCTGTCCATTTTGTATTGATATATTTTGAGAACATATTCTTTCATTGTCTTGATAATAGGTCACATACATTTTAAACTTGGTCTTTCTCAATGGTGACATTTTAAAGGCTTTTATGCCACATTTCATTGCCTGAAGTTTTTTTGTAACGCCTACTAAAGGTACATCTGATCTCCCTTCCCCTCTCTCCCCTCACCCTTTCTGCCCGAAGAGTTTTTGCAGTTGGACCGGTGCCCCGTGTGCAAACTGGCTAACACCTTTTTTTTCCGATTTTGGATTTGACTTTTCAGTTTGCACTTTTATGCCTTTTCTTTTTGGCCTCTGTTGAGATAGGCCTACGGTTTCCTCCTACTCTTATCTCTGGGTATGCTATTGACATCTTGAGTCAAACAGTCGAGTTTGGGCTCATTTACCGAATTTGGTTTAAATGTTTAGGACTTGCAGTGCTTCTTTACCTGCATTGTTCCTCGACCCTCGGGGAAGGTCACATCTGACGCCAAGCCACCTTCTGCTGAAAATACTAGTGCATTCCAAGGTAACCTATCCTCCCTAAAGACGCATGTTCCTGAGCTGAGGTGCCTTTCCTGCCTAAAATTATCATTCCTGGTAAAGAGCATTTCTCGTGGCCTAACCAGAAGTGGTTTGTTCAACAGTTTTCTAGTGGTTCACAAAGTGCTTAGGCACAACTAGCAGCCTATAGCAAAACTATACATGAGACCTCTGACCAGTGTGCGGTGTACTGTGCACAGACATACAGGTAGATATTAAACAGCATACACTATAGGTACACATCAAGAAGACCTATTCAACAGGGGTGAAATATGGCTATTTACCATCAGATCTCAACTTTGGTTAAATGGCGGTAATAGAACTCCCTATCAGTCTCTGTTCCAGAGGAATAGATATAGTCTAGTAGAAACGTGGCACTAGTCAAGTCATTTGGTGTTCACAGCTCTAGCCAGAAGACTGGAGATACTTCAAATAAAGACATAATTTCACTCTTTCAACATGTGTTAGAGAACTTGACCATTCTGGGCAGGTATGTAGTTAGGAAAGAGCTTATTCAACAGATGTATCTAAGCTATCGGGATTCAGGTGAGCTGAGGGAGGTGCAGGGATGTTTGTGTTCAGGGGCCAGTCACTGCTCAGCCAGGTACTGACCAGTGAGCACAAAAGGCCCCCTGCTGCCTCATTTAATTCACTACCATCAGCAAGGGCGCCACATTTCTCTCCGCCTATCTTAGCAAAGGCCGGCTCTGAGACCTAGAGGCTCGAAGGCCTAGAACAGTGGTTCTCATTCTTAACTTTTCATGAAAAACAACAGCGATTAGCATTGAAATGCAAGCTTTTTTTTGTCTAGTTAGAAATATTGCTTCGGTGGGTTGATTTCACCTTATATCGCTATTTGTTTCATATTGGGAGTCACAGCCTAATTACCAGTATTTTTGTCTCTCACTGTTTTTTTAAATATTTATTGGCGCAAAGCACAAAGCTATATTTAAGGTTACTTTTTCGCGTCACTTCTTCACTCTATTTAAACTCCACACCCCCACTCTTATTGTCTCTCTCCTTCTCTCTCTCTCCCCTCTCTAATTCTCTCTCTACTTAACTCCACTCTCATAACTTTTCAGCATGCCGCACAGCAGCCACACTTCTCTACAGCACAGCTTGAAGACATTGGCAAAGTCAATAGCTCTGGCTAAACACTTATAAGGCCCCAAGGCGAGACCTATTGGCTATGCCAATGCTTGTTTGGCCATGCTCCTTCTAGAGACACTTACCTTTTTATCCTACTTAAAGCGGGTTTTCAGTGGTCTTCACTTCATTAACAAACCAGAAAGAGCCTCAATGTCCTCAAAGTCTCTTGAAATGCACATGTGCTTGTACTACAATGGCAAAGTTTTCAGATGAATGTATTGTGTTGACCAATAACAACCGGGCGCAGGTGTGCCTTGTCAATTTAAATAAATGTGGAAAAATACTAGCTGTAGCGTCGTCTTTTGCTTGTGGCAAAAATAAATGCGGATAAATACAGAAAAAATGGCCCAAAAATAAATATGGATAAATACAGACGGAAATGGCAAAAAAATAAATACCATAAAACCGGGAGCCCTACTTATAATTATATCATAATAGCAAAACACTAGTTTATTGGGCAGAATTAGCTTTCATTCGCATAAAGAGTCGCTGGCTGGCAGTGAAAGAAGTCTCTTCCGGCGTGTTCTGTAGTGGGCTGTTCTTCGGAGCCGAGCAGCTGAGAAGGCCGTTAGTGTAAATGAAGGATAAATCAGAATTATGAATTTGGATTAATTATGCTTTTTTTAAATTCTCTAAGATTTGCTTCATCTTTCTCCCACTCAAAGTTTTTGCTTGCCCTGAACTATTTAATTAATATTGTAACAATTCAGTGGCAAGATAGCTGAGCGAACTGAGCTTTTGATACAGACTTCAGTCTGTGCATTGTAGGCCCACATTTATATTCTGGCAAAATCAGCCTCTCAGACTTCCCAGACTGCTCAGTGGAGTATTAATCAGGGTCTTAATCTGAGTCTTGATGAAAACATCAAGCCTAGGTGAAAACAGGTGTTTGCACCCAATTTGACATTCCGAGTCCTGTGCAATCTGTGATTTCCCTCTGCACAAATTGCACCAGGTAATATCTGGTGACGTTTGTGTGGGGTAATAGGTCATGATGAGGGAAAATATGATCTTACATTGCAGTAAACCCAAAACGGTCTTATCCCTCATTTGACCTGCAGAATTCAAAATCAGGAGATAAAATTGCAAGGAGAAAAAAATGTAAGTAGTGATATGTTCATTTCCCTGAGCAGCTTAAGTCGTGACTGCAACTGGCTCATTCACTTGTGATTGCAATTATGTGGTGCGATGTTTATCACACCTGGCTGGTAATTAGCACGTGCAGTGTTTGCACCCTCCATTAAATTTCAGAAGGTTAAACCTGTGAAAATTCAACAATTTTTGTGTGCTAAACACCAAAGTCTGCAAGTTATTCCCCCAAAAGTCGCACACTATGAATTCCAAACCCCAGGTTGTCTGATTTTATTGGGCGCAATAAGTTCTGACTATCCCCCTGGGGCATTAGTAATCGGCCCACAGTTTGAAAATGCCTTGAATTCCCTTTAAGGGAGCCAGTGTGATTACATGCAAAGTCTTTTTGTTCTATGAAGCCTACATCAGTTAGGCGTTCCTCAACAGCTACTAGATTATGGGCCAGATGTAGGTAAAATCAGTTTAGCGAGTCCTTAATAGCGATTTCTAGGGAATCGCTATTAAGGACTCATAAATGCTTGATAGGTAGGAATCTCAATAATTTTAGCGATTCCTACACATTCTTATTTGCGACTCGCACATTGCGAGTCGCAAATAAGAATGGCTTCCCATTCATTCCTATGGGCCAAGAGGCCCATAGGAATTAATGGGAATTGCACGCGCAATTTGCGAGTACCCAGTAGGTACTCGCAAATTGCGCACGCAATATCAAGGGTGCAAGGGTTCCAAAAGGTTCCAAAAGGACACCCTGTTGCACCCCTGAATTGTGCATGTGTGCACTTGTGGCGCACATACATGCCCAAAGGGTATGTATGTGTGCCACATGGCACTTTGAAATAAGCTTTTTTAAAGGAAATCGCAACTTACCACCAACTTCAAGTTGGTGGTAATTTGCGATTCCTTAAGGCAATATCGCAATTTGTGATGCATACTAGCATAGCATTTAGGGAATCGCAAATTGCGATTCTCTAAATGCTTGTGCAAAATAAGGACTCGCAATTTTTGCAATTCCTTATTTTGCAAGTAGGTATTTGCCTACCTACATAGCACACAGCTAAATTGCGATCGCAAACGCTGATATTCTGCAAATTTCAGCGTTTGCGATCGCTATTTCGCTTGCTACATCTGGCCCTTAGTGATCAAACTTCATACCTCTACCTGGGTACACATTCAATTGGGAGGTCACAAGAAACATTTCACACCCCTGCAAGTGGCAAACAGATTAAAACAAGTGTCCCCTTAACATTTAACCTTGATATAGGAGACTTGCCCAGGGTAGTAGAGCAGTGCTGACCGGTGCTTAATTTGTAAAAAAAAAAAAAGTGCAAGGGCTCTCATCAGGAGGCCACTGCAGCTTGCACCACACATTGCTCCTGCCATCGCTGCCAATGACAGTGCCAACACAACAACTAACCGGGAAGCAGCGTTTACAGCGCATGCGGTACAGCGCATGCGATTACAACGCGGTGGTTACAACGACCGCGTTGTTACAACGCTAACCAATACAACGCAAGTCGTTTCTACGACTTCCTGTAGGGGGCGCTCTGAACTAAGGAATAGTATAATTTACTATTCCAACACCTTCCCTACTGTTGCGCAGGCTGGAGTTGGAATAGTAAATTATACTATTCCTAAGTCCAGCGCGCCCCCTACAGCAACTCGTAGAAACAACTTGCGATGTAATGGTATGTGTTGTAACAACGCGGTCGTTGTAACGACCACTTTGTAATCGCACGCGTTGTACGCATACGATGTAACATCGCATATTCCAACTAACCATCACACTCCTACAAGTGTGACAATTCGGACTATTTCAGACCCCAAAGCTATAAGAATTGCTTGGGCGGCAGGTAATAGTCATTTTTAATGTATATTGAATTAATAATGAACTTTTGTTGTGGTCCTCTCTCTATTAGCCAGACAGCGCCACCATGTGGTTGACTGTCACAAGCGCCGGTGTTGACAATTAAGTGCTGAGCACCAGAAGCCACCGGCTCAAATTAAGCATTGGTGCTGACCCTCCTGTCCCCAAATAGAAAGTTGTGACAAACCTGTCCTTATGTATGCAGTTGATCTCATTTTGTTAGACCAGACCTCTATTGGCCTTCAGCAAAAACTTGCTATATACGCCACAAATGGCTGAGACAATCACCTGATTAGCAACACTACCAAAAGCAAGATCATGATATATTCATAAAGCCAAGTGAAGCACAAATATAGGTGGAAGTGGACAAGCTCAGCTGGATATCGTTAAGATATAACTATCTAGGGATTTTGTTTTCGTATAATTTAGCTGAGGGTCCTCCAATCCAGAAGCACCACAGTACTACTTGTGAAAAAAAACATGCTGGCATTGCATGACTCAATGGGAAACAGGGATCTAGAAGCCATAAGGAATATATATGAATCCTAAATTCCCTCAGTGGCCTAGAATGGTAGGGAATGTTTATCTCTATGTGAATGTAAATAAATTAGAGGAGATATTGTGGAATAGCCTTTGAACAATGTGGCAGGGGATGTAATTTGAAGCAATCTGCCTTGAACTTGGCTTGTGGGTTTTCCCTTATGAAGGCCATGGACGGATCTTCAGGTCCCTCTACCAGCTGACTAAGTCCTGTCAGAATCTGGTATACATAGAGCAGGAATGGGGCCAAAGGGAGATTTTTAACTTTATTCTTCTAATTTCTATAGCACTGTGGACACCAAATGTTCCAGGGCAGAAGGTCCTGTGTTGTAGTTTGCGAGTTAGTCTCAAACAATGTTCAGAACCACCAGCAATTGGGCCGAGCTTCCAGTCCGATTTGAGACACTGTAAAACGATTAAGAGATTATTGCACACTTGCTAGACCGCTGCAATAGGCTTTCCACAGATCGATCTAAAAGCCAACTTTGCAGAAAAGTATTTGTGATTTTATTTTGTAAATTAAAATCAACTGATGTTCCTTTGGGAAAGGACAGGAGGTATTGGAGTGGGCAGGACGATAATGATTGATAATGGCTGTTGTGTGAAAAATTCATCCAGGAATCTCCCCACACACCCATTTGTTGGCCGGCCATTTGTCTGTTTTGGAATCTAAGGTCAGGTTTTTTAGGTAATATTAACTCGTTCATCAGAGAAGAAGAATAATACTTCTCATCATACAGTCTGTTTGGTATACCATAATCTAGAATATGAAATTGTATTGTTGATGATGAGTTTGATATATTCATTGTCCTGGCCTGTCCTTTGAGGGGGTTCCTGTTGGAATTTTAAATGTTTATTTGCTCAAATAAATTATATTTGATTGGAAAGTGAGTATGACGTGGCATAGTTTGGATGCCGAGTCTTCTAATTAAAAGTAATGGGAAGGGGTGGCTGGACCCCAGTTTCAAACCCACAGGAACATAGCAGAAGCTCCTCAACTTCATGTTAACTGCCTGTGAGGGTTATTTTTCACCCTGGACATTGTGGATTGGCAGCAGTAACTCAGTTTTATATAAATGGCTAATACCTCCCCATCGTCGCTTCTCATCCCAGCCATGACAATTGAGGCTCTGCCCCCCACAGACAGCTCCCTCTCACACTTGTTTGGTGTTCTGAAAGTAGTCCTACTTCTCTTTTAGGCTGTCGCATAAGGCTCCTCCCATCCCCTGGCACTTCCTATTCATCCGACTGTATTGGTGTCAGCGTCAATGGCCGCAGATGTTTTGGTAAGCTAGAGAAATGTTTTGTTGATGTAATGTGGCAAGTAGGACTGGCGGTATCCCTGGCAAAGCGATCGCATCATGCTCCCCGCCCTTGACATGCGTTGGACTGGGGACCGATCTGGTTTCCATCAATTTGCAACCCTGGATGTATTTTTCTTCTGGGCTCTCATGTCTTCCTCAGAATCCAGCTTTTGTCTTTTCTCATGCAGGTCAACCAAAGCTTTGTTTGCTGCTTCTTGAACAGAGATTCCAACTCTGCCTTATAATGGAAACGACCATCTCCACTCCAGCTCTTTATCTGTGGCTGGCTCCTGGTGGTGCCTCTTTTGTGTGCTTTTCTTAAGCTCCATAGCAGTGGTCTTCAAACTTCTTAATGCTGCGCCCCCCACCCCCGTAAAAAAAAAATCCTCGGGCCCCCACTCTCATTTTTTTCACAATTATTCTGCTAAATTGGCAATGTTTAAATATGTCTAAACATATTTAAACATTGCAGTTAAGCTCTGTTACCCCTTTTACACATACTCCCAGTCAGGATATAAATGACAAAAGTTGTTAGTGATGGCCCATTACAAGTTAGCTTACTGCCCCTCATGTTTTTAACACTTAAAACAAAGCATGATGCTTCTCTTGGCCAGAAAATGCCCCCCCAAGATCACTTAAGGCCCCCCCAAGGGGGCCCGCCCTCCCCCCCCCCCCCAGTTTGAAGACCTCTGCTCCATAGTATCACCCAGAACTAGAACCATTTATTCACTTCTGCACCAGCTGGTGTCAACTAAGCTCTAGCAGGTTGGCTTATTGAAAGGGGTCAAAAATTGACAGATTAGTGAAAAATAACATTGGGAATGTTACTTATGTAATTATTACATTTGGCCCCCTCCCCCTGTCATTTCCTTAATTAAAACACACGCTCACATAGTGGTGTATTACGTTTAATCATTAGTTGTCATTGACACAAGAGATTGAAAAACTCATCCCAGTTTCAGGGGAAATGACAGCCTAGCTGCTGTGATGGTTAAACAAACCGAATATAAGAAAGGAAACATACTTCCAATACCCAAGCCCTCGCATAATTACATCAGATGCAAGCACATGAGACTCTGGTGCTACTCTCGAGGGGTTAGAAGAAAATGCAAAGTGGTCAGTAAGTAAATGAGATGTTATACTCCTCAAACCGGAAGAAGCTAATGACAGTATGATGTACCCTTCAGAGGTTTGCTCCATACTTACAGAATGCGACAATCAAGTAGCAAACGCTTACTTCAACAGGCAAGGGGACACTAGGAACAGGAGTCTGGCCAATATTGCCACAGAGGTAATCTCATGGGTAGAATGTCATCTATTAGCTCTAAGGGCAACTAATATTGAAGGGACAGAAAGCATTCAGGTAAACAGACATTGACACAATCTTCTGACATCACTCTCTTTTCATCTAAGAATATATACTATCGAGTTAATAGTGGACATTCGGGACTCCATGGCTGGAATTGTTTGCGTCCCCGATGCTTTTCAGGCACTTTTGTTATTAGACCTGGCATCAGGATGTGTGTGCATTGCAGGCAATGTCAATCCCACCCCCTTCGAGAGCCTTTTTTGACATCCTCTCTGATATCTCTCATTCCAAAGGTTTTACAAATGATTTGGAGCAAGCAGGTTCAAGTAATTGTGGTGGCCCTATATTGGCCTGTCAGCTATGGTTTCCTCTGTTGAACCACTTAGTGAAGGCTCCGTTTCTTAAGCTTCTTCTACTCCCTCCGCTTCTTCCTTTTACAAGCCTGACTCCAAGTCAGCTGAGGACTTTGCATCTCACTTCATGTAAATTGAATAGCTTGACCCCCAGGAATTTGGATGTTCAAAGGTGGTAGCATTTGACATTCATGCCTGTAGGAAACCTTCAACACGGTTTGCTCAAGGCATCCGAAACATTTTGAGATTTGATGTCAAGGAAAAGGGATAGATGCAAAGTCTTGTGACCAATTCCTTATTTTAGATTTCCTAATAGATGGCTTCGTAGTAGTATCACCCCACCCAACACTTTTGTCACAATGGGCAGCAGTTAGAGGTTTCAGGGAGGCATCTAGGGATATTTCTAAAGCAATCTCATTGGCGTTCAAATTGTTGAAGAGCTTCAAACAGAAAATGTTGTTAGTCCATAATACAGCTGCTACCCAAGACTTGTTTCTAGTACTTAAGGGTTTAAAGACAAACCTTCTGAGCCTTTGGATACTGCTGACATTTCATGGGCATCAGTGAAAATGCCTTTATTGATACCGTTGGCTAAAAGATTGGGTGAACTAGGATCTTTGGTGTTCAATTACACCTCTCTAAAATATCTGCCCGACCCTGAATTTAAGTCTAAAGTCCACTAATAAGGCCTATTATCCAAATAATTAAGTTGGTTTACCCTGGCGAGGGTTTGCTGTTTTCACGAAGTGCATTTTGTTATTCCACAAAACTTCATTTGACTGGGTATTTCTCTAGTACTTTCGCTCCTAAGCTTTGCAATTTAGCCATCGTATTCTCTAACAACCACTGCCTTTCTTTAGTGGCAAGGCATATGTCTGATGTCTGTTTACCAGGATTTTCCTTGCTATTTCTCTGTTTGCGTTCCATCGATATGGGTCTTTAAGTGCCCTTTGAATTTCCAGTTCAAGATCTTGTTGGTATGTGCCCCAAAAGAGTCCCTCTTGAATTAGTTTTATGACAAACATGTTGATATCCAACCCTTCTGCTCCTTCAGGCACATTTGTAATTCTTATATTATTGTGCCTTGCTTGGTTTTGTAGCCTCTCAAGAGTTGCTTATGTTATCTTATCCTGGACCTTGAATGAGAGTAGTTGCTGTGTGTTCTTTTCTATATCCATCTCAGTTTTAGGCAGCGTCTCTTCCAGCACTGTTATCTGAAGTGCTAAATCATCTATTTTGTCTGATAGCTTTTGGCATGTGTCCCGTATTTTTCTAGTTCCCATCAGCTATTCTGAACTTATTTTGCCTCACTAGTTAACTCCCTTAGCATTGACTCTATCCCATTTCTCATTTCTACAGGTTAAAACATAGGATGGGGGCATGCTGTTGATATGGGCAGAGGCAATGTAGTCACTATTTTTTAAAGCATTGTCATGGCTCAGTGACAACCTATCTGGCGGAGTTAAGTCTTGTCATGCGTCTTGTGAGATTTCTGAAATAGCTACTTCCCTCCCTTCCAGCTCAGATAGCAGACCATATCTGTTTGATAGAAGAAGCGAGCTGTCTATCAACACTTCAGGGACATTAGACTGTAGGGAGAAGCCTGTAATTTGCTAAGCAGGAACCATAGACGATGCACCATCCAAATGAGTTAGAGCAGTTGAAGAGTTATCAGGTTCTCTTGTCATGTTTGAGCAGTCACTGGAAAATCTAAAATATGATCTTAAAGAAAGGGTAATTTTAGGGGCATAGCGAGATTTGAAGCTTTAGGGTTATAGGATTTTTGTGCTAATTTCAGCTAAGACGTATTGTTTGTGTCGCTAGTTGTATGTAAATTGCTCCTAGCTTTGGATTCTGTGGTCTTGAGAAGAATGTGCCTCTTGAAATACCAGAACATTCAGCATGCCCCCTCTAGTATGCCCTTGATTCAATATGGCAAGGGTGTGACTGCTAGAACTTAACTTATATCTATTATGGGGTTTTTGAGACCTTGGCAGATTTGTATAATTTGTGTTACTATTTTTATTAATCTTGATTTTGCTCCCAATATTGTCCAGAGAAATAAAGCTACTTAAACGATCTGTTTGTGGAATACTGGAGACTCTATCTAAATTACATTGCTGCTTACTCAGCTCCAGCCCTCTTTCCCAGACAATCTTAGATGTTTCACCAGATTATTAACTCTAGGGCATTTTGATTACCTTTGTCTTGAGTCCAACAATCCAGATGGGATTGTGGTTCCTTTGGTTTCTCCTCCATAGCAATTTGATGTGTTCTGTGCAGCAAGCTTGTGCTTATACTGCCACTAACCCTCCTGGTAGGGAATTCTCCAGACTTCTCTCCTGTCTTTTCTTACACCCACTGTGCTCTTCGCCACACAGAGTCAATTTCTCACAGTCTCCACAGCAGTCCCTCTTTTCCAGTCCTGCATCTGTGCACCTCCCACACTTGCAGAATATTGTTGATATTGGCCTTGATGCTGTTACTCCAGGGACACTCAAATGAGTGCCAAGGGTGCCAGGGACATGGCTTACACACTGCGTTTCTTCATCATGGGTTGGAGCGAGAGCAAGACTTGCTGCAGAGGACTTGCCTACCTCCATGTTCCTCTACTCACGGGTCCACTTTTGGTATTCTGATGTAAACTTAAAGTCCAAAAACAGTTTCATTGTTCACAAGAAAATGACCTAGCAGTATTTGAAGGTGATTTGAACCGGACACCCCAGAACTGCTCCACTGCATCCTGCTCAACATCTGATCCCTCTTCAGACACGCCACCGAAATCTGAGATACCATCACCACCCACACCCCAACGTGATCTTCATCACAGAGACCTGGCTCAACCCCTCCTTCACCCCCGACATCGCCACCGCAATGCCGAACAGCTACAAGATGATACACCGGGACCCCACCAACAAGCATGGAGGAGGCATCGTCCACAAAGAAACACTCCGTTGTACCACCACCAAAGACGACACCACACCTATCATGGAACACCTCAACTTCGAGCTCCAAATTGGCGACAGAATGACCATCAGAGGCACCCTCGCCTACAGACCATCCCCGAATTCATCGCCCTCCTAGCAATTGACTCCAGACACTACATCTTCCTCGGCCACCTCAACTTCCACCTCGACGACCCCAAAGACACCAACGCCACCAACCTACTGGAAAGCATGGTCATCACTGGCCTCACCCAGCTAGTCACCAACCCTACACACAGCGGCGGACACACGCTGGACCCGTTCTTCACCGCCAGTGACATAGTTAAATACAGCCATTTCACCGAACTCATCTGGACCGACCACTCCATCGTCCACTTCACCATTGCATGATCCCATGACACCACCACTAAGCCCCCCAGCTGAACACCACCCAGCCTGATGCCACAACCAACCTGGAACAGTACCTCTCCACCTGGGTCACCAACTACGCCGACAATGTCACCTCCATCAAGCCAGCCAAGACTGGCAGAGACATCAAGCAAGCCAGCTGGTACACACCAGAACTCAGGACCCTAAAACACAACTGCAAATAACTGGAAAGAAGATGGCACACCAGAAGAGACCCCACAGGCTCGGCCACCTTCAAGTCAGTCCTCAACAAACACCACCAATGCCTCAAGGACACGAAAAGACACACCATAGCAGACCGCATCGAAGCAAGCACCAACAGCAGCAAGAAACTCTTCAGCATCATTAGAGAATTCTCCTGCCTTCCACACTGAGAACTCGATCCCCCCTTCCCAGGAACTATACGACACACTGGCAAACTACTTCCACAACAAGATATCCACCATCTACAACTTCGAAACCCAACCCACCAACCTCTACAACCTCATCACACCCTCGGACACCACCCACCGACGCACTGCATGGGAAAAGCTCACCACACAGAAAACTACAGCAGTCATGAACTCTATCCACTCAGGAGCACCCACAGACCCCTGCCCACACCTCCTCTTCAACTTCGGGAGCAAAGAAATCAGTGCGACACTCACCTCCATTCCCAACACATCCATCACCACAGCCGCCTTCCCTAACTAATGGAAACACACACAAGTCAGGCCCCTCCTCAAGAAACTCTCCACCGACCCCAGCGACCTCAAGAACTACCACCCCATCTCACTGCTTACTTTCCCCGCCAAGGTCCATAAGAAGGCCATAAACCACCAGCTTAACGAATACCTGGAGAGAAACAACCTGCTGGATGCCTCCCAGTCCAGCTTCCGCACCAACCACAGCACTGAGACTGCCTTGATCACCGCCACCGATGACATCAGAAATCTTCTCGACCGGGGGAAACAGCAGTCCTGATCCTCCTCGACCTCTCAGCGGCGGTCAATATCTCACCACACTTTCATCAAAAGGCTCCTCCACATTGGGATCCAGGGAGACGTCCTAAAATGGATCGCATCCTTCCACACAGGACGCACCCAGAAAACCCAGCTACCTCCCTTCACCTCAGAGCCCAAGAACATTATCTGTGGCTTTATCCCTCAGCCCGACCCTGTCCAACACCTACATGACACCCCTACCCGAAATCATAAGGAGTTTTGTTCTTCTAATGCTTTGTGGCATATGGTGCAGTAAATAAAGGGAAGAAGGTGACAACGGTGACTCTGAGCAGGCTATTACGCAAGCATATATTTCTCCAGCTGTGTGGGCCCAGATAATTTACATTGTATCTGTCGCAAAGAAGTATCCACCTCCTAGGCTGAGACAGCTAGGATTTCCCTACAGGAGATATGTAGGGCAGCCACTTGGTCTACTCCTAACATTTTCATTCCACACTATAGGTTAGAGTTGAATAAGGATGATTAATTGAACTTTGCTATGGGACTGTTAAAAGCTGCAATGATGTAATGTTATGCACATTTGTAAAATAGAGAAAGATTGGAAAGGAACTTTTTAAATAAAGAATATGCGAAAAGTATTTGTTGCCTTAGAGGCTTGTGTACATCCTCAATGGCCATGACTGGGGCGTGAAGCGATGATGGGGGTGATAAACCTATTACTTACCTGTAATCTTCATTACTACGAATCAAGAGGTCCCTGTCCCAGTCTGCTTCACCACCCTCCCTCCAAGCAAGGAACTGCTACATTTGGCTTTTAAAGACAGTAAGTACATAGGGGAGTCTGAAAAAGAAGTAGGACTAAATTCAGACTGCCAAATGGAAGTGGGAGGGCGCCATCTGGGAGGCAGAGCCTCAGTGGTCATGACTGGGACAAGGAGCTCTTGATTCAGAGTAATTAAGATTACCGGTAAGTATTATGTTAAATTATATGCAATGCTCATGTAACCTGATGGTCACTTTGAGGAAATGTTCCTGAAAGAGAAGATGACAGGTAACAAATGGAGGAGAGAGTGACTCTGATTTCAGGCTCCTCCACCTCAGCTTCACTGTTAGTAAAGTGAATGAGATGAGCCCAGCGCTTCATGCTACTACTAAGGCAGGTTTTGGGTCATAGGTACTATGGGACAGAACTTTCTCTAACGTACACTACGCTGGTAGAAGAGTCAGTTGGTTTGAAGAATTAGTATTTAGTATTTGTTAAGCATTCAGCTATCTGGCCTTTGCATACAAAAAAGACAGAGTAACAACACGCAAGTGATTTGGAAGCTAAAATAAAAAAGAAATATTCTATTTGTGCATCTTAGTCTTCGTTAAAACAAGGAAGAAACAAACTTCACCAATGTTTTGGAAATCCAAGTTATGCAGTTTTGCAATTCTGCGCAAAGACCAATCAACTCAGTTTCAGCAAAATCAGGGATAAATTAAGAATACAGTAAAGAAAATAGAGGCGTTACAAAACAAACAGAACTCAAATCAATAGTGCGGACATTGAGCCACACTAAAAGAGATGACAATCCGGTGTTTGAAATCAGCATTGGTTGCGGCAAGGTAATGTTAATGGAGCGCCTATAGCATTTCTAAGTGGCTGTCCAAATCTACATGTTAACAGGTCAGACCCCTTGTCGGGGTGTCATGGGGCAAGCAGGAGCTGCAGAGCCTCAACCATTGGGGTGACTCTTGTGTCCCTGGGTCCATCCTACTGTTACGTACAACCCCTTTAACACTTGATTCTTAGTGGTAGCAATAGAGAACAGTTACTGGCTTCTTTGAGAGGTGGTGTGGAGGTGGTCAAGCTCAGAAATCACACAGAAGTGCAATAGCTGACTGCCCAAAGCAATGGTTTACTCTCAAGAAGAAAAGTACTTTGAAGCACACTAGAACTAAATATTAAATACCAAATTCAATTTAGTGCCCTTGGAGCCAAGATTGGTTGCCACCTGTGCCCGCTACTTCCTTCTGGTCCCCCTTCTGGTCTAGGCGGCTCCCCCCGCAATCAAAGTAATGGCATGGAAGAGGCTCAGGTGCATTCCACCTTTCTGGTGCAAAGTCCCAGTCTTTCACAGTTCTTCTTTACAGTTCTCACTGAGTGAGGCGTGGTTGCTCAGTCCATTATGGTTTGCTGTAATTATGCAGCCACTTGGCTTTGTTACTGAGAGTCCTCTCTCCTACTTCTGGGATGGTGCATGAACCAATAGAACAAGCAGGGCATCTACTGCAGCTCTGGGTGCCAGCTCATCAGAGGAGCCTTCGATGTTGTTGAAGCTTCACATTTCCCATGTCTGTAGGCAGTGCTCTCGCTGACGTGGACGATGGAAGTCTGGATCACACACAGAATAGGTGGTCAGGTACTCCGTGATAAGTGTGGCCCCGCTTGGGCAGATTTCAACCAGACCACGCACAGCAGTCTTCACTGGCAGTGTGGCCATGCACAGGCCGGTCTCAGCTCTGCCACAAGGCTACTCACCTGCCTCACTGCTCTTGGGCAAGGTGGCTCAGTTCACACCATGATTTCTTCTCTCATAGCGGTTAAGGTCAAACCACGATTTCTTCTAGGCACAGTGGCCAGGTACACACCGCTATTTTCCTGGAATGAAGAGGGGACAGGCTACACTGACACGTATCACAGCCCCGACTGAGCTTCGATGATCTTTGGGTCTCGCTGTCACAGTTCCTACCAGGAACGATGATTAAAGAGCCTGTTACCTACTGACGCCAGAGTATTTAGACTGTTCACCAGCAGCAGTGACATGCTGAACCTTGCTCCTCTTGGACAGTCATTCCTCCTGCAGAGCTGCCAGGTCCCTTCCCTCTCTAAGCAGACCAGCTGGCTTCTAAGTGCTTAAGGTCAGGTAAACAGCTTTTTCAGCAAGGGTTACACTCGGGTGATGTCCCCTCACCACTTGGAAGCTGGTTGTCAGGCAAACACTAACTCTAGTTGCACAGCAGTCCTCTGTCTACTCTGCAGAGCACTCTCTTCCATGGTAATAGATAACTTAGAACTGTAACAAGTGGGGTAGTGGAGCCCCTCTTTGATACAATAACAGCTGTTGTATATCCATTTTCTGTACTTTCAGAACCAGTTTGTGGTGGTGCATGTATCACACAGGCACATAACATACTCGGGAATATTAGTGCTAGGAGTTCAGTAAGCGCATAATAGTGGAACTTAATTAAGAAAGGAAAAACAACCTCTAAGATACTGCCTTAAATATTTTGGTAGGTATGACTCTAAATATTCGTATATACGATCAGATTTGTAATAGAGCCAAAGACATACATAATGTTTGCAAATTATTTATCACATCATATATGTGTGATACTAGCCAGCGTCACAGTTTGTATAGGATCATAAGCAATTTATTTTCATTCCTTCTAGTTAACACATAGTGTGTTCTAACTAGCACAAAGTTGCTTTTAACATAGTTGTGGTATGAAAGAGTGTGGAGTGTTTGATGTATGAGAGGATGTTGGGTAGGTGAGAACTGTCTTCTTCCTTTAATAATTTTGATATTAATTGCTATAAGATGTTGTTTTGATACTTTATCAAAAATAAAAAAATAAAAATATGTGTTTGATGACAACTATAACTCTGAAAATAAAAAAATGAGTGATAAATAATTTGCAAACATTATGTATGCCTTTAGCTCTGTTACAAATCTGATAGTATATACGAATAATTAGAGTCATACCTACCAAAATATTTAAGGGAGTGTCTTAGAGGTTGTTTTTCCTTTCTTAATTGTGTTTCCCCTGGTTCCTCGCTCCCTATTTGCCTACAGGGGCCCTCTGTTTTTCGATAACAGTGGAACTTCACATAAGGGGCAAGTAGACCTCCACTCCAGCAACACATATGAAAAGGTCTGGCCACAACTAACGATTCACAAAATCTAGCATACTACCACTACCGCTTTACGTTAAATGACAGGTACACTTGTCCCTTCTCTGTCAATGATGGTGTGCTTGGTGTGCCTCTTCCAAGTCAAAAGACAGGTCAGGACATTGCCCATGTTGTTGGAGAGGTCTGGGCCTCTGTATACATGCTTAGATTATCATAGTGCTAATGCCAAAAATCAAAACCCTGGATCCTAGATACACATAGTTGGGCACTCAGGGCAGGGGAGCATGAGAGGACAGCATACAGGGGACATTCCCATCCCAACAGATGGCCCGCCCATATATGACTACCCTGGACGTCATTGCATTGTTGTAGAAGTCCATATGTCAGATTAGCAAAATCAGCACAAAGTTCCATCTGCTTTCCCATGATTCATTCTGACTTTCTACTCAACCATGAAATCCAGACCTAGCAATGAGAGAGAACATCTCAGCAACGTTGGATTCCCTTTCTTCATGAACATCCGACACCTGAGAGGTCTGTAATCTGTTTGTAACATAAATGTAGTACAAAACAGGTATGGCAAGAACCTTCTCAAAGACCACACTGTAACAAAACATTCTTTCTCACTGGCCGCACAGTTCTGGTCTGCGGGATGTAACCTACAACTACAAAAGGCCGACAGACATTCACTACCCTTGTACAGAAAACTGAGCCAACACTGCTCCAACTCCCTTACGTGAGACATCCATCTGTACAGTGCTATCAGGAGCCTTCAGTACAGATGCATTGCACAGTGCTCTTTTCAATTCCTCAAAAGCTTGCTGACACTCCTCAGTCCAAATCACCTTCATAGTTGCTCAAAGTGGTTTCAAAGCTGTCAATGAGGCAACTAGAGTACCACAGTTATCACAAGGTTTTTGTAGTAACCAGTGAGTCCAAAATGAGCTCTCAATTGTTCTTCCGTAGTGGGCACCTTACACACCAGCACAGACTGAATCTTGGCATCCAACAAGTTTATCTTCCTATTACCCATCTGGTGCCCAAGGTAGCCTACAGTGGACTGCCTCACCTGGCACTTGGTTGCCTTAATGGTCCTTTTTGTCCCCTATACCCCTGTATCCTGACCAGCACCTGTTGTGTGTGTTTCCGGTGGTTCTCTCAAGAACTACAATGCCATCCAAGCAATGCACAGAACTCTTCGAAACCTGATAGAACCTAGTTCACCAGGCACTGGAAAGTGGCAGGAGCATTCTTCACCTAAAATGAGATTATTTTAAACAAAAATAATCCCTCTGCTGTGGAAAATGCAGACATCACCTTGACAGTAGGTGCTAAATTAATTTTCCAGTCACTCCTGGTGAAATCAAAGGTGCTCAACTATTTTGCAGCACCTACCCAGTATACAAGCTCATCAGCTCTGGTGATCAGATGTGCATGTGTCTTAGTCACTTCGTTGAGGACCCTATAGTCCACACAAATGAGCAAGTCTGTGGAACCTTGCCTGTGCACCAACACCGATGGGCTGGCCTAAGGGCAACGGAACTGCTCAGTACTCCTACGTCCAACATATTGGCCACATCTGCCTTATTGCACTCCTGGACTCAGTCAGGCATGCAAAAAGTCATGCTTTTTGTTGGCAGACGATCTCCTGCATCAATGTTATTCACACAGACGAGTGTTAACCATGAAATCAGGGAAAAATTATGGGAAAATCGTCCCTGAATTTCTCTACACTCGTTCTGCTGCTCAGCTGTCAACTCAGGGGCAAGTTGTACCCCTTTCACAGATCCATCCTTCATGTCACTTTGCATTAAGCCAAGAGCAAGCTCACAATCTTCGTCAACTTCCTGTGCCATAGCAATGATGTTCATTGTGTAATCTCTTTGGAGGTAAGGTTTAAGCTGATTCCCCTAGAGCAATCTCCTTGGTTCCTTTGTGGTACCGGTGTCGACCAAGTAGTTCATATAAGAAACCTTTTGCACTACCTTGTACAGCCCAAATCACATCCTCCAAAGTTGGACTTCAGCACCAAAACCTCCGCATCCTGATGGTATCCAGTGTGTTTCACTTTATGGTCATATCATTCCTTCATCAGCATTTGACTCGCCTGAAGGTCTTTTGTTTGACCCATGTACTGCTTCAGAGGCCAATCACATAGTCCACCGCATCCTTCTGATGTTCCTTTCAGCATTTCTCTGATCAAGGTGAGTGCGCCACACAATACGTGCCCAAACAGAAATAAAAAGGGACAGAAGCCCACTCCCTTATGTGGAATATTCCTGTAAGTGAATAAAAGGCATACCAGGAGAAGTTACCACTTCCACTTGAGCTTCTCTGGTAGAGTGCCCATCATGCTCTTAAGGGTCCTGTTTAACCCTGGGCGTAGTTCGCGTAGTAGCGCTACGCGTAGCTACGCGAAGTGCACTTTGCACTACGCGAGCTACGCGTAGCACTACGCGAACTGCGTAGTGCAGTAGGAAATGCTGTTCGCAATGATTGCACAGTGCCAGATGCTTGTCCGCACTGTGCAATCATTGCAAACGGCATCTTGCACAGTGCAAGCGGTCGTTTTCTGCCGCTCGAGTAGATTTGTACTCGAGCGGCAGTTTTCTCAACGCGGACTGGTAGTTTCTCATCGCGAGCAATCGCGAGCATACGCGACCACTCGCAATGAGAAACCTGACCTCCCCGCGTTGAGAATCTCGCCGGGAGGTTTATTCTCCACGCTCGCGATCGGCAACTTGATGTTGCTGATCGCGAACGAGAAAAAGTCTCGCCGGGATGTCATTTTGCTCGCTCGCGGTCGACAACTTGACGTTGAGGACCGCGAGCAAGCAAAAAATGCCCGCTACGCTACGCGTTTTTGCACTGTGCTACGTGCATTTCGCGTAGCGCGTAGTTGCGCAAACTACGCAAACTACTCGAGCGTAGCGTAGTTTTCCACCCAGGCCTAGTCCTGTTAACATTTCTATTAACCCACTGGTATCTGGATGGTGTGCTGAACAGGAGTGGTAAGTCACAACAGCTTGTTCATTTATACGTCACACAATGTATGAGGAGACAAAGTTGGTTCCCCGGTCAGAAATCACAGTCTTTGGAAATATGACCCCAGGAAAGCCCTAGCTACCAGTTCTGCAGTCATGCACTCCAAAGGTACCACCTCTGGTTACATGTTGGCCTGATCTACCACAACCATAATAAATATGTTTTCTATAATTGGATGGGGGTCAAAGGGACTTACAATGCCGATTCCAACCCACTCAATCAGAACACCTACCACTGGCAAGGGCAAAATGGTTCCTTGGTCTTCCCTGCTGACTTACCATGCAGTTATCAAGTGGGAAACGTTCTACAAAACCTCTCTTTGCCCCTGTGCATCTCTGGCCAGTAAAACAGAGGGTCCAAGCCACCCTGAGGTTTCTAATGCTCAAGTGTCCTGCCAATGACAACAGAAAATTATTGAGCACTAAGGGAACCACTAGTATCTTGCTAGCACCTTTAACAGCCAGTGCCTTCTCAGAGTCTGCCCTGATCCGCTTACTACATTGCCCTTGTCTAAGCAAATCTGGGATGGTCCTAATCTCTTCCTGAGACTGGCGTACATGGTCTAAGCCAGTGTTTCCCAAACTGGGGTCCGCGGACCCCCAGGGGTCCGTGGCACATTCCCAGGGGGTCCCCAGGCAGCAGTTTTAAAAGCACTGCAAAGTTCCTTCTAAAATTAACAGTTTTCGAGCAACAATAAAAGTGTCAAGAAAATGCCAGTGATTAATGTACCTGCTGGAGAGAGATGAGAGTTTTGTCCAGTGGCAGCTTTGACTTATCTAATGTAGCACAGAGGGTTAATATGCCTACTGCAAAGAACGTGTACCATGCATTTTAAAAAACAGTATTTTATGTGCATAGGTCAGTGGGTTACTGCTTTTGTCACAGAAATTCTTTTGTTACTGTGCAATTCATAAGGGACAATCGTAATCTAGCACAGTGACCTATAAACTGTCATCAAAGAGCTGCTTGCAAGCTGCATGGTACAAGTTAGTAACTTATGTTTTTTCCCAGTCTATCATTATCCGGATGCTTCTAAAAAGGTTTATTTGGGTGGTAATACATTTTTATTGTTAAAGTCAATGCTAACCACTGAGTTATGTTCGGAATCCTGAGTTTGTGCTTCACCAGACCACGCACTCTTTAAAAATGCCTACCAGTATGAATGACATGTGAATCCTACACATTTTAGTCCCCTTTGCCTTATGCAACTTTTTCTATACACTGATTTTCACGTATGATTCATTGTCTCTATATGTGTGTGATGTAAAGTGCTTTGACATCCTACAATGGTATGAGAGATGCTACCAAACAAATGAAATACATGTGACAGATGGGCTATGGAGAGATGAGAGGCACTGTTGGAGGGTGATAATAAGGGAATCATTGAAGAACTCCAACAAAGATTGTTGTATCCTGGTGCACAGTAAGGTCTTCATTTACTATTCTTTAAAAGCTAATACAATTCATTATATAATGATAAATGTGTTGTAGACTGCACCATTGTTTCCTACATTTTTTGGCGGGTAGAGCCTCCCAAAGCCCCCTTTGTAGTGGTCAGGCTCACTCACTGCACTTGGTGTGCACCGTATAGGGACTGGTCTAAGAACGTTTGCCAGGGCTGCTTTGGGTTTCCAGTCTGGCCCTGGCAGGAATAGGAGCCTCGTACTGCGAAATAAAACCAAACATTCAAAAGTTAGTCACGGAGATGCAGCACCAACCTTCCCATTAAAATGTTTCGGTTTTTTGCAATTTCTTACAATATAAAATACTAAGGGGGATATTTACAACAGAATTGGTGGAGCATGTCGTTAGCCTCCTTGACTTAACGACACGCTCCGCCACTTCAGAAACGCAGGGCTGCACCATATTTACAAGAATATGGTGCAGCCCTGCGTTTCCCCCTGCGTTGGCGCTACACTTAGCAGTGTAGTGCCAATGCAGGCACCCTTGCACCATAGTGCAAGGGTGTCTGCGTGCAGGGGGAGATTGTTTATGTGCAGAAAGTTCCCCCTTCCTGTACATGAACAATTTTGAAATGCCGTTTTGTCACTTCTATGTGTGCTGCCTAATGCAGCTCACATGGAAATTACAAAATGTCTTCTTTTTTTTTTAAAGATTGTTTATGTGCAGCAAGGGTCACCTTCCTGAACATAAACAATCCAAGGGGTTTTTGCTTTTTCCATGGGGAAAAAAACAAAATCGAGGAGAAATAACGCATTTCTCCTCGTTTTGCCAAGATAAGACCAGGTTTTCCATGGTCTTAATTTTGGTGCGGTCTCCTATTTACGCTGCCCTTGTAAATAGATGGCAGCGTCAAAATCAATGGGTGTTGGGGTGGAACGCCCACCACACCTCCCACTGCCCACCCCTTTCATGCTCAGCATTGCGTGAAAGGGGCTTTATTTACAAGGCAGCGTTAAGCCACATTAAGTGGCTTAACGCTGCCTGTATAATAAGCGAGCCCCTATCGCCACGGGAACATCGCAAAAATTGACGTTCCCATGGCGATAGGGAGCTTGTAAATATGCCCCTAAAATCTTTAGTAATTAGAGTATTTGTTTTGTGTGCACACATGTTTATTTTTTTCGAATTACTATTATAATGTTTGAAATGTAAATCCTACAAATTGCTTGGGGGTCCCCAGCTTCCAGTGGTGACTCAATGGGGGTCCTCAGGAGTCAAAAGTTTGGGAACCACTGGTCTAAGCTATGTAGACGTCTGATCCTGGTACTAAACCAGAGGTAAGTAAATCGCTGTCCAAGAGTTATCCATCATCATGCTTTTCTCTCACCCTACATCCATCATGACCAACTTGCCATTGATTTCTACCTCAACTTTGACAATTGGGTACTCCAGGACTTCCCACTGGCTACCATACCTGTGCCTTTTGGACCACGGAGAGTATCCCATGGCTTGAGATACTGCTTCTCAGTCATAGTGCTTTATGCTCCTATAACTCTCAGGGTAGGAACTTTCTTCCCATTGACACAAGCTTATAACACAAACTCCTTCATTTTTAGGTGTATGTGCTTGAGGGCATTTGGCTCCCTCTCTCAAATGTCCATAGCCTCTTGGTTGAGTGAAACTGGGCTTTCATGGGTCCCTTTACCCAAAGTCAAAAGTCTCACATCTATGGGTTTAGCTGGTCAGGGTCTTACTCCTGCAAATCTCTCTTGTGACCCTCTTTGTGACACCTATAACAAGTTATCAAGTAGGGCTTGGAAGAACCTTCCAAGGCTCATATCTACTTGTGTTATTCCTGACTTGGAACCCAATTTCCTTTCTGTTTTTGTCTTCCCTGGCCTTACCCTTTAGTTAGAAATCAGTCTGTTAAGAGTAGTTCTCTCTTTTTTGGCTTTAAGCCATGATGCTCAAGTCGTCGTTTGTTAATGCTGTTAGATAACCACTCATCAACTAATACTGCAAGTTGTTCTGGATCATTTTCTGTCAGATCGGACAGGTATTGCCTAAATAGGGTAGAGCACAACTCCTTGAATGGCTCTGTCACCATCAATTAACTAAAGGCACAAATATCATTGGTCTCCATCCCTCTCACCCACTTAATCAAATTAAACAATCCACAATAAATCCATGTTTTCAACAAAACACCACATGTTCTCTTGCTTTCTTTAAACCTCTGAAGGTACTGAGCTGGCTTCAGCCCAAACCATCTGATCAAAGCTTCCCCCATGCAATTTTCCATAGGGATTTTAGACACGACTACAGCCCAAACCGCTGAACGGAATTACACCAAATTTGGCAGAAAGCTAGTTTGTGGTCCAGAAAGAGTGCTTGTTGTAATTTTGTGTAAATCTGTTCAGTAGTTGTTGAGTAATTCAAAAATAAAAGATTTATGTATATACAGTGTCGCAAATCCGCGTGCCGACAGCAATGCTGTGATTGGCTGCCACCACTTCAACCAGGAAGTGGTGGCAGCCATATTGGGACTCGGGACTCAGCCCGAGTCCCAAAAAAATGCAAAAAAAACCCTCAAAGGGTCAGGGTAGGAATACCCTTACCCCTTATGCTTGGTGGTGGGGTCTCACAGGGACCCCCACCTGTTGCCAAAAACATTTATTTTTTTATTTTTGCTGCAGCAAAATATAAAAATAAGTATGGTCTCCTGTGCTTCCTTTTTTATGCCCCCTAGTGGGCCAGGTCTCTTGGGGGGAACAATATATATATTATGGGGAAGTGGCTCGCTCGGGCCCCCTCCCCGTGGGCCAATTTCAACCCCTGGGACCCCATCCCTCAGGGCCATATAAGTAATGGGGAGGTGAGCCGCACAGCCCCCCTCCCAGACCAATTATAGCCCCAGAGACCCCATCCCATGGGGCCCGGCTGCAATTACAAAGGGGGAGACGCGCTGCCCCTCTCCCTGATCCATTAGTGGCCCTTGGGTCTCCATCCCCCAGGGCCAGCTCATATGCTATGTCCAGGGGTGCCTACCCCCGGGACATTGCGGTTTCCCTGCTTGCACTGGCACGGGCAGGGAAACCTGTGTTTGCTCTCGCTTGGTGGGAGCAATTTCAAAACTCCCACAAAGCGGGAGCAAACACTATGGGGCCGATTCCGATTCGGGCCGGAATTCTCTCCGACCGAGCCGGACCCGGAGAGAATTCCGACCGAATCGGACCCTAGCAGTCCGACCGAACGAGTACGATGCGCACGCATGCAATCGGACTCGGGTCGGTCGGACTCCCATTGAAGTCAATGGGAGCCTGTCGTACGACGCGTACGCGGGCTCCCATTGACTCAATGGGTGCGAGGCAGACAAGGGCGCCCCCTACAGCGTGAACGCGTCCATGCGCATCGCGGCGTACATGCACAGGTAGAGGGGACCCATGGGTCCCCCCTGTGTGTGACTCGCGCGCCTACGCGTACAGGGGGGTCCGACGCGGACCCCCAAAGTCCGGCTCCGACAGCTTTTTCGAGCCAGACGGCGCGAGTCGATCGGACTGCTCGCGGTGTGCATCGTACTTACCCGGCCGGGAAACGTCTCCATAGCACGGTGCGAGTCGTGTCCATGCGAGTCGGTCGGAGCGTGTTGAAGCCGCGTTCGAGTCGGTCGGAGTTTCCGCGGGTGCCTGCATCGTACTCGCTCGGCCGGACCCACGTACGATTCGGTCGGGAAACAGGGCTCCGAATCGGATCCGGTAAATCCGAATCCGATTCGGAGCACTACCGGCCAAGATCGGAATCAGCCCCTAAGTCCGATCCCGCCCGCTCGGAGCGGACTTTTCATCTGTCTTCCAGCTTGCACTGAAGCAGGCAGGGAAACAGATTTAAAAATTGCTCCCACCCACAGGAAGCAGCATTTTTTCCATCTACTCCCTGTAGCTTTGTCTAATTGTTTCCTAGGAAAAAATGAATGGGGAAAACATATTTTGAAACCCCCCAACTTTCTTCCGGCCCCTGCTTGATAGATCACCAAGAAAGATTCCAGGAAGGCGCTGAGGTGGATGAGACTATTTTTGGAAAGTTTTGTGAAGATTCATCAAATGGTGCCTCCTTTTTATTCATTTGAAACTGTTACTGTCTTGAGGGTCCTTCTTTGAGTGTTCGCTCAAGTTATGCGCATTCTCTGCCCCTTTATCTCATCTCTTCCCTCTTTCACACTTCCATTCCTATTTGTGCTCTCTTTGAGCCGTATTCATGAAGCTAAATTTACACATGTAGATTTACTCCTTTGTAAATTTACTCTTCACTTAGGTGTAAATTTACACTTTTGCGCTATTCACCATTTCAAACTGTAGATTATCACCTAAGTTTAGACATACAGGTTACCTGCCGCCCTTCAGTTCAGAGGGTGGAGACATCTACAATTTAAATTTATTAACATAAATATACTGCTAGTAACTTATACATGTACATGGAGATCAACGTAACCATGGTGGAGATTTTCGCCACTGTTGTGGAGATGTCCCCAATTGTGGCAGAAATCTTCCAATGGGGAAAGTATAAGAGAAATTATTAAAGTTTATTCATTAAACAAATATGAAAAATATTTTAATGTGAAATATAAATGTAAAATAAATTAAAATAATAATTTCTACCTTAAAACTAAACAAAATAAAATAAAGCCACCTTCAAAAGCAATTTTATTTTTAATAATATTCAGTAAATGTATTTAAAGGTTGTGTTTAACTAATGTAAATTAATTTTTAATTTATAATAAACATTTAAGGGGCCGATTCCGATCTCGGCCGGTAGTGCTCCGAATCGGATTCGGATTCACCGGATCCGATTCGGAGCCCTGTTTCCCGACCGAATCGTACGCGGGTCCGGCCGAGCGAGTACGATGCAAGCACCCACGAAATCGCCGACCGACTCGAACGCGGCTTCAACACGCTCCGACCGACTCGCATGGACATGACTCACACCATGCTATGGAGACGTTTCCCGGCCGGGTAAGTACGATGCGCGCCGCGAGCAGTCCGACCGACTCGCGCCCGTCCGGCCCGAAAAAGCTGTCGGAGCCGGACTTTGGGGGTCCGCGTCGGACCCCCTGTACGCGTAGGCACGCGAGTCGCACACAGGGGGGACCCATGGGTCCCCCCTACCTGTGCATGTACGCCGCGATGCGCATGGACGCGTACACGCTGTAGGGGGCACCCTTGTTTGCCTCGCACCCATTGAGTCAATGGGAGCCCGCGTACGCGTTGTACGACCGGCTCCCATTGACTTCAATGGGAGTCCGACCGACTCGAGTCCGATAGCATGCGAATGCATCGTACTCGTCCGGTCGGACTGCTAGGGTCCGATTCGGTCGGAATTCTCTCCGGGTCCGGCTCGGTCGGAGAGATTTCCGGCCGGAATCGGAATCGGCCCCTCAGTGTTAAATTAATTTTTTTAAATAAGTTAACTATACATTTTCTAGTAATTTAACATTGTGAATTAAGAATCTTATTTTACAAAATGTATATATATATATATATATATATATATATATATATGTATAGATAGATAGATAGATAGATAGATAGATAGACTTTATAAATGAAATAATTATTTCAACATTATTTCCTATGAGTTGTTACATTAAGTCCCTGCCTCCATTATTTTCTACTTGAATACGTTGCAGTACCTGTGAGTGGTCATGTGTGGTGCTAGACTTAATACACGGCTGGCTAGAGTACATTTTCCCACCCCTGTCACGTTTATACCAAGAAGTAAACTTACATGTGTGAAGATCTTGTCATAGAAAAGATAGGAGAGGTAGAGGCAGAGATCTCCACCCGTAGTTTTTGAATAGCATTTTGTAGTAAGTAATTAGTAGCACTACTTTAGGTACTACAAAATGCAGTTTGTGAACAGGACCCTTTGTATGTTTTCTCATGCCTTGCCTCCACCTTCTTCTAAATGTAAACGTTTTCACCTATTGCTGTGTCACCCCATAACTCAACTGACTGCAGTTTTTCTTTTCCAACTTTGTCTCATTTGGTCTTCAGCTTTATCTTTCTTGATTCCATTCCCTATATTTCTTTCCACTGGCCTGGCCAAGCTTGTATGTTGTCTGCATGATCACCGCACTGATCTGCTGCTATTGTCCAGCCAATAGCCTTTCACATTTTTTTCCTACGACCACAAAGATAGACACTGCACAGTAAGGCACCATTACAGCCATCTCTACATCAATCTATGCTAACTTCAGAGCTGGCAAAGTAGTTTGCTAGTTATTATTTGTTTATTTTGGAAATGTTAAGTTGGAAAGCAACAGTAGGCTAAAACAAAGTTAATTTAATTGGAACTCATTACATTTTGAATTGTCAAGAAGGAATGCAACAGTAATTCATTCCAAAAAAACATTATGGAACTCATTTCATTTCGAATTGTCAGGAAGAAAAACAACAGTAACCAAAAGTAAACATGGTCTATTGATTTGAAATGTCAAACAATGATATGATGAAAAGACATGTTAATTCATTTAAAAACAGCGTTTTTAAGGTATACGGGGCAAAATGGATTTATGTGATCTTACAGAAGTATTTTTGTTTTATGCCAATCCAAGCAAATTTAAAAGTCGTTCCTAAAAACTATTTGCCTACAAATGGCAGTTATAAGTGGAATCCAAACTGGGTAACCCATTTTTAGGCCTTGCCTAGACAGCACATGCGCTCTCTCGAAGAGACATGTTGTTTACTGTTAGTGAGCTTGGAGGCCGCCCATTACTTTCTATTGGTGGGCTTCAAAGCCACTCTCGATTGCTTGCTTCCTGCTGGTCAGCTGTGCGGTCAATGCCTCTTCTTGCATGTGACCGTCCCCTAGAGCATGGCCCAAATACTTGTGCCCTTACACTGCTTGCACGTTTGAAAGCTATTTAGTTGTTTTTGTTGAGCCATTCCACAGAGTGCATCTTTTGTAGCTGTCTCTGTAATCTGCTCTCTCCCACCCTCCCGTTGTCAGAGTCCACTTTTTACATTACACAAGGACACATTAATTTTATCTGGGCACAGGAAGATTAAGTGACCTTTTCTGCTGCAGTTTTTATATAGCGCAAACTTGAGCCGAAGGTATTGGAGCGCTTTACAAGGGCACTAGTTACATGACACAGGGACACATTCTCACTGCATGTTTATCACTTCAGCTGAGGTTTCTTTCAACTTCATACAGGGATGGTTCGTCCATAGGGGCGCTGACCCCCTGACCTCCCCACTGCAACCCACTACATCACACAGTCATACATTTTCCCTTGCACTCTTTCCCTTATACTCTCACCTGTTTTGGGGCGGGCCATAATGGAGCTCCCTCTCCTGGCATCACAACAGTTCAGTGGGAAGATCTGAGGCTGTGTTCATTAAACCTGCATGTCAGACTGGCGGTGTTTTCACTGTGGCCAGCCTGACATGCGCAGTTCAGGCTTCTGCAATCAACAGCAGAAAGGCAGCTGAGAAGCAGAGGCACAGCCTCGTAGGTGCCCAATGGAGCGCTGTGTTTGCCTGCTCCAGCCAATCGTAGCACGGCTCTTATGCTGTTTAGCATTGTAAGCAGCAAGAAATCAGTGCTTGGATTAGCTCTGATGCTATTGTCCAGCAAAAAGCGCAAGGCTGGAGGAACTTCGGGTGTGTTTGCAGCCAAATGTGACCTGCAGATCATCAATCAAGGTAAGTTTATTTTTAAAGTGTTGAATGCACTTTTTTATGTGCCTCACCGCTTTCAAAATGTAGCAGCCGCCACTGGCTTCATACCCTTGAATCCTGCTTTTAGATGTTCTTGGGGATAGCCATGAGTGGGCTTGTGGGCTGCTGAGAAGGGCTGTCTTTATCCTGCAGGCATATGGCATGGCTCCCAGTGGGATGAGATTACTGTTTAGACGTTTCTATTGATAGCTATGTTTATATATTTAACATTTATATTTTGGTGAGCAAACAAACAAGATTGCATCTACTATATTCCACATCAATTTTACTATGAAGAATGACTTGTGCATCATCAATAGTGGCAGTAGTGTGGGCGCCTCAGCCTCCTATGAGAGTCCAGCGGATGTTAAAGCTACGAGCTGCTACCGGCACCTACAAATCGCTGTGGATTATATGAGCCCCGTGTGCTCTGAAGTTTCTCACAGCCCCCTCGGGTCCTTCACGGGCACTTTACAAATTATCTTTCAGTGACTTTATTCTTGGTGCAGGACTGCCCTTTGAAGTTTCAAAAGGAAACTGAATTCTCCCTTGTTTTACTGTCCCTCCTGTCCGTTAGGGATGAAGTTACCTCTGGGAGCATCTAGAGGTGATGTCGTTGAAAGTTGGCACTATCTGCAAAACATGTGGTGCAAGCTTACAGTCAGGAGTATGTGAATAACAAAAGAGATGTGGTGACAGCATGTTGTCCATTTCACTGAACCCTGAAGCCTTGATCATTGTCTTGCAGCACTCCTCAAAGCGCTAGACAGCGGTGACTGTCGGTTTCCAGATTTCAGTTAACATTCTTGCTTTTACAGTCTTCACTTAAAAAATTGTCCTGGCCTCACTGTCCCCACAGCAGCACCACTTGGCACCGTAGAAGTCTGCAAAAATGCAGAGATTACAATGATCTGGAAGAAATCAAATTGCTGTGCTTAGAGAAGTGTGTACGTGTGGTAGAACGCATTCTTGACCAGCAGAGATGTATCTATGTTACCATCTATCAGGGCCAGACTGGCCGTAGCGGGCACCAGGCGTTTCCCCTGTGGGCCGGAGGGGTGGGGGCCGGTTTTGTACCCGTGGGGGCCGGTTTTGTTACTCGGGGTCGGTTTTGCAGCAGTGCTGCAATGTCGGCCCCCTGTAACAAAAGCGGGAGCAGTGCTTCTCACTAGCACAACCCCCCTACCCACACACCCGGTCGAGCAGCAATTTGCCAGGGCTGGTTGCTGTTCCCAGCCCGGCCGTGCCATCTAACATTCTCTGCTAGTCGCTTAATTGATGAAAGAGCACACAACTAAGGTAAAGTATATTACCTTAGTTACAGTACTCACTGTAATCACGTGTTATAAGAAAAAGTAGCGTTAGTATCATGGGACTTTTGGCAAGATTTACAAAAGTTTGAAACTCGCATTCCAAATAGGTTTTTTTCCGTATTACAGGGTGTTATGAAGAGCTTAGAAGCACAGAAGGCAGGGTCTTGAAGCAAGAGTGCTCATTAGATCTGCAATTCTTCAAATGGTGGGGACACAATATGATTCGGATCAGGGGCAGTAGGCATTCTAGTTACATAATAAAACATCAACATTGTTTTTGGATTTAAATTACAGAGTGTGCTTTTACATTTAAACTCAGCTAAAGGCTTTGTATTGTTAATTTGGTTGTAAAGCACTTCAACTCCTCGTCAGGGGTAGTACGCACTACATAAATACAAATACAATTATAATTACACATTCATTTTATGTAAGATAGGGAAGATTAAGTGATTTGCCAAGATTCACAGGATGTTGAGCCGGTGCCGAGATTGAGCCACTCTACAAAGTGGATCTTTTGTAGCTGACTCTGTCATCTTCTTTCTTCTCTCCCCTCCCACCCCATTTCTTCTACCCCCCACCCGCAACAGACAAAAGGTAAAAAAAAGTGCTAAGCAGTGGCCAGCACTGACCGCTTCATAACACTTTTTTTAACCAGCCGTTATCCTCCCCCACCCGCTCTCTCATTCACCACCCACCCAATCCCCCGTTCACCCTCCCCCGCCCGATTGCCAAATCCAATATCTTGCCCATGGCGAGACCTATTGGCTTTGCCAATGCTTGTTTGTTTATGTTTCTGGGTCTTTTACAGCATATGTTTGCTTGCTTTCACTCTCTTATTTTTCTGCCCCAGGTCCTCTATTTTCACTTCCTTCCATTCCCTGATGCTCCCCATCTCTTTCTCAATTCCACTTCTTATGTTACATTATTTTTATTTGTTTCATGTATTGCTTCCGTGCACTCTGTTTGTTCCCCCTACCTACACACTCTGTGTTGCTTCGCCCCACCCGCACCTCAAAAAACAAAAATAAAATGCTACAACACTACTTCTTTTTATTCTTTTATTTAGCGCTCCAACTCGGAACGTTAAATACAATTAAAAATGCTTGCATCATTTTGTAGGTGTGCGCATGCATGTTGCACGCACCTACAATATGAGCTGGGTGGATGTGTCATAGTTCCTTTTTTCTTGTTTACTTCTTTGCCATGCTGCACAGCATCAGGGATGCTTTACAGCCTCGCGAAAACCATTGCCAGACCCAGTAGGTCCCAAAGGTGAGACCTATCGGCTTTTGCCAATGCTTGTTAATTTTCCATTCTAACCTGGCAGATGGACATTTTAGAACAGTAAATTAAAATGTTTAAAAAGTGAAAAAGTAATACACACATAAGGCTGAAAAGGAAACGAGGGCTGAGCACATTAGGCAGAAAATGAAACGAGTGGCTGAGCAGCACTTAGCAGTTGTTGACGCATTGATGAAACAAATAAAAGTGTTTGTAAAGTAACAAAAAAAGAGCAAAACAGCAGTGGCCTCGGAGGGGTGGTGGAGGCCTCCTAGCAGTGTTGTTGGAGGGGTGAGGGGGAGACACGGGGAGATTAAGCAACGGGAACCAATGAAAAAGATGGGCATTTTTTCAAGCCCATATCCTAGATACAACATGTCTCGAAGAGACAGCGCAAGCGCTGCCTGGGTGAGACTTAACAAGAAGAGGAAGTAAAGCCCACATACACTGACTAATAAAAATCAAGCAAACAGGAGTAACAATAAAGGCAACCGGTAAGCAATCGGCGGGCTCTAGGCCCATTGTCAGCTACCAATAGGTATTTTTTCCCACAGGCAGCTTGCACTGTTTGGCAGGTAAGACCTAAAAAATGGCCACCATGCATTCGGACATCATGTTTCTGCATATGTTGCCATGTACACTTCATGACGCACATGTGCTCAGGCATCACGAAACATGCACACGCATAGGGGGGCATCTTGGATTGGAGTTTCTTTAATAGCATGAATGTACAAGCCTCCTGATGCATGCGTTTGCAAGCAAATCCAGTAGGTCTCGTCTGCGGTTGGGGGGCAGAAATAACATGAAGGACAAGGGGTGGAAGCAACACGGGGCATGAGTTTTGCAGCAGGCAGGGGAAGCAACACTAGGGGGAATCAAGATGAGGGACACGGGTGGGGGCAGAAGCAACATGGGGTGAGAGTCATGGGGCGCGGTGTGGAAGCAACATGGGGAGATGACTGGGGCAAAAGAGGGCATTGGTGAGGGGATTAAAAGGGCAAAAAAGATACGTGGAGCTGGAGAACACACAGGATGTTGGGGACAAGCACACAGATGAGAGAGATGAACACAGAGTGAGGAGGAGGGGGGAGAGAAGTACATGAGGGAGACAATAGGAAACCACGTGCACTCCTAACGGGTGCTTAAATAAAAAGAAAAAAGTAAAGCACGAAAAAGCGAGCAGTGGAAGGACATAGTAATACATCCATGCTCCAGAGGAGGGACAAACAAAAGAAGAGGAAGAAAAGTCCACACAGCTAACAAATAAGATGACAATGAAGCCAACCAGTGGTAAGCAATGTGTGGGCTTTAAGCCCACAGTAAGATAACAATATGTCTCTCAACAGACTGAACATGCGCTGTCCTAGGCAAGACCTAACTTGCCCCTCATTGGCTGGAGACAAACAGATATCAAGCCACCTGGGGTCCACACCTTAAGTGCCCAATCACAAGCAGCTGATATCCCATGCGGAGACTGGTAACCTAATCTGCATGCTTACACTCGAAGCACCGTCTGCATCCCTAGGTAAGAGCTGCCGTTGAGCTAGTGCAGGCAAAGAAAGACCCTGCTGATAGAGAGCAGGAGTCTACTAGTGACAACTAGTGAACATAGGATTGTTTCCTTCATATCCAGACCTTCTGTGCTTTTCTTAACCCAAAAACCAGGGCTCATGCAAAGGGGTTCACAAGGGCTTTCCACTACCTAGATATTACAATCACTCCTCGCTATAACTGCTCTCGTCCGGCATTACAATTGCTCTGCCATGGTCCTGCAGTCTGGCTGCCTGGTGCTAAGGTTTGTAAAACACAGATTTCCAGCTGACTCCATCTTACAAACATTATGTATATGTCATAGAGAGGCACTGAACTGAAGGAACACATCTTTAGTGGTTGAACGCCAGCTTTTAGAGGTATATGCACTGTAATTTATGCCAAGTGAAGTGGAATATCACAGGAAATAGATAAGTAGTTACAGATTCAAGATGACGGGTCACAAAACTAGATGCCCCTCAGGGCGTGGGAGAGGCCAGTGTCAGAAACCATCTTTAAATGTGCTACACCAAACACATTCAAATTAGGAACAATAACCATCAGAATCTTCCTGCCTACTAAGAGGTCAAGGTGGAATGGTAAAGGGACATTGAGTGCCAAATATTTAATCTTACTAACAATGGACACTGTTACAAGCCTTTGCGTCCTGCCCTCCCCCCCCCTCCCCCCCATAAATAGGCATGCGGTTCACACTCAGCTATGATGAATCAGGCCTCGAAAAAATTAGATAGAAAGACTACATTTTACTCACATTAGAAGTCTGCTTTGGTGTACAGTTAAATAATGCATGCTAAGAAAATGTATTTTTATATGTGCCCAGGTATATGCCAGAAAAAGCTATGCTTTCCGGTGCTTTGATAAAAATAACATTGCTGGTCTAACTCTCTGGAACGAGCTGCCACATTATCATAGAATCACAACTGACAATCATTTCAGGAAGCGATTAAAGACATGCGGCCTCATTTAGAATTTAGACATCTGTCAAAAATTGACGGCTGTCTCTTCGGCCCTGTTGAGAGTTCATAGAGGCCCTGTAGACTGTAAATGGGGAAGACAGGACCACTGCCACTTGTCAGCGGATGCCCCACACTCCCAAAAAAAGGCCCATAGGTTTTTTTATGAGATCATTCACTATGAGAATTATATTCTTACATTTTTCAATCTTACCTCATATCTGTGTGTCTTATGATGGCAGAGAGAGCAACAAGGCCTCAGGTACAGAGTACCAGCTCCTGCTTGGCAGATCCTCCTATCCAGTGCCATGACGCTCCTCTGCGGTTTATTCATGGCTTGCCAAGGGACACTTCTGGAGCGACATCTTCCCAGCTCACTCTCAGCATGATGCTTTCTCTTGTTGAAAGCTAGAGGTAGGCCCACCCATCTCAGAAATCAAAGCATCTATGAGCGGGCTCTTCTTGCCGGCATTGCCCAGGGTGATCGCGACATAGCAAGGCACCAAGAGTGGCTAATATAATATGTTTCAGTCGTCCATGGATAATCAAAGCAACAGACGTAAACTCTGCCCGTTGTGAAAGGGTGAAATCCTTCTTAATTTGTGATCCACACTAAATATCTCGCCCCAGTAAATGATGGCACATAATATGTTTTTCTGTGTCTCTTGGCGTGGTGCCACTTTTGCCTACTGCTTCCTGTTATCGTTTAGCCTTCTGTACCAGAAAGTACCCATTAGATGACCAAGATGAGATCTCAGAGAGTTGATTATGTCTAACACCCTATTGAAACAGAACTGGATCCATACCTAGCAATGCAAAACTCTGGATAACAATAAAAAAACTTTCCACACCTCTTGCCGCTGTGACCAGCAGAGGGGTACAGTGGGCAGAGGTTTATTACCAGGACACCCGAATCATTGTGTTTCTATTGTATTATTGTCAACCAAACCCGAGCCCCAGATGAGGTTTCTGCAGCAATTACTGTCCTCTGTTCCCTTTAAATGTCATGGGGTGTGCGGACAGCAGCCATGACCTTTAGTGACATACCAGTGATTACAGAGCCTTGTGAGACAATCCGGGGCTTTCATCCCACGGAAGACTTCCTTAAATAGATGAAATTAAAGGATTATCCTGTCATTCTGTCAGTTATACCATGACAGCTCGGTTTATAACAAGCACTTTTTACTCCATGCGTTCAAGCGGGGTATCCTAGATCATTTCTACTACTCGTTGGTACAGGGCTGCAGGGAGGAAAGATGAAAAGTGTCATACTGTATCTCCATCCAAGAACAATAAACACAGCCATCTTTCCGACTGTTGGTGGTAAGCCTGAATATCTGCCATGGACCCAGGACTCCTGGGCTGACACTGCCAGTCTATGCATTTAAGGGCCAAAGGCAGACAGCAAACATTTTCCATTGCAACAAGTCAGGGGTGAATACTTTTTACGCAAGCCTAATCTCACGTACATCTCAATTACTGGGTTCTTGAACCTTGCATAATTTTTCAATTGCTTATGCTTTTTGGGTATTTTTGCTGGCAGCAGACTGGTTTGAAGACAAATATCTCGCAGGAGCAAAGCGCAACTGGATGCGGGTCGTGGCAGAACGTGCTAGGTAGCAATGCTTTCTGCATGGACCTGGAAACTATATGGAAAATGCATTGAGCAGGTTTCTCAGGTGCTTTTTGCAATAAGAGCATACCGCTTATTCACTTAATACATATATTTTGAATCTAAATTTCACATATAGCGCTTCAAAACTATTTAATGCCGCCTATCCCTACCTGCAATGGACACCAGCCCTGAAACTGCACTGAAATGTGGTGAGTCAGTTACTGCCCCGTGGCCACAGAGTCTACATAAAGCAAGTTGTTTTAACTCATTTATTTGTGAGGTTTTCTTGAGCACTATTCCTAGTGCAGGGTGGTTCTCTGTTTGTTGTCTATGTCCACAGTGTTAGCATAGCCCTGCTGCAGTGTTGGTGTGTGTCTGCCTGTCCCACTATCAATGGTCTGCATAAAGCAGATGTTATATTAACTCATTTGTTTGTGAGGTTTTCTTCAGCACTATTCCTAGTGCAGGGTGGTTCTTGTTTGTTGTCCATGGCCACAGTGTTAGTGTAGCCCTGCAGCAGTGTTGGTGTGTGTCTGCCT
Organism: Calotriton arnoldi; assembly: GCA_963921515.1. Taxonomy (NCBI): domain Eukaryota; kingdom Metazoa; phylum Chordata; class Amphibia; order Caudata; family Salamandridae; genus Calotriton; species Calotriton arnoldi. The sequence continues at coordinate 3,337,506 of CAWUFW010000247.1, read as the reverse complement.
GTCCCACTATCAATGGTCTGCATAAAGCAGATGCTGTATTAACTCATTCATTTGTGAGTATTTCTTTGGCACTATTTGAGGGTCTGGAATAGAAGACATACTTTGGCTGAATCAGCTTGATTAAATTAGCGGTAAATAGGAACAAATAATCTGCACACGGGTAACGGGTAAGGGCAGTCCAAATACACTGACAAATGAGTGAAAATCTGAAGAAAAAAAAATTCAAGTTGGAAAAATGTAAACACGTCTAAAACATAAAAAAATGTATGTCGTGAAAGTGGATGTTTCCTGAGCCTCTCATCCTTCATGTTTGTGACAATTAGTGCATGAGCACGCCTGGTGCAGTCAATCAAAAGAATAACAGACAGCATCGAGCATGTTTCTACTACAGGTAAAAGAAGTGACTGAATAACAGCAAATGGTGAGCTTTCAAGTGAAGGCTTGCTGCAAAGCTCTCAAGTTTCCAAGGTCCATGCGTGAGCAGCTCATCCAGCCCAGGTTTTTTTTTGTTTTGCTTTCTTTGACTTGTAGTCCTGATTTCTAATAGGACAAACCAGACTACGAGTTCCAGAATGCAAAGCAAACAAGCATTGGAAATGCAGTAGGTCTCGCATTTGTTTGAATTAAAGCTATTGTCATTGTAAATTTCAAGGTCTTTTACCTTTGTGTTATGGAGTGTATGTATGTGGTGTCTAGTGGAATTATGTGGGTTAGATTGGATTAGTTAGTTTCGGAATTGTGTGGTGTGGAATTGTGTGGTGTGAAGTGGATTTGTGTAGTGGAATCATGTGGCATGGTGTGCTGTGGAATTATGTGGATAGTAATTATGTGGTATTTAGTGTACTGGAATTATGTGCAGTGGTATTGTGTATTATGCAGTGTAATTATGTGGAATGGTATTTTGTGTTGTGGAGTGGTATCTTTACAGCAAAACAAAGGGGCAGATTTACAAGCCCCTTGCGCCACTTTTGCGTCACTTTTTCCATGTTAAAAATGATGCAAAAGTGGCACAAGGGCCTTGTAAATAAGCCCCAAAGGATTTAAATATATATGCAACATTCACCTACAAAACAAACAAACATCTGCACAATCCAGCCCGTGGCTAAAATATGACACCACCTATAAACATGCAAGCCCTTCACAAAATGACATAGTACACAGGATACTGCACTGTATCTCATTGGTAGTCTGAGAAGTCTACCAGAATTGTTTGTGTTTTACTAATACTCCAATTGTGTGGCAAAACATGACACTAGAAAATACAGAGATATGCTAAAAATCACACAGGGTGGCCTAGTATGAAATACCTGCCACCTTGCTTCCTAATTTAGAGATTTCAACCAATGAAGCCCTTGTTATCATTCATATCCAAATTCACAAACAAGCTCTTCACAAATCAACATAGCGTACCCAGGACATGGTAGTCCAATTACAAAGCACTGTGGGATTCATTTAAATGTGTCTGGTTTGGACTGGAACCAGATCAAGGTGAGCATGCCAGACAGTGGGAGTGTATTGGTTGCATTGGAGCGACTAGAGGTCGGGAGATGGAAACACTGTTGTGACGATGGTAGGGTGAAAGGGCTCCCTTTACATATTCAGTGAACACTTTTGTTATTAAATGGCTACTGATTACTCTTCCTGGAGCACTGCCGTTTTGTCGATGCTATGAATAAGGAGTGGTGGAGCTGCAGGTTGAAGTGGGCGCTTCTTTACTTTAATATAGACACTGTAAGCCAGTCGCTGTATGTGGGAATGTGAGTACTGATTACTTGATCAATTTCTGTTTGCTCTAGGTGAGGATTGTATGATTAAACCACTACCTCCATAATCACGAGTGCCTAAACCACGAATTCTAAACAACGACCCAATCTAAACCACTAAGTAAAGAACCACGACATACTGAACCACGAATTCCCCCACCCCTAAATACTAACTCATACCCCTCCTACCCCCTTAAAACTAACTCGATTCTCCCCAGCCCCCTAAAAACTAACTCTATTCTCCCCAACCCCTAAAAACTAACTCGATCCTCTCCCCCCTAAAAACGAACATGATCCCCTCCCACCCCTAAAACCTAACTCGATTCTCCCCAACCCCTAAAAACCTAACACGATCCCCTCCCACCCCCTAAAAACTAACACAATCCCTCCAAGCGCCTAAAAACTAACCTGAACCCCCCCACCCCTAAATACTATCTCGATCCCCTCCCACCCCCTAAAAACGTACACGATCCCTCCAAGCCCCTAAAAACTAACCCGAACCCCCCCTCCTCCTAAAAACTTACTCGATCCCCTCCCACCCCCTTAAAACTTACACGACGCCTCCAAGCCCCTATAAACTAACACGTACCCCCCACCTCCTTAAAACTAACTCGATTCTCCCCAACTCCCTAAAAACTAACTCGATCCCCTCCCACCCCCTAAAATCTTACACGATCCCTCCAAGCCCCTAAAAACCAAACCCGAATCCCCCCACCCCCTTTAAAACTAACCCAAACCCCCCACCCCTTAAAACTAACTCCAAAACCTCTTACCTGTTCCTGTCCGACGCTCCTCTGAACTCCGCCCTGCACGAACACTAGACCGTCTTAGCCTGAACCACGCACATGCGTGGTTCAGGCTAAGTCGTTGTTCATGCAAGTCGTTGTTCGACTTGCGTGACTCCGGAACTCGTTGTTCCGGAGTCGTTCTTCAGGATGTTTCCCCTAGGAAACTGACGGTGAATTCAGGAAAGGGGTGATTTTGCCAAACAGAAGTACCGATAACAAATCAACCCACCCAGGTAACCTGATCTTTTGATGTGTTAACAATATTCCCTTCTTTTCACAAGTATTAAAGTCAGCGCTCCGTTTGCATAAGCGCGCCTTGTTAATTTGCTTACCGAGGCTTGGACCTTCCTTAATTTGCAGGGTGCTTGGTAATCAGACACGTGACCCCTCCTATATTATGCCCGCTTCAGCGCATGCAAGTAAGGTAGCTACTGATCTCTTGCGTATGCGTGCTATACATTTGATACGACAATGCAAGTGCGCTACTCTTTAAAGTTGTTTCGCACTGAAGCATGAAAAAAGTTAGAAATTATTTCTACAGCATCGGCTTGTAGTAATTGGCTCGGTGCAGCAGAGGAATCCCACAGCCTCACACCAAAGCAAGATGACGGCTGGACACAGCAAGGGCTGCACCGGAAGTAGTGGCGCCGGAAATAGGAAAAGAAGTTCTCCTACCAGCATATCAACAATGGAAGCGGAAGGGAACTGTAATTTACCGGTGCGCCTCAGCCTTGAAGGGAAGCCAAAGCGAATGACTAAGGAGGCAGCAAAGAAGAGGGACGCAGGAGTGCGCCAACGGTAAGCAGTAGGTGGGAAAAAGCGGGGGAAAAGTCGTATTATTGATGACAGCAGGTCTTGCAGACAGCGCTTGCGCGCTGATGCTCGACATAAAAACCTTGACTGCATCGGCTACGGATGTTTGGACTTAGAAAACTTGAGAGCTCTGCATGCTGTATTGTACTATATTGTAATTGCATTTATATACCGCTTACTACCCCTGACGAGGCGTTGAAGCGCTACTCCGGAACCCAAAAAGTATTAGTGGCGGATTAGTATAGTGAAATTTGAGTTAATTTGAGCAGTGGACATAAGAGTCTGTTTGTTGGATTGAAAAGGATAATGGGGGGATAGAAGAGGGAAGAGTCTAGAAAGTGTTTATTGGGAGATCATAGTAGTAAGAGGAGGTTTGGGATGAGTATAAGGAGAGATGGAGGAGGTAAGAATCGCTAGAAATGGATTAGGAAGATCATAGTAGTAAAATGAGTTTTGGGATGAGTCAAAGGAGGGATAGAGGAGGGAAGTGTGAAGAAATGGTCATTTTGGAGATCATAGTAGTAGAATGAGATTTGGGATGAGTCAGAGAGTGGAGGTAGAGGATATATTGAGAGGTATAGGGTGAAACATAGGGTAGTGCATTGGAGAGAGTCAAAGGTCTTTTTTTACAGTAGGAGTAAATTAATATATATATAGATACATAAGTACATATTACTATACATATTTATATCAAGACATACACATATCTAGATACATACATATAATCAAATTAAATGTTTATATACACAGGGATATGCTGTCCATTTGTGTTTGAGAATGGTGGTTATGTAGAGCCAACTCTTGAGTAGTCTTCTAAAGATAAGATAGTTATACATGGATCTTATGTTTGAGGGTAATGGGTTCTATAGTATGACTGCTTGAACAGAGAAAGATGTGCCACCTATGTTTTTTTCTTGTATGGTGGGATTTTGAGGCGAGGTGCCAATCTGGAGTGGAGGTTCCTTTGCTGAATGTATTTGGTGATTTTTTTCCTGATAAAAGGCGGTCCTGTCCCATGTATTGCTTTGTGGGTGATACCAAGCAGCTTGAATGTGGATCTTCTGGCAACCGCTAACCAATGTAGGGCCCTCAAGGCAGGGGAGATGTGGGCTTGTGGCTTCACGTGTAGTAGTCTGGCAGCATGTAAGTACCCCCGGCTTATCATAGCCTCTCAACAGAAATGCCCTGGTCTCTCCTGAGTCAGCTGCCCAGCTGCAGAACATGGTGTAAGATCTCACCCCAGTGGAACTTCTAAAAGGCACAACAATGGTCCATACAACTGGATCACTCCATCCCATAGTACCAGTAGCAGCCATAAATTGTGCATCCATGGCACTACCTTAACACTACTACACACAATCACAACCACAACACCTGATGGGGTTGCCTTTATAAGGTGAACCAGCCAGATCACTCCATGTAGAAGAGCCAACTCAAGCAGAGGTGACCTTAGCAGCAGTGGCCAGATCACATCATAACTCCCCCTTCCACTCCAGAGGACAGGTTCCTAGAGGTTTGACAAGTGGTAGTATTCCTGATCGGGGCCCACCAGTGAAGCGCAAAAGCTGTGCTTTACTTCCAAGTGTAAAATCTACCGCTCTCACTGCTTCTGTGTCTCATCCTTGCATGCAACACAATGCAGTACCTCCAATGCCCTTGCAAGGCCTTTAGTGCGACAACACATTCTCCGACAAGCATATAGATAAAATTGTGGATAGGGTCACCGGGATAGTGAAGTCACTTTTGTCGCCAATCCTCAAACGCTTAGGGGCTATAGAGCAGAGGTTGTCCTCTGACAAGGCAATTATTTATTCTCCGACTGCCCCGCATTCAGGTCACTCATCAGCTGCCAGAAATCCGGCGGAAGAGCCAGGTGGTGCAAGAGCCTCTAACCCTGCAGCCAGGTCAACATTAGGCGTGAGGACCATAGGTTGCACTCCACTGTCAAATCAAGTCACCCACAAACCATCTAGCGTCCATGTAGGCAGGATGGGCAGCAGGAGCGATGCTGACCACGGTGCCACAATTTCCACCACTTATCCTGGCATACCAGTTTCCCCCAGGGAGATGGGCACGAAGATATCATCTGGAACTCTGACCCGCACCACTTTACCCTTAACCTCCCCCCAGCTGCTAGCCCATATGTGGTGGTCATGGTGAATGTTCCATTCCTCTCTACGAATGCCAGTGAATACTATGGCTAATTGAAAAACAAGGTAATTCACTCAAAAACATATTTTCCCCTCTTCCAGGCCAATAATAATCTAATGGTCCACAGGGTCAAACGGATTTGTCCGTCTAAAAAGAACTTTGAAGGTGATTGTGTGGTAATTACCTTTAGATATGAAAGCCTGGTCAATGATCTGCTATCCAAGTATAACCTGATACGTGCTTCCCAGGGCTCCATCAAAGTACTTCCAATAGGATTTTTTTACAGTAACCTACAGAGCAACACTAGCTCTGTTAGTTGATTCCCATGTGCAAATCACTTTTCCAACCCAATTCCTGCCCCAACTCTAAAAAGGAATCACTGTGCTGTTTTATCTGGCATTTCCAATAATGACTGACAACCCTCTGTCTAACCCTTCATCTACACAACCAGCTCTTTTTACCTGCAACACTTCACCTAGTTGGCGATGCTCGGAGAATTCAGCCTGCTCAAACAATCTCGCCAAGAATCCTAGGGGCAGCCCCATTTGCGGCAAGGTCGACATAGGCTTGTACTAAAACACACAAACGCCACAAAGGATGTGGATTCACTAACACAGATTCAAAATTTGCCACTGGCCTCTGCTGCTATCCTCCCTGGTATTGGAGTATCTCCAGGTTGGCTTGACCCCCCTGCCTGGTTCCACCAGTCAACAGTACATGTTCTCAGCTTCTTCTTGCCATAATTGCCCCAAAGTTGACAATATTGGTGCCCTGGTACGTGGGAATTGCCCTCATATGACTAATCATGTTAAAATTATTTCCTGGAATGTGGCTGGACTAAGGAACACGTTATTGCCCCTTGACTGGTTAACCTTATTGACATTCACTTAGATAATCTGCACACACAAATCTTGGGCTTTGGACGAAGTTCACACAGAGGGATTTGTTTCAGTGGCCACCGCAGCGGCACCTTCTAGTTCTGAGAGGGCTAGAGGTGGGTTAAGTACTTTTCTCTCTATGTTGCTTTCAGTGTAAATTATCAAGACCTTTACCAGATCTCCCTATTATCAATTTCTGCTCACTTCTGTTAAAAATGATTGTCCTCTGCTTATTGTTAACTTTTATAACAACATCTTTGACTCTACACGTTGTATGGTAATCACTAAACTGGAAGAAGTCGTGATTCTATTTATTCCTTCTAAGGTGTCACAATGCACACTCCTTTGAGATGGCGATTTTAATATTTCTAAGTATTCTCTGCTGCCCAAGGAAGTGTGTGGGGTTACAGATGCTCTCAGAATGTGTCACTTACATTTTCCTCACAATACATATGGGAACATCTGGAAAAGGATTTTATTTAAATATAATTTATCTCTTTTGGAATACAAAGAAAATGCCAAGCCTGGTGATTATCACACTTTGTTTTGCCGGTGGAGCAAATACCATTATAGATCATATTATACTGTCAACAAATGGAGTCCCAAATCTGGTTAATCTCGCAATCAAACCTAATTCCGTTAGTGATCAGAACCCACTGGTTCTCTCAATACGATTTTTATAATAGTAAGCATGTTGGCCATAACACCATAAACAGCATTGGGGTAGTAAGGCCAAATGGGCCACACCTTAAATGGACCGGAAATGAGCCAAGCCAGTTCACCAAAAGCATTATTGATTACAATAAGCAGCACCTTGAGCCCTGTTTGTCGGAAGTAGCCAACTAGAGGGACATTCAATTGGCGTTTGAGAGGTTAACATATTCTATCAATGAATATCTTAAACTGAATGGTAGGAATCGTAAGACAGGCCAGCGGGGTTGGTTTGACCATTCTTGCCCACTTGCATCAAAAAGGCTAAGACATGCCCTAAATGCATCTCCAAGAGATTTTCTTTCTGGTTGCATTATGCAGGAGGCAATACAAGGAGACACTGTTCACCAGGAAAAATGAGTTACAAGGAGATGTCTGGTCAAAGCTTGAAGAAGCTGGGGCCACAAATAATTGTGTTTTCGTCTGGGAGACAATTAATTCTCCTTTCCTGAAAGAGTGCAGCTCCTGATTTATCTTTACATGTACTGATGCAAGCATGGGTAGATCATTTTTCTAGTATATTCAGTCCATCATCTAAACTAGCCCACTTAGACAAGGCCCTAAACCAAACATGTGCTTCCCACAATGGGAACTGGTCACTAACGATCACCCTAGATGAAGTTGCAAAGGCCATAGAGAAAAGTGCCAGTGGGTAACAGCAGAACCTGATGGAGTCCCGTTTGACATGTACAAATACATCCCTGACCTTTGGGCTCCTATTTTGACCCAAGTAATGAATGCTGATGCTAACAGCTATATCCCAACAGCCTGGGTGGAATCATTGGTAATTCTGATTTTCTAAAAGGGCTCCAAGAGCGATCCAAAATGCTACTACCCCATCTACCGCCTAGATTCTTCCACTAAGGTCCTGGGTAGAGTAATCCTAGAAAGATTGGAACAATGGGCTGAGGGTGACAGAGTCCTCACAGAGTCACAATACGTGTTCAGGAGGGGGTTGGATGTGGTAGAGCAGTGTATTAATTTAGATTTCTCACAGGGAAATATACAGGGCTAAGACCGGCCATTTGCTCTTATGCTTTGCTGACCTAACCAGTGCTTTTGATTTAGTAAATCACTCAATCCTGTGGCAAACCTTGTCCTTGATGGACGCTCCATCAGATATTGTGCCATTGCTATCAATGGCACCCTTCCTGTTCTCTCTGTTTATAAATGGTGTGGATAACTTACTCCAGGGAGTGACTGCTGATTCTCCACGATTGGAAGGAAGGGCAGTCCCTAATCGCCTCTATGCTAATGATGCTGTCTTCCTATCATGGACCGACTGATGGATTGCTTCACTGCTTTTATGGAGGGCAGGGACCTCCAAATTCATTTGAAGAAAACCTACAAGATGATCTGCGGAAAGGGAGCTTGTAAGTCACGTGCTTATCAAATCAATGGCACACTAACCAAAACAGTCACTTAATTCTCTTACCTGGGTATTCTCTTCTGTTCTAACGGTTCCTAGTCTAAGCATATCGAAAACAACAAGCTAAAGATGGTACGTGCCCATGAGGGTATTTGTAGGTTTGCCACAAAGTTAGGCTGTAAACCAGTTCAGGAAATGGTCTCATTTTATAGAGCAAAATGTGTATCTGCAGCTTTGTGGTAAGCAGACATAATATCGAGTTTTAAATATCGTTGTGCAATAATATCGAGTTTAAAATGTCGAAACTCAAAAATATCGTTGTATATAATATTGATGTCAAGAATATCGATATGTTGTGTTGTATAAAATATTGTTGTTAAAAATATCGATTTTAAAAATATTGTTATTAAAAAATATTGATTTTGTAAATGTGATTTTTTTAATATAGTAAATAATTTTAAATGTATTAATAATTTGTAATTAATTATATATGTTTTATATAAAAAATGTTTTAAGAGCAGGATGTTGGGTTTATAGGGGATAAGGGTGGGGAGTGTTTTAAAAAAAGGTTTTTTTAATTTTAAATTTTTTTATAAACATAAATGAAATTTTAAATTGTGTTTTAGGAGCAGGATGTTGGGTTTATAAGGGATAAGGGTGGGGAGTGTTTTAAAAAACAATTTTTTAAATTTAAAAATGTTTCATTAATGTAAATGAAATTTAAAATTGTGTTTTAGGAGCGGGATGTTGGGTTTATAGGCGATAAGGGTGGGGAGTGTTTTAAAAAATAAATAATAATTTTAAATTTAAAAAAAAATATTAATTATTTTTAAAATTGTGTTTTAGGAGCGGGATGTTGGGTTTATAGGGGATAAGGGTGGGGAGTGTTTTAAATTAAAAAAATTAAAACATTCTTTATTAATATTAATGAAATTTAAAATTGTGTTTTAGGAGTGGGATGTTGTGATTAAAGGGGATAAGGGTGGGGAGTGTTTTAATAGAAAAAAAATTGAAATTTAAAATATAAAAATTTCAGAATTAAAAAATATAAATTTTGGATTTTAGGAGTGTGATGTTGGATTATAGGTGAAAATGGGGGTATTTTTAAAATAATTATAACGTTTTAAAAATAAGTTTTAATAAATTTGGGGGGAAATTAAATTTTGAAAACATTTTGAAAATTGTTGTGATATTTTGTGAAATTTGTAAATAACTATGTTTAAATTTTTTAAAAAATAGAAATTTTTAAAATACATTTATAACATAAAATAATAATATTTTTGATTATGATATAAAATTACAAAAATCACATATTTATGGATACGTTTTTATAAATTGGAATATGTAAATATATGTATAATGTGTATTATTTTATATGTTTTTATGTATTTGTTTAGTGATATTACATTAAAAAAAAATTTTTTTATACTTTTCTTGAGTTAATATAGTTTGGGGTGGGAATAGAAAATTATATATGTTTAGTGTCCAGCACCTTCCCTGAGTTAATGTAGTTTGGAGTGGGAATAGTAAAATATATATGTTTAATGTCCAGCACCTTCCCTGACAATGTAGTTTGGAGTGGGAATAGAAAATGATATATGTTTATTGTCTAGCACCTTCCCTGAGTTAATGTAGTTTGGAGTGGGAATAGTAAATTATATATGTTTAGTGTCCAGCACCTTCCCTGAGTTAATACAGTTTAGAGTGGGAATAGTAAATTATATATGTTTAGTGTCCAGCACCTTCCCTGACTTTTTCAAGTTTGGAGTGGGAATAGTACATTATATATGTTTAGTATCCAGCACCTTCCCTGAGTTAATGTAGTTTGGAGTGGGAATAGTAAGTTATATATGTTTAGTGTCCAGCACCTTCCCTGAGTTAATGTAGTTTGGAGTGGGAATAGTAAATTATATATGTTTAGTGTCCAGCACCTTTCCAGACTTATTGTAGTTTGGAGTGGGAATAGTAAATTATATATGTTTAGTGTCCAGCACTTTCCCTGAGTCAATACAGTTTGGAGTGGGAATAGTAAATTATATACGTTTAGTTTCCAGCACCTTCCCTGACTTTTTCTAGTTTGGAGTGGGAATAGTAAATTATCTATGTTTAGTGTCCAGCGCCTTCCCTGGGTTAATACAGTTTGGAGTGGGAATAGTAAATTATATATGTTTAGGGGTGGTGCTGGGACCGGCCGCCAGACGTGCGGCGGTCCCGCACCGCTAATTAGGATGCGACCGCCACGTGGCGGTCGCATTCCGCATACTTAACATTGCGGTGGGTGCTGCTGTAAGCAGCACCCCCCGCAATGCCAAAGAGGCATGTTGTGCATTGCCATGCACAACGTGGCAGGCACCGCGTGGTGCCTGCCACCTTGTGCATGGCAATGAAGGGGGGTACCTATGGCTACCAAGTGCAGCCCCCCACCTCCCCACCCCCCCCGGGGGCCCGCAACGGGCCCCCAAAGCAATTCACCGCCAGCCTTTCCATTGCGGTGAAGCCGCCATGGAAAGGCCTGTGAAACCCAGCATCCTAGGCACCGCCACCATATTAAGGCCCCAGTCCACCCAGCCGGCAATCGGAACGATTGCCGACCGGCGGAAACGCAACGGACGCACTTTAGTCCACCGCGGTACCCCCTGCCATTATAATATGGCGGGGGTGAATCGGGTGAAGATGGCGGGCGGATCGCCACCGCCTGGCTGGCCTGGCTGGCGATGGCGATCCGCCCACCATCCTAATGACCCCCTTAGTGTCCTGCAGTTTCCCTGAGCTGATATAGTCTAGAGTGGGAATAGTAAAATATTAGGGGCCTACTACGATGGCGGGGCGGAGGCACATCCGCCGTGCTGGCGGTGGCGGAAAATGCCCTTATCCGCACTCCATCAGCGGTCTTTGCATCCGCCGTATTATGATGGGCATAGATAGCCCATTTCCCGTCCACTGCGGTGTTCCGGGTTCCGCTGAAAATCTCCGTCCGCACCGGTAGCGGACGGAGCCACATGAGAGGTACCGCTGTGTGGAATGCGGTCAGGACCGCCGGTCAAATCACGATGCCTCATACAGCCCACCACACCGCTGTGGAGAATCCGGCCATTCGAGGATGGCGGTGGCAATACTGCGGATAGCTCCATGTGTTCCAGACCGCTGGGGAAACGGCGGTCTTTGGCCTTTCCGCAGCAAATCCGACCGCCGCGGACGGATTTTCAGCTTTTCCGGTGCTGATTCCTGGAATCCAACCGCCGCGGTAGGGAGTTTCTGGCGGTGCATCCTAATCTGGCCGGCGGTTTTGCCGCGGTACCTGCGGGTGGAAGTTTCCCGCTAGCACGGCGGTCGGAATGTTTTTCCGACCGCCATCCTAAGAGACCCCTTAATTCTTTATTTTGTAGTAAGGTTAATGATAGAAATCTATGTTTAAGTGGTAATAGTATGTTTTGTATGTGTATTAAAAAAAAATATATGTGTGATATATAATTTAAGATAATTATTTTATTGTAAATACAGAAAACAACAATTAATATAGGAATTAAATACAACACAATATTTATATTTCATTAAAGTTTTTATTTTCATTCAAAGAGTCAAACAAATGAATAATATGTATTTTGTTTTATTAAACATTGTTTAATATATGTTGTCATAAAGAGAAATAATAATACATTTTTTTTGCTTACATTGCATATTTAGTACATATTTAAACTTAAACATATAATTTTTAAGTATAGTCAGCATGAAACAATTTTAACTTTCTTATAATGTAGAACTTGGTAAATATGTAAATTTTTTTACAAATAAAAGATGTAGTCCACTGGTTTTTATAAAAAAATTATAATACAGTTTTTTGGTAACAGCTACAGAATATATATTTACATTGTAAATATGCATTACATAATTACATACAGTGTATATTTTTAATAACATACATTTTTTACAATTTTCTCTTTGTATAACTTTTTTTTATATTTTTTTTATATTTTTAAATATATAATATTATATTTTGTATAATAATATTTAAGTTGTAAATACAAATAAAATGATTAAGGTAAGAAAACATTTTGAAAAAAAATATTTTTTAACATTTACACATTTTTCAAATTTTTACCAAGCATTATAAATTTTTTAAATCACATTGAGTAAGTTAACATATTTTATTTTAATGAATAATAATACATAGTATTTATTTTCTAATATTTAGGGGCCGATTCCGATTTGGGCCGGAATTCTCTCCGACCGAGCCGGACCCGGAGAGAATTCCGACCGAATCGGACCCTAGCAGTCCGACCGAACGAGTACGATGCGTTCGCATGCTATCGGACTCGATTCGGTCGGACTCCCATTGAAGTCAATGGGAGCCTGTCGTACGACGCGTACGCGGGCTCCCATTGACTCAATGGGTGCGAGGCGGTCAAGGGCGCCCCTACAGCGTGTACGCCTCGAAGCGACTCGCGGCGTACATGCACAGGTAGGGGGGACCCATGGGTCCCCCCTGTGTGCGACTCATGCGCCTACGCATACAGGGGGGTCCGACGCGGACCCCCAAAGTCCGGCTCCGACAGCTTTTTCGAGCCGGACGGCGAGAGTCGATCGGAGTGGTCGCGGCGCGCATCGTACTTACCCGGCCGGGAAACGTCTCCATGGCGCGGTGCGAGTCGTGTCCATGCGAGTCGGTCGGAGCGTGTTGAAGCCGCGTTCGAGTCGGTCGGAGATTTCGCGGGTGCCTGCATCGTACTCGCTCGGCCGGACCCGCGTACGATTCGGTCGGGAAACAGGGCTCCGAATTGGATCCGGTAAATCCGAATCCGATTCGGAGCACTACCGGCCGAGATCGGAATCGGCCCCTCAGTATTATACTTTAACATTTTTAAACAGTAAAGAAAAAACATTTAGGGGCCCATTACGATGCCGGACGGAAGGCCATCCGTGCTGGTGGCGGAAAACCGTCATGTCTTCCTCCCAAGGTGCGGTCATTGCGACCAACAAATCACAATGGAGCCACAGAGGCTATTTCCCGTCTGCCGCAGCCTGTCAGGATCCGCACGTTTCTTGCATACGCAAGGGTGGTGGACGGAGCCAACAGGGCAGGTCCGGCGTGCGGGAACACGTTCCGTCCGCCAAGCAAATCACAATGTTGCAGACAGCCCTTCCCACCGCCGCGTAAAAACCACCACGTTGCGGATGGTGGAAATACAACATCGTAGAGAAAGAGCCGATACTGTACCCATCCAAACCCCCGGACCCGCCATGGATCCTGCGCCACAGGCCTTCCCACTGCACTACCGGCTGCACCTCCGGCAGACAAGACGGCGCCGCGCTCAACAGCAGAGGTACGCACCAGACATCTCCATGCATGCAACCCCTGAACAACTACAACTCCCAGCAAGCGTGGCGGCACCGCAATGAATGTGGCAACCTGCCAAATGCAAAGTGCGAGGCACACCCAATCCCCATGAGTGACCCTCGGTGCCCCCGAAGGCAATCGGAGCCAATGACGAGCCCCGCAGTTGCAGAGCGTGCACACCGCAACATCTAAACATGTACGCTGAAGGCACCCATTGGCTGATGGCTCATCCGCATTGTGTGTGCCACACCATGGTGGCCCGGAAGCTGCGATTGCAACCCTGCAACGTTCAAGTGTGGACAATGCGTGTCATCGCTGCGAATGCCAGCTACCGCGCATGCGAACACATACTGCATTTGCATTGGCGCCCTGACTATTACATCACACATCACAACTCATTTTCCTAAAGTGACTGGTGCACCCCATTGGCAATGTTGTGGGGCACGAGGCCCCCATGCATATCGAGTAACCACACAGACACCGTACATGCATAGGAGAACTGGCCCAGGGCACGTGCGTCCGGACCCGTTTGTTGGCAGGGTCACAGGTCCAGTGACGCCTGTGCTGGGTGGCTGTGGGGTGGGGGGTAAGTCAGCCCTCAGGGAGTGGCTGGCACATCAGAACAACTATAACAGCGACCAGCTGGTCACTACACTGTGAAGGGATGAGAGAGTGTGACCCGTGAGCCAAGTCTACACACACATGCAATGTCCAAGGAAAGGAGAGTGAAATTACATACATAGCCATGCCCCGTGGCCAGCATGGACTTAAATGAGGGAAGGAGTCAAAAAGGACAAAGGTCTCCCGCACGGTACCAATGTTGTGTAATGAAACATCCAAACTGTGAACCACGCATGAATATCCCTTGACATCCGACTGGCGTCTCTTGGTCAGGGGTCGAATTGTGAAGGGTTTGTGGCGTAGGCAGACAATCAGAGGTGTCCATTGTCTGCTAATCAGACGTACGTGTAATCCCTAGCACACCCAACACACGTACTGGTATGGCGTGCAGTGTGCCTAGCTGCCACTACCTGTAAATGTCCCCACACACGTCCTGAGTCAGTGCTTCTCCAGACCAAACGCCCTCAAAAATCCTGCCCACCAGTATGGATGACATGTGATTACCACACCTTGTAATCCTCATGGGCTCACGTACCATTCCCTGTTGACTGATGTACTTACACACTTGCATGACTGATTGTCTCTGTACAATGTGTGCATGATGTAAAGCACTGTCACACCCCACACTCATATCAGTTGTGCCATACAACCAATGAAATGCACATGAGCGAGCGGACATGGAGAGATGATGGGCGATGGACGAGGGTGGCAGAGAGCTAATCCGAGGAGGAGGGCACGAGTGAGAGCATGAGAAGTGTCACTTGCCTGATACTCCCACCTCAGGAAACCTCCGCCTCCCATCAGGAGGTCCTTTCAAGGAAAAAACACTTCTTGAGAGTGACAACATCTAGCAAGAGAATTAGGAAGGAAAGAATGCATCCCCCTGGCCCTTGTGAAACTGAGGAGAGACAAAGTGGGGCCCTGAAGCAGGCCTGGCGAGAGACATAAGTAACAACTCGGGCACGCAGTGGCCCACCCGAATGCATTGTTGAACCACACAAAAAGATTCCTGGAGCCGGCCCTGCCTGGGAGGCATCCCAAATGTCGATGGCAGCCATTGATGGCACACACATTGGCCTCGTACCACCACAGGCAAGTGAACCCGTCTCTAGGAACCGCAAACACTACCACTCCATCAACGTGCCAGTGGTATGACAGGCGGAGCAGATCATCTCACACGTGTGTGCAGAGTAACCGGGGTCGGCACATGACAACTACATCTGGCGGAACAGCACCATCACCCCCGCATCCAAACCACACATGCCCAGTGACGATGACAGTGGTGAGGAAGAAGGCCTTGACCAGCGTCTACAGCTCATCGTCAACTACTTCCGTTGAGTGTGATGCAACAATGAGCGACCATGACTGTGTCTGTGTGCCTTGCTGTCGTCTCACAGACTCACACACATTTCCCTGAGATTTCGTACACATACCGGACTATGCGCCGGAGTTGAAAACACATGCATGCAGGGACTGAGCACCCAGAAGCACCACAACGCACAGGACACCATTGCCATACCACCTCACTTGCTCCCCTACTCACTCTGAGGCATCTAAGCGCATGTACACAAGCAGACAATTTGAAGACACGAAACGTTTCCAAATGTGAAGTTTTTACTAGAGTGTCAAAGCATGCTAAATACGTGCCACAACAGGTTGAAAATGCATGAGTACTGGACCAGTAACCACAGTGACATATCCATTTCACATGAAGCAAGATGTGGCATCAATAACCCCTCTGGACGTCGAATCACAAGCATATCCCCTCACCCTTTGCAGGAAGGAGTCGCATGGGATGTCCCTGGTCTATGGCCCTTGTCAGCAGAACCCATTACCCCGACTATACATGGTGAGATTACACAACATTGGATGTGTCGCACTCCTCACTAGATGGATGACCCTCCAAGTGTGGGCCATCTGGCCCGCATTCCCATGTCAATAAAAGGGGATCCGTGTCCTCTAGCAGCTGTGAGACCTTGTTTATTTGGGGTGCTATGGCCTGAACAGAACAGAATGACAAAGGACAGGCTTCTGCGACCACGGACAGAATGTTCAGACAGTACTCCTGGACCGCGCAGTGAACAAGCTCTGCGGACACCTCTCATGTGACAGACATGTACTAAGGTACTTGCAGGGCACAAGTCCTAAACAATGAAGTGGGGGGACTGACCAAGTAAGACAAAACGCACTTGACCTCACAACACCCCGACGTAGCGCTATGAGAGAAGGAAAATCGTGCGACTAACATGATATGTGCAAATACTGGGACAGACTAACCCATCTGACAGTCTTAGAGTGTCAGCATTGATATACAGGGACAGAACAAAGACAAAAGCATGCCTCCCTTAAGTACCTGTGTAGAGATGGCAAGATGTGTGCACAGGTTCCCCTCTGTGGCATCTACATTCAAATGTAAGGTTCAAGGCGGACCCCAGTCAGCATGTACAAACAAAGGGATGCCGGATTACTTAGGCCCAGCTGGGGGTGGAAAAAGGCACACTCGCTGCATGCACGTTGCTGCTGGGAATGGACTGCAGACAACGTGCAGGTGCTGCAGAACGTTTACCGGTATCAGGACGGCACACCGGGACAAGTTGAGCATATCCCTATGGGGACCAGTGTCCTTGCAGGGGGGACGGCATCAAACCCGGCCAAAGAGGGGGGTGCGCCGTGTAACTGCGTGAACCCCCGACTCGAGTCCTGGGTACTTGCAAAACAACAACGCCATGTCTTCTTCGTGCGCTACAGCTGCATAATGGAAGCCAGGCTCATGCCAGACGACAAAGTCCACAACAGTCAGATGACAGCCTCCACTTGCCCTGGTCTGTGGTACCAAGCGCAATAGACCGCAGAGCACAGCACAGTCCAAGCCAATGCAGACAGGGCCATAGTCAGAGAGCTGGATGCCACATCTTGTCAGGTGGCGTGCAGAAAGGGAGACGATGATTGAATTAGTCACCAACTGTTCCTGTTGCTGTAAAGTAGTTACGAATCCAAGAAGGCACAGGCAACTTCTAAGGCAATCATTTCCAAGAGACGATCCAGTTCATCTTCAGCGAAGAGGACCGCCATCCAATCCAGCAGTATGAAGGAACAGATGTGCTCCTCGCACCACGAGGTTGAAAGGGGCATCCCATCGCAACCTGGGAGAGGTTCGATGTAGGCATGGCACAGGAGCCACTGCGCAAACGCACAGGCGCAGCTGTCAGCCTGCCTGACACATTGAAAGGCATTCCATAAACGTGTATCACCAAAGCAGTCTTGCACGTGGACCAACAAAGGAGTCACCCACAGCTCATGATCCAGGTCAGCAAGGTATGTGTTTGAAAGGCAGACATCCATGGCCCACTGAAATAGACATCTTCTGCAGGAAAAGACGGGTTGCACGCAAGTGAAGTAGGCATAATGGAACGTCAGCCTGTAACTGATGCCCAGCACAGCCAGTGGGAGACACATCCAAATAGAAGCTGCATGCGGGCACTGTACAGTTGCAACAGACCGGGCTCGGCCTGGCCCACTGGACGGTCAGACATGGCGTGAGAGCAATCTCAGAACCAGAGCTCAGCTGTACAGCCAAGGTAATGGTCAGAAAGCACGAAATACAATGTGCAAATTGGGGGACTGACACCCGGTGGTATTTCCGGAAAAGCATGGAAGGGAGGGACAAGGTCAGAGCCCACAAGTCTGATAAAAAGTGGGCAACGGCCTTCAGTATCAGACGCTATCAATACTCTGTGTGTCAGTTCACCGCGAAAATAGTGGGAGAGCCGTGTTCAGCACTGACTGAATCGCGCGAGACGGTCAAGACACCTGGTATCCGAAGGTCTTTGGGCTGGTGTGGGAGCGACTACTTGTCCAATCAGAGGCCCATTGTGCCTGCACACTCATTGAAGTATGCTTTCGCTGTGGGAATGTGAGGCCACGATTGACTATCCACAATCACTTATGGGGGAGTTAGCAGAACATTGGCACAGAAAGGACACGTGCAACTGTTACCATATGCGTAATGCCTGGCCTGTGCATGCAGGAGGGGCCATGTAGGTCCTCATCACCTGAACGGACCAGGGACTCTGCATCCGAGGCTTCACCCTCTGGGCGGGGGGCTGGCTGGGCTCGTCCATGGCACGCTTGCCTTCTGTTGCTATCGAGTCACCTTTTGGAGTTAGGTCACTTTTGTCAGCATGTTCTGCACACAGCACAACTTAGCTGTTCATGTTTGCCACATTTGAATTGAGGTGACATGACTTTTGCCTTGGCTTTACTAGGCATTCATGTCAGAATGTCATCAGTCGCACATGGTGTTGGTGTACATACAGGGCTTTCAGGGGGCCGGTTTTCACCGGTGCTGTGCACCGTCCCTTTTTCTGAGTGGGCCTCGGTATGGGTTTCTTTCGTGCTCTGTTTTGTGCCCAGCCACAGGCGGTCCCTTTGTCCTGCTGGGATGCATAGCCAGCAGGCACATCGATGTGCGCATGGTCACACTCCTCACTTCTCACTGGTGGAGTAGTTACGGCATGTCGTCATGCCAGATGAGTGTTGTGGGGAAGTGAAGTCCTTTGTGGATTCATTTTGTGTCTGGAAATCACTCCTTTGGAGACTCATGAGCAGCAACATCCTTGTGGGGGTCATTTGGCTCCATGCTGTTTGTGAGGGGAGACAGAGAGCCATGTGGGAATTATGGTGTTGCGGTCAGGGCTCAACATCCCTCTCCCCAGTGAGATGGCTAGCTACCAGTTGGTAGGCACAGTCGACGGCGTTAGCTGCCAAATGGCTGTGGGGTGGGGAGGGTGAGCCATGGTGTTCGGGAGGAAGGCCAGGGTGCATGAGCTACCACCTACCTGTGAGGTTGAGCTGATTAAGGAGATGCTGTCCTTGTGATCCATTTGTGTTGTAAGCGTGCATTCCACATGAGTTTGATGTGGGCGGGCGATTGGGGCTCACTTGTTGTGCACAACGGTGTATTGTAGTGTGATGTGATCATTTTGTTGGTACTTACCAGCCTCCAGTCCCCCCCGATTCCTGTAAGACTCTCTGGATGCATTATGGAAGGCACCTTCTCCTCCCATTCGGTGAAGGTTGGTGGTGGAATGGGAGGGACGCCACCAGTACTCTGGGCCTCCATGTTGTTCCTCTGGGCCGGATGCTTGTCCCGGCCCTTGAGGTCGCACCACCGCTTCCTGATATCACGCACAGTGCGTAGGGTGGTCCCTACGGCTTTGACTTTGCTGTGGATCCTTGCCCACATCTGATTCTTGCGCACAAGTGGGGTGTGTTGGACCAGGTGCCCAGACAAATGTGGTTCTACCCTGATTGTCTCGTCTGGCATCACGTTCAACTCTGAGTCGGTGATGTTGGGCATGTTCTTGGGGGGCATGCTACAAATGAATGAGGGGTGCAGGGTGCAAGGTGATGGTGGAGATATGTGTAGTGTGTGAGGTGTGTGGGTGTGAGTGGTGTTCTGTGGAGATAGGTGGGTGTGATGTTGTGCAGTGTGAGTCAATGGTGTCCTGTCTCCCTGTCTCGGCTTGTGGTGTGCAAGGGCTGCTGGCCCAGGTAGGGGTTGGTTTCCATCTGTGGTATGTGGGTGTGTCCACATGGGTGATGACCTCCAGATGTCTCTTCCATGCTGCGCATGGCTTTCCCTACCAGGAGCAGGTTGGGGTGTGTCATTGTGGCGTGTGTGTTGTGATTGAGAGCGGCAGGGAGTACAGGCGCACTTCGGCGTTATTGTGGCGTTGGTTCCGCACGCCATTCATTTGGCCTGTGTGCATGCAAGGCGGTCGGATGGCAGTGCTCGGTCCGCCAGCTCCGCGTTCTCATCGTAATTGGCCGTGCGGTCATGCCACGGCAGGAGCGGTCTTCTCGAGCCGTTGTACAGCTTTCCCTGTCCGCCGCGGTCGGATTTGCTGCTTTTCCGACCGTGGTGGACGGTGTTTTGTGACATCCGTCCGCCGCGGTTTGATTTTGCGTACGTTGCATCGTAATTTGACCGACGGAAATGCCGCGGGCCATGTGGGGGGAATTTTTCCGACACCATGGCAGTCGGATGGCTTTTCCGTCCGGCATCGTAATGGCCCCCATAGTGTTTGTTTAATTGTGCTTTCAATCTTATTGGGTTATTTTAGTTGTAGGTATTTTTCATTGGTTGTTACTAATGTTTTCAATTAATTTGGCAGTTTTTTCCTTATATGGGAAACGCTAATTAATGTGCAGTTGAACTTTTTTTTATTCTTACTTTATTTAAAAGTGTAATAGTATATTATTTGTATTTTATTTTGCATGTATATTAAAAAATATGTATTTTATATATAGTGTTTGTAAGTATAATACATTTGGTGAGTTTAAATAAGTTAGTTATTTTATTGAAATAAAATGTATTTAATGTTAAATTTATTTAATTTATTGTGTGTGTTTGTGATATTGTTTATATTATTTATGTGATATATTGTGTTATTAAAAATATTTTTTAGGTGTCAATATTTTTTTTGGGGTGATAAAAGTGTGATCTATATTTTTGTTATTGATATTTGTGTCATTTTGTATGTTTATTTAATGTTTTCGATATTAGTTACGAAGATATTTTTTTGATCGATATTAGTGATATCGATGTTAATGTTTGTCGATAATTTTGTGTCAATATTTGTGTATTTTTTTAAATAAGTATAGAGTATCGATATTTATGTTATCGATATTTGTGTGTCGATAATTTTGTAGGTCGATATTTTGAGTGTCGATGTTATGTCAGTGATCCCAGCTTTGTATGGGAGTGGGCGATAGGGCTTCTCAGAATCTATCATTCTACAAATACATGAGAATATATTTCTTCAGTGTTTGCTTGCAATACCACAATCTACCCCAGCCTATATAGCACATATGGAATTGGGCATGTGCCATCTGGAATATATCTTAGCAATCGAGCCTGTCAAGCTGTGGCTTTCTATTTGGAGTAAAGAAGAGACCAAGTTCAGCAAAGCCATTAGAAGGGATGGTCTAAGCGTAGATAATGCACACAGAATCCCATAGCTCTCGTATATCTCCAGACAGGTAGCCCAATTGAACAGACCTCTATCATTGAATGAACCTGAAGACTTAACATCCTATAGCTAAAGGGAATTAAGACTTTCATTACACAAAAAAATGGCTGATGCCAGATGTGCCAATGACAGTATCAAACCGTCAGTGGTAAAATATCTAGCTGTGGCACATACTGAGGGGTTCCAGAGGTACCTTACATTTACATCTAACACTCAACATTGATTTGTCCCGACAAGACTAAGGGCCCGATTACGATCTCGCTCGGAAGGGCTATGGACCGCATCCGTCAAGAGCGAGCCCGACTCGCTGCCCCGTTTTCTGAACGACCCATACCGCTGTATGAGCGAGCAAGTACGATATGTATATAGCCTCGGGCTCCGAACGACTCGTACCTGTCAGCGATGCCTTCCGGACGACTCTAACATGGCTGACTCGCGCTGCGCAATGGGGCCGATTTCCGAGCGAGCAAGTACGATGAGCACATCTGTCAGTTAGATAGACTCGCTCCTGACGAGACGTTGCAGTTGCCAGAGACGTACTTTGGGGGCCCGTAGCGGGCCCCCCTTCACCTGTAGCCCTACAAATCGGTCACTAGGGGGGACCCTTGGTCACATGCATGCACGTGCGGGGGGCATCGAGGCGTCCCCGCGAGAGGGGGAGCCCTTTTCCATGAACTACCTTTTTTCTCTATGGGAGCCTATGTACACAATGTACAACAGGCTCCCATAGACTTCAATGGGACTCCGAGCGACCCGAGTCCGTCAGTGCGCAATTGCATCGTACTCGGTCCTCCCGGAGCCTCAGAGCCCGAGTCGTTTGGAAAGCTCTACGGGCCCGAGTCAGCCGTAGGGCTTTCCCAGCGAGATCGTAATCGGGCCCTAAGTCTGGGCATAATTCATGTTTGGGTAGCCTTTCCAAATGTAAAAACAATGGCCCAAGGCAGCTGTTAAATGCTCATGTGATGAAAGATCCACCCAAACAACAATGCATTTATTTTATGCTTTTTTGTTACTTTTATACTAACATCAGGAAGCTCTATCTAAAGCCTGTATTTTTAACTAAGAGTATCAGGAACTATAAGCATGCTTTTCTATACCTATGTTCTTTGGAGGACCCTTTTTTAGTTTCAGTGTTGCCTCCTTTATATGGAAAGCCATATCCCTTAGGAAACTTCTTAACTACATAAACCCCTCCTCTGATATTCTTATGTGACTTCCTGATGGTCCAATCCTTTATCTAGTCCCACTGTGGGTTTAGTGCCCCATTGTGGGGCAACAGCCTGGCAGACTCTCCATATTGTTCTATTCCTGGGAAGGCACCAACATGATCTAGTCGGACTCAAGGCTTCTAGTGCCACAGTGATGGTCTGAGAGTGATGTTCATGTGGTTTGCAACTTACTTTTATATTAACATAGCGGACCCTAGAGAGAGATCTTTGTTCTTATAGACTCTGGTAGCAAACCAGCTGTCACCTCAATGCGGCAACTTATTACCTGCTGACAGGTTTAAATTAATCCTACATCAATACACCTAACTGCTCAGGCACTTTATAATCCTCTAGAGGTCCACACTAGACTCACCAATTTGCACTTGCACTTTATAATGAATTGGTTGGCTCCACGTTCTGCAAATGCTAGCCTATGCCGTTGTCTTGTTATGCCCGTTGACCATAGGAACATGTCAGGACCCATGTGACACCCTGTTTTTACTCTGTTTTTACTGTTAGCAATTTGCTAACATTCTGCACTTTACATGTTGTATTTTATATTCACACCTTTTGCTTAAGAGTTTTAAAATATTCTCAATGCATCGAGTCATATTTTGCACTCTCTATGTCAGATGTAACATTGATATGACAAGGACCCTTCCTCTGTGGTTTGTGAACTGTTATTTGCACTTTTATGATTTTGTTTCAAATCAAATAAAGATCTTAAATCGAATCCCCTCGGTAACAATTTACTACCCTAGTAAAGGAGGCAGGTTAGTAAGCCTGTATTGCAGAGGGATTTGTGGTTGACTGTGTCAAATACCATTGAACACGCCAAGTAAATAAGTCAAAATGAGTGAAGTAGAAGAGTGATCTCAACAACTTGTAGCAGCCTACTAACTGATCCAATTGACGTTCAGTCACAAGGTTGTTCTAAGTAATTTCCAGCTGTGTAAAGTCTCACTGTGGGAGTGTGGGTTTAAGGGAGGACAGGCAGTAGTGGGTGCCTGATAGTTTTTCAAGGAGTTCCTTCGGGCAAACACTAGCCACTCTGTTTGAACCTTGAGGTACAACCCTTTGGCGTGACTAATACTATACTTTTGTTCTTTTTCTGTATTGACACAATCAATCAATCAAACAGCATTTGTATAGAGCAGCACTATCACCCCTAGGGGTATCTGGGCACTGTGTCTCCATCGAAGAGCCATGTCTTGAGTCTCTTCCTGAAGTCTCCCAGAGAGGGGGGTGTACAGAGCTGGAGGGGAAGGTCGTTCTAGGTCTTCGCAGCGATGTAGGAGAAGGTGCGGCCACTGCTACGGCTGCAACGGATGTGTGGAGTTTGTGCGAGGGCGAGTGAAGAGGAGTGCAGGTGTCTAGCAGGTAGGTGAAAGTTCAGTCGGTGGTTGAGGTAGGCAGATCCTAGGTCATGGATGGCTTTGTAGGCATATGTAAGGATTTTGAACTGGCATCTTTTCTGGATGGGGAGCCAGTAGAGGTCTCTCAGGTGGGGGGCAATGTGTGTTTGTTTGGGGAGGTCCAGGATAGTCTGACTGCAGCATTCTTTATGGTCTGGAGTCTTCTTCATGCGCTGGGTGGAGATGCCCGCGTAGAGGGAGTTGTCATAGTCGAGGCAGCTGGTGACGAGGGCCTGGGTGACGGTCTTTCTGGTGTTTGTTCGAATCCATGGGAAGATTCTGCGGAGCATGCAGTGTGTGGAAGAAGGAGGAGGCAACTGCGTTAAGTTGTCGTTTCATGGTCAGTTGGCTGTCGAGGATGATGCCAAGATTGCGTGCATGGTCGGTCGGTGTGGGTCCAAGTTCTGCAGGCCACCTGCTGTGGTCCCATGCGGAGGTGTTCTTCCCGAACATCAGCACTTCGGTTTTGTCGGAGTTGAGTTGGAGGCAGTTGTCTCTCATTCATTCAGCTACATTGGTCATGGCGCAGCAGAAGTTGGTTTTGGCATTGGAGGGGTCCTCGGTGAGTGAGAGGATCAGTTGGGTGTCGTCTGCTTAGGAGATTATGTTGAGTCCATGGGATCTGACAACGTCATCAAGGGAGGTTATGTAGATTTTGAACAGGGTGGGGCTGTGAAATGATCCTTGTGGTATGCCGCATATGATGTCTTTGGGTGCTGAGGTGAAGGGATGCAGTCGGATGCTCTGTGTGCGTCCTGTGAGGAAAGAGGCGATCCACTTGAGGGCGTCTTGCTGTATGCCTATGTTGTGAAGTCTGTTGATGCAGATATTGTGGGAGACTGTGTTGAACGCCACGGAGAGGTCAAGGAGGATCAGGGCCATGGTTTCTCCATGGTCGAGGAGTGTTATGATTTTGTCAGTAGCGGCGATCAGCACAGTCCCAAAAGTGTGGTTGGCATGGAATCCTGATTGAGAGGTGTCGAGTAGGTGGTTTTGTTCCAGGATTTCGGTCAGCTGCTGGTTGATGGCTTCCTCAAGAACTTTGGCTGGGCAGGGGAGCAGGGAGATCAGACGATCATTTTTGAGATCATTGGGGTCAGCGGTGGCTACACAGGTACTTAGAAGCTCTTTTCTGCCAATGTCTGTAATCCAAGCGCATTGCTCTTTCAATATTTTAGGGTGCTGAGAGCCATGGTATTGATTGCTTCAGCATTTTCCTCTTTGCATTTGATTTAGCAAGTTAACATATATTTATGTATTGGAAAATCTGGTGGCTGGGTTTGCAGGGGGTAGGACAAAATTACATAGGGGAACAGGCGGCCCAAAAATTAAGTCTGATGGTGGTGTGATAGCAGGTCTGACAGTAGAAGGCAGGTGATGTGCAATCTGGATTGGCACAGGAATGACAGTAAGTCAGGCAGAATGAGTTCCAGTAGAAATGGATGCAGCCTGAACGCGTCTCCGATAAATCCCATGACTGAGGTAGCAAGGTGGTAGAGTCTCGGTGGAGAGAATGGTGAATTTATGTCACACTTGACCCGCAGTGATATTTGACCACCAGCAGCAGTAGCAAAAGCGAATAATATTTCCAACTGCCCTCACAAATTAATATAAACTGTTCTTTTTCAACTTTTGATACTATCTGGAGCCTGAAGGCATGTAAGATTGACCTACTATTATAAACTGCAGTTTTATGGAAGGTTGTTATCCCTCCTTGAACCTGTTAACTTTGATTATAGTGGAGCTGAATACTTTCCCATTGGAGGCTATTCTCACAAAAATAGAGCTCATTAATATGAACATCTCCTTAACTGTGTATTAAGTATGTTGGATCGTTTACTAATGTAGAACTTCTAAGCACGTGCTTCTCCTTACAACCCTACAGAAGTGCACTTTGTTAAGAATAATCACATTTTTATTTAACTAAGGTCCATTACCATGTTCATGTATTAGTTTGTTCAATAAGTTAAACAATTGTATGTGTATTCTGAACACAACGGTCCGATACAGGGTTACTGACCCGGAACCACTATATGTGACCTAGACTAATAGTAGACATGTTAGTGTACCTTGAGCCCAATGTGCAGCGAACCAGTCAGTAACTTCACGCCGTTCGGTATTTGACAAAAACCACCATCACAATGATGTAGCCAAGGCCACCCTTCTCAGTACGGCCAAGAGAGCAGCCAAAAACGTCATAGAAATCGAATCAAAACTACCCTCTCTAAGTCTTAAACTAGCCTTGCTGAGGGGTACTATGCAAGTTCATGCTCATGGAGAGGAGGTAAGTCTGGAGTGCTCAGTGACCCTTTACAGACTCCAACACTGACACCTGGACAGGCAGACATGTACACTGCGATGGGAGGATGGACACTGTCATAGGGACCAAGAGCCACTTTCAGTGGGACAGGGAGGATGTGAACACCAACATTGCAATTGATACCCATTGATACCAGGACAGGCAGAGACACACCAACACTGCAACAGGGCTACACTTACACTGTGGACATGGAAATCACAGAGAACAGCACTTTGATAAGAATACACTTTCATTAGCTGACGTTGATATGGGAACAGACAGACTGATAGTCACCGCAGAAGATTACTGGCAAAGGGGAAATCCAAATTTTGGCATGGAGACATAGACAGTGGGATATGGGCACACCAGCAGTGAGTCACAGATACACTGACATGTGGAAAGAGAGATAGATGCTGGCATGACACACAAGAATAGGGAGATACAGAAGATCAGATATAGTCATCAACAGTGTTACAGGGACATCCTAACACTGGCACACAGTGACATGAAGGAAGGATATCACAGAACCAAGGGTAACCTAAAACCAAACAAAAAGACAAGGACAGTTTCACAGGGACACCGTGCTACTGGCTCAAGGACACACTCATATCGCAATAGGAAGTCGCTGACACCGAAACACTTTAATAGGGGACACACAAACATAGGTATTGGAAAAGGGGAGATGAGACTGTATTTGGAAACACTGACATTGACACAGGGAATGACTAACACAAGCAGAATCTCACATTGAGGCAGGGAGACACGTAGAGTGATTGACAACATAAACTTCTGTGCACACTCACACGGATGATAGGGAGATAATAAACCCAAAGACCTTATGGGGGTCCATCAGAGAGAAACCTCAATGACTGGGTATGTACACAGCGGTGATATTGTCAAGAACCTACACCCCGACATGACCCAATTATAGGTGTAAAAAATTGGGTTGTTTGTTGACTGGGGTATAAGCCCTGGTCAAGCCACAACCACAGTACTTGTCAGGGTAAGGTACAAGCAAGCCCCAAATTAGCCTGTGCTCACCCCCGTGATAGCTTGGCACAGAGCAGTGAGGCGTAACTCAGAGGCAATATGTAAAGTATTTGTGCAGCACTTCAAACAGTAAAACAGTGAAAACACACCACAAAAGGAGCCCACAACAGATTTAGAAATATAGAGTAGATTTTAATAAATATAACAAAACCAAAACAACAAAAATCCAATTAGTAGAACCGCACATATTACATTTGAAAGTTTATAGTAAATGTAGCGGCAAAAATCACAAAGCGCCAATTGGGGATAGTTGGTCGCACCGGACCGGAACAAAGTCACAAGTTCAGGCCAGCTGCGACGGGGTGCGGGCCAGCTACAGGGACCCAGTTGGGCCCCCTGAACAAAGTACCTCAAATCCTAGTTGCAGTGCATTGCGTGGATCATGGTTGAAGATGCACCGCTCAGCCTGAGCGATGTGTCAGTTCCAAGATGCAGTGAGGCTTCGGTGCGAGGTCCTGCTGCGTCATCGTCGAGCACTCCATCAACAGGGCTGCGCACAGATGGCGATTCATTTTTTCCAAGGAGCTGTGAGGCTGCAATGCAGTGTTTGGTGTCATCGTTGAGGCTGCCATCGACAAGAGATGTGAGGATGTGGGCTGCAGATGTGCCACGCCACCGGGGCAAGGCATCGGTTCCGAGAACTGGGGTGACTGAAATGGGCCTTTGCGACGAGCCCAATCCAAGCAGCAGCGGCGATGCCTCGGTTCTGCTCGGGGATGCGCCGCTCAGCTGAGGAGATGTGTTGGCTCTAATTGGGGATGTGTTGCTGAGCAGAGACGATGCATCAGTTCCGCTGGCAAGCTGCTTAGGCCCACTTCCAAAGGTCCAGGACTGGGGTGGCACCACTTGTCAAGGCACTCACAGATGGCAGATTTCAGGTGCAGGTACAAGATGGTTGGAAGCCTGTTATGTCCCAGAGGCTTCAGATCAGGAGGTTGGCCAAGTAGCCCTTGGGGTCACTCTGGGTTCTAGGTTCAAGAGATGTAGGTCCAGTCATTCTCACTCAGGTAAGAGGGGAGCAGATCAGCACAGCAAAGCAGGAGTCCCGCAGAGTGCAGTCCAGCAGAGTGGCAGTCCTTCAGCAGCACAGCAGCCCTTCTTCCTGGCAGAGTATCCACAGGTCTGCAAGTGTAATGATACACAGTTGTGCCTTTGAAGTGGGGAGAAGCTTCTAGAGGCACACCTTTGAAGACCACAGATGCCCTGCCTTCGCTGCTCTGGCTCCAGACTAACTACAAGGGGTATGCCGCCCTTTGTGTGGAGACAGGACACAGCCTTTTCAGATGTAAGTGAGGCTGGGGCCACATCCTCCCTCTCATTCTGCGAGTGATGGCCCACTCAGTTACACCTAAGCTCCCATTATGTGTGCGGCTGTGTAAGAAGAATACACAAAGCCCAACTGCAAACTACACCCAGTTGGGTGACCAGAGACAGGCTGCAGAAGTCTAATGGCCTAGGCAAGAAAATGCCAACTTTCTAAAAGTACTAAACAATCAAAAACATCTAGCTGGCTATTTGATAGGCTGCCACTACTTTAAGCAGACTAGGACCAAACTCCTTAATAAGATGGTCAACATCATTTATTGATACATATTTGTTCGTTATTCTTCATTTTTGTATATTCAAAAGGCAGAAATCAATACACTTCACAAATTACATAACATCAAGACAAAATTAAGACAACAAATATCAATTGGGCCTACTAGACACCAGGGATTTTTTTGAGCACATTTTTATTAGGGTGGGGGCATTGGCATGCCTGTTTTTGGCAACCCCCACCCTAATAAAAATTTGCCCCAAAAAATCCCTGGCGTCTAGTGGGATTTTTGCTCCCCCAGCGGGGCAAATTGGGGGCTAATGCCCCCATCTGCCCCCCAGGGGGGCAGGAAGGCTGTTATTTTTGTGGGGGAGGGGGTGGGGGCATGGGCATGCCCGCTTTGGGAGCCCCCACCCTAATTCAAATTTGCCCCAAAAAAATCCCTGGCGTCTAGTGGTCTTTTTGCCCCTCCGGCGGGGCAGATTGGGGGCTAATGCCCCCATCTTACCCCCAGGGGGGCATAAAGTCCACTAGACGCCAGGGAGTTTTTTGGGCAAATTTTAATTAGGGTGGGGCTGCCCAAAATGGGCATGCCAATGCCCCCCACCCTAATTAAAATTTGCCCATAAAATCCCTGGCGTCTACTAGGGGCAAGGGCCCAAAACCTAGTGAGGCGACACCAAATTACCTATCACAAACCAACCTGGTTTTGCACGGGGGAGTTACCTGGGTTTTTGGCCCCGGGGTCGGCGGCCATCTAGGGAAACCTACCAAGCCAACACATTTCTGAAAACTAGATACCCGGGGGATTCCAGAGAGGTATGGCTTGCGTGGATCCCCCAACGTTTTCCTACCCAGAATCCCCTGCAAACCTCAAATTTAGCTGAAAAAAATCACTTTTTGCCTGTCGCGGGTACTTGGGCCTCCCACCCGAGTGAGGCACCATTTTTATCGGGAGACCTGGGGGAACGCTGGGTGGTAGGAAATTTGTGTCAGCCCGGTGATGCCACAACTTTCCCACACACAAATGTGTGAAAAAAGTGATATTTTCAGCAAAATTTCAGATTTGCAGGGGACTCTGGGTAGGAAAACGTTGGGGGATCCACGCAAGCCATACCTCCCTGGAATCCCCCGGGTGTCTAGTTTTCAGAAATGTGTGGGTTTGGTAGGTTTCGCTAGGTGGCCACCGACCCCCGGGCCAAAAAGTCATGGGACCCCCCTTGCAAAACTAGGTCGTTTTGTGATAGGCAATTTTGATGTCGCCTCAATATGTTTTGGGCCCTTGCCTGTCATGGGTACTTGGGCCTCCCACCCGAGTGAGGCACCATTTTTATCTGGAGACCTGGGGGAATGCTGGGTGGTAGGAAATTTGTGTCAGCCCGGTGATGCCACAACTTTCCCACACACAAATGTGTGAAAAAAGTGATTTTGTTCAGCAAAATTTAAGGTTTCCAGGGGATTCTGGGTAAGAAAACATTGGGGAATCCATGCAAGCCATACCTCCCTGGAATCCCCCGGGTGTCTAGTTTTCAGAAATGTGTGGGTTTGGTAGGTTTATCTAGGTGGCCGCCGAGCCCCGGGCCAAAAAGTCATGGGACCCCCCTTGCAAAACCAGGTCGTTTTGTGAAAGGCAATTTTGATGTTGCCTCAATACGTTTTGGGCCCTTGCCTGTCGCGGGTACTTGGGCTTCCCACCCGAGTGAGGCACCATTGTTATTGGGAGTCCTGGGCGAACGCTGGGTGGTAGGAAATTTGTGTAAGCCCGGTGATGCCACAACTTTCCCACACACAAATGTGTGAAAAAAGTGATTTTTTCAGCAAAATTTCAGGTTTGCAGGGGATTCTGGGTAAGAAATCGTTGGGGGATCCATGCAAGCCATACCTCCCTGGAATCCCCCGGGTGTCTAGTTTTCAGAAATGTGTGGGTTTGGTAGGTTTATCTAGGTGGCCGCCGAGCCCCGGGCCAAAAAGTCATGGGACCCCCCTTGCAAAACCAGGTCGTTTTGTGATAGGCAATTTTGATGTCGCCTCAATACGTTTTGGGCCCTTGCCTGTCGCGGGTACTTGGGCCTCCCACCCGAGTGAGGCACCATTGTTATCGGGAGACCTGGGGGAGCGCTGGGTGGTAGGAAATTTGTGTCAGCCCGGTGATGCCACAACTTTCCCACACACAAATGTGTGAAAAAAGTGATTTTTTCAGCAAAAGTTTAGGTTTGCAGGGGATTCTGGGTAAGAAAACATTGGGTAATCCATGCAAGCCATGCCTCCCTGGAATCCCCCGGGTGTCTAGTTTTCAGAAATGTGTGGGTTTGGTAGGTTTATCTAGGTGGCCGCCGAGCCCCGGGCCAAAAAGTCATGGGACCCCCCTTGCAAAACCAGGTCGTTTTGTGAAAGGCAATTTTGATGTCTCCTCAATACGTTTTGGGCCCTTGCCTGTCGCGGGTACTTGGGCTTCCCACCCGAGTGAGGCACCATTTTTATTGGGAGACCTGGGCGAACGGTGGGTGGTAGGAAATTTGTGTCAGCCCGGTGATGCCACAACTTTCCCACACACAAATGTGTGAAAAAAGTGATTTTTTTCAGCACAATTTCAGGTTTGCAGGGGATTCTGGGTAAGAAAACGTTGGGGGATCCACGCAAGCCATACCTCCCTGGAATCCCCCAGGTGTCTAGTTTTCAGAAATGTGTGGGTTTGGTAGGTTTCCCTAGGTGGCCGCCGAGCCCCGGGCCAAAAAGTCATGGGACCCCCCTTGCAAAACCAGGTCGTTTTGTGATAGGCAATTTTGATGTCACCTCAATACGTTTTGGGCCCTTGCCTGTCGCGGGTACTTGGGCCTCCCACCAGAGTGAGGCACCATTTTTATTGGGAGACCTGGGGAAACGCTGGGTGGTAGGAAATTTGTGTCAGCCCGGTGATGCCACAACTTTCCCACACACAAATGTGTGAAAAAAGTGATTTTTCAGCAGAATTTCAGGTTTGCAGGGGATTCTGGGTAAGAAAACGTTGGGGGATCCACGCAAGACATACCTCACTGGAATCCCCCGGGTGTCTACGTTTCAGAAATGTGTGGGTTTGGTAGGTTTCCCTAGGTGCCGGCAGAGCTAAGGTTAAAAAACGACAGCTAGGCACTTTGCAAAAAAAGGGTCATTTTTCACTGTGAAAATGTGGTGTGTCCACGTTGCGTTTTGCGCTGTTTCCTATCGCGGGCACTAGGCCTACCCACACAAGTGAGGTACCATTTTTCTCAGAAGACTTTGGGGAACGCGGGGTGGGTGGAATTTTGTGGATCCACGCAGATTCCAGAACTTTCCACCACAGAAAAGTGAGGAAAATGTGTTTTTTTTGACAATTTGTTAGGTTTGCAAGGGATTCTGGGTAACAGAACCTGGTGAGAGCCAGTCAAGTCACCCCATCCTGGATTCCCCTGGGTGTCTAGTTTTAAAAAATGTATAAGTTTGCTAGTTTTTCCTAGGTGCCGGTAGAGCTCGGGTTCAAAAACTACAGCTAGGCACTTTGCAAAAAAAGGGTAATTTTTCACTGTGAAAATGTGGTGTGTCCACGTTGCGTTTTGCGCTGTTTCCTGTCGCGGGCACTAGGCCTACCTACACAAGTGAGGTACCATTTTTCTCGGAAGACTTTGGGGAACGCGGGGTGGGTGGAATTTTGTGGATCCACACAGATTCCAGAACTTTCCACCACAGAAAAGTGAGGAAAATGTGGTTTTTTTGACAATTTTTAGGTTTGCAAGGGATTCTGGGTACCAGAACCTGGTGAGAGCCAGTCATGTCACCCCATCCTGGATTCCCCTGGGTGTCTAGTTTTCAAAAATGTATAGGTTTGCTAGGTTTCCCTAGGTGCCGGCAGAGCTAGGGTTCAAAAACTACAGCTAGGCACTTTGCAAAAAAAGGGTCATTTTTCACTTTGAAAATGTGGTGTGTCCACGTTGCGTTTTGCGCTGTTTCCTGTCGCGGGCACTATGCCTACCCACACAAGTGAGGTACAATTTTTCGCGGAAGACTTTGGGGAACGTGGGGTGGGTGGAATTTTGTGGATCCACGCAGATTCCAGAACTTTCCACCACAGAAATGTGAGGAAAATGTGTTTTTTTTGATAATGTTTTAGGTTTGCAAGGGATTCTGGGTACCAGAACATGGTGAGAGCCAGTCAAGTCACCCCATCCTGGATTCCCCTGGGTGTCTAGTTTTCAAAAATGTATAGGTTTGCTAGGTTTCCCTAGGTGCCGGCAGAGCTAGGGTTCAAAAACTACAGCTAGGCAGTTTGCAAAAAAAGGGTCATTTTTCACTGTGAAAATGTGGTGTGTCCACGTTGCGTTTTGCGCTGTTTCCTGTCGTGGGCACTAGGCCTACCCACAAAAGTGAGGTACCATTTTTCTCGGAAGACTTTGGGGAACACGGGGTGGGTGGAACTTTGTGGATCCACGCAGATTCCAGAACTTTCCACCACAGAAAAGTGAGAAAAATGTGGTTTGTTTTACAATTTTTAAGGTTTGCAAGGGATTCTGGGTACCAGAACCTGGTGAGAGCCAGTCAAGTCACCCCATCCTGGATTCCCCTGGGTGTCTAGTTTTAAAAAATGTATAGGTTTGCTAGGTTTCCCTAGGTGCCGGCAGAGCTAGGGTTCAAAAACTACAGCTAGGCACTTTGCAAAAAAAGGGTCATTTTTCACTGTGAAAATGTGGTGTGTCCATGTTGCGTTTTGTGCTGTTTCCTGCCGCGGGCACTAGGCATACCCACACAAGTGAGGTACCATTTTTTTCGGAAGACTTTGGGGAATGCGGGGTGGGTGGAATTTTGTGGATCCACGCAGATTCCAGAACTTTCCACCACAGAAAAGTGAGGAAAATGTGTTTTTTTTGACAATTTGTTAGGTTTGCAAGGGATTCTGGGTACCAGAACCTGGTGAGAGCCAGTCAAGTCACCCCATCCTGGATTCCCCTGGGTGTCTAGTTTTCAAAAATGTATAGGTTTGCTAGGTTTCCCTAGGTGCCGGCAGAGCTAGGATTCAAAAACTATAGCTAGGCACTTTGCAAAAAAAGGGTCATTTTTCACTGTGAAAATGTGGTGTGTCCACGTTGCGTTTTGTGCCGTTTCCCGTCGCGGGCACTAGGCCTACCCACACAAGTGGGGTACCGTTTTTCTCGAAAGACTTTGGGGAATGCGGGGTGGGTGGAATTTTGTGGATCCACGCAGATTCCAGAACTTTCCACCACAGAAAAGTGAGGAAAATGTGTTTTGTTTGACAATTTTTTAGGTTTGCAAGGGATTCTGGGTAACAGAACCAGGTGAGAGCCAGTCAAGTCACCCCATCCTGGATTCCCCTGGGTGTCTAGTTTTAAAAAATGTATAGGTTTGCTAGGTTTCCCTAGGTGCCGGCAGAGCTAGGGTTCAAAAACTACAGCTAGGCACTTTGCAAAAAAAGGGTAATTTTTCACTGTGAAAATGTGGTGTGTCCACGTTGCGTTTTGGGCCATTTCCTGTCACGGGCACTAGGCCTACCTACACAAGTGAGGTACCATTTTTATCGGGAGACTTAGGGTAACACAAAATTGTAGAGCAACTGTTATTATCTATTGACTTTCGATGCATTTCTGCCTTCCAAATGAAAGACAATGTGTAAAAAAGAAGTCATTTTGAAAAATGACCTATAATTCTCATGCTAGTATGGGTACTTCCAATTTCGGAAATGTGCAAATATCTACTGTTTCTAAACTCTATATTTTGTTCCCATTTCAGAAATACATAGGTGTCTTTCATACCGATTTTTCCATGTATACATTTTCCCAGAATAATTGCTATATACCCGGGACATAATAAAAAACCATTGCAAGACGCTGCTCAGTTATTGGCTCTGGGTTCGTCGGGTTCTTGGTGAACCTACAAGTCCTATATATCACCACAACCAGAAAGGTCCAGCAGATGTAATGGTATATTGCTTTCAAATAGCTGTCATAATTAGAAGAAGTTACAGGTGAAAACGTTGACACAAATGGCTGTTTTGTTCAACTAATTTTCAATTTTTCCTATATTTAACTGTTTGTTTCTATAAAGAAAACTTGAAGGATCTACACAAATGACCCCTTGCTGAATTCATAATTTTGTCTACTTTTCAGAAATGTATGGCTTTCCAGGATCCATTATTTCTTTCATACCCATTTCTACCATTAACTGGAAGGAGGTTGAAAGCACAAAAAATAGCAAAAATAGGCTATGTCCCAGAAAAATGCCAAAACTGTGTACAAAATTTTGGTTTTCTGACAAAAGTCTGCTTGTCCCTAAAAACTGGGAAGATGGTGATTTCAGCACCACAACCCCTTTTTGATGCCAGTTGCAGGGAAAAACCAGATGCTTTCATCTGTAGCCCTTTTTCGCATTTTTCCCAAAACCCCCAACATTTAGCTGTATTTTGGCTAATTTCTGGGTCCCCTCCAGGGGAATCCACAAACCCTGGGTACCTTTAGAATCCCCATGATGTTGGAAAAAAAGGACACAAATTTGGCATGGATACCTTATGTGGTCAAAAAGTTACAGGGGCCTAAGCGCGAACTACCCCAAATAGCCAAAAAAAAGGCTTAGCACAGGAGGGGAAAAGGCCTAGCAGTGAAGGGGTTAATTATTACAAACACAACAATATGAAGGATGAAGTGCTGAAACTTTTTAACCACTCACCCCCAGTCAACAGAACTTGGTTTGATCCATCGTTCTTTTGCTCACTATGCCACCCCAGTTTGGAGCCAGCCATATGCCAATCAGTCTTGACCCTGTTCCTCGTGGGAACAGTCAAGCCCGAACTGCCAGGCCAGGTCTTATCTGGACCGGAAACAAGCATCCTAGGACCGGTTTTGAGGTTTCACCCCTCATCAGCCAGGGTAGCTTGAATCCAGTGGCATAGCGAGCAAGGGACCCATGTCTGGGCATAACCTTGGCCACTTAGGGCGAACATAGCAAACACACAAGATGATGGACGGAGTGCTGAAATCTTTCAACCACTCACCCCCAGTCAACAGATCTGGGTTTAATCCATCGTTCTTTTGCTCAGTATGCCACCTCAGTTTGGACCCTGCCATATGCAAATCAGTCTTGACCCTGTTCCTCATGGCAACAGTCCAGCTAGGCCAGATCCTCCCTGGGCTGGAAACAAGCATCCTAGGACCGGTTTCGGGTTTAATTACTAGTCAAGGATTGTTAACGCAGCTCTAGAACACAATTTATAGCAGAGGTGGCTCCTACGCTAAGGCAGAGGAGCGCTGCCCCACCGCATTTTGAGCAGTGGAAAAAGGAAAAATAAAATGATAATAACACTACGTTATCATAATTTTATTTTTCTATTGTCAGGCAGGTTTACAGGGCGGGACTTGGCTGCCATCACAGCCAGCAAGGGGAGGAATGGTGGGCACTTAAGTGCACATGACGGTTTGGCCGGCCCAAGACAAGTCATGCGCACTTTGCATGTTCCCCACCAGGTTGTAATACACACGGCGCTCAGACCAATCACAACGCTGCATTGCAGCGTTGTGATTGGCTTAGGAGAGCCTGGGTGTGCTTCGTGCTTCAAGCAGGAACAAAAGAGGACGACGCAAAGCGATGAGAGGCAGCGGTCCGGCCGCAAGGTAAGTAACTTTTTTAATCTATTTTTCTTTTCTCCCCCCACCCTACCCATGCTACTCGGTGGCAGCCACCACGCTTTAAAAGTGCTTTCTATTTGTAGTTGCTTTTACAATATGTACAGATAAGGGCTAAAAATACCGACTTTATGTGATTTGGCCTATTTTTCCAGAGGCTGGGACATCAAAATACAGGTGGTGCCGATACATAAAACGGGCAGGTGGCAACCCTATACTCAACCCAGCCCAACTCTCTGCCTAAGTAACTCCCACTGTAGGGAAAATAACACCATGCAGGTGACTGCCCGGAGTCATACACGCCTATTAAATTATAGAAGTCAAATCAATAGCAGAGATAAACATTGTAAAAATACACAATTTACCATAATTTCATACGAGCATTACCACATATTCCTTGAAATGATTTACTTTGAAATGAGCACCATACAAAATGTGTGGTTGCTAATTTTCAAATATATAATCAGATATGTAAATTGCATTAGGTTTACTATCTGCAGTGCTCAGTGAAAACCCTAATTTCCTCTTGAGACTCACACACATGCCTCACTCCGTCTGATTTTTGTTGTTGTAAATATTAGTTTATTAGGCAATACAAACAATAAACATTATTTAAAAATACAAATCTGGGCATATGAATAGATAAAAATCAAGAGTGAAATAATCAATCGTATACAATCAGTATGCACAAGTGCAATTTAGCTAAACCTGCAATTTAGCTAAAGTGCAAGATAATACGGAAAGTGCACCCATACGGATCTTTATTCTTATTTGGTCAGTGGCCATAGGACAGGACGGATAGCTTTAGTCCTATCTGGCACCCCGTAACAACCTGCACTAAAGCAGAAGCAGCTAAGGCCTATACAATGTGCAAAATTATGCAAGGAAAGCAGTTTTACCGGTTCTGATGTTACCAGTATGTGCAAGGAAGAGCATAAAGTGCAATAATGCCTAACTCCTTTTGTGCTCTACTCTATGAGTCTCTTACCCTCAAACACTAATGCAACTTTCACCTCTCATGTCCTAAATAGTCTTTAGTACGTTCATTGAATATTCATACCCTGAAACAACAGGACAGTTCTTCGGTGCAGTGCTTGGGCTAACAAGGTGGCATTTGGTTTTTCTTAATTTCAAACAAGAGGTTGTGGCATGAGGTTAATCTTTGTTACCTGTTATGGCGTGAGGAATGGTGGTGATCATCAGGCGTTGGGTGTGCGTCTTTATTCCAGAATCTGCATCTTGCATCTCTATGATAAGGGCTTCAATCTGTAATACAGAAAAAGAGAATCATTATAGCAAAACCAATCCGAACTGGGGCTTTCATAAACAATGTATCACACGGGGAAGAAATGCATGTCTTTTGATGGAGATCATTAACTAGGAAAAATCCAGTAGGGGTTTCATCTTTGGAGCAGCAGTCAACTGTTGTAATGTTTCATAGGCAAGCCTCCTTCACACAAAATATATTGATTGCCTTTATGTCACTTGCAAATTCAGCTGTTACAGCCTTAGGATGACTAGATATGCACCTAAAACCTGACCAAGCTCATTGTCAGGACCAAACTCTTTTCATAAGGTTACATGATAAAAATTGCCTCGAAGATTTAGACTGCAAACCATCTTTCAAGTCTAAGCATCTCCTTTCAAAACTTCCAATCTGTTTTAAATTCGTAGATTCAAACACAAACAAACGCCACCTACTGTATGAAAAGCTGAATTTACTATTGTATCAACAGTGTTGGCATATTTGGGGGCAGATGGGTTAACGTGCAAGCCGACATTTTTATGGGGTGCATTTTTGAATGATAGATATGTAGTCAATGTTTTAGACTTTATGTTTCTGCTGCCTATGTCTGTTCCATCTATATTTTTTCGCATGCTACCCTTCAAATTACACTAAAAGAGCATATCTTCTATGAAGGGGGTGAATATAGCATGTTACAACGCATGCTATTACATCGCGTTCTATTACAACGCAGTCGTTACAAAGACTGTGTTGTTAGAAAGCGAAACCTTTACATCGCCAGTCATTAGATCGACCTGCTGTAGGGGGCACGCTGGACTTAGGAATAGTATAATTTACTATTCCAACTCCAGCGTGCGCAACAGTAGGGAAGGTGTTGGAATAGTAAATTATACTATTCCTTAGGTTTGAGCGCCCCCTACAGCAAGTCGATCTAATGACTTGCGATGTAAAGTATCGCGTTCTAACAACACAGTCTTTGTAACGACTGCGTTGTAATAGAACGCGATGTAATAGCATGCGTTGTAACATGCTATATTCACCCCCTTCATAGAAGATATGCTCTTTTAGTGTAATTTGAAGGGTAGCATGCGAAAAAATATAGATGGAACAGACATAGGCAGCAGAAACATAAAGTCTAACGACCGCGTTGTAAAAGTAACGCGATGTAATGGCAGCGTTGTAAACGCTGTTTCCCGAAGGGGGTAGCATATCTAAATGCTATCAACATTTAATTAATGTTAGAGACACCTATTAAAATATTCATCAATCTCATGTATCGACCTCACTATTGAAAACATTCTAATCAGACCATATTTTATATCACATTTCAGTAGACCAGTTCACAGACAAATAATTTTCCCATTGTAGTTGATTCTGGGAGCTCACTCTTGACAAAGAGTTTTAATGCAATTCTTTACATTTTGTATAAGCTTTAGAAAATTGAAGGAAATCAGAATTTGACGAACACAGAACCAAACGTTTAGGTATTACAATTTGCTACAGAATCTTAAAGTTGTCGGTATCTTGACAAGGTACTGTTATGTAATTTAAAGAAAGAATATAATTAGGAAAAGGAAACAAGGTTATTATCTTTAAGTAACTGTGCCCTCAGTATTAAAATTTTTATTCCAATCATTCCAAAAAGTGACCTATAGTTTACTTTTATATTTTAATATACAAAATCTCAGTTTAATCTGCTTGTCCTCCATTTTGATTATATTGTGTTTACTATATGTTAGCTTTATGCTACCTTTTCAAACTCTAATATGTTCTCGATCCTCCTCTATCTTGTTTCTGTCAGTGGGTAGTGACATGCTATTTATAGATATTTCATGTTGTTATGTTTAATATTGTATCTTGTAGCTGAAGGGATTTGGGTAATCCCAATGAAAGGCAGAAAGTTTTGATCTTTTTATCTAAGCCTAACACTTCCATCCCCATTTACAAGAATCACGCACTAATAAAGTTGCAACTCAAGAGTTTAAAAAGCATCTTCTTGATAAAGTCTTCATTTCTTCTGCTGTCACCCATAAGGATGGAGCTGCAATGTTATGCCATACATCCATAAATATTGAGATTATATTTCAGGAGCATGAAAAGGAGAGCAATGGAATCTTATTAGATTACTTTTACAAAATCGACTTAACTATACTGAATGCATACAGTGCAGTGTAATCAGACTTTCTGGAACAAAATTAAGTTGAAGTTGGCCATCAATAAAAATGAGAATTTATTTACAGCTATAAAACTACAATCTACAGTTTCATCATTTTATCAACAGAAAACTTAAATATATATTTCATCCTGACAAAACTTGTTAAGCTTTTAAACATGACAGTAATTATATAGCTTTATCTGACCAATGGTGAATTTGCAATTCAATTTCGAAATAATTTACATTTGTTTCTGCTCTTTACAAAGAATTGATTAGATCTTTACTAGTTATTAGATTAATGCTGCTCTAGTAAAGACAGAGACTGGATATATTTAATCTCTGATCATGCACCAATTATAGATTACATTTTACTGGGAAACCCAATGAACAGTAGTCCAGGCGCTTGTCACCTCTAGACTGGACTACGGAAATATTCTTTATCTGGGGGCAAACAAGGAAGTGACTCGTAGGCTACAGATGGTTCAGAACTCTGCTGCAAGACTGCTCTGCCAGGTTCCTAGAGCTACCTCTGTGTCCGGTCACCTGCGTGACCTTCACTGGCTCAGGGTGGAGAACCGAATTAAATTCAAAGCCCTGAGCTATATGTTTAGAATCAAAACAGGCGCGGCCCCCCAATATCTGCAGTCCCTAGTTCATCCCTATGTGCCTTCTCGCTGTCTCCGCTCGTCCACCCAAGGGAAATTTTCTGTGCCTAGAGTCAGACTATCCCGAATGGGCGGCCGTTCGTTTGCACATCTCAGCCCGTCCTTATGGAATTCCCTTCCCACAACTATCCGGAATGAAACAGTGTATGTCCAATTCCGTAAATCCTTAAAAACCTGGCTTTTTAATCAATAATCTTTAAGCTGGCATCTATTCCGTGACCTGGCCGGCGCCGGGAAACCCTTTTTGGGTAGCTGTTGTGCCTTATAAATTAAATTATAATAATAATAATAATGGTAGTTGATGATTCCTCCCACAAGATGCTTCTGTCACTAAATCTTTGATTTAATTTACTAATTGCTTCTGTTTCTAATTATCCTGAAGATTCCTCCATTTCAACAATAGGGACTCATGCAAAACTACAGTAATAGTGTATATTATTTCATATGTTGCTATGAAAAGTACCTCACCTAATGCCTCCTATGTTTCTTTATCACAGATGTAGTATTTAGAGCGCTTACGTTACACTTCTAATCCTCCCACTATGTTGCCAGCCTTCATTAATGCTTAAATGGGATTAAATACAATTGTTAAATGTAATGGTAATAATATTCTCCTTAAAGTTAAGGTTGAATATTATATATTATGGAGAACAAATCAAGGGCCTGATTTAGATATCAGTGATGGGTTACTCCGTCACAATGGTGACGGATATCCCGTCCGTCGAAATCTAAATCACATAGAATATTATGGGATTTATATTTCGGCAGACAGGATATCAGTCCCTGTTGCGACGGAGTAACCCGTCCGCCGATATCTAAATCAGGCCCTAAATTTGATTAAATGTTGGCTATTTATTTAAAAATCTGAAAATAGAATACATTAATTAAAATCATTATTAGTGATATTGATAATATTGTTTTAGTAGCAAACAGGGATATTTTGAAGGCACTTGAGCAGTATCATAAATACTTATAAACTCAGGAGACCTATCCTCACAACATAACCTTGATAATTATTGTAGAAATAGTCCTTTTTCCAATTAGAAATTTGCTATAAAGCTTATTTGTAGAGCACCAACAGAAACCTGGATTGACTAACAGTTCTTGACACAACTATAGGAAGTAACCCATTACTTCATTTAAATGATGAATCTCTTAATTAGAAAACATGGTTCCCTAAGAAAATTGAACAACACAAAATGTTTCTATACAGATAGTCTGGATTGGATATCTCAAGGAGGGATTAACAG
Organism: Calotriton arnoldi; assembly: GCA_963921515.1. Taxonomy (NCBI): domain Eukaryota; kingdom Metazoa; phylum Chordata; class Amphibia; order Caudata; family Salamandridae; genus Calotriton; species Calotriton arnoldi. The sequence goes on along the minus strand of CAWUFW010000247.1, from coordinate 3,295,578 downwards.
CATCTAATTTACATAAACTTATACTTCAAGAATATATGGACTTTGAAACATATCAGGGCACTCAGGTCTAAATAGATTTCATAATTAAAAAAACAAGTAAAAATGTCAGTGGACAAAGTGGCAAAAACAAGCTTGAGATATCAAAAAAGTACCCATGTGCACTATTGAGCAAAAAGTAATACACACAAAATATCTACATCTATGTATCAATATTCTGCCCACCACAGAACAAACAGACTGGCACTTCAAAAGGCATGAAAATTTATTGATTTCTTCATCAAATAATGGTGCACAATAATTCCAAGACAACGCATTTTGGCTGTACCCACTGCCTTGCTCATGTCTGATCCTCATACAAAAGATAAACTACATTCTTTAATTATTATATGCTTCCCTTTATATTTGACTTGGTAGAGTTGACCTGCCTCAATTAAAATAATGCTTGTTTCTAAGGAATTGCATTTATTATCAGTCCAAGCTTATGTGTTCAAACATTTAGGACCCTATTTAGAATTTGGTGGATCGGATACTCCATCAAAATGTGATGAAAATTCTGTCTGCTGTATTACAAGTGCCATAGTAGATAAAGCACTTGTAATAGAAGGGGGCGGGACATCTGCCACATTTGTGATGGAATAGCCTGTCTATCACACTCTAAATAAGGCATGAAATTCTATTGGCTTTTGGAACAACAACTATCTAGAATTGCTTTGTCTTACCTCAATTAACCTCAAATGGAATTTCTTGATATTAAACTGCATCACTGATCTTTTGGCATCAGACAAGGTTCTTTGTTATTACAATCTTATAGCTAACCTAATAGCAGCCTTAAACAAAGATAGGTTGGCATGGAAATGCATTACAGTGTTTCTCTTTTGATTAAATATTCCTTACAAAAATTGGAACAGTTTAAAGAAATTGCTGAGGATTTAACATACCTATAAACTATTGTATAAATTTGTGATCTTATTAATGTTAAATACCTTCCAGATAAAAAGGTAACACCAAATTCTTGGCCTACTGGGATAGGGATATCATGGGAAACTCATGGGTGTCCAGCAGAATTTACAATGACAACAATTAAGGTTTGAACAGTTTGAAAAATGTTAGATAATTGGGTTGAAAGTGTTGAATGACAGGTGGAGCATTCATAGAGTAGCGTCCTGAAGCGAAAAATGACAACATCATTTCCTCACACTTTGAGAGGAAAGTATTTCTAGAAACTAATGATTGGTCAAGAGAACCACTTTTGTTAAGTAAATTAGCCAACAGCAAGAAGCTAACAAATGATGATCTCTGGCTGCAGAAGGAATAATGGATAATGCCCTGACATATTTTACTACAGGCGGCTGGTGCTATCTTCTGCCTTGCTAGTGGTTCATGTATTTCATTCTATATGACGTGGTTTGAAGTAAGATATTTTTAGACGTTTATGGCATGTGATCATCTTGCAGATGTGCTTGAGAATTAGTAAGAAAATGCAAAGTCCATGTCAGTAAGGTAGCTCAGTAGGTTAATTCAGCTCTTCCAGAGAACAGTGTTACACACCCCAGATGGGCCAATACAGTTGTTCATCCTTACACAGTACAGAAAAGAAGCTATATTGAGATATCTAATAGTGACAGTTCTTTTAGTGATTAAAAAAAGACATCCATTATTATTCATTGTTTCACGTCATGAGAGATTCTCAGTATAAATACTATTGCCTGTAATGTGTGATTCAAACACTATAATAAACATCTCATGGGGTTGGTACTCTAAGGCTGTGTAAACAGTACAGCACATGTAATAGCCTTGGTGTACCAATCCGTGTTACAAGGAGACTGTGCTTTTGGGAAATGATATCAGTCCATCCATTCTGCATTACATTTTTTTTGCCAAAAGGGCCCTTACCCCATCTGCAGGAGCATTTTAGACCAAAAAAACCCTCACCACATCGGTGGTGAACTCTACCTTGAATCCATGTGTGAAATTACTGTTGTCAGGTGACATGCTACCTGCCCCCAGAACCACTTGGTGTGAGGCTGTAAAACTGTCCAAACTGACAAGGCCTCAGTCACTGAGGGATGCTAAAGGAACAGTGACCGAAACATCAGTGCGGGCAGGGACCATGAGTCAGAGCCAAAGGCGGGAAAGGGAGCATGAGTACATGTGTAGTCGTGGAGGGTGGTGACCAGGACACTGAGGTGGGAAACTGGGCTGCAGAAAGCAAAGGGGTTATTCCACTACAGCCCAGTGTCACCACATGTCCCCACATATTCTAGGAAAGGGGTTACTGCAGTAAAGTAACAAGTCCCTGAACATTATAGGAAAAAGAGCTTCAGCACAGTTATTGCATCGGTATTGTCTGTGCGGTGCATGGCATCAGGTTAGTCTAGACGGCTGAACTGCAGTAAACTAACAAAGAACAAAGTGTGGGAAATCAGTCGTTCATATGGGAGAATCAAAGGAGGTTAATTCACAGAATATGTGTATGGTGCCTATTTACTATATGCTCAGGAAGTCGACATCAGGGACGAATGGACAATATTTATAATGGAGTGGTATAAGGTAGGTCAACAGAATCAGGGTCGGCGATAGGCATGGGCAGTATGGGCATCTGCCCACGGTCCTGCTCACAACCAGGGGGCCCACACCAGTGCAACATCCTTAAAAACAATGCCAAAGTGGGACAGTGGTGCGGCGAAGCCCAAAGAAAGGGCCCCCGTCCCTGGACTTCGTAGCCATCGTCTTAAAGGGCTTCAGAAATCGAATTGCTGCATGTGCATTATAACAGCAATTACATGGGTGCTTAAAGTGCCCTTAGGTTTGAAGAAAGCCCTGCCCCATGCTTGAATGAAAAGCAGGGCGTCCCACTAGGCTCACAACAAAAGAAAGAATCAGAGGACATCACAATAGGTATTAAAAGTGAGAGTTTTTAAACATGAACTGAAAAACATTCCGGTCCCTGTGTTGATGATAATGGTATTAGTGAACTAAGAAGCACGTCAGCGTTGATGTGTACCCTATGTCACGCAGGGCCTTTTCTAGGTGTTTTGCCGCCCTAGGCGAGAATTGAAAAATGCAGCCCCCTCCCTTTTACTACCATCACTCTCTCCCACTGTCATCCAGGCTAGAAGAATGAATGCATTAGATATAAAAGAACTTGTATTCAACATTAAACAATAAAACACATCAAACATTAAATAACTAAATGCAACATTCAACGACTATGAGTGACACTTTCTCGCGAGCAAAATCAAGCAATGAAGACAAGGGAAAAATATAAATATCAGAAATTACACCCATTTGAACAACGAGAAAAACTAAGAAGATCTTATAACTGATTGCGCGCATGGCATGACGCCGTTCCTATGCATTATTCATTGTAAATCTTGCATAAACATCCCATGTTTCAACATCCATTCTAGATCCTCACATTGCATATAGGTGAGTCATTACTTAAATAAACTATGTTGCATGTACATAACTGCTTTATTCTATTAACTGTGAAAGTGCCACAACTCAAGTATTGAAATGTCACACATAGCAACACTGCATACAAGGAGTACTGCACACAAACAACCTAAAACATGGCAATTAACTTCAGTTTTAAATCTGTAACAGGCACAATTCTATGTTCACCTCTCCCTACTACCTTCAGTTGTAGCCATAGCTGATGCTCCTCAACAACACCTTGTCAGCTGCCCCAAAAATTAAGTGACACAGTCAGCCGACTCATGGACACCGCCACAGACAGTTAGGCACTGGGCAAGCCTCAGCCTCACAGGCAGTCACTGTGAGCCAGCAGCCATGGTGCTGTAATCTATTAAAAACGAGTCTCATCAACCCTAATAAAAATCATGATTACCCCGAAAGCGGTCCGCTCTACCTGCCCAACCCTGCAGCAGGCGGCACAGATGAGCTGCCTACATTTAAAATTAAGAGAGTCAACACAGCTGACTCGCGGACAAGTAGCTGGGCACTAGGCAGCTGAAGCACACAGGTCACTCACAGCAGGCAGTATTAATTCAACATTACTGCTCGACTCGCCGACACCCAAAAATAATTATACCCCGGTCCGCCCCCTCCCCCTTCCCTCGGACGCACAGATCACACCACAGCAGGGCTGTCACGAGAGCTATCCAATGCTGCTCTGCTGAGTGACGCTGCTGACCTGTGTGAACTTCTGCTACAGTACAAGGCACTGGCAGGCAGGTGATCATGACCGCGCTACAGTACAACTGCTAATTTAGTAAAACCAATACCATCCATTGCCAACCAAATAGCAGATAAATTATACACTTTCAGGGGGCACTGTGACGCACACTTACTTTGCGTGGCTCACTGCAGCAATTCCGTTCCAGGCCGCCTCGTGGCCGCAACAACTCCTGCTGCAAGGGAAGCTCGCCGCGGCCGTCCGTCCGGCGCCGGCCTGGAAAGTCTTCTCAGACACTGTGACCTCTCAGCGGCAGCTGGAGCACAGTGGTGTACTGGGCTCCACAGCGGCCGTTGGCCGCGGTCCGGGTCAGGGGTTGGGACCGTCTGGCTCCGTTAGTCGCGTTGCAGTGCTTCACATTAAATTTAAAAGTAAAACTGCGTGCCCCGCCCTCCCTCCAATAGAATTGTAGCCAGCAGGACACCCGACCCCGCCTATTAGTTTCTGCGCGGCCGGTGTCGGGAATTGTTACAATGTTTGTAGCTAGCTGCTGCTCAGCCAGCCCCCATAAGCCGCCTGCTGGGAGCAGCGTGCACGCTGCCACTCCACCAGGGTGAGACAGTTTCAATCAGGAATTGGAAACTAATAGCAGTTAATAGCATGTTTTTGCCGCCCTCCCCCTTTTGCCGCCCTAGGCGGCAGCCTAATCTTGCCTAATGGTAGAAACGGGTCTAGATTCTTATTAAATATAGAGCAAAATTATAGTCTATTACATCAAACACAAGAGGTATCTGTATAGCGCACACACTGAATGCACATATTTTAAAGTGCTGTGATGTGTGATAATGAACAAAATGATGCTTGTGAAATAAAGCATTTGCCTTGGATCACACAATTTGGTCATTCAGGGAATCCAGGATTGATCCTAGATTTTCCATTTAGTTTCTCACTGTGCAATTAGGCCTCTTAAGGTCTATCATCTTATGACATTAAAGCTTAATGCTTTGTCTTTAATTCATGGAGGAAGAGACTAAAGTGTGAATGACAGTCAGGCTAAACGTATTTTCGTCAGTTTTACATAGGGCAAACTTTGCCTGTGGACATAGCAGTGCTTCACAATAGACACAGATTAGGTTAAACATTTTTTTTCTGGCACAGGGAGCTTTGCCTGGATTCGCAGGATGCTGAGCCGAGGCAAGGATTCGAGCCTGGCTTGGCAGGATGCATGGTGGGCAGCTGTAGCCACTAGGCCACATCACCTCCTGTGAAAGCGCGGGGCAGAGCCAGCAAAAAGAGAGTAGAGGCGGAAGAGTGATGAAACATGAAGAGCAGAGCATGGAAGAGAGATGAGGATGTAAGAGAGGCTGAGGAAAAGGGAGACTTTGATAAACAAAGAGGAAACAGGGAAAGGGAATGGAGAGACGTTGATATAAGAGGATGTAATTTCCTGTTAAACATACTTCACTATGTTCTATTACTTTGTTGTGTCATATAATCCTTGCGTTGCATCTTCCCCTTACCCTCCCGTGTGTGTGTGTGCATGCGTGCGTGCATGTGTGTGTGTGTGTGTGTGTGTGTGTGTGTGTGTGTGAAGTGCGAGAGCCTTTAGCCATTAAGCAGCATTCTGTGAGGAACATGGATCTAATAAAGAAGCGTTTTACTTAACTTCTCCTCCTTGTTACTACACTGTTTCTTTGGTAATGAGGATGGGATCTCTACGCCACGATCTCCATCCTGCGCTCTCAAACTCAGTTGCAGTGAATCAAGGCAGCATCCATAGCCTTTTGGAGGCTCCTTTCTGGCTCAATTTTTCCCCGGCGTGACGAGGTGGGAGGAGTGTCTATCAACTTCTGGTACCTCCTGTCACACGCCTAAGCCGGCCCCTGGCTCTCCCTGTCTTCAGCTGACAACACCTTTGCCCCACCTTGACCGGCCCCTGGGAGGAGTTCAAAAACTGGACAGTGCGTAGATTAACCCATTGAATCCTCTGTATAAAAAAAAAAGTTATTTTCGATCTCGTGGGTTAGATAAGCAAGCGAGACACACTGTCTTAGGACTCATATATATAAATTTCACATGAGATAGCTTATGCTAACCCTATAACAGAATGTCTGCTTTGTTCTTGTATAAAATCAATAAAGCATTTTGAAATAAAAAATAAAAAAGTTATTTTTCAAGTGAACACTGGAGGGAGCCAGATCCTCAATAGCGATACCAAGGAATTTTACATAGAGATAACTGCATGCTTAAACAATCGTGGACAGTTGTTTCACCTTAATTTATAGTAATAGTATAATCCCTGTGGATTTGTGCCCTCCTGGCTGGCATAGTTTATGCAGTGGCAATGCCCAGCAAATTTTTGGAAGTGCCAGGACCACCTGCAGAAAGTTGGACCCAATGGGTCAGATGTTTTGTAAAGCATTTGGAGGCTATAGACAGGACCAAATATGATCCTGCCAGGAAACAAGCCATGATGTATAATTATCTGGGGGCAGAGGGAAGAAGGTTGTTTTGATCACATAACCCTTGTTGAAAAAGAGGAGGAGGAGGATCACAAATGGGATGTATTCATTGTAGCCAAAACTAGAATGAAGAATTATATTGATACGAGTGTTATAATGAAAAGGTACAATTTCTACTATCGCTATCAAGCACCTGGTGAATCAGTTGAGTCTAATGTTGTGATTCTAAGGATGTTGGCCATAACATGCTTCTTCAGAGACATGGATGAAATGATCCGCGAGTAGGTGGTAATGCGCACCACTCGCTTGAAAGCAAAAGAAAAACTATTGTGTCATCATAACCCTAGCCTGGAAAAGGGGATCTCAACTACAAAGAGTATTGAAAGATCCGCCAAGGGCGTGAAGTTGCTGCGCAAACCTGACAACCATCATGCGGATGTCAATCTAGTTAGCAAAGAAGGGGAAGCATCAACAAACCAATTCACAAAGAACAGCAAAAAGAGCAATTCAAATTCATGCAGCAGCAAAGTGACATGCTACCATTGCAGGCCTAGTTCCCACTTGGCAGCTAACAAATGATGTCCTGCTTTAGGCAAAATCTACAAGGGATGTGGAAAGACAGAACATTTCCTTAAGGTTTGCACAACCTCTCTCTTAAAGAAAGTTTTCAAAGTTGAAGAATCAAAATCAGAGGAAGACTCAGATGGCAGTGAAATGATGGAAAATTTAGCATTACATGTGGCCGTCATCAACAAGGAAGACATACAGACTCAACCTAAGTGCAATGTTCATGTGACTCGAGAAATTGTAGAGATGCTAGTAGCCACCGGATCCAGATTCACTATTCTGTCAAAGGACACCTACAAAAACTTAAGATGCAAAGCTCCACTACAAGCCAGCAGGATCATCCCAGGAGCCTATGGGGCCACAAAATAAAACTGGAAGGAGGATTTAACGTGGAATTGACATTCAAGAAGAAAAGTACATCAGCAAAGGTTTTCGTAGTAGATTACAATGTCAACATCCTTGGATGGTTAGAACAACAGAAGCTGAGAATGTTAATTAATTCATGCCTCCATGCCTTATGTGTTTAGCATCCAAGACAATATAGAAACAATTTTTGAAGAATACAAGGGGGTATTCAGTGAAAAACTTGGATGCTTAAAGAATTTCAAACATGAGATAATTCTAAAAACAAACATGCAGCCTGTCAAGCAACGTGTAAGGAACATACCCTTGCCAACCCGCACTGAAGTCAAAGCTATTCTAAAGGATTTGTGTAACAATGGAACAATAGAACCAATCAACGTATCGGAACGACTATCGCCTGTTGGCATTGCAAAAATGAAGAATGGCTCAATCCGTGTATGCATTGACCTTCACCAACTTAACCGCCATGTAGTAGCTGACTGTCAGCCCTTGCTTCTAATAAATGAAATGGTGATGACATTGGACCAAGCAAAGGTCCTTACAACACTAGACATCAGTGCAGCTTACCATCAAATACAATTGGAATAAGGGCCAAAAAAATAACACACTATTCATCACTCCCCAAGGAGCTTACCAATTTTGCAGACTGCATTTTGGGTTGTGTTCAGTGCCTGTTGTCTTCCAACTCATAATGAACCAACTTTTCTCAGGCATGGAAGGTGTAAGATCATTTCAAGATGAAGTACTAATATACAGCAAAACAGAGGAAGAACACGTGTATTTTACAGAACGTTTTACAAAAGATTCAAGACAGTGGTCCAACATTACAGAAAGACATGACAGGCAGAACTCCCTTTGAGTTGCTCAGGGGTAGATTAGCCATCACACAGTTGCAGCCATACTAGTCTTTAGCATGAACGAAGTGGGAAAAGGAGAACATGAAGGAAAAGGAGACCAAAATGAAAAGTTTGGTAGACAACTGCCAGAAACGCATGTGCAGCCAGCAACTATGATGCTAGGAATGTAGTCAAGGAGATGTCTGTGAGTGCTGGTGAAGTGGTGAGAGTGAAATATCCCAAAAAAAGAGCACATATGAGCAAGTAACGTGAACCAAGACATGTGGTTAAGACCAAGGGCACTGCTGTTTTATTAGAAAATGGCCAATGGTGGAATGGAGCAAATGTTGTTGGCATTAGATCACCAGAATCAGCCGGCAGCCATGAATTTGTTAAAAGTAGTGTACCTGAGTCAATTGAAAATGCCAACAACAGTGAGCAAATCAGAACAAGCTATGCTAATGCCACATGTGGTAATTCTTGCGTGTCTTCAACTATGATTGCAACCAATCCTAATTGTACTGTTCTGACCAGAAGAACAATTGTAACACCTGTCAGGTTCAAAGATTACTTATTGAACTAATTGTTGATAAAAGGGAAAAAATGTAATGTCCTGTCAAACATACTTCACTATGTTCTATTACTTTGTAGTGTCATATAACCCTTGCATCGCATCTTCCTCTTACTCTCCCGTCCACCCTTGTGTGTGTGTGTGTGTGTGTGTGTGTGTGCATGTGACAAATGCCACACGCTGCTTCAGAATGTTGAGGAAAGTGCGAGAGTGTTCGGCCATTGAGCGGCATTCTATGAGGAACATGGATCTAATAAAGAAGCGTTTTACTTGACTTCACCTCCGCGTTACTACAAGGCCAAGAGCAGGTAAGAGGCTGTGGGAGAGAGGAAGGGAGAGGTAGATGTTAGAGGGGTAGAACTAGCGAGAGAAAGTTAGAGGCTGACGAGTACAGCAAGGAGGTAAGAGATGGATGCAATAGGGGTAGAATCAGTGAGAAAGGTAAGATACTTAGGGGAGACATGAGGTGTAGCATAGATCATGGAAGGGAGAGGTGGATGTAAGAGGAGCATAAACAAGGTAAAAGACTGGGGGAGGGGCGAAAAAAGGGAAAGGTGGATGTAAAGGGGACAGACCAGCAAAAAAAACTTAGGAGGCTGGAGGGAGAGATGAGAGGCGAAGAGCAATAAGTGGATGGGTCCTGTACGAGAGGCAGAACCAGCAGGAGATCAGAAGCAGAGAGGAGAGACAGGGAATGGTGAGAGGTGGATGTAGAAGGACAGAATCAGTGAGAAAGGTAAGAGGCAGAGGAGAGATGAGGTAAAGTATAGAGCTTGGAGGAGAGATGTGGATAGAAGAGGAACAGAACCAGAGAACAATTACAAAGCTAGAAGAGAGATCAATGTCAGAAGGGCATAATCTGAGGCTGCCTGGAAAGATCAGAGGTAAAAAGAAGAGCATTGTGGGAAAAATATGTATGTAAGAGTGGCAGAATCAGAAAGAGAAGTTAAGATGCTGGAGGAAGATGAAAGGTGAATTAGAGATAATGCAGGGGTGAAGTGGATCTAAGGGGAGGCTGATCCGGCAGGAGTAGATAATAAGCTAGCTGCAGGTACACGCTGTCGGGAATTGTTACAATGTTTGTAGCTAGCTGCTGCTCAGCCAGCCCCCATAAGCCGCCTGCTGGGAGCAGCGTGCACGCTGCCACTCCACCAGGGTGAGACAGTTTCAATCAGGAATTGGAAACTAATAGCAGTTAATAGCATGTTTTTGCCGCCCTCCCCCTTTTGCCGCCCTAGGCGGCAGCCTAATCTTGCCTAATGGTAGAAACGGGTCTAGATTCTTATTAAATATAGAGCAAAATTATAGTCTATTACATCAAACACAAGAGGTATCTGTATAGCGCACACACTGAATGCACATATTTTAAAGTGCTGTGATGTGTGATAATGAACAAAATGATGCTTGTGAAATAAAGCATTTGCCTTGGATCACACAATTTGGTCATTCAGGGAATCCAGGATTGATCCTAGATTTTCCATTTAGTTTCTCACTGTGCAATTAGGCCTCTTATTGCGCTGATGATTTTAAAACGTTAATACATGTATGCTGAAAATATCTAATAGAATGTGTAGCTTGTATGCTGGGAAACCTATCTAGAACTAAAACTGTTGTGTTTTGAACTAATTTTAACATTCACCTCGCCGTTCCTAAAACTCACTGCACCTTCTTTATTCTAACTGCTGCGACTCCCCATAGCTCCGGTTGTGAGTTGGTTCTACATACCGCTGCACACACAGGTGTAGGGAAGGACTCCTCCATTTAGGGATTTAACTGGTGCTGGCCGTGTTTAGTGCCACACCAGATAATGCCATTTTGGTCAGCATGCTAGTTGTTTAACTGCATGCCCGGCTGCACCAGGGCATGGATGTGCAGCTGATTCACACTGCTGGTGCACCAGAGACAAGCTCATCTGCGCCCGTCTGTGCCTGGCTGAGACCAGGGTCCAGAACCCCTGTTCGTTTGTGCAAAGAAAGGGTCAGTTATTCAGCAGAGGAATTGCGCTCACTCAACCTCACTGAAGGTAGGGCATGTAAGCACACCATTATTCTCGGCAACGAGGACCAGACCTGTGATAGCTGTTAAATGATTATAGCTAACCTCAATTTTATTGCAGACAACCCCAGGCCAGAGAGAGAAGGGGGCAAAAGCCAACAGTGGCAGCTGTACCTGCTCAACTGCAGATCAATGCCCAAACACTACCTTGAAATATTCACTTTCTTAGAAGACAACAAACCTTTAGCTATGTTCTTCACTGAAACCTTGCTTCGAGAAGACTCCATGCCAGGGTCCTTGCCAGGCAATTGCCAGGTGTGATCAGAAAGGAAGTAAAGGGGGAGGGGAGTAGCTATTATCTACAAAGAGGAGCTAAAGACTAAATTTGGCTACATGTCTCTACCTGGGTGTGAACGTTTGTTCTTTGTGTTAGAACTGTCCGCGATCTTTACCTTCTCGGGTTTATCAATTTACCATCCCCCGGGTCCTGCCACATAGTTCATCCAGACCCTTCCTGATATTGTGGCAGAACACTGTCTATTATCTGCTAACTTCACCCTTCTAGGTGATATAAATTTGCATCTAGAAAAAGTCAACTGTGAAGTATCCAAAAACTTTATAATGGACCTAGTGGCAGTCCAATTAACACTACAGGTTGAAGCCCCTACCCATAATCAAGGCCATCTACTAGAACCAATATTCTCCAACATACCTAAGCTGACTACAGGGGACCCAGTAGAGATCCTATGGTCTGGCAATAAACTGAACCCCTTCCAACTGTGTAATACAAGTACTACATTCACTGCACCTCACCAGGCTAAATGTAGACGTAACTGGTCTAAAATTGAAATAGGGGCATGGGAGAATATGCTCACCACTTCGTCCCCTGAAATGGTTGGAGATATGGCAAGCAGATATTGCAAGTTTGAAACATTGATGGTGAATGCCTTAAACAATCTCACTCCTCTTAGACAACAGAAGGCCAAACGCCCTGGAGATAGGACACCATGGTTTCAAACCAGAACTCATAAAATTGAAAAAAGAGTCAAATAACACTAGAAAGGGTTTGGAGGAAAAGCTGCGATGTATCTAGCAAAGATAACTACAAGACGGTAGTAAAAACATATAATCATGCCATTAGAAAGGCAGGAGCCAACTACTGTGCCTTTAAGATTGATAATGTTGCAAACTCCTCCAAAGAACTGTTCCACCTGGTGAGCAATCTAATGAAACCTGCAAAAAGTAAATCTGCCCTCCCTTCTTCAGAATTGAGATGCAACATGCTAGCCAACTTCTTCTTGGAGAAGGTTACTAACATCCTCCTCACACTTGGAGGGGATGATGGAGCATTCAAGTCTTCCCAACTGTGTTACCAACAATTGAGCACTTTTCCAGAAATCACCCAGGAAGAGACTCTGAAGATCCTTACATTTCTAAAATCAGGCTCCCCTTTGGACCCTGCTCTCCCAGACATTATGCTCAAAGGTGGGAAAGTAGTAACAACTATAATAACAGATATGTTCAACTTTTCACTCAAATCCAGGAAGGTTCCTTCAGCCTGGAAACATGCTATTGTCAAACCACTACTAAAGAAGCCATCGGCCAACCCCCTAGAGTGTGAAAACTACTACCCGATCTCCCTCCTTACAGGACCTAGTAAAATTCTAGAAAGGTTTGTCAATAGAAAACTCTTGCGACATCTAAAGAAAATTACGTCTTACATCCGTCTCAGACAGGCTTTGGACTGGGTAGCAGCATGGAAACATCATTGCTTGCTGCCACAGAAGAGCTCACAGCTATCCTGGATGAGGGTGTGACAGCGGCCCTGATCCTGCTGGATTTGAACAAGGTTTTTGACACCGTCTACCACCCAGTACTAGTAAAAAGCTTGAAAGAGGTAGGCATAGCCGGAACAGCACTAAAATGGCTCATCTCCTTCCTCCAAAATAGAACCTTCCAAGTTTATGACGAAGACACACTTTTGGAAGTTCACTCCCTAAAACGTGGGGAGCCACAAGGGTCCTTACTGAACCCTAAATTGTTCAACCTGTACATCCTTCCATTGGCAGAGTTCATAAAGGCCCATGGTCTCTCATAAATATCCTCACTGATGACACTCACATCATCATCTCCCTCTCCCAGCAAGCAGATATAACATCTATCCAGCTCAACAACTGCCTTAAAAATGTTGTAGACTGGATGGCAGCAAGCAGTCTCAAACTAAACAGGGAGAAAACAGAGATCATGGTAGTTGGAAACAACCCCGCCAGGTGGCTGGAGCTCAACTGGCCAAATCCTTTGGGCAATCAACCCACACCGAAAATGGAGGTCAAGTGTCTAGGCTTCTGGCTAAACAACAAGCTCACAATGGCAACACAGGCAAAACAAAACTAGCTGCAACATGCTTTGGCCTGCTAAGGATTCTAAGAAAGCTATTGAGATGGCTACCTGAACCATCATGTAGAGTGGTGGTGCAAGGTCTAGTCATCTCACAACTCAACCTACGGGACCTCCCTATACCTGGGAAGACCCAAGTCAGTCATAAAAAGGCTCCAAGTTACTTAGAATGCTGCAGCCTGTATATTATTAAAGATCCCCAATCACCAGTCCATAACCACGGTCTGGCAGCCCTCACTGGCATCCAGTACTTAAGCAAATTCACTTTTAAAATGTATGTATTGCTCATCGAGCAATGTATATAAAGGGACCGAAGCTGATCCAAAGATTACTAACATCCTACGACCCAATAAGAATGGTGCGCTCCACCAGCCAGCAACTATTCGTTATACCAAGGATAAAAACAAACAAGGAGTGGATGTCACTCCTTTGCATACCTGACCCCTAAGCTCTGGAATGCCCTCCCACAGCAACTAAGGAAAACAGAGTCAGAACTCAAATTTAGAAAACTGCTAAAAAACATCTCTTCAGCTAATCGGATTTGTCTGATATGTTACCTCTTAGCACTGGAAAGCCCGGGTGGGTAGCCACACGTGCTACATATTTCTATGAATAGAATAGAATAGAGATAAGGTGAAAAGTAAATCATGGAGGGGAAAGGCAGATGTAAGTGGGCAGAATCAGCAAAAAAGAGTCTGAAAAAGAGGTAAAAATGTCTGGTTCAAACCAGTGTGTGCTGTTGAGCCTTCTACCGAAGTCTGCAATTCCCTACCTTTTTTTTCTTATGTAAAAAAAGTTTAAAAGTGGTTGGGTTTTGAGATGCATATATCATCCTTCGCCAAGAATTGTGATCTTGAATCATCCTCGATGTGTCTGCTGAATGTCAGTCTATTCTCTGTATACTCTATTGCGCCTCATGACTTTTCCATTAAATCTCGCTCCAAGCGGGACCCTTTCTGCCCATGTCTTGACCGGAGATCTAGGGTTCATAGCTCCTGCCCTGACTCCCCTTTACAATATCTCACTTGCCTCGTCATCAGTTCCTACCATTGTTACCATTGTAAAAAACAAAAAAAGCAGTGGTTGTTCCTCTAGCTAAAAAGCCTTCAGCAGACTCAAACCTTCTCTGCATCTTCTGACATCTCTCTTCCGTCTTGTTTCTCGAAGGTCCCACAGTATGTTAATGTAGCCGGAAAAAGACCTTTACTTTGGGTCAGGGGCAATAGGTGATTCATTGGCAGCATCTGTGGTGGATACCGTTGTTTACGATTGCTTTTTTGGAACTGACGATTTCATTTGGATAAGAGTTACTCCTTTTTCATACTTGTCTCTCCAAATGTGGCTATAGCGAGCAATCAGAACTTACTCCAGGAGGAGATAAAGGTATTGGAACTCAAGTGCAGTATGTCATATTAATCTTACCCAATAAGCACTTTATCCAGTCAGCCTAGCTGTGTCTTTTAAAAGGGACTGATTTAGAGATGGTAGTTATGGAATGAGACACCAAAAATGCTTTCTGTGGCTAATAGTCCCCCATTAGCCAACAAACATCTTCTGATGCTTCTGTGTGTGCAAAGTGTCCCGCAAAGTGATAACACACACAGTAGCCCTGCATGCCAGACTTAAGTGCTACGGGGCAGAGGGAAGGGGCTCGGCTCAGATGGGAAAGGTGGAGAACCCACAGTTGATTGATGGTCCTACGGCTGGGGGCAGCTGGAGGGATGTTTTTTTTATTACTGAGGATAAACTGAGCTCCTGGTTTGGGCTGGCCTGGTCGCTGGTGCACAACCTGAAAGGATGCTTCAGTCTTAGGTTTGGTGTGCACAGTCAGTCTGACTGTGCTAACAAAGTCAGCTGGCTCATTCTCATGTGCAGAATGACAATGGACCAGCCTGAGCAAACACAGTATGATATGCGCATCCTCCCACAACAAATAATCTCACATCTCAGGGAGTGACATTGAGACCCGGGAATTGCTGTTTTTCAGGAGCACAGTTAGAATTGCCCTCCTGTGGGAGGTGAGGAGAAGACGGGGAAGTAAACAGGCGAAAGGAGGTTGCGGGGGAGGGTCTGTTGAGGTGTGAGAGGGCATTCCATAGAGTGCATCGATGCGCATAGAGTGATCTGGCAATCATTGAGCCTATGTGAGTAGGAAGCAAGTAGGTTCAGGGAGTAAGTTTGTGCATTGGAGGCTGGAAGACCAAAATTGTTTGGTTAGGCTGCCTGGGACGTGACTGGAGTGATCTGTGGATGATGGCATGGTCTTGCATTCAGTTATCTCTTTAACCAAGATCCAATGGATTCACCTGAGGGCAGGCACAATTTCGTTATTATTTCTGAAGCTAATTATGAGTCGAGCGGCATGGTTCTGGTCTCTTTGCAATTTGTCTTTTGAGATAATAGGGATGTGTGACTCAAATTGCTGTAAACTGTAAATCTCTGGGATTATGTTAGCTTTATTTTGCCATTCAAGCACCACCTCAATCAACCTACCTAATTTACACTGCTACATTTCCTTTCCATATAGGTGTAAACTGCACATAGTCTAATGTAGTAAGCCCCTATTATTTTAATTGTTTTAATATATTACTTGTCTCGTTAGTGACTGGATCCACGTGTAGCTTTTGGGAGTCTTTTTCCCTGGCCACAAACTGTTGCCCCTTTTTAGCTATCTCTTCTGTATATCTACAAGTTATCGATAAGTTATTGCAGCTCTTTCCATCTGTTTTAAACAGAGTTTGAGATTAAGTGCTGTTTTTAAGTGGTTAGTGTGCAGGTGTGGTCCAGACTTTGGTGCTTCTGACTGCCAATATATAGTCGCCGTCAAACCTGTGCATGATATTTGTGCTGTCTCCTTATATTTTTGAATTTGTGCTTTCTGTTGCTTGCTGCAGCACTTTTGTGTTGATCATTCATGCCTGCTGAAAACTAATTGCCTTATCTTGAACTTCACTGGTGTGAGGGGAGGGCTGGGGAGTCACTAGACGTCCCGCTAATATAACTGGCACAATCTGTCTTGGAATTTTAATCATCCACTAATCTGAAAATACTTAATGAACATCGGAGTAATCATATCAGATTTTGAGAAACCTAGGCTTAGCTTTTTCATTGATTAATGTGATGAATTTCCACTCAATACAGCTTTATAATATATGTATCTATTTTATTAGGGTCATTTATATTTTTTGCCATTTTAGTAATAGCCACGCTAGGTACGTAGCTTGCTGCAAAGCTGCTTCAACAATGGCAGAAAATTGTCAATTGATGCCACTTCCTTTGATGTTACATCTTAGAAGTCTCACATTTTCCTACTCTGCCCGGGGCCTCATAGAACCGGCCCTGCCAACAATGATTTAGTCCTCTTTCTGAAGTGCAACTCGAAAAACATTTTATATTTGTTTATGTACAAAATATACGTTACTTCAGAATCTTAGAGGTGTGTTTTACTGTGGAATATTTGTAAAGGGAACATAGTTAAAGCCGAGCCGCAATGACAATATTTTGAAGAAATGTGTCAATGTATTCAGGTAAGTAAACTTACCTCTTGAAAATCATTGCTGAATTTGAATGAGGTCTAGGGATTCTTCTTTCATCCGACTGTCAATATGCTCTGAGGGTACAATCGTTTCCTTGGCTGCCGCCAATTTAAAACATATTTCCATCTAGAGCGGGAAGCAGTGGCTGGTCCTCCAGTTGCCATGATAACAGAGAAATGCTAATACATGTCCAGACACACTAGAGCTTCATGACCGCTCCTGACTTCTCAATGAACCATTTTCCTTCATTTCCAAATTATTTTTTGCAAAGACAGTGGGACATCACAATCTCGCTTCACAATACTGCCTTTTTAGTTGTGTTCCACTGGAGTTGCAAGCTGAACCTCTCACTGTCCTTTCTCTTTGAGCTAGAGACGTCAGAAGTGGGCCAATAGCAATAGACCAGTCAATAAAGACGCCCTAACTCTCAAAAATCCAGATACCTTACTATTTGCAGCAATATGATGTATTTTAAGCTCCGTGTTGGCATGTCCAGTCTTCCAAATGTGATCCAATGTTACCACTCTCTGTAAATATTCATTTAGCTTGTAAGAAAGCTCAATAGGTCAATAAACCACCTGCAGAGATCTGTGTGTAAGTGAAAGAACATATATGCAAGTCCTAGGTGGCATTTCATATACCCATGGCTAAATACGATTAGTAATAGAAGTGTGATAGAGTTAGATCTGTTACACATTTTGGGATACGTCTAGCAATTCAGTAAAAAGCTTTGCACACTAAATATGTGCAGAAATGTTGGCTCTACTCTTTCTGTTTTTTTCATACATCAATAGAGTGAAAGACCTCTAAAAGGTCAGTAGTGCTAAGCCACAGTCCAGGAATGCGAAACACTGGAAGACTACAAATATTGAGGGAAGGAGCATTCAAATGTATTTAGAAACATTAAATATTACCTCCTGATCACATGGGAATTGGAGAGACCACAAAAAGATTGCACGTTTTGTGAAAAAGCCCATGAATGCAAAAATTAATCACAAATTCAGGCAGAATTTCGGATGGGTAAGTCATCAACCTCTTTTCCAGCTGTTTTAGCATGTTTGTGGTGCCAAGGTTGCTGCACATTTACCAATCAATGTCACACATTTAGTCGGAGACTTCAACTCTGGGTTAGGATGATCTGCTTTATCTATGGCCATCCTCACATTGACCAACAGGGAATTCTTGAAGCTCCCTCAGTAAATGGCTAAGACCATCTACGTGAAGTGATGCATGCCAGATAAAGGGAATGATTTAGAGTTTTGTTGACGGGTTACTCCTTCACAGACATCCAGGCCGGCTTATTACAAGTGCTTTACATTCTATGGCACTTGTAATATGACAGATAGAATTCCCGCCACATTTGTTACAATGTAGCTCATCCACCAAACTCTAAATCAAGCCCTTAGTCTTTGCCTCCCCATAGCTTCCATTTCTACCATTAATCATTCATATTACTTGGCAACATCACAATGCTAGCACCTTTTTAATTCTAGCCATTTGGAACATAAGGAAGATGATAGGTAGATAAAGATCATAAAACAGGGGGATCATAAGGAAGATAATTCAGCAGTGAAGGAAAATCCACCCAAATGATTTATTGTCTTTGCCGGTGGCTTATAAATTGCTGACCAGCCACAACTCATCACAATGACATGGCTGGCTTCATTGAGGAATATGAGCTTGATTTGCTGATCCTCACAGAGACTTGGTTTAATCAAGCCTCACAAAACATCAATGGATTATCTCGTCCCTCCAGGCTACACCCACATACAGAAACACCATGGGAGAGGAATAGGAAGAAGTGTTGCCCTGACAAAAACCCTCTGCTGCAATCAAATTCAAAGATATATTTTCACAACATTCCAATTCTTAGTAGTTGAGCTCGAAGACTCTCCCTTACATTTTTCTAGACTCAATGCCATTTATCATTGTCCAGGTGATGATAGGTGCTTTGTTGAGCAATGCATGGATCATGTGACCACACAGCTGATCCAATCAACTTACATATTTCTATGTGACGTTAATTGCCATGTGACGATATCTCAGATGGTGTTGTCTCTGAACTGGCCTCTTTCCTGAATGATAATGACCTTACCCAATACTCCTCCAAATAGACTTATAGTAAGGTGTTAATCCTGAATCTGGTTAGCTTGATTTTAGAACCTCAAATGGATTAACCCATAAGAGTCAATTGTCCTTATCAATTCGAATTCAGTTTCTCAATGAATTGTGTCATATTGTGTCTCCAGGGTAATCCTTGCTGTGATATTCACATGGATGTTAATTAACTCACCACCAGTAATAATGTCATATCTGATATTAACTTTCAGTTTTCAAAAATAAAATACAAAGAAATGAGCGCAACCGTTTTCTGCATAACTGAATGGAGAAAAGAAAGTTGGAAAGGCAGTCCCATAGAAATGTAGCCATAGTGCCTTCCAAATCTTATGGTCACCTTATGTGTCATCAGGAGGATTTATCAAAGCATTATGATTCTAAAGTCTCATTTTTAAAACACAAATTGGCATTGCTAATGATCAGCCTAAACAATTTCCACTCCCATAGTCTTTCCTGCTGACCCAACCGCAAATTGTCATGATGTCTTTGCTAATAAAGTTTGAAATATGAGATCAGCAATGTCAGACCCTCTTAAGTCTGTCCATCTCCATGCACTTCCCAGTAAATTGTCCTCTAGCTCGTATGGATAGGCCCACAGTTCTGATCTAGACAAATGCATGCCTAAAACAATTCAGCTACTCCACTGACCTTATTCCAGCCATTTTAATCATGCCAGGTAGCCAGATGCTGTTCTGCTGAATGACTTCTAACCAGGTTTCATGCCTGCTTGTAGTACCATGCTACAAATTATAGATGACGCTCTCCACCTTTAAGGCAGGCACACTGCCTGACTATTGAATGCTGATTCTTCTCAATTTGTCTGCAGCTTTCGGTAAAGTAGACTACTTTTTGACAGCCTCAAAACCCACATGAGCATTGAAAGCAAGTATTACATTATTCTCTTCTGAATAATCACTTTTAACAAGTGCAGTTCAAGGATTCTCTATCTCGCCCAACCTCTCTTTTTCTTACTCTCTCTCTTTCTCAATCTTTTTCTCTCTCTTTTCTCAAGGTTCCATTCTTTCTGCAGTGTTTTAAAAAAAATCTATATATGGAACCATCATGCACCTTAATGCTTGAATTCAAAATATCTAATCACCAACATGGCAGGTGGGTGTGCATTAAGGTTTTGTCAAAATCTGATATTCTACAACTGTAGCAAATCAGAGAAATAAACTCTAGGGTGTATATCCATCTTAAAACGAACTCACAGGCA
Source organism: Calotriton arnoldi (assembly GCA_963921515.1). NCBI lineage: Eukaryota > Metazoa > Chordata > Amphibia > Caudata > Salamandridae > Calotriton > Calotriton arnoldi. The sequence continues at coordinate 3,275,379 of CAWUFW010000247.1, read as the reverse complement.
ACATAATTCCTTCTCTTTTTCTGAGCCTTTTTTAATCTCCGTTTTAGATCAATTCTATCTGCTCTCTCTGCACTTGATGTTTAGCAGTGCCCCGTACAAGATGTAAGTAAGAAAGCCGGGTGCCTAGGATGCCAAGTTAAGTGAGCTGCAAAACTTGAGGAAAAATACAATTAAAAAAGATTAAAATAAACAAAATTTGGGTGCTGATTGCATGGTCTACATAAAGCACCAGTTGCCAGCAGCACGCTTACTTCGTAAAAAGTGCTGCTCCACTGTTTTAAAAAATGCAAAAATGTCATGCTTTGTTTGTGATGCGCATATTACTAAAAAAGATGAAAACCTACAATACAAGTTTAGTTTGCTGAAGAATAACAACGACGTAATTTGAGAAATCATTTTCAAGACCACTGTGCAGGCCACAGTCCTGTTCAGACTAGGGAACGCTGTGCTAACAGGCATTTCCAAGCTCCAGTTTGTGGCCTCGAGGCGGCTCCCCATAAGGCAAACTTCCTGGCTCTGGCACAGTGATTTCACTACATTAGCATGATACTGATCTCCATACAGTGGCTTCCGGTTGAATCTAAATGCATCCTCAAACCTGCTTGACTGGTTCATAAAGCTCTGCACTTGAAAGCCCCTCTGCATCTAGCCGAGAACTTGACCTTTTCAGAAGGTCAAAGATCACTCCACAGTACTGAGGTACTGCATCTGGAGGCTCTGGGATTCACAAGGTGGCGAACTGTAGCAGAACACTTCCCTGAATAGTTCCACACCCTCTGGGTGCAGTCACAGAATAGTTCAGCCCCAGAACTCAGTCGCAGTCATTCAGCCACCTGAATCTTTGGAACCTGATGTTGCAATTTTTAGAAGACACTTCCTGTCAAGGATATCACAGTGCCTCTGCTCTGAAACTCTTGCCCCACACACCTTGCTTTTCATACATGAAGACCATATATACTGCTGATTGTCTGCCATTTTTTACCTTTTGTTGGGCAGACCTCTGCTTTTAAGTACTTATTCGTTTTGAGGCTTTTTTCGTGCTAAATAAAACCACTAAGTACATAACAAATCATCATTAGGACTGGATTCGTTAATTGAGAGTAATTTGAGTGTGAAGTGATTACTGATTAATGAAGAACGTTTCCCTCAACTGTAACACGAGAAATGCAGTCGTGAAAACGGTCACTGCTTTCTACTGTAACAAAATGTGAGAAGAAAAATACAGATAGTTAGACAAGAATAGACATAACAGGTTCAAGAAGTTAAATGTCAATCAAATTGGCACCACTGAAAAGACAATTTATTGTGCTTCACGTGCGCTGGTTTACGAAAACTTATGCAGTCTTCATGAATCAAAAGGTACTTTGATTGTAAACTAACCAGTATGCCCATTTTTAAATAAATTATTACTTATTAGTTATATTTCAGGAAAGATTGTGAGTTTTACGTGTAAATTCATGGCTTAAAAAAGACTAGGGGTGAAGAAATCCAAGGACCTTTATTTTAAACAACCCTTGAATGGAGCCACGATCTGTACGGAAAGGACAACCGTAATGTTGCCTACAAGGACCAGGATGCTGTGGAGGGCTTGCACATGAAGTATGGCAGGAGGATCCACCAGCACTACAGGAGTGCTTGTGTGGGCGGCATGACTCCCGCCTGCCATTTTGTTCCCTTCCTGTTAAGGGAGCCCGCCCTGTGCATGTTCGTCCCTGGGACTGGGCACTCGGTTCTTTCATAAAACAGTGCCCTGGATGCAAGGGCCATCCAACACAACAGTTTTGTTCTTTGATCGCCAGCATGAAGCTTCCCGTATCACTCCCCCAAGAAGGCAATTTGTGCATTTGTTATCTTTTCTGTGAACTTGTTACTCCTGAGCACGTCTTTAAAAGGCATATGTCGTGCCCATTCTAGACCCACACCTGGCTTCAGTAGTCTCATCTCTGCTCTATTTATGTCCCGCTAAAAGTAAGTCTCCTCTCTGGAGAATGGTTATGAGGTTTCCACAGCTCTGATGCTGGGCCCCCTCAGTGGCTTCTACTTAATTTATTACCCCTTCCCCTCCTTGTCCAGCATCGAGAAAGAGGTGGGAGCGTCATTATGGCGAGGAGCAAGCTTTCCTCCAGGCAGTTCTTGATCTCCTTTATCCATTTCATCTATTCAGCAATCAATACTTCAATGCAGTGGTCTTCAAACCTTTCAATTCTGTGCCCACCATGTACAAAAAAAAAGTCATCGGATCACTCAGTGTGAAAATATATTTGTACAATTGTTCTAGAAAACTGGCAATGCTTGAATACACCTAACCATATTTGAACATTGCAGTTATGTTCCATTATCCCTTTTAAAAATGCAATCAAGTACATGGCTGCCTACATGCTATGGGCAGTCTGGTCTTACTAAAGTGTAAAACTATTCACTGTGTGATTCTTTATCTGAAATGAGAGGGTGCGGTGAGGGGGGGGGGGTTAAAGATTATTTGGATACCCTCCCTCTTTGACACCTACTCCCAGCAAGGCTATGAGTGACAAAAGATGTTAGTGATGGCACATTACAGAGTGGCTTATTGCAGCTCTGTTTTTTTTTTATCATAGTGATTCTCCTGGCCAGTGTGAGGCATCCCTCCTCCCCCCGGGACCACTTAAGGTCCCCCAAGTTTGAAGACATCTGCTTTCATGTGTAAACAGCATTTGTACAAATATAAACAGGATTTGTAAAAGCTCGTGTTTACATGCCTGGCACACTAAAGCAAGACCTATTGTCTTTTCCAAGGCTCGTACTTATATGATGACCCAGAGGCAGATGAATCTGCTCGCTAGAGATTCTTGACTGAGTGTCCACTTTGAGAAAGAAAGGAGTGGAGAACCTCAAATACACAATGTAAAGAATACACTTAAAAAAGAAATTACAGATACGCAACAATGGAACTAAATGTTACTCTCTCCCATGAAGGCCACAAGCGAATTCCCTATGGTTGGACCATTTGGGAGAGACTCACTTATTGCTTTCCTAATTGCATAACCTTTCCCAATTGCTTTCTAACAATGATCTGTTCTGAGCGTATTTAATGAGAAATAGCGTTTGCATTGATCCTAATGATTATGTAGCTGGGGCAGACAATTTGAGACCATTGTTCCACAGTTGCCGTATTTTAGGAATGTGGGGTTGGAATAACTATAGTGTAAGATACTGTTGGCTCCCACAAGCAGTTTTTGCTCCATGTTCCATCTCCACTATATTCCCTAATTTGAGAATATTTATAAAAGTCAGAAGGCAGAGTTATTGTTTACTTTCAATGAGCTGTCTGGTCTGTGGGGCTCTTCCATGGGGGTTGGGGGAGAGGCTGGGCGTGCAGTGCGTGCCCACGCTCTTCCCAAACTGGTTATGAATGGGTCATAGAAAGAATGCACTGAATTTACTAATGATGATCATTGCTGCAACATGGTTATCACCTTTTTATCAACTTTTTACATTGACATATGTAGTTTGTGCAGTGTAAGATGATTTGCATGAATAAACTGTAGCACTGCTTTATAGTGTTTAATGTACTGCTGTAGTAGGTATACACCAGCCGCGGCCCGTGCAGGTAAGAGTGGTGGGGCAGGTGGGCCGGGTTGGGGAAGATTCGACAGACGACCACGAGGGAAAATTAAATAAATAAATAAGTTTCCCTTGTCGTCTGTCAAAATCCCCCCCCGTCCCCCTCCCCCCCCACCCGGCCCCACCGCCCAACCCTCCAACGCTCTTACCTGCACGGGCCGTGGCTGGTGTACACAGGTGTGCTTTTTTGGTTTGCAACTATTTATATCACACCTACAGCAGGATGATGTGCACAAGAGCTCTCTCAATGGTATGTCAAAGTGAAAAGGCAACTATGGGTACTGAGATAGGCTTAAATGTCACTGATTGACAGTCACTCATAAAGTAGTTTTAACAAGCAATGGGGTTGCTTTTTATGGTGAGGCAAGTATCTGCCACCTCTCGAAAGCGAGAGTGTCTCTAGAAAGACTGTTATAAGCCACATTCCTTTATGGGATAATTTAAATAAGGATTCTACAGGTTTACAGTCACAGATTACATTCTATCACAATACAAAAAACCTCTACGAGCCACATTACTAAAATCCTGCACGAAAACTTGACCTTGACTTAAACTTACAATGTTCCCCTCTCTTATTTATTATAAATGCTTCTCACTTTCCCTTCTATGACTACTCTTAATCTCTCTTTCTTTGAAAGCATATCCCTGCAACCTAACACCATCTATTACTTTATTCATTCACACAACCATTTTTTTTTCACATCACTTCCTCTAATGATTACACTTAAGTCACTAATGTACCACAAAGAAACTGAAGTAGATGCATGGAATCGTTTCTTTGAGAGTACAAGATTAATCCCAATAAAAAATGGGTAGACCTCTAACTTTGGGCTTCCAGGTAGCGTGCTCCTCGCCGTAAAGCTCTTCAACGCCTTGTCAGGGGTAGTAAATGACATATAAATGCAATTTCAATTTTAATGTCTACACTTCTTTCTCACCCACGGATGGCAGGCAGAAAGGTGTACTGTTTGTTTCAGAGAAACACAGAGGTGTATTTTCATTAGAAGATGCAGTGTTACAGCAGAAAGCAACACGCACTGGCAATGCCAATAGGTCTCGATTTGTATTTATGTTGTATGTAGTAATGCTTACTTTTGTTGAACATGTTGTTGAAAGAGAAGGATTGTTTATATTTTTTACTTAATTGTACATTGTCTTTAAACTGTGATCCATACATATACGTACTAGCGGGTCACTGTGGTTAAGTATGATAGATAGTTTAGGTATTGGAGGTGATGTATGGAAGACTGGTCGATATGACAGGTAGGATGGGTGGATATATTTGGTTAAAAATATAGTTATAGGGGTCGGCATGGTGGTTTGTTAAGTATGGTAGGTGTGGTAAATAAGATTGGTATGTTAGGTAGGCTAAGTATGATATCTAGGTATGGTAGGGATTGTAAATAGGTATAGTAGGTTAGGTGTGTTAGATAAGCATGGTAGGTAAACAGATATTCAAGGTTAGGGAGGGTGTGGATAGTAGGTGGTTAGGTATGGTAGAATGGCGAGAATTTGCAGGTGGTGTAAGTGGAAGTCAGAAATAAATACAAATTTAAATATGTGGTAATGAGTGGTAAAAATTGGCGAAGTCCTTCTTACATGTAAAAAGGCTTTGTTTTACAGGTGTCAGTGCTATCTGTAGATAATCTACATGATATTCATAGTGCCGATGCGAAGTCAAGACGGTGTTGTCCTCAAGAGTAGATTAGGGAATGGGCCCCTAAAGATAAGATTAAGGATTGACTCAAAAAGGTTTGTATCAGTAAATTAGAAAACCATGAATGTTTATTAAAAATATTAATGTGCAATACAGAAAGCAAACATATAGTCAGTCTCAATAAGTCAGTTATAAGACTCAGAATTAAATTTCCATAAATGCTCTTAGCATTTAGGATAGCTGCAGCATTTAGCAAAATTTAAAAAATAGACTAAATCCAGAATGTGCAGCAAACAATAGAGAAACGTGCAGCATCACTAATAGAGACTAAAAAGAATCCCTGGCTCACCCCCAAAATCACGGCTTTTTGTAATACATTTAAAATTAAAAACAATGCAAATCACAGTCAGCATGGGGTGAGTACATGTAAGAACACATTGTCAAATCACAATTCAGCATTCTATAACTGTCCCCCTAAATTAATACTAATGCTATCTCTCTGACCTAATGTCATCAGAGGTATCAGAACAAATAGTTCCATAAGCAATGAAAAGACTCCAAAATGAATAGCTTGAAGTGAGCGAGCAGGACGAGCCTTGAAAAGTAACTAAAGGCTTGCTTCAGAGTTCTTCGAGAACAACATAGCCTCACAAAACAATGGTGCACATTTTTCTGCGAGAGGTGTCAATGAAGAATAAACACATGAAGAATATTATGGATGCTCCAATAAACTCAATGGAGTCGAGGCCTAGTACTGACCTAGTTTGGCCTATGCCAGGAAAACATAGTTCTGTACATCACAGCATTATTGTTCAATTGCAAAAGGATTCATGTTAATAAGCAATTATAATTCTGAATAGACATTAGCTATAACATGAGTCATGTTCATTTGTGTCCCAGATGACTCCTGCATGTAGTTTAACATGTCTTTTGCTGGACAAATATGAACAATTATAAAGATTCATGCAATATCCGTCATTTAAAAAACAACAGATGTTTTCAGGTTTCACATAATCACATATAGATAAGAGTGTTATTGCCTGTTTTTGGTAAATCTTCCCTTTATTGTATGTGATCACTTGAAAAAAATATTGCATTCACTACATCGACCTAACCATTACATCACAAGGTAAACAGATATGGAGTTAAAAATAGTACACATATAGTTACTTTGATGATATTGTGGGAAGAGATGTAGTGGAGGAGACATTTTTGCAGGGTGATACTGTCTGCATTATTAAAGTGACATAAACCACCTTTCTTATGCCTTGCAATTCCCTCTTACAGCAGCTGCTCTCAGTAGAACAATCTTATTTTTATTTATGTTATCATATTAGCTGCCGGTAACTTATTGGTGAATGTAATACAAGGTTTTAGCTGCCTGTTCATTATTACTTTTCAAAAACCTAAAAATTATTTGTTTTTTTATTGCCTATTCTAACCCAATGTAACACAAACCATTCATCTTCCCCACACAGGCTTTTGCTGGCACTTGGACTCTTTTTCTTTGGCCAGAATTTTTTTTTTTTTTTAATAGGTTACAATTTAAATGCAACATTGGCTGGTCTCGCAGCAGAGTGGCGGGGTGGGGGAGGGGTATTGCGTGAAGGAGACGGATGACAAAATAAACAAAAAATAAAATGACACCTACTCCTCATTGATCACCGCTCTGCCACTCTGCCGCTCTTCTCCTTCCTGCTGTGTAGGTACAGAGGCTCCCAGACTCCCCAGGGCCAATACCAGTGCTTCTCTCATGCTGGCCAGCACGAGGCAAGCGCTGGGATTGGGCTGAGAGGGCTTGTTTTCCATTCCAAAGGGGACTGGGAGCCTACGCCTGCTGTTCTTTCCACCCGGCAATGCAGCTCGGGTTGGGGAGATGTCAATGCATATGACGGTTTGGCCACCCTAAGACGGCCAGCCAAACCGTCATGTGCTCTAACATCAGTGCTGCCCACCACTCCCCTTCCATGCCTGTCATGGCATGGCCCCACCCCGAAAGGCTTGGCTCCGTCCAGAGGAAAAATAAAATGATAATAATACTGTTTTATTATCATTTTATTTTTCCTTTCCCGCAGCTTGCCAGGAGGGGAGGCGATGCTCCACCATAGCGGAGGAGCTGCCGCTGTTTAACTAAAAATTGATTTCACTTCTTAAACCACGGGCTTGCCTCTGCAGGGTATGCCCCTTTCTCTCCTTCATTCTGCTGCTCATAACACTATCATCACCACCACTGCTGCCATCGCAGAGCATCTAGTTGCTGTTTCCAGACTCCACTGCTCCGGGAGTCATTCCAAGATGGCTGACTGACCTGAGCATTGTGTAATCCCAGCAACGGGCATTGTAAGATGACTTAAGAATCTCCTGGTCCAGGCTTCACACAAGAGAGCTAGCTAGTGTGTAGCTGCTTGCCGCACTCCAGGAAAGGGGGGGCCGCTCGGCCCCCCCGCACGTATGGCGGGGCGCCGGCCCCCTCCTCCCCCTGCACTCTCGGTGGTGGGCGTGCCCCTCCGCCGCGTCTTGATGACGCGGCGGGCGCGCCCACCGCCGATTGGTGCTGGCTCCTGCATTGACCCGGAAGCAATCTAATTGCTTCCGGGTCAAGGAGGGAGCCAGAGTGGGCGGACCAGTTGTAACTGGTCTGCCCCCAGAGGGGTTAAAAGGCCGGGGGAGCGCGGGAGGCGCCCTCTTGTTCCCGCACTCCCCAGGCTTGCCCCGCGCCTCGTCAAGGCGCAGAATAATCTTTCCCACCCACCAGCCCCTGAAGCAGACTCTTGCGTTTGTATGTTGATTGTATCATTTTCGGTTCGTTTTCACTGTAGTTGTGAGTTGGTGTGAGTTTTTCCTTAGGCCTTTTTTCCCGTTTACAGGCTGTAGTATCAAGTTATGGTTGCACAGTAAGGTTTTGTGTAAACTTTGTCCTTAGGCCTTTTTTCCCGTTTGCAGGTAACATAATTGTCGTATTTATTGATAGTCCTTGGTCAGGCGGTAAGGTCATGATCGGTGAGCAGTCAATTTAAGGTCCTTAGGGGCGTCACCATTCTTGAATGGGGTCGCCCAGGGGAAGGGCAAGTGGTCTCTCCCAGAACTCCAGGGGCGGTACATCCGCTTGGTTGGATGGGTGCGGGGGAGGGAGTCACGCTTTCTTTGGGCTGGTTAGCCACCCCGCACGTGCACGATGACGTCATTAAACGGCGCAGAGTGCAAGGGCCCCCCTTTTGGGTAATGGAGTTCATGGAGCGTACGGGGGTAACCGGGAGGGGGAAGTACCCTCTCGGTAAGCGGGCCCTCTGCGCATGCGCACTCATACGTGAGGGCGTAGCTGGTTAATAAGGATTTGACACCGGTTAGCGACCTTGCCGTAGGCCCAAAACTAGGATATGCAGAAAAGTAATAAGTATGATGTTAGATTCGGTTAGGAAACACGCTGTATTAGACATTTGTTAAGGTTAGCCATTGATACCTGTCTACATTGATTGTAACCTAATGTCTAATTTTCTGCATATAAAAATGCTTGTGTAAATATTGTTTATTTCAAATTTTAATTTGTTTTCATGTTTTAATAAATACGGCCGGGGGTCGCGAGACCCCCGCCTTCAAGAAAACTCCTCTCATGTCCAATTGCTTTAATTGTTTAACTGTGGTAATGCGCAGGACAGGGAGGGGGATTGTCGGTAGACCCTGACCATATGTACTGCTCATCCTGTCCCTGCGCTGCTAGCCTATCACAGCCTGTTCTGCTGCTGCCTAATAGAGAACAATACTCATTGCATTTCATGAATATGCCTGGGGCTCTCTTTTGATGTGAAACCTGTGGATCATTCAAGCACTGTAGTTCACGCCATTGTCCCTTTAAGAGAGGTGGCAAAAACTAAGTACACAGTATTATAATTTAAGAATCGCATTTAGAAGGACCTTTTGAGAAGTATGAAACTGCACTTCTTTCAACAACGGTTTGTATTTATTTTCACAGCCTGCTGGACATTCAATGCAACTTCTAAATTCCAATACTGGTTAAAATTATATTCTTATAGAGAGAACTTGAAATTGGCGAATTGCAGCCTCGAGAGAATGTGCTTAGCTGATCATATGACTGAAGCAGAAGCCTGCAGCCTGTCTAGTTCTGCCACTGGCCTTAAAGGACCAGTCACATCATCTACATTAGTCGAATACTCCAGGGGTTCACATCAAAGGAGATGTTTGAATAGCAGAACGTAGCTGTCAAGCATCCCTCTGCCAAATGACTGATTCAGCCATTCTTTTTACGCCTACATCAGATTATCCTTTAGGGTTGTGGTTTAGTTTTCAACATTTTAAGTATTGACTCATAAGTATAAGCATGCAAAATACTGTTGGCTATAAACCTAGAATTGCTGAAGGTGTCACACATGACAAGGGGCCACATGGTGGATATGACTAGCAAAACAGAGTTTTCTAAAGATGGTCACTATATATGTCGGTAGTCAGTAAAAGATTTATAAATCCTGTCTCATGTTGTGGATCATGAAATATGAATGATAAATCTGGTCACCAGTTCCTACCTTAAAAGGGAGTTCCCTTGAGCATGAGCCTGTTTGCTCTCCATGGCCCTCAGTCAAGCACATGTAAGTACCAACCTACCAGCCTGAGCGGAGAGTAGTTATAGCCCACACATCTCTCTGACTTTACCTGGAGAAAGTGTATGATAGCTTTATAACAGAACTTGCCACAGACTGAGTTCTAGCAACCTTCCACCCCAAGGGCACACATGAACGAAATCAACACTGTTATTTTTAGTGTTTTATTTTAAGCCTGTTTTAGTGCAGAGTAAATGCAAGAGTATTACTGCAAATATCAAAACAATTGTAGTGAATACAAAAGCACAGTTTGTGCAAATTATGAAAACAGACATCACAGCACAAGGTGCATTTTAAGGATCTGTGCATGCCTTAATACACCCACTCACCCACTCACCCACCCATACAACCACTCGCACAGCCACTCAGCCACCCATACAGCCACTCACTCGCCCATGAAGCTACTCACACACCCACTTACCTGTGCCTTCTTACTTTAAAAAAATCGAAATGGTATTTTATGAAGTACATTGAACTTTACTAAAGTCAGGAGGCTACTTTTTGGGGAAATGTTTGTGAAGATTTGTCAAATAGTGCCAAAGGTATAAGCAAGTCAAAAACGCTTCTCCTACGAAAACTAGGTCCTATATATATATATATATATATGTATATATATATATATATATATATATATATATATAACCTACTAGTAGTTATAGTAAGGACCTAGTTTCCATAGGAAAAGCATTTTTACTTGCTTATAATTTTGGCTGAAATACTTTTCCTATGGAAACTAGATCCTTACTATAACTACCAGTAGGTTATATATTACCATGTTTCCATACGAAAAGCGTTTTTAATTTGCTTATAACTTTGGCGCTGGTTGGCAAATCTTCACGAATTATATATTCCGGTTCCCACTGGGTAGTTATATTTAGGTCAACATCCCAGAGGGACCCCCACGGGCTATAACTTGCATCCTCACCATGCACTGCTAAATACTTGGCATATTTCATCACTCAAGATATTTTCCATACATATTTGATAACATCACTGCAACAACAATGTGAATGGCGGGTCGCAAGTTATAGTTACCTTAGGGAACGAGTTATAGTTACTAGAGCTAACTATAACTGGTGAATTTCAGTGTTTTCTTTAGTTTAAAATGTTACGATGGCACTGAAATGTGCACTTAACTATACCGTCACTTTAACCTTCGTTTTTTACCGTCACTTTAACCTTTCTTTTTTCAGTGTAGATATATATATATATATCTATAGAATCAATCAGGAACTTGAAAACAGCGATTTAAAGGATTACATTGCCAAATCCAAAAAGGAAATTGAGGAGAGGCTAAAAAAGCAAGAAGATAAAATCAAAATCACGAAGGCCCACAAGTTTGCAAGGGACAAAGCTGATTATGAGCAAGGCCAAATATTTACGTTCGCACGTAAATACGACAATGCAAAAAGAATCAGATTGAGCAACATGTCCAGAACCAACACCTTAGCTATGACAACTGAAAGTGCAACCAATGAAGGAATTATGACGTCCACTTCGGATTTAAGCTCAGCGGTCAGTGAAACTGAGTCAGAGGGGGAAAGAAGCTCTACTTCAACCAACATGCAAAATGAAAAAGCAAAATTAAGCCTAGCTGAGGAGCTTGATTTTTTAGCCCTAGACAGAAGACAAACACTGAGACCGCGGAATCCAAAGAAGCCAACAGAAAACAAAGGAACAAGAGGAGGCGAACAAGGCGAAAGATCCGAAAACGGAAAAACCAAGAAAACGCAATGGCGCAAGAGACAGGGCAAAACAACAACACAGTAGTAAATCTTTCAGAAACAATACTTACCAAGCCTGAGACACAACTCCTAGCACTCGGCCTATCGTACTGCCCTGAAAGTAATTTTGACTATGCCAACACTAGAGTCGATGTATTCCAATTCATTAGGAAACTAAAGTTAAAAAGTTCTTTACTATCAAGGAAGGTACCAATCAAACAAATAAGATGACGGATATGACTAACGTCCCTAAGGACAATCTGCAGGTATCTGATGCCTCAACTATCCTAACTATGTACGAATTGAGCAATGAAAGCAGTACAGATCTACAACCCGAATCAAGTGTAGAACCTACACAGGAAAGATTGCAAACACTGGATCTTGTCCAATCAAGTGCAGGAAGCAGTCCGTTTAAACCGAGATCGACCTTTCTGCCATTAATGCCAAAAGATGCCATTGGCATTTTCCAGGAAAGGGTGGTAGATGATCTTAAAAAACTCAATCACAAAGTAAAGAGGACACAAAAAAGAATAAGCTTTCGGGATCGCCAATATGACCAACTGATGCGCAAATTGAAGAATAATCATGAGATAGTAATTAATAAGTCTGATAAGGGCGGCAACATTGTTATCTGGCCGAAGAAAGATTATATACAAGAAGCACACTATTGTGCATGAATTTAAATTCACCTTTGGATATTAGACCTTGCCTTTTCCATTGCATTAGAATTCTTTTTAGGTCTTCTTTTGCTTTGTTGAATTCTTTTATATTGGTTTTTGATAGCACTCTGTGTTATTGAGCTGATAGTGTGCTTCTTGTATATAATCTTTCTTCGGCCAGATAACAATGTTGCCGCCCTTATCAGACTTATTAATTACTATCTCATGATTATTCTTCAATTTGCGCATCAGTTGGTCATATTGGCGATCCCGAAAGCTTCCAACAATGAACTTTATACCTAAGATACACAAGGAGAGAACATCAATTCCAGGGAGACCAATTATCTCAGCGATTAATGGCATATGTGAGAACATCACGCAGTATATTGACCACTATCTCCAAGATCATGTACGGAAATTAACAACATACATCAAGGACACTGGTGACTTTTTATCAAAATTGAATTCAATTACATGGACAGAATGGCTGTTGCTTATTACGTTGGACATCGAGTCCTTGTATACTAGCATTGACCACCAAGTGGGCTTAGAAGCAGTCAAACACTTTCTGGACACAAGACCTCTAATCCACTACAATCATAATATCATGTTGATAGAACTAATTAGGTGGTGTCTTTTTAATAACCTCTTTCTGTTTGGCAAAGAGTTGTTTAGGCAGAAACGAGGAGTGGCGATGGGAGCCTGCTTCTCCCCCAGCTATGCCTGTTTGCATGTAGGCTGGTGGGAGGAGCAGTTTCTCAAAACAACCCATGCTGAAAAGTATTCTGCCCATGTGATGCACTGGTTAAGGTTCATCGATGATATCTTTGTGATCTGGAAAGGAGATCATAATAGTGCGGAGAACTTTATACGAGATATCAATGATAACACAATGAATCTTAAGCTTACATCTAACATCAGTAGTGAAAATGTGGAATTCTTAGATGTTAAGATATACGTGTCCAACATGAAATTGGAGACAACACTGCATAGAAAAAGCACAGTAGGAAACACAACATTACACGCGAAAAGTGCCCACCCGAGCGTTTAATAGCAAGCATTCCCTTTGGAGAATTCCTGAGGTTGAAAAGAATCTGTAGCACAGAAGTAGAGCTAGAAAAGTGCATGGAAGAAGCCAAGGAGAGATTCAGAGAGAGGGGATACAGCAAATGGGTCTTAAATGAGGCAGCAGGCAGAGCTAAGACAAGAACGAGGGACACTCTACTTCAACAATATAATGAAAAAAGTGAAGAAGTTAAGACAATATCAATATCAGATACTAGTAATGAGAAAAATACAGCCAGACTCATTACCAGATTTAGCAGTCAAGAGAGACAGATTAAAGCAATCATAAAGAAAAATTGGCCAATAGTACTTACTGATGCTGTTATGGCCCCTAGATTGCCAGCTGTTCCGTCATTCACCTTTAGGCGGGCGCCATCCATGAGGACGCAGTTAGTGAAAGGCAGCCCAGAAGTCAGTCCAACCACCTCATGGCTTAAACCAAAGAACGGTTTTTACAAATGCTCATCATGTAGAGCATGCAAATTTGGTGTAAATACCACCCATTATGAGACACCGTTCAGTACTACCAAGATAGCCATTAGAGGGAATTTTAATTGTAGGACCGACTTTGCTGTATATGTTCTCACGTGCACTTGCGGCTTAAGATATGTCGGTAGCACCAAGCTGCAAGTGCACGTGAGAATTCTGCAGCATTTAAGGGCCATAGTGAACAGCGATGCCACATATCCTGTGGCACGGCACTTTAAAGCAGTGCATGGCAACAATCTTGACTGCCTAAGATACTTCGTTGTTGATGTGGTCCCTAGCCTCAGACGAGGGGGAAACAGAGAGAGACTGCTACGTCAGCTCGAGACTCGCATGATATTAGAGCTAGACAGCAAGACACCATTTGGATTGAACAACAACGTAGATTTACATAACTTTCTATAATTGCTCTCCTCAATGGTAAAAATTGAAACAATGAGCGTCTAACCCCACCAATGTAGAATCAGAAGAGACAGACTCAGTAATGAAGACTTGGGGGCCGATTCCGATTCGGGCCGGAAATCGCTCCGACTGAGCCGGACTCGGAGAGATTTCTGACCGATTCGGACTCTGGCAGCCCGACCGAACGAGTACGATGCGCACGTATGCCATCGGACTCGAGTCGGTCGGACTCCCATTGAAGTCAATGGGAGCCTGTCGTACAACGCGTGCGCGGGCTCCATTGACTCAATGGGTGCGAGGCGGACAAGGGCGCCCCTACAGCGTGTGCGCGGTGAAGCGATTTGCGCCGTACACGCACAGGTAGGGGGGACCCATGGGTCCCCCTGTGTGCGACTCGCGCGGCTACGCGTACAGAGAGTCCGACACGGACCCCAAAGTACGGCTCCGACTGCTCTTTGGAGCCGGAGTGCGCGGCTCGGTCGGACTGTTCGCAGCGCGCATCGTACTTACCCGGCCGGGGAACGTCTCCATTGCGCGGTGCGAGTCGAGTCCGAGCGAGTCGGTCGGTGCGGTTAGACCCGGGAACGAGTCGGTCGGAGCGGTCGGGACGCCCGGACGACTCAGTCGGCGATTTCGCATCGTACTCGCTCGCCCGGACGCGCGTACGAATTGGTCGGGAAATAGGGCTCCGAATCGGATCCGGTTAAGACGAATCCGATTCGGAGCCCTACCGGCCGAGATCGGAATCGGCCCCTTGGTATTTCTTGACAGAGTTATAGCCAGGCATGAGCACACAGAGAGAACTATGAATAAGAGTCACTTGGAGTACTAAGCTAGATTAATCTAAATAATAAATAGTTAATAGACAAGATGTCAAGTGGCTCCAAAGCATACCGCCAGGAGTTTTAACCTAATTTATGAAAAACCCAAAAATATTTTAAAAATAGAAAAAATTCATTATTTAAAAAAAAAAAAAAAAAGATGTTTTTCAGTGTGACACTCCCCAAAGAAGGAGTATGATAATTCAATTTTGCACTATTAAGCACTTAAGCACTTTTATAGCTACTTGCACTTTAGTCAGTGGGAAGCACAACAAGCACTTTATTTATCAGGCTACGTTTGCACTTTATATTGCTGCTTATTGCTCATGTTTGTGTCAGGCTCTCCAATTTTATGGTTATGTGATACTAATACGCAGAATGGCTATGTATGGTAACATGAGATTATATAACATTTGAGCTTACTGTAAGAAAAAAAAAGAAAAATGTTGTTCAACTGCATTCATGCGGGTGTAAAATAACCGATCCAAAATGCACATCAAATGGATGGTTACATTTAGAGAGGTTTTCAGCAACATGAAATAGTTAAATAATTTTAAATAATTTTAACTAAACCCAAAAATAGTGCTGAGGATATATATGTATTTATTTATTTATACTATACATAAGACATGTATTTATTTGTAAATATTTATGAATTGGTCAGCGAGGCTGAAATGTCCCCACATGGGGTGGAATATGATGAGCTCAAATGTAGCAACGTTGCAAAACAGTCTGTTCACTATGTCTATGAAAATAGTAATTACGTCACGAAATGGGTTGGTATTTTAGAAAGGCCGCAAATCAATCAATCAATCAATCAATCAGGGGTTTATATAGCGCGCTACTCACCCGTGAGGGTCTCAAGGCGCTGTGGGGGTGGGGAGGGGGGCGGCTCCGGATCAGTCGAAGAGCCAGGTCTTGAGGTCCTTCCTGAACGTGTGCAGGGTCGGGGAGCGTCTGATGTTCACCTGGAGCTCGTTCCAGGTTTTGGCTGCGATGTGGGAAAAAGCTCTTCCGCCGGTTCTGTTCCTGCGGATGCGGGGGACCTCTGCCAGGGCGAGGTCGGTGGAGCGGAGGTTCCTCTAGGGTACGTGTAAGGATACTCTCTCGTTGAGGTATTTGGGTCTGATGTTGTGGAGGGATTTGTAGGCGTGGGTGAGGAGTTTGAAGGTGACCCTCTTCTCGACGGGGAGCCAGTGGAGGCCTCGTAGGTGATGCGTCATGTGCTCATGGTGTGGTATACCGAGGACGAGTCTGGCTGCGGCGTTCTGGATGGTCTGGAGTCTGTGTAGAAGAGTTTTGTTGATTCCGGCGTAGAGGGCTTTGCCGTAATCTAGTCTGCTGGTGATGAGTGCGTGGGTGACGGTCCTTCTGCAGTCGGCGGGGATCCATTTGAAGGTCTTACGGAGGATGCGAAGGCATTTGAAACTGGTGGAGGCGACGGCGTTGATCTGGCAGTTCATGGAGAGGGAGGAGTCAAGGATGATGCAGAGGTTCCGAGCATGGTCTGTAGGGGTGGGTGGGCTCCCGAGGGCGGAGGGCCACCAGGTGTTGTCCCAGGCGGAGGTGCAGGGTCCGAGGATGAGGACCTCGGTCTTCTCTGATTTTAGCTTCAGGCAGCTGTCCTTTATCCAGGCTGCCACGTTCTTCATACCTTCCTGGAAACAGAGTCTGGTGTCTTCGGGATTCTTCGTGAGCGAGAGGATGAGCTGGGTATCGTCGGCGTAGGATACAATGCTGAGCCCATGCTGTCTGACGATGGCTGCAAGGGGGCCATGTAGATGTTGAAGAGCGTCGGGCTGAGTGATGATCCCTGGGGTACTCCGCAGTTGATTTCCGTAGGTTTGGAGAGGAAGGGAGGGAGTCGGATCCTCTGGGTTCTGCCTGGAGAGGAAGGATTGGATCCAGTTGAGGGCGGCTCCTTGTATTCCGGCGTCATGCAGTCTTGCTGCGAGAGTGCGATGCGAAACGGTGTCGAAGGCTGCGGAGAGGTCTAGGAGGATGAGGGCCGCGGTGTGTCCCTTGTCAAGTAGCATGCGGATGTCGTCGGTGGCGGCGAGGAGGGCTGTCTCGGTGATGTGGTTGCTGCGGAATCCAGACTGGGATGCGTCTAGGATGGAGTTCTCTTCTATGAAGGCGGTCAGCTGTGCGTTTACGAGTCTCTCAGTGACTTTGGCCGCGAAAGAGAGAGATGGGCCAGTAGTTTTTCAGGTCCGTTGGGTCGGCCGATGGTTTCTTGAGGAGGGGTTTTACCTCCGCCCATTTCCAGTCGTCTGGGCAGATGCCTGATCTGAGTGAGGCGTTGATGGTGCGTCCTAGTTCGGGTGCGATGACGGTGGCGGCCCTGTGGAAGATGTGCGGTGCGCAGGGGTCCTTTGGGGCTCCTGAGTGTGTTTTCTTCATGGTCGCTGTGATGAGTTCGACGGAAGCGGGATCCCAGGACGTGATGGTCGGCTTGTCGGCGGCGGAGGGTAGGGGGGTGGTGCTCGTCGTTGGTTCGCTGAAGTTGTCGTAGCAGCAAAGCGTTGTCAGGATGTGATCAAGGTCACCCGTTTGTGGAAATGTGCTTTTTAATGAGCACACCGGTGCAGGGGTCACCCTTCTCTTGTCCACGGGTCCATAGACCAACAAAATAGAGATTGGCGCTGAAGCTGGAATTCAAATAACAAGTTTATTAATCACTCATGAGTGGGACTATGTCCACACAGCACTCTCAAGTGCTGCCTGAGGTAGTACACTGAAGTCACAGACCATGGTGCTTATATACAGAGTTTTTTGCAGAGTAAGCATGTAGTTACAAATAGAAGGTACAAGCATACGCAGGAATAACTGCCTACAAACATGGGCAGATGGGAGATCACTTAGTCAGCAGAGTGGGAGGGGAAACAGATCTGTTTACATCAGCAAAAAACAGTTGACAGTTATATCTTTAGCCAGGGGCATTCTAGCAGCTACAGGCCTTTGCTCAGCACATTGCTTTTAGCTCAGTACAGCAGGAGTTAACTAGAGTTGATGACACAAGCAGAATAGAAGGGCAAGCAACAGTGAAGACGGAAGAATTACATAGCTAACAAAATGGATGCCACAAACAAGATGGCTTCAGCCTATGCTAACAGAAATTAAGTTGGAGTTCGTGCCCTTCTTTTTGGCCTTACCAAGGAGGAGGAGGAGGGGCATACACGGTGAATTGGATATATATATATATACATATCTCAATAGATAGATATAGATATAAATGCATGTATAGACACACTCAGGTGGTGATAATAGTGCCTGTGTAGGTATGGTTAGGAGAAAGGTTCCATTGTACAGGCATGTGTTGCTTTCTTCATAAATATTAGGCCATTTGTTGAATCTGCACAAAGTTTTCAAAAACAAAGTACATCCAGGCTGGGTACCTCGTGCCAAGTTTTGCTCTATGAAGCAGAGGCCAAAAAGTGAGGGGGGTCCCAAGGTGACATTTCCCATTTTAAATCCCATAGGACTCTTTGTTGATAAAGAAAAAACAGCTTAGAAAACTTGTCCAAATTTGGTTTACTTCATTTGGTGTAAATCTGTTAGCACTGGAATGGTCTCAAAGCTCGACTATTCTAGTGCATGCTATTTAGGCTTGCGCATGTGCTCTCTTCGAAAGGTACAGAAAGTGCAAACTTTGGTGGTGCACCTGGTTCACAATCTCACATAATTTGTAGAATTTTTGAAGCCTTTTAGAAACGACTTTTCCAATTGCCACATACACTCTGGCTCCTCACAACTTTTTTTACTGTTCCGTGCTTTCAGCAAGCCAAAGTTGGTGGATTTCTCTGTGATTGATGCTCTTTGAGCAGTCTTTCTCCCCATCCCAGACATTACCAACCACTGCGCCTTGAGAAAAGCACTTAAGACTTACCTGTAATATGGGACACAACTCCAGTTCCCTTGTATCACAGCTCATAGCACCAAGACGCCTGCCTTTTGGTGATGTTGTATTTTGCAAGTATAATACTCACTCACTCTGCCTTCATTGTTTCCCTCCCTTCTAACAGTCATCATTTTATCTCCCTTGTTCTACTTATATCAACCCTCCATTTTTTCTCCATAGTTTTCCATTATTTGCCTCTCCTTGTCATTATTACTTTGATCACTTTACACCATTGCCCTTCAGGCCTGAACAGCCAGCTTTTTCTTCTTCGCTATTTATAAAGTTGAGGAGGGTTCATGGGTCTTTTTCAGGTCATGAATAATAATTCAATACAATTTTGTCTGTACGGGAAAGAGGTGGAACACAGGCAGCAGCAGACTAAACCTAAACGTTCATTGTACTACCCCCTCCCCTCGGTGCACTTCGCAGCGTGTTGCCTGGGCCTCAGTTGTGTTTTAGGGCAGGCTCGGGGCCATCTGGCCTGGGGCAGGTAGAAGTACTTGCAATTGTTAGGGAGGAAGCCGAGGACGTGCGGGTTAAACTGTCCCATCAAGTTATACGTCCCCGACTCGCCGACAGATGGGAGCCAGTTCGGCGGGCAGTGAATTGTGGGAAAGACCCCAATCTGGTGCATTCACCTTTTTCCACCTCATTCGTCCCTCAGTAGACTCACCACTCATGAGTCCGTTCGCCTTCCCAAGCTATCCCTCGGTGACAACTGATCAAATGTCGTATCATCAGGGTCTTTCTGGTCATTCTTTTGTTCCCTTACCCAGCATTTATCATTTAGATCTAAACAGGTGCTAAGGTGGGGAAATCTCTGGCAGTTTTCCATGTGTGAAAGTCAGAAATGATGAAGTAAGAGTATCCCATACGGTGCAACTTTGTCAAGATTAAGGTGCTCTGTGCATAGTTTTGGCAGAGCCATTACATCAAATACGATCCACAGCTGAGACACGCGATGACCAGGGGAAAGCAAGAGGGTAGATTTCAAGTATTCTTCAACAGTTATCCGACTGTTTTTCAAGTCAAGGGGTGTCATAACGCCAGAGCTCCGCAATCTCGTGGATGTCCGTACTCTGGGTGTAGTGAAAGTTGACACTAAGGACGGACCCAAACCATAGGTTTTCAAGATATAAACTAATACCTCGGTGCCTGCCCCCCTTTTGGATATCTTTGTGAGGTACAAAGTTGACTTCACATTCTTTCATCTACAGATCCTTTTGTGGATACACAATTGGGAATTGAATACGGCAGAACGAGGGGCACAAACATTTTGAGGTGCGGCGCCATTGGTAGTACAGGGGCTTTTGTTGTTTTATGGAGAGTAGCAACAGAAGGCTTGGGGCTGTGCTGTACACCGGGGCCTTTACTCCTCAGGGCCGGAGCACACAGTTCTCAAAGAAACCTCCATTCAGCTTCTGGATGTCTGTGTTTTCCAATCCTCTGGACAGAGCCGCTGAAGGGCTCATGCGAATGACAGGCGCTGCATAGGGGCAGTGAAACAAACTGCTACAGGCTCAAGCCCAGCAAGTCACACTCCAAAATCAGTCCTGGCAAATTTTACAAGAGCAGCCTCCCTACTGCATATACGTGAACCACCGCAATGTTTCTCTTGTGGCCTGGCAGGTTGGGGGCCAGTTTTACTGCCGGTTTTTGTGCTGGAGACCAGCCGGCCACGTTCCCTATCCGTAGGAGGCAAGAACCACCCACATGGTTTTAAAGCATGGCTGAATCATTTGTTTTCTGTTGTTTATTTACAAGCGCTGCAGGCGGGAACGTGAAAGGCCGTTCCCCAGCAACTAAACAGGCCCCCACTGGCAGCGAAACCGGCCCGCCCTCTGCCAGCCCACCGGGGAAACACCCGATGCCCGGGAATGCCAGTCTGGGGCTGCTCTTACTTCTTTGAGGGCTCACAACTTCCTGCCAATGACCACAGTGATCAATTAAAGGTGGCCCATACAGGCCCTGCTTCCTCCTACAGCCTCAGCTAAACAGCTCCTGTTCTACTTTGTTTTAAAATCTTTGCTTTGGCTAATAGCTGTGGTGAATACAAGTGTTATCTTAAAAATAATGGGGGGCCCTGGGCAATTAATATTTTGGGAGCCGCTGTTCAGAACAACTTTGAATTTATTTACCTGTTTTCTGGTCCAGTGATGCCAAACAGTATGGAATTTTATGTTAAAGGGTGAGATAGAGAGATAGACAGAATCAAGATAGACAAAAAAATTACTTTCACAGAGGCCCCTTGAAAGGCGGGGGCCCTGGGCAATTGTCTATTTTACCAATGTCTTAAAACGTCTGATGGGGCTCAAGGGAGGGAACAGGAGTAATGTAGCTACATCACAAACCCCATTGGGACACAGCCAGGTGACACTGCATAAGTATTGATTAGACCAATATATTTAATGCAGTGGGGC
The DNA here is from genome assembly GCA_963921515.1 of Calotriton arnoldi. Classification (NCBI taxonomy): domain Eukaryota; kingdom Metazoa; phylum Chordata; class Amphibia; order Caudata; family Salamandridae; genus Calotriton; species Calotriton arnoldi. The sequence continues at coordinate 3,254,031 of CAWUFW010000247.1, read as the reverse complement.
TACCAGAGTAAATGGCACAACGGCGGATGTGACATGAGATTCCAGAGGCCAGCAGAGGCGTCCATTCCAAGTAACAAATCACAATGTCATCTCCAATACAATCACTGTGACACCCTCTGGTTGCCAACTCCCAATAGCCTCATCCTACCTGGAAAACAGGTAAAACAAATCACAAGGAAACTAAATTATTAGCAGTTTTAAAGTTCAACAGAGCCATGTCGCACTCCTACCAATGGCTTGGCCAACTTGAAAGTTGATGGCAGTGTTATTACTAGAGGTGAGCGAGCCACTGAATGCTCATGCCAGGCTCAAGCCAGATGCCTCTTGGGTCCTGAGCCCAAAGTGAGCCAATCCTCAAGTGGCTTCTGCCTGCCAACCAGGCTCTAACCAAGAATTAAAGACAAAGCAGTGGCCTTTTATATAAAACGGGCGAGAGAAAGAGATACTCATCTTGTGTCTGAATTGCACAGTGTGAATCCAGAAAGCGCGGAATCAAAGCTAGCTTCCCTGCTTGGCCAAATTGTGTGATACTAGGTAAATATTTTATTTCATTGAGCATCCTTTTTCTTCACTATCACATATGAGAGGACCGTCAAATACTTGAATTCAGGATGTGCGCTGTATAAAAACCTGTTTGATTTCATCGACTATAATATTTCACTATGTACAATAAGAATAAAAATCTGGATTAGGGTACCCAGGACAACTGACTTGTTTCTTAGCTTCTGAGTTCACTAATGGCATTGTCATCAGGGTTCAAGAGGGAGGCAGAAATGTTTTTAAATTATTGTTTAAAAACTATCACTTTTAATAAACACCTCTCAATGCAGCAATATAATTTGATGTATTAAAGTTAACCACTTCCACATTTTAAAAAAATACTCTTTATTGAATTTTGAATGGAATTTATCATATTTTTAATGATGATTTTGCATGATTTATGTAAAAAATTGGATTGTTGGTTGGCTGGGTTTGTGAGCCCTGGTCAAGCAGCAATCAGGGTGATGCACAAGGCAACCCTAAATTAACCTGTGATAAACCCTCTGGGTGCTTGGCACAGAGCAGTCAGGCTTAATTTAGAGGCAATGTGTAAAGTATTTTTTCAACACTTTAAACAATAATGAAGTGTCAACACCACACAAAAAGGATCCCACAACAAGTTAGAAAAATAGAACTTTCTTTAATAAATATAAAGAAGACCAAAACTGCAAAAATCCAATCAGTAGAACCGGAGATATGCAATTTTAAAGATTTTAGTGAAAATAGCTTCAAAAAGAACAAAGAGCCACCTTTGGATATCTGGTTGTGCCGGATCGGGACTTAGGGGCCTATTACAATGGCGGGCGGACTTTGTCCGCCCGCCACAGCAACGGAGCACGGGACCGACCCCCGATGTTGCGGCGGTCCCACCATGCAAATTAGGATGCGCCTGCCACACTGGCGTGCGCATCCTGGCTCCCTACATTGCGGGTGGATCTGCTGGCTGCAGCCCCGCTCGCAATGTAAAAGGATTGTGCACAGCATTACCATGCACAACATGGCAGGCACCACGTGGTGCCTGCCACGTAGTGCATTGCAATGAGGGGCGGTACCATAGGTACCCCCCATGTGCACCCCCCACCCCCCCGAAACCCGGGGGGCCCGCAACGGACCCCCAATGTCAAACACCTCATATGCCTTTGCATGGCATTGCCGCCATGGAAAGGCCAATAACCGCACGCATCATAATATGAATGGCGGTGTCTTGCAGACACCGCCACCATATTGAGTCCCTTTTCCGCATGGTCGACAAGTCGACCGGCGGAAAAGCGGCGGACGGTCTTTCCGTCCGCCGCGGTGCCCCCCGCCATATTAATTGGCGGGGGAGTACCAGGGACATTTGGCAGGCGGATCGCCACCACCGGCACAGCGGTGGCGATCCGCCCGCATTCGTAAATGGCCCCTTAGTTACAAGTTCAGGCCAACCGTGATGGAGGGCGAGCCAGCCACAGGGACCCAGGGAGGACCGCTGAACAAGGTACCTTAAATCCTGGTTTGCAGATGACCCGTGTCAAAGATGTGTCATTCAGCCAAAGTGATGCATCGGTTCCGAGATGCAGCGAGACTGCGATGTGAGAGCCTGCATTGTCTGCGAGGATCCCATTGACAGGGCTTGCGATGCGAAGTCCGGCGGCGAGGATGCGGTGTGCAGTTGGGGTGATGCGTCAGTTCAGAGGAGCGGGGCAGTAATGCTGAGGCCAGTGTTGTCATCGAGGCTGCCGTCAACGAGGGATGCGAGAGTCTGCGCTGAGGATGCGTCATGCAGCAGTGCTTCCAATGGGCTGCGATGCGATGCGGGTCTTTATGATGGTTCCAATTCATGCAGCAGTGACGATGCACCGGTTCTGCATGGGCTTGTGCTGCGTAGCAGAGGAGATGCATCCATTCCGCTGGATCCACAGAGGCTGGCAGAGCACCTTAAACCCACTTCCAAGGATCCAGGACTAGGGTGGCACCACTTGGCAGGGTAGACTCACAAATGGCAGAGTTCAGGTGCAAAGCTGTTGGAAGCTTGTTGTGTCCCTGAGTCTTCAGATCAGGAAGCCAAACAGCTAGCTGTTGGAACCATTCTGGGTTGTGGGTTCAAGAGATGCAGGTCCAGTCCTTCTCACCCAGGCAAGAAGGTAGCAGGTCAGCACAGCAGGGCGCAGTCCTTCAGAGAACCAGTCCAGCAGAGTGGCAGTCCTTTCAGCAGCACAGGAGTTCTTCTTCCTGGTAGAATATCCACAGGTCCAGAAGTGTACAGAAGCGTTGGTGTCGGAAGTCCAGTATTTATACAAAGTTATGCCACTGAAGGGAGGAGAAGCTTCTAAAGGCATGCCCCTTTTAAGTGCACAGGTGCCCTGCCTTCCTGGCCCTGGCTCCAAACTAACTACATAGGGTATGCAGCCCTTTGTGTGGAGGCAGGATACAGTCTATTCAAGTGTCAGTGGGGCTAGGCCCAACTTCTCCCTCCCATCCTGCAAGTGATGGCCCATCCAGTCACACCTAAGCTCTCCATTGTGTGTGGCTGTTTAGGAGGAATGCACACGGACCAACTGTCAACTACACCCAGTCATATGACCCAGAGACAGGCTGCAGGCACCAAATGACTAAGGCAGAAAAATGTCAACTTTCTAAAAGTTGAAAAACAACAACAGGGTTTGGGCCCTTACCTGCAACCACCATGGACCTCTATGTACAATCAAAAACCAAAACAGTTGGTGGTTGTGTTTCTTTCAGTTTTTACTTTTCACACAAGATCATTCTATTTAATAAACATGACCTGTAAAGCAATTATAACATTTTATCATACTAACATAACATTGCTCAATATTTAAGAACAGAGAGTGATAACAAAAAGAATCGCAAACCTATACAAACTTTTTCCATATCCCAAAATAAATCACACATTAATAAACAAGATGACACGAATCAAAAATAGCACCAATCAGTGTTCAACCAGTCCAAAGTTATAAACCAGAGCAACCCCTTTTAATGCTTTTGGTGTCGATACTGGGTTCCAAAATCATCAAATATGGAAAATGAAAGAAAAAGAATTGCTTTTCATAGAAAGTCCTTAGTCGTCATCCATATTAGTGTAGTTTGAACATGAAAACCCAAAATTAATAGTCTACGCGTTTCGAACCATATATATTATAGGTTCTCCTCAGGACCAGGGCTGGATGATTTCTTAGATGTTCAAATATGATTAAGAGGAGGAGCCTCTTTCATTTGTGTTCGTGTTTTCTATCTGAATACAATACTGAGTGACAGCGAAATGCAGTCCTACATGGTGACTGTGTTTCATTCCTTCATTAGGAAATCTTTTGAAGAATATAGACCTTTCACTTTTCATTGAAAAACGAGTGAACAAGACCTCAGTTTTCCATTCCACCAGCTTCAGTTGGGTTTTGCAAATGGCAGATATATGGTTCGAAACGCGCAGACTATCAACGATGAGTCTTCAGAGGATATACTAATCCGCTGAGGCTCCACAAATCCATTAAAAAAACTAAAGAAAGAACTATGGAGCTTTTTGTTTTATCGTCAAATACAAAGTTTCAGGTCCAGAGTAAGATCTGGAAATTTGTGCTTTTTTCTTTGCTGGCTGTCACAGAATAAACTTCTATTGCATCCGCTATGACCCAACAAGTAGCACTGAGCACAGTTGGGATGAAATAAAGAGAAAACTCAGGCATTGGGGCAGGGTTAGCATGCCTGCACCCCAAGAAACACATGGGTGGGCAACATAGGGACCCCTCTGACATTAGATTTAAATTTAATAAAGTGGATTTTGTTGCAGTACTCATCAATCCCTTAGTGAATTTGCAGATCATGGAACCTGCTCAGACCTCCTGAAGATCTCAGGATTGGTTCACTGATAGAATATCAATGTCGCAAACATCGTTGTTCTAAATATCAAATTAAAAATATTGACTACAAAAATATCGACTCCCATACCTTAACAGGTAAGTACAAAAATATCAACTAAAAAATATCGAGGTAAAAAATATAGATGTAAAAAATATTGATTTAAAAATATATAAAAAATGAAATAATATATATTAAATATATTAAATAATATTATTCTTAACAAAATAAATTACATTTAATATAAATTTTAACTAAATTTAACAAATAAACTTAATTTAAAAAAATATAAACACACAAACATATTAATTTATACATATACATATCTTTACTTTAAAATAATTTATTAACTATATCTTTATTTAATTTTTAAACTTTAAAATTATATAAAAATAAAATATATATATATATATATATATCAATAATTTAAAATAAATAAAAAACATTCTCTAATAAATTAAAACATTAAACTATTAAAAAACGTAAACTAACATTTCCCAATACAATAAGTGCAACAGTAGGGAAAGTGTTGGACAGCGGAATAATTAAATTTACTATTCCAACTCCAGTGAGTGCAACAGTAGGGAAAGTGTCGGATAGGGGTAAAAATTACTATTCCCACTTCAGTGATAGCAACAGTAGGAAAAGTGTTGGATAGCGGAGGGGAAAAAATTACTATTCCCACTTCAAAGTGTGCAATAGTAGGGAAAGTGTTGGATAGCGGAGGGGTAAAAATTACTATTCCCACTCCAAAGAGTGCAACAGTAGGGAAAGTGTTGGATAGCGGAGGGGGAAAAATTACTATTCCCACTCCAGTAAGTGCAAAAGTAGGGTAAGTGTTGGATAGCAAAGGAATTAAATTTACTATTCCAACTCCAGTGAGTGCAACAGTAGGAAAAATGTTGGATAGCGGAGGGGTAAAAATAACTATTCCCACTCCAGTAACTGCAACAGTAGGGAAAGTGTTGGATAGCGGAGTGGTGAAAATTACTATTGCCACTCCAGTGAGTGCAAAAGTAGGGTAAGTGTTGGATAGCGGAGGAATTAAATTTACTATTCCAACTCCAGTGAGTGCAACAGTAGGGAAAATGTTGCATTGAGGAGGGGTAAAAATTACTATTCCCACTCCAGTAAGTGCAACAGTAGGGAAAATGTTGGATAGTGGAGGGGTAAAAATTACTATTCCCACTCCAAAGAGTGCAACAGTAGGGAAAGTGTTGGATTGCAGAGGGGCAAAAATTACTATTCCCACTCCAGTGAGTGCAATAGTAGGGAAAGTATTGGATAGCGGAGGTGTAAAAATTACTATTCCCACTCCAAAGAGTGCAACGGTAGGGAAAGTGTTGGATAGCGGAGGGATTAAATTTACTATTCCAACTCCAGTGAGTGCAACAGTAGGGAAAATGTTGAATTGAGGAGGGGTAAAAATTACTATTCCCACTCCAGTAAGTGCAATAGTAAGGAAAATGTTGGATAGTGGAGGGGCAAAAATTACTATTCCCACTCCAAAGAGTGCAACAGTAGGGAAAGTGTTGGATTGCGGAGAGGCAAAAATTACTTTTCCCACTCCAGTGAGTGCAATAGTAGGGAAAGTATTGGATAGCGGAGGTGTAAAAATTACTATTCCCACTCCAAAGAGTGCAACGGTAGGGAAAGTGTTGGATAGCTGAGGAGCAAAAATTACTATTCCCACTCCAGTGAGTGCAAAAGTAGGGAAAGTATTGGATAGTGGAGGGGTAAAAATTACTATTCCCACTCCAAAGAATGCAACAGTAGAGAAATTGTTGGATAGCGGAGGGGTAAAAATTACTATTCCCACTCCACTGAATACAACACTAGGATAAGTGCTGGATAGCAGAGAGGTAAAAAATTGTATTCCCACTCCAGTGAGTGCAACAGTAGGGAAAGTGTTGGATAGCGGAGGGGTAAAAATTACTATTCCCACTCCAGTGAGTGCAACATTAGAGAAAGTGCTGGATAGAGGAGGGGTAAAAAATACTCTTTCCACTCCAGTGAATGCAACAGTAGGGAAAGTGCTGGATAGCGAAGAGGTAAAAATTACTATTCCCACTCCAGTGAGTGCAACATTAGTGAATGTGCTGGATAGCAGAGAAACAAACATTACTAATAACACTTAAACAGTATTACAACATTTAAAAAATCATAAAAATAAAAAAACAATATGTAAAAAATAGAAATGTAAATCTATTAAACATATAAAAAGAACACATATTATAACATTAATTACATGTAACAAACACCTACAAATAATATATAAAATAAATTAATAAATACATTTATGAACAATAATTATTTAAAAGTAGCAAATAAAAACAAAAATATTATTTAAAACATAAATGTATTTATTTAATTTCATACCCTATAACACCACACCAATAACAAAACACTTCAACATTTTTAATTACATTTATTTCCATAATTAACATAATTAATAAAAATTAAAAAACATCTTATTAATAAAAAAATCATTAGTTGAATACACAAGCTTTAATACTCTAATATCCACAACACACACCTAAATTAAACTATAAAATAATAAAACACAATTATATATTATTTTTGTAAGAAAAACTATTACTATTAACAACTAATAATTAAATAACAACATTTTATTTAATAACCCCCTTTACCCATTTAAAAGTAAAAACAAAACACAAAAAAATAAACATTTACCCAAAATAAATATCAAATAATTAACATTAATTAACAAATATATATTAATTAATTAAACGCAAATTGCTTATCACCCTTTACTCCTATAAACACCACAACACACACATAAAATTAATTACACAATTACCATAATTGATTACCAATTAATTATTTAAAATTAATTAACAGCTAATTATTAATCCATCAATTAAAAATAATTTACTTCCTACCCTTCCCACCCTTTACACCTATAAAAACTACCGCACACAAATGTAATTAATTACACAATTACCATAATTAATTACAAATTAATTCATTAAATTAATTAACAACCAATTATTAATTCCTAAATTAAAAATAAATTTCTTCCCACCATTTACACCTATAAACACCACAACACACACCTAAAATAATTACAAAATTACCATAATTAATTACCAATTTAGGGGCCCATTACGATGTCGGGCGGAAGCACAACCGCCGTGCTGGCGGATGCAAAAAGCACCAGTTACCGCCGGCACGCAGCAGTCCACACGCCCGCCCAATTACGAGGCGAAAAGTAGGCCAAACACCGCCGGCAAGCCAGCAACACCGTCCGCCATCAAAGTGCGCCCGTACACGTAGCGGCGCAGCCCAACTGACACACACCGTCCGACGAAACACGTCCCGCCCGGCGCATAAATTACGATGCCGCAAACAAACGGCTCCCACGGCCAAGAGATACCGTACGACAAACCGAAGCGGTAACACGGACGCCGAGCACGGACAACGAAGAAGCGGCTCCCCCGAGCATGAATCCAGCACTGCAGGCCCTCCCCATGCTCCTGCTGATGCACCACCAAGGACGCAACGTACCGCGGAGACGCAGGTAGGCACACACACAACAAGTGCACGCAAACAGCGCACACAGTGCAAGGGCGGAAAAAGCGGACAACCCCCCACCAGCGCGTGTACACAACACATCCACCATCGCATCCACATATGACACACAGGCCAAATCGTAACATCGCAGAACACATGTGTACACACCACCTGGGACTAGGAACCAACCACCCCGTCACGGCCCCAAAGCGGCGATGACGCCGCCACACATGCGCACAACGCAGAGGCCAACCGCAGCGCCATGCATGCGTCGCACACAGACACAGGGACACAACCAAGCAGCACACACATCAGCCCCACCCCGAACGCACATGACACGTGACAGGCCGGCCACAGACATGTCCCCAACGCCCAATTCACGGACAACACCCAACGCCACACAACCGACGCACACATGTCAGTGAAGACACGCAACAGCAGGACACACCCCAGTGTAACAAACATGGCGTAGCACACAGCGGCGGCAACACCAACTAGGAGAAGCAGGGCCCCTTCGGGAAGAGGAACGCCAGTACCACACAGAAACACCCATACCACCCTGCACATATGAACAAGACATATAAAACGGAACACCAAAGAGCCCGGGGACCGACAACAGGTGGCCCAAGAATAACATCCACACACAAGGCCCAACGCAGAGCGGAAAGGCAGCCTGCCGCCCACACAAGGGAGAGCAGACAGCACTGAATGACCTTCCATTCCAACTCCGAAACCACAGCCCTACGACAGAAGCCGGTGAATACAGCCATTGTCCAAGAATAGACCAACACAGGCATGCCGAGGAGACCGACCACAGGGCAGATAGCGCATATCACAGAAGCACACAACGGACGGGGAAGAAAGAAGAAAATACTCCCCCATGTCGGCCACATGCAAGTTAATTGGAAGGAGTCACACAGCACTGACCTTGAACTGTCTGAGAAGCATGTGGGAAGAGGGCCCGTGTCCTCCAAACAAGCCAACAGAACACAAGTCCTGTCTCCCTACGACTACACAGAGCTCACAGCAACCCCGGAGCGTGCACATTGCAGACTGCACACACAGCCGGAGCACGCCACCTCAACGAACCGCTGCGAAATGGCAACCGCAACACACCTACCCAACTACGCCGAACAGCTCAAGCTGTACAAAACCAACCTGTGCCATACATTGGGATGCGATCTCCTGTCCCTGCTGAACGTAAGTTACCGACTGACTTACCGCATCACATTGTTCAGCTGCGTCATGCCCGTCTTCTACTGTCGGAGGTGTCCCTACCAGCATCCCGTCGAGATATGCCTCTCCAACCCGGCATGTCTGAAGGCGGACCTGCTACCACTACTCCTCCCTCTGGACGCACACGACAGGGCCTGCTCTGCCTATGGGGGCATGGCGTATGTGGCCAACATCGCACCCGCACTGAAATGGGACCACTGTGCCTCCACACGACGGATCATCGATAACAGCTACATCGAATGTCACCCAGCATGCCCCATCATGGTCCTCCAAGGGACAACCTACGAACAACACCTTGACAGCCACCATCCGCTTCATTGGCTGGCAAACATGTACACCACCAATGACATGGAAGCCCTGCTGGACGGCATCGCATACCTGACAACCTGTAAATTCGTCGGACCCCAACGCAGGTTCCCCGAGTGACCTATGATGTCCAACCCCGCACCCATGCTTAGCTTCCGCACGGACTGGCCAGTCACCACCACAACAGCCATACCAAACGACCGGCAACTGTAACCACACCATCAACGACATCGCCATGACATCGGATATGACCGGGACATGCACACTGTTCCCCATCACATCCAGGAACACCGCATGCATCGTGGGAGGCAGTGGCATGGGGTCTGTGTATCGCACCCACATGGACGGAACTGCACGAACAACCAGGACACGACATGGATCCAGCGCCCATGGACACACACACCGCTCAGTGGACATGAATAGGTCGCCTGGAGTCTGTGGGTGCTGCACCCCTCCCACCCCCGCCCCGGGAATCCCATACCAGGACCTTTGCATGGACGACAAGTGCATACAACAACAACACGACCCCAGTGACTGTGACATGTCCAGTAACCACCACAGTGCAACAACAAGTGGCACGCCGCTGCATGCACGCAAGCACATGCCCTGATGTCATCTCACATGCACGCGTGCATGAGGAACAACCGCAGCAAACCTGTCACATGGAACTGAGATGGACTGTGCCCATGATGCCAAGCGGTCTGGTAGGCTACATGTATACCGTCTGTGTCAAAGTCCGCAGCTCCGCAGCTATACGTAAATGTACATTAGCACAGCCTTGGCCAAGCAGATGTCACTCTGAAGCCCACATCCCACATGCAACAGCCAATCACATGTAACCCCACACCCTATCCCATTTGCAATCATGCTCAGTATATCCTCAACATGTATCCCGCTGCCAGTAGTGTCCACTATACTGCATCACAGAGGACAGAAGACTCAATATAATGTTTGAAACCAAAACTGTCTCCGCTGACTCATTTCACAAGTACGAATGAGAGAGGATGAGAGTATGTGAAGTACACGGCAGTCGTGACATGACCATGTAGTCCACTGGTATTGGATGTCAACGCAAATGAGTAGCACTACTGTGGAAGACACACATGTGTCGTGTGAAGTCGTATGGACGCAGTGCTCAGGTGGGTGGGTGCGACGGGTAGATGCGCACATGCCAAGTTGGAGCACGCCGTGTTGGGAGGGGTCATGAACAGTACACCACCGCTTCCCTGGGCATTGTGAGAGGACACCTGTCGGGGGAGTGAACACGTGTGTGCACAGCAGCCGGGCACACGTACAAAGCGGTACCAGGCGCACCTCAGCCCACCCTCTGTGGACAAGCTGGATCCTGTTGTGCGCCCGCCATGCCCCTGACAAGGCACACACAGCCCCAGTCGACCAGGTGTAACCCCAACATAGTCAATCCGCACAGGCGATACAGGGCACGGGATGGCAGTGGAGCATGGTGTGTGAGAGGTCTCCTCGCGCTCCTCCTGGTCATATCACGCAGGCAATAGAACCTCAACGTCTAGCATGGCACAAGTCAGATGGAAGTGTAGGGGGGACGCACCACAGCACGAGCAGCACTGACGTCACGGGAGGTGGCTCGCACCATCCCATCCATTGCCCATCATACCAACCACGCCACATGCCATTGCGACTAAGTGCAAGCGCGTGCGCCACCACCCCCGAGCCCTCCCCAGAGAGGCCAAAGAGTGAATGTGTGGGCCATCAGCCACAGACGGACGCGGCCTGGCCGCAAGGGCAGCCACAGCCACTGGGTGTCGCAGGTGGCGGATCCGGAAGGCGAAGACTGTGATGCATAGTCCATGCAGGCCGGGTCTCCATTTGGGGCACCACGCAGGTGGACGGCGTCCCGCGACACATCATACCCTGAGACAGCCCACTCGTGCAACTGGACCCACACATACACTCCTTGCCCTCTCTGGTGCGAGCTTGGGGCTGCCTGTGCAAGCGCTAGCCTCGCAGGTGAGCATGCATATTGGGGGAGCGAGGGGAGGACATGAGGGCTGGGGCGAAGATGACTGTATCACTGTCAGTTAGTACAAGGGATGACCCAGATGTGGAAAGGAAGAGACGTGTCCCGTGTGTACTGCAACTAGTCGCCAATCCAACTACCCCCCATGTCCGGAATGTAAGCCCGCACCTAGGCCCGCCCATCCGCCACATCGAACATACCACCAGCACGACAACCTTCCCATTCGAAACACTGACTGGGGGTGGCGACCAGTGTACAATCATGTGTAGCCTACCCACGCGTACATGTGGGCCCTCCATGATCCATGTCACCTGCGGCAAAGTCATGACATGCGCAATGAGGGAAGTGAGGAGAGCTGTCCGCCCCACGCGCAGAAGGTGCATCAGCTCCACAGACCCAGCAGCGAGTCCAGCAGGGGTCACATGTGCAGGGGCAGCTGTGCCTGGTGTGAAGGCACATGCATATAGACAGCACATCGACCAATGTGTAGTCTGCCCACATCTACAGTCCATCATCATGCGGACATAGGAATTGAACACAGGGCAACACATCTTCAGTTGGTGCACCCACCGTGACCAACAATGCGCAATCATCGACGTACCCGCCCTGTGCATGGCCCCCCACCCAACGGAGGCACATCCAGTGCCACCATCCCACACACACAAGCCTTCCACGGAACATGCTGTGTCCAATGGTCAGTACAGAGTCAGCGCCCATGTGGTGGATCCTGAACAGGAGACACATGCACACACATGCCAGCTCCCACTGTGTACGTCTGCCACCTGGCACGTGCAATGTAACCTCTCACCTGTGACGTGTGACTGCAAGCACACAGCCGTCTTGGCATGGGGCTGTCAATGTGGACACCTGTCAATGTTTCGGGAGGTGTGATCCGTACAGTGCTGTACATAGGGTGCAGTGCTGACACCTACTACTGTCTCATATCCCCTCGTGCCACAGGTCCCACTTGTTTTGGCCGCTCAGCCTGTGCCCACATCGTCGTCGTCGTGTGCCATACTCATCCAGCCGCGGAAGCAGTTCCATGCTCAGCAGACATTCATGTTGCCGTGGCGTTGCCGCTTGACGGATATGCAGTCAGTCCCCATCAGCACGCCCCGCAAGTCATTGGGGCCTAGATCCCCATGTGCATGCACATGGCAGTGGTTTGTATCACTAGCCATTGCCATTGGTGGGAGACCTGTGTAAGTGTATTGTGGCCGTGCCGTCCCAGCTTGACAGCTGGGCTGTGGCTCATGTGCTTGCTCAGTCATGTCAGTGATGTGTATGCGAAATTGCTATGTGTCGTGTTGCTTTGACATGTGTCCTCTGCCATTGTCCCTAGGCGGAGACCGAACATTGACCGCCCATGCCAATTGCTGGCAGACATGGAGGATACGGAGGTCATTAGGAAGTTTCGGCTGGACAGGCCAACCCTGCATCGACTGTGTGCCATGTTAGAACCCCATCTCCGTCCCCGCAGGGTGTATCCGACTGCTGTCACCCCCACGGCTAAGGTGATGGCCGCCATGCATTTCTTCGCCACTGGGTCATTCCAGCACACAGTGGGCATTGGAGGAGGGATGTCCCAGCCCATGTTCAGCAAGGTGCTGAGGGATGTACTGGCAGCCATGATGCTGTACCGGAACAGGTACATCCGCTTCCCCAGGGCTCGTGAATTGGCGGCAGTGAAGGGTGCATTCTATGCCCTTGGCAGAATCCCACACGTCGTTGGAGCCATTGACTGCACACATGTCGGCCTTGTTCCACCACAGGCCACTGAGCACCTGTACCGCAACAGGAAGCACACGCACTCCCTGAATGTGCAAGTGGTGTGCCTTGCGGACATGGTGATCACCCACGTGTGTGCAAAGTTCCCAGGCTCGGCCCATGACGCACACATAATGCGCAACAGCATCTTGCCACGACTGATGTCCAATATGCAACAGGATCGTGCCTGTATTGTCGGTGAGTATGTGGAGTGGTGTAGCGTGCTGGCTGTGCGATGCTGTCCCCTGTCCAGTTGGATTAGCAACGGTTCTCTGTGTCCCTCACACCCAGGTGACTCTGCGTATCCGAATGGGGCATGGCTGCTCAGTCCATTGAGGAATCCTCGCACCCCAGCAGACGATCGCTACAATGAGGCACATGGGAGGACCAGACGTGTGGTCGAGCGTACCTTTGGCCTCCTCAAGTCCAGGTTCAGGTGCCTGGACCGCACCGAGGGTGCGCTGGCGTACTCCCCACAGAAGGTGTGCCGGATAGTGGTGGCGTGCTGCATGCTGCACAATCTGGCCATTCGGAAGCAGATCCCCCTCATCGTGGATGACGGAGACCAACCAGGGCCCCAGCCCGCAGACCAGGACAGCTCGAGTGAGGAGGACAGCGGAGAGGAGGAAGCTGGTAATGTGCGGCAGCAGCTCATCGCCCGCTACTTCACTTGACGGTGAGTGTCCATGTACGACGGCTGATGTGGCAGTATCTGTGCAGGTGTGTGTGTGCTGTGTCAGGGTGGCCGTTTGTTCACTGCGTGCTGTGTGTCAACGCTCCATGGCCAGGGTAGTATGCCACTGTTGGTGGCTGTGGCATTGTGCCCTATAGCTCTGTGCGATGTGTGTACATTGCTTGTAGTTGTTGACATGTACTGTGTGATGGGTGTGTGACACACTCATTGAATGTGCTCCTGTTCTGTCTCCCACCCCTAGGTCCCTACAGGCCCTCCGGATTCAAATGCCATGCCACGCATCAGGTGCCTTTCCGCCCAAGGTGGCCGTTGTATTCCGTACAAATAAGACACAGGGCACAAACAGCAGTTAGTGAAAAAGGTGCATTTATTACAAACTGTGACATGTGATTGTGTGTAAGGTGATGACAAAAGTGGTGCGTGCAGTGACAATGAGCTGTCGGTCATGGCTGCGTGATGATCAGGGTGTACCCACTGGTTCTATGTCCATAGTCCAACACACACATGCCATCCAGATGGCTGTGTGGAGTGGGATCGTAGTCCAAGTCAATGCAGTGGCTGGTCAAGGAAGGCTGGCGGAAGGCTGGCTGGCTGCCTCACTTGCGACTGGAGCGTGCGAAGTCCTCCCGGGAGATCTGTTTCCTCTTCGGACGGCCCCTTCCACGTTTGCGAGGGGGTGCCTGCTTGCGACATGCTGGTGGTTGAGGTGTGATCACTGGCTGTGGACGCAGGGGAACTGGACACTGCTGCTCCACCCTGCGCCCCGGCAGGTGGTGGCGGAGGGGAGCTGCTGTCCCTGGCTGTGACCTCACCGCCACCACCAGCTGTCCCATGAGGTCCACGATTTGGCCCATACGGGCGTCCATGGACCTCAACACCCCCAGCACCTCACGCGTGTCTGAGGCAGACCGGACCCATTGTCCTTGGGCCTCTTCATAGGCCCCAAGGACTCTGGCCATGTGAGGCAGGGCATGGCTCCCAGGGGAGGCTGGCGTTTCCCTGACCCTGCTCCTCCTACCAGTCCTGCTGCCACCGGCCTGCCCACTAGCCACATTGCTCACCACGGTCCTCGCTGTGGCTCCCAGGGTGGATCCAGTCGTCCGGGCCACCACCTGCGCTGGGGCTGGTGCCAGCGGAGACGTGGCGGTGGTGGCGGCGGTGGTGGTCGGTGCGGCGATGGTGGCGGTTGCGGCAGTGGTAGTGGCCACAATGACCGTGGGTGTGGCCGCAACGACAGTGGCAGCAGGGGGCTGTGAATGTTCAGCAGCCCTGGATGATGGGTTGGTGGGTAGGAGGGGTCCTGGGGAGCGGCTGGGCCCTGCCACACCAGATGGGCCTGCTTGGTTGTCCGTGTCCGAAGACGGAGGACAGATCCTCCAGATCCGTGTGTCCTCGTTGGGGGCTTGTAGGCTGGCTGTGCTGGCTGCTGGCTCCATCCCCAGCATCCAGCAGTTCGTCACCTGTGGAGAGAATGAGATTAGTTATTGTGTTGCACCTGGCGAAGTATGTATTTGTCGTCTGACATTGACAGTTCGTGCAATCTCGTACATGGGTTTCCCGGAGGCGTGTGTGTGGCTGTAGCATCTGTAGTTGTGTGTGCTTGGCAATGGGACTGTGTGCTGTGCACATGTGGCATGGGACGGATTGGCCATGCCGATGGGTGTGTTGCTGTGCCCCTACTTATTGTGACTCTGGTGTATGCGGGCTCCTGGCCCATCCTGGGTCTGGTTTGTACTTTGCTTTTGGGGTTCAAATGGAACGCTTAGGAACGCATATGGCAACATGGGGGCCATGCCCCAGATTCGCATTTGGGTGGGGATATGCTTTTGGGGTTCAAATGGAACGCTTAGGAACGCATATGGCAACATGGGGGCCATGCCCCAGATTCGCATTTGGGTGGGGATATGCTTTTGGGGTTCAAATGGAACGCTTAGGAACGCATATGGCAACATGGGGGCCATGCCCCGGATTCGCATTTGGGAGGGAATCTGCTTTTGGGGTTCAAATGGAACGCTTAGGAACGCATATGGCAACATGGGGGCCATGCCCCAGATTCGCATTTGGGTGGGGATATGCTTTTGGGGTTCAAATGGACACGCTTAGGAACGCATATGGCAACATGGGGGCCATGCCCCAGATTCGCATTTGGGTGGGGATATGCTTTTGGGGTTCAAATGGAACGCTTAGGAACGCATATGGCAACATGGGGGCCATGCCCCAGATTCGCATTTGGGTGGAGATATGCTTTTGGGGTACATGCTGTGAGCCATGGGTGCCGAACGTGACATGTGTTGTGGCAGCATGACAGTGCATGGTTTGAGGTGTGTGCATGCTTGACATGGCCTGCATATTTGCTGTCTGTTGTGATTACTGGACATGGCATTGGACGCATCGTTATGAGTGAGTGATGGTTGTGTGCCAGCCAACGTATTGCAGTTGTCCCATCTCCTTGGTGTGCGTGCTGCCCTGTGCCATGTGCATCACTGCAGTGCTCGGGGGGTGTGGCCCATGTTGTGTGTTGTTGCTCACAGTGTGTCGTGCACTTCATTGACTTCTGGCACATGGTTGGTAATGGGCATGTATCTTAGCGTGACTGCTGTATGTGTGGCAGCTGTGCGGATGACATGCCTTTCATGAGACTGGGGCTGACGGATGGGATGGATGGTATGTTGTTTGTGCATGGTGTGTCTGTGTGTTTGATGGGTTCAGTGGTGTTCGTGTGCATTTATGTTGTTCCGCTCTGTTGCGTCTAGTGTTGTTTGTCTTACATAGGCGTAGTTGTGGGGTGTGTGGTTGACAGGCAGTTGGGCCTACATGGACAGGACTTCAATGGTGTTTCGGTTGTGTGTGATGAGTTGCACAGTGGCTGCCGTGTGGTACTATATTCAGTGTGGCTTGTGCATGCAGACGTGGCTCCTTGGGTGTTGCTATGTCTGTGATGGGTCATGTGGGGTGTGAGTCTGTTGTTCATGTCCGTGTGCACATTGTTCACTTGTTCGTGATGGTGGGCGGTGCTGCGTGTTCGTCTGCTACGTGACATGTCCCATGTGTTGGTCGTGTTACGGTCCTCATGCCTCCAGTAATCCGGCCCTGTCCAGTTTCCCACCTGCAAGTTGTTCGTGCGTGCACTGTACTGGATGCCACATGGCTCTACGCGGGGGTGCTCCATGTTGCAGGTCTGTGGGGGTGGGAGGGTGTTGTGGGTCGTGGGGGTGGCTGGATACCCACTGACACCGATTGCTGTGGACCGTGATGTCTGCCCTTCGGCTGTCGTTGTGCACTGCGGTGGCTGACACGTGGGTGTGGGGTGTGGGGGATGCTCCTCCTTGCTGTGCTGTGGGACTGGGGCCTGGTGTGTGTTGTACTTGGGCTGTCCACCGTCCCACCCACTGCACTTTGTGTTCCTGCCACTTACCTGTTACTTGTCGGTTGGTGCAGCTGTGGCGGACACATGGGTGTGGTGGGTGCTCGTTGTGGCGCTTCTGGCATATTTGGGGACCTGTTGGTGGTTACGTGGCTGGCTTAGTGTACACATGTCCCCACGCATCTTGCAGTTGTTCGGTTTGGGCTGTGTGTGGTGGTGTCTGTTGCATGTGTGTGTGATGTGTTGTGTATTGTGTGCTGGACATGGGGGTGTTTGTCCCTGGGAGCTGTGGCATGGTGGTAGTGCATGTGAGTACATAGCGGTGTGCTGGTATACATTAGTTTGTACTTACCAGCCTCCACTCCCCCTGCTAATCCGGCGAGGATCTCCGGATGGATTACGACTCGCACCTTCTCCTCCCACGCTTTGAAGGTCTTAAAGAGCGCGGGATTCCCTCCGCCAGTGACGGCAGCCAGCTCTCTGTTTTTGCCCTCCTTCTTCTTGACCAGGCTCTTGACGTCATTCCAACGTTTGTTAATCTCGACTCTGTTCCTGGGCAGGGTCCCGACTGCATTGACCTGGTCTACGATCCGGTTCCACATTCTGTTTCTGGTGGCTAGTGGTGTGTGCTGGACCATGTTCCCATAGATTTGTGGGTACACCTTGATGATCTCGTCGACCATGACCGTCAGCTCCATGGGCGTGAACTTGGGCATCCTTTGTGGTGCCATGGTGTTTGTGGTGCTGGTGCGGTGTGTGTTGTGTAATGTGCAGTGGGTTTGTGGTGCCGGTGTTTGGTGGTGGTGGTGGTGGTTGGTGGTGGTGGTGGTGGTGGTGTGTAGTGATGTGTGCGTTTCTGTGGTGTGCTGCTGTCCTTGCTGTGTCACTGTGTCCTCTCCTCTCCTCTCTGGTTTGCAATGTAGCAAGGGGTTGTGGTCTGTGGGAGTGCTGCTTTTGTACTCACCTATGTGGGTGTGTCCTCATGGTCTGTTGTTTTCAGGTGTGTTGTGTCTGGGGTTCTGGCCTTTGTATTTTTTGTTTGTCCGGGGGGTGTTTTCGGGATATGTACTGTGCTTGTGTATTTGTGCGTGCCTTGCTGTGTGGACTTGTTGGCCATGTTGTGTGCTATTGGTTTTGTGTGCGGATGGTTTCTGTGCAGGTACGTGGGCGCCATGGCTTCTGCCGTGTCGATTCTCATCGGCGTTGTTTGCGCTGGCGGGCGGTATATTTGTGGTTTTTCCGCGCTCATGTCGGTGCGATCGTAATCTCACGTGCGGTGTGTCGGCCGTGAGGGCGGGCGGTTTTGTGTTGTCGTGCGTGTTTCCGTCCGTGGCGGGCGGTTTGTCTCCGACTCGGACGTTGGCGGGCGGTATTTTGTGTGCTTTTTCCGCCGATGGCGGTATTCGGTTTGTGTAATCGTAATGGCGTGGTCGGTGTTCAGGCGGTGTGTGCGGGCGGATTTTTGCCGCTTCCATGCCTGGCGGAATTATTTACGCCGGGTATCGTAATGTGCCCCTAAATAATTAAAATTAACAACCAATTATTAATTAATTAATAATAAATTAATTTACACATTCAATACTATAACATCTCAATTAAACAAATATTAATAAATAGAAATTAATCAATAAATTAAATATAATTAAATTACTTCCCACCCTATTCCCCTATAAACCCACAACCCGCTACGGAACTAAAAATGCAAAAAAAAATCAAAAAAATAATAATACATTTAATATAATAAATTACTTCCCACCCTATTCCCCTATAAAACCACAACCCGCTACGGAACTAAAAACACAAAATTCAAATTAATTTTTTTAAATAAATTTAATATAATTAAATTACTTCCCACCATATTCCCCTATAAACCCACAACACGCGACGGGACTAAAAGCGCAAAATTTAAATTAAAAAAAATTAATAACTACTAAAAATGTAACACATATATTAAAAATACAAACAAATCTTATACAAAAAAACATACATCACATGCATATAAAATATATACTAAAATACATAACAATAATAAAAACGATATTTTTAACAACTATATTTTTGCAAACGATATTTAACACTTCGATATTTTTAAAAGGAAATTCTTACCTTAAGTCGATATTCTTGACCACGATATTCTTGCTGTCGATATTCCTGACCCACGATATTAATGACTTGATATTTTTGCAACTCAATATTTTGTACTCGATATTCTGTCTCTGCACCCTCAGGATTGGTGAAATCAGCACTGGAACCGCTATTTCAAAATCCCGTACGCAACAGGTTTTGGGCACATGTGGGGGTTTGAGCAGGGCCTAGCCATGATCAAAAAATCCCCAAAATTAATGGATAGACCCACAATTAAACTGAAGTTATGTCTTTTTTTACTCTTAAAATATAAACATACATTATAAAAATTACATTCACTTCAAAAACCACAATTAAAGTAATTATAGCCAGGACTAGAAACCGAAAACACCCCATAAAGTGCAAAAGATCCAAGCAAACCATAATGCACCTCAAATGTAATATTGATTACCCCATAAAATGTATACCAGTATGAAAGCATTGTTAAAAAATAACAAATGCCAAAATAAATCCACAATTACCTCATTGATAATGTTAACACCAAACGTCATGTCTGCTGTGAGATCATTTTTTCATTTTTATCATTTGTGATGTGACCCGGTAACATTGTGGGTATGGTCAAGAGCATTGCATTTGGGGTGTGTTATTGTTTGTAAGGCGTTGTGAGATATTGATTGCAGGGAAAGAAGCTGAGAAATATGTCCTGTAATGTCATGTCACTAGGAACAGACCGCTATCAGCATGACTCACTCAATAGCCGGGTCAGAGGGTGTTCACCATTCACAATCCCTTACAAATGGCAGTATTTACAGCACCACAACCACACCAACACTAGGGATTATGCTTTCTTGAAGGCAGGGATTCAGTGGAGAACTTTAGTCACTGTGGGGCAAAATCTGGTTCAAAAATGCTTTCTTGAGACCCTCGAATCTACACAATTCCTCAAACTGACATTGATGCATTTTTGCTGCAGACAATTTTGCTCCTGGTACACTGTAGATCCTTTCTTCCTTCAGGAAGTGACATTAAAATCTAAGGGGCCGATCACGATGGCGGGCAGATCGCCCCCGCCGGGCCCGGCGGTAGTCACCGCCGGCCCGGCGGGGGCGATCCGCCCGCCATCCACCTGAATATTCCCACCGCCAAATCAGGATGGCGGTGGGAATGGGAATGGTACCGCGGCGGACGGAAATACCGTCCGCCGTGGTCCTGCAAGGCGGTCCTTTTCCGCCCGCCTTGCGGGACACGGTACAATGGGCCAATGGCCGCGGTGCAGTGCAGGCACCGCCGTAGGCATTACGATGCCTGTCTTCTGCGGCGGAGATCCCGCTGCAAGAAGACAGGCGGAGAATGCCTTTGGGGGCCCATTGCGGGCCCCCAGAGTGTTGGGGGGGTGGCGGGTGCACATGGGGGGTACCTATGGTACCCCCCTGCATCTGCATGTACAAAGGTGGCAGGCACCGCACGGTGCCTGCCACGTTGTACATGCAGATGCACAACATGTATTTTTACATTGCGGCGGGTGCAGCTTGTAGCACCGCCCGCCGCAATGTAAAAATACGGGATGCGCCCGCCAGTGTGGCGGGCGCATCCTAATTCGTATAGCGGGACCACCACACCTATGGCCGGCGGTCCCTTTTGCCACTGCGATGGCGGGCGGACTTTGTCCGCCCGCCATCGTAATCGACCCCTAAATATCTTGAAAAAAAATCTGAACTAACAATTCTGTTTGTGAGCTTTGAAAAGAGCTTGCATTTGTTATTACTCAGGAGTGCTGGTTGGTGTGGTGAGTGGGTGGAGTTGTTAGCTGCAAGAACGCCATCTGCAGATGGAACAAAAGTAGTATCACAAGGGACTCCTGAGTTTCAGGCACAACCTGCTTAGGTGAGCGCTGTGATTAATGTTTCTGCAATATGTGATGGTAGGGAAGGCTAATCGGATGGTTTGCACATCTTTCCATGGTTGGCCCAATGGTTGTGGCTATTCTTTTATTAAAAACAGACTTGTGACTCTCCTCTGCCACTTCTGAATCACCCTGAGGTCTCATGGACGTCTGCAAGACAAACGGATTCTCGCTTTGCTACACTAGTCAGCCACCACTGGCCGACAGTGGTGTGGCACAAAATGATGTGCTCCCCCTGCAGGATGTGATGCGGGCCCCCAAATCCACCATATCTCACAAATACTTGGCCTTGGGGTGAATGGTGGCCCCCTTAAAGGGTTGGGACCCGCTGGAGGGTTGGGCCTCCACCTGCACCACATGGCCTGCAAGGGCCTGCTTTACGCCCATTGTGGTTGAGGCTGCACTGGGGCTGTGTGCAGCCATCGCCACAGCGGCATGCAAAACATTTGTGAATGGAAGAAGGGACACACATGCATTGATTTGTACATATTAATTAGAATGCACATTTCATATCCACATGCAGAAGTGGTGGTGGACCATGAATACCATGAAAATGATTCTTGTCCACGTGATGCCTCCCACACAGTCTTTGTGCCAAGTGGAGAGGTTCCCACTGTCCATGTCCCACTGTGAGATACATATTAGGAGCATTGCTTGGGAGATGCTAACAGAGCCACTGAGGCCAGGTTCATACGGAGACGGAATGGGAGAGAGGGTAATAATGACATGGGGAGTGGGGTCAGTGAGAGAGACTAGATGGGAGGAAGAGACAAGGAGACAGGAACATGGATTGAAAGGAAGACATGGACATTGAGACCTGGCAACAAGAAGGGACACAGAGACATGAATTAATCGACACTTACAGGTGCAGCAAAGGAAATGAGAGATATAGAGACGGGGGAGATAGGGACTCAGAGACAGTGAGTCTTGGTGGAGCAGGGAGGCAGGGCAAGCGATGAGCAGGGACATTGCTGATGTTTAACCTACCTGATCAAGCTAGTCATGATTCTGGAACACCTTACCAGTGCAGCATCCAGGGGTAATGATGCAGCACAGAGCTAGCTTGAGGGGGTTGAGCTGTAGAGGTGTGCCTGTGTCCATTACATTTTATGTTGTTGCAACTGACATCAGGCCACCTTGTCCTTCTCACCTCTCTGCCTTAATGCTACCTCTGCTTGAGTTCCAACTCTGCGCATGTCCACCCCTGAGCATTAACTACATAGATGACCTGCTGCCACATGTATTGCCTGTCACCAGCAGTCATGCCATGGGAGACACATTGTGTGCTAGATATGATGCTACAACACATATGCAATAAACATGTCCATCTCCTCATCCATGAAATGTCTCTTCTAGTACTGCCATCATGGGCCGTGCTGACAATGTACAAAAAAACTCCTGGCTGTCACTCATCATGAATTAGTTTGTATGTATGTATGTGGTATGTATTTATTGCATACCTAGCAAATGGAGCCGAGTACTGACCAGGGTCAAAGGTAAAACACACCCAACATGTGGTAGGAGGGACAGTTGGCTTGGGCATTGTTGCCACATCACGATGTACTGCTTTTTAAAAATGTGAGTTTTCAGCTCTTTTCTAAATTGGAGCAGGGTTTGTGTACTCTTAATGCATATTACTGCTTCGTGATGTAGTGTTCTTTAAACACGTGAATCTTCAGCTCTTTCCTAAATTGAAGCAGAGTTTGGGCAGCCTTGGTGGAGCCAGGACTATTGTTCTAGGTGCGTAGATGGAGAAACCTGTTGCCCTATTTTTAATTGTTTGCACTTATTTGTCTCCACTCTGGTGATGCCTTGGCTGCGGTGCACCAAGGGCCCCTGGCGATGTTGAGCTTGTCAGCCGGGCAAGCAGGAGTGCTGTTTTTGAAGATGGTGTCCAATAAGGGTGAGGGTAATGCGGCCAAATTTCTTCAGCCTATAATAAGGGGTGTTGCAGCTTGTAAGATGCCCTTAGGGGGACGAGCATTGATTCTAGGAGACTGTGGAGAAGGGCAATGTTACCATTCCGATCGGAGAGTGCAAAGGCTTCAACAGCAGTTCTGGGAGGAATGATTTCACTTTCTTCAGCAAAGAGAGCTGGTATCCGGCTGCCTTGGTTTTGTGGGGGATATATTGGCAAATTGGAGTAGACGTTCTCCTGCGTAGTTACAGAGTATCTGCATATTTTCTCCATAACTCAATTCGGCAAAGCTTTTTCCAAGATATAATTCACTATGTATATGTGCACATAGATGTTAAAGGCCAGTTAGATTGAAGCACTCAGTTCACACAGTCGTAAGTCACACACATCACAAATGTGCTTTTGTTTTGACAGTCACAATTGACATACTTGCATTCTATCATATTGCTCAAGTAGGTCCACTCTTCCCAAATGTTCCACGAGGATTCCTTGTCTGCTGATTAAACTCATGCCCTTAATACGGAAATTCTGCGTCTCCATGGTTGTATGTCAGACTAATCATACATCTGACATAAATATGGAGGCCTAAATGTACACAAAATATTGTCCAATTGCGTTTGGATTTTCTATAAATAACTCCACTGGGGGATATGTTTGTAAAGAACATGTAGGGAACTATATTTTTGTTAAATGATAGTGAAGCCGCAGTATTCTGGTCTCATGCCAGCCTCATTATTCCTTATGAATCGGTGGAACATGGCTTCTGCGCGATGAACTGATTCATTAGCTGGTGTCCTACTTCCATGTGAGCCTACAGTTGCAGTGTCCATACTAACAAGATCCCAGGAGCACCAGACTGACGCATTTTAGTAAGCTCACAAGGGCTACAAATTGAGCAGAGCCACATGCATCTAAATTAGCTGAGCCCAATTGACGCCTCTGTGAAGGTTCACTGAGCTGATCACCAGCTGCGAAGATCTGCTCACGGCCTTGGGTTGGTTGTAGCAAACAGCGTCCTCGCACACAGGTCCGTGAGTACTGGCGAACCAGTCACACAAACGGTCTTTTGGTGCAAAAAACTTTGGGGCATATTAGCAAGAATCACAAAGAAGAGACAAGGGAATAAGCCTTCTCTGACTCCCCTACCGTCACTGAAATCTCACACAACAGAGAAGTACTAAACAAAATAAAAAATACAGGAGGTACTGAACTCCACGAAACCTCCTTAGTAAACCGACCGCTAGTCGATATCACAAGGACAACAAGAAACAAGGAAAGACAGAAAATGTCTTAATACTGCCCTCACACACTTTGCAGTGTCATGCTTCATCATAGGGCCGCATCAAACACCCAGGTGCAGACCAACACACTGAGTGGAGCGCAAAAATATTTTTTGTTATTGAAGATAAGTGGTGAAGGTACAGTATATATAAAAGAACACATACGACAATGACAAACAAAGGAAAGAATATTTCCTTGAAAAGGGACCAAAAAGTGCAGACACATATAGTTAAAACTACCTAACGGGCAACCGTAATCATTCTTTATTCCTGTCGCCCCTTGGTAGGATTAAAACTTGAATCTCGGGGTATTCAGGGGAGGTAAAGGCCCCTATACCCCTGCTGCGAATACCATGTTAGATGTGCAGGACATCTAACCTGGGCTTCTATTGGAATTCTATAACGCATATTAGCAAGCCCATTATCGCCGTTTTAGCGGCAGTTTCCTGCCGCTAAAACGGCGATAATTTTAACGTGGGTCTTGCTAATATGCCCCTTTATTTAAAGAGTTTCTTAAGTTGTTTTTTTATTTTGTTTTCTTTTTATTAAGGCTGCGGGTAATGTGTGATTTGGACAAGATCCAAATGGACTTAAAACAACTTAAGAAAATCTTTAATTATAATGCTTGGCCATGAATACAACTGACAAAACCATGTACATGATTCTTGTCCACATAAAGCCTCCCACGCTGTGTTTAAGAGGTGTGCTATCTATGACCAAGTGGAGAGCTTCCCACTGTCCTGGTCCTACTGTGAGATACATGTTAGGAGCATTGCTTGGGAGATGCTAACAGAGCCACTGGGGCCAGGTAAATAAGGAGACGGAATGGGAGGAATGGAAATAATGGCATAGGGAGTGGGGCCAGTAAAAAAGACTAGATGGGAGGAAGGGAGGAAGAGACAAGGAGACAGGAATATAAAGTGAAAGGAACAAGGAAACAGAATTGTACCAGAGAATTACTTGTGCCGTGAATTGTTTGGGGCACATTAAACTGCGTGTGATCCGTATTTGGTACGATTACTTTGGAGGGTTCAGAGATGGAATAGAGAGGTAACGAACTGGATTCTGGTTCTGGCAACTATTCTTAAACTGGAACTGGGATCCATGGGGTCCCAGAGAATCTTGCCAACTGTGTCCGGGGGCTGCGAAAGCAGAGGCTGCGATAGATTCATCGGGCTAGGCCAGCACCTTCAGTGTGCTTCGTATTAGATGGACATGTTTTCTTTTCCAGCCCAGCGACTGCAGAATATCTCTCTGCAACTAAAATCCAATTCCCTTAGACAACTTCGTAGCCCAGCTGAGCATGGACGTCGATTCACCAAAATGCCAGGGGTAGCAAAGTGACATCACTTGACCTTTGACCCTGGTGATTTAGCAGAAAGTGATGTTACTCAATCATTAACCCTGGCCTCGTTGACAAATGTGACATCACAGAAATTGATAAAAACAAAACCTACAATATGTGATCTTAAAAAACAACAAAACTATATTAAAGTAAATAAAATTGTGCTTTAGTCATCAGCAAAATACACTAGGATTTTGTGATGAGGCTCCAGGGACTGTCCCACAAAATGTCAGCAGCATAGACTAGGAGAACATCTATATAGACCAGGAGAACAACCATCATAGAGAACAAGCATTGGCATAGCCAATAGGTCTCGTCTTTGGGATCTTTTAAGTGTTTTGTCACATCTGATAAAGAAAAAAAAAGAAACTGGGCGCCGTGCGAGGCAGCACGGCGCCTGAACACATCCAATTTAGAAAAAACATGAAACCGGGCGCTGTGCGAGCAGCGCTGCGCCCGAACACATCCAATTAAAAAAAACATAAAACCAGGAGCCGTGCAAGGCAGCACGGAGCCCGAACACATCCATAAAAAAAAACATGGATCCGGGCACCGTGCGAGGCAGCGCGGCGCCCGAACACATCCAATTTAAAAAAAAACATGAAACCGGGCAACGTGCGAGGCAGCAAGGCGCCCGAACACATGCATTAAAAAATTATGAAACCGGGCACCGTGCGAGGCAGAACGGCACCCGAACACATCCACACATAAAAACATTAACGTGCATTATTGGGGCTGCCACTAATCCACCCCTTGCACTAACCGGTAATGCTTCACTGGTCCTTTAAGTGGTCCAACTAGGCCTTTATGTAGCATTTGGATTTTTCACAAGCACGTGTCTTTAGTGAGTTCACGAGGCTGGCAGCGGCCCCACTCTCAGAAGTGTTTCGGCACCATCGCCTCTTAAGGCCATCTCACTACGGGAAGAGACCCGCGGGGGTCTGAGTGGGGTGGCGTGAACGTTTCTGATTAATCCCCCAAACTCCTATAAATAGAATGGGGAACACATTAAGGGTTCAGAAAGAAGGGTATTCCAGAACACATTAAGGGTTCCATACGTCGGCTCTTCCTAAACTCAGTTCCCCTGACTGGGAGCTCTGCTGGCAGTGTTAGTGCACTTTAGACCAGAGCCCCCACCGCCCCCCCACGCACGTGTTCTGCAGCTGTTCACAGAGCTGAGAGCTCCCACAGCTGTGACCCGCCCCCCCCCCCCTTCACCGCAGAGGGCGCAGTCTTAGCAGCAAGTGAATTTTTTACAAGTGATTGACGCAGTAGGCGCTAGGGCGGGATGGACCAAGATCACACGAAGCGTCAACCGCACACAAACACGTTTGAAATGAGGCATGGAGGATGCCATTGAGAGTGACCAAAACCCTGGGACTGCCGCACATGTAGATCGCTTCTCTTCGAGAGAGTCAGTTATCGCATTAGAAATGTGGTAATACCGCAGGGTAACAGAAAACTGCACTTTAGCAACAGCGAGAATCTGCTAACTTCACACCAATAACGGCGGGAAAAGCATTGGAAGCGCATTTTCCGCAATTAATCCATATTTTAAAGTAAACCTGTTGTCGTAATACACTGTGTTCCAAATGTGGTTACTGATTCGCAGAACTGTCACAGATTCTGTCAATGTTTTCTAATGACAGGGCTGAGTAGGTGATGTGCCCAAGATCACAAACAGGGTCTGATTAGGTGTTTGATGTGAAGAACAGCAAATGCCATTGGTGGAAACTTCCGCTTTGCCACGCCGGAGATAACAAGCAACGAAGACACAAGCAGGAGGCAACAATAAACAAGGGCCACGCGGCCACGAAAGTGAAAGCGACCGCGCTAATTGGAAACATGATCCACAACAGATGCCACCCTGCGCATCGCTGCTCGCTCCCGCAAGCTGGAGGCGGTGGGAGTAAACATTTACTGAAAAAGGTGGGGCATGCACCCACCTTTGGCCAATTGCGTGCTTTCATTTTTAAAAGCCACACGCAAAGGCCAATAGAATGTGACAACCACACGCACAAGCTTTCAGAAAGCTTTTAGAATGTCTGGAGTGGTTCCAAGAGGCCCTCTCCTAGAGCAGCGCATGCGCGCTGCGCTAGGCTCGACCTAAAAACAGCCATCATAGACCAGGTACAGCCATCATTCTCTTAACAACAGATTCACATGCTCAGACACAGGCTCATACCTTGGCCTCTGCCTTCATATGTCAAAAGCCTAGGAAGAATCTCCATATGTCATGGCAAGACCAGTAGATGCCAGGCAAAACCCAATATGCCTGTGCTGACTCATAACAACATAACCATTAATCAAAGGCTGACCCTGGTTGGTACATATGTGTAAGGTCTCCTTCTCGGAGCTAATCTGCACACAGAATGCATCTGCTGAGCCGAAAGAGCGTATATACCCACCAAAAAACAGTCACTCTGTTCACACAGAGTTTCCAATCATTTGGTTTTCTCCAGTCAAATCTGACTGCATGCACATGAAATCTGTGTGCCAATTCTGGGATAAGCTTTTTAGCTTACTCGCTTATTTGTGTAGAATATGCCTACCTTTGAATCTCAAAAATGTATTTTTTCTTTTAAATAAGTTGATATTTACAGGATGATCACTTTATGTTATGTGTATATTAAAAACCCGGCACAGAGTGGGCCTTCCTGAACCTGCTTTGGACACCCATTACATACATGAATCATGTTAGCCTTATATACAGTTGATGTCTCAAATTGAATTGTCTCTTGGAACTTTTTTAATAGGTGGCACCCAACAGAAATCATTTTTTTTATTTTAAACCACCATGTGTGCATGTAGACATGTCTCGCTGGAGTGCAGCTAGTGTTTTAACACCTTTCTTCATTAAGCCACATCCCACCTGCGTGCATGTTCTGGATCTCTTTTGTGTGTGGGCGTAGGACCCACTCATCTGTGTGCACCTAGCCACATTTTGCCTGTGTGCACCTAGACACATCTCCCCTTTGTAAACCTTGCCCTTTTTACCTGTATGCAAGCATTCATATCACCTGCATCCACATAGTATCTATCATCTGTGTGCAGTCAGGAGCCTCTCACTTTTGTTCGCCAGTATCGCTTTCAGCTGTGTGCACCATGACTTTCAACAGAACCACCCTAGCTACTCAGATTTAAACTGGACAGCTTGGGAATTTCGAGGTAACCCTGTAGTTTCCTTGCATCTCTGTGCAAATAACCCCCTCTTAAATGTGGGCTCTTAACCATTCTCACCTGTGTGCATATAGCCTTATAACTTGTATGGACCAATCTTACTCTGACCAATTTGCACCTACCACTCCAGCATATACCCCCTCATCTTTTTGCATATAAGGCCCCCGAATAGGTGCACCTAGCCCCCTCTCACATTTAGGCACACAGGCCTCCAGTCACAATTATGCACCTAGCGTGCAGCAATAGGTATGTACAAAGCCTCCTCTAATCTGAAATGAAATGAAATTCGTACTTGTAAAGCGCACTGCTACCCCAACTGGGGCGTCGAGGCGCTGTACGCATACCGCTGTGGAACCCTTCCTGGCTTTTCCCTGTGAAATGTCCACTCCTGGGCACCCCCAAGGTGAAGCCAGGCATCCCAGCGCTGGTGGGGCCGTTGTGGAGATTAAGCAAGCTATTGCCCAGAGTTGCAGAGTGGGACCCATGATTAGAATAGGCACCGAGGCGAGAATTATCAGGTCCGAGGAAATTGAGCCCAAGACCCGCCGAGGCGGGAATTGAACTGTGGTCCCGGGCCAGATCTCTGCATCAGGGTCTGCCGCTCTAACCATTGAGCTACACTTCTCCACTGTGACCTCAATCCTTCCACAACTTTGGGCTCTCCCCCTCAATCACATTTGACACCTATTCTGTATAGCCCCTAGACTACAGCTTGCAGTCTAGGGGCTAATTGACATCCATGTTGAAGAGTACCGGATTATCCAGGTATCAGGGAATACAGGCGAGCCTTTAAGAATATTCTGAACTTGATACTCTCTCATTCAACCACTCATCGATTGAATGAAATAGCTCTTCATCCATTTATTGATGTATACATTCACTCTTCCGTCTGTTCACCCACTCCACCCATCCATCCACTCAGTTATTCAAAGACAAAATTCCCTTATCCATACATACGCTTGCCCATTCTATCACTCATGCGTCCATTCCTTCGTCCATTCACTAATGTATCCATTTACTCATCCACAGTCATCCACTCATTCCTTTATTCACTCGTGCATCCCCACAGACATTCCTCTCCTCACTCATCCATCCAGTTACTCACTCCAGTTCCATTTCCAGTAATTCGTCTTTCCCTTCCCTCTCATCTACTGACAATCTATTCACTCATACATGCACTCACACATCTTTGATCGATTCACATATACCTAGTCATCCATCCACTCACATATACTTACTTTTTCAGCTACTCATTCACTCACCCATCTAAGCACTCACCCATACATTCACCCATTCGCTCACCCACATGCTCACCCATCCTTTCATGCATCCAGTCACTCGCCCTCTTACTCATCCACACAGTCACCTCAGCTATCCATCCAACTCACTCAACCAGATGCTTGTTGAATCACTGAATCATTTACTGACTCACTAACTCATTCATGCATCTGTCCACCTAGTCACTAACCAATCCACGCGCTCAGCCATTCACTCACAGCTTTTCTTTTTCCAACGACCCACCTACGTAAGCACTCACAAATGACTCATTCATACACTTACCGACACACTCACTTGCTTTCAAGCATGAGCAAGGCCGGCTCTAGGGCAGTGCTATCGGTGCCACGGCACCGGGCGCTGACTTGGGGTGGGGGCGTCATTTTTGAAAGGATATTAACATTTTAAAAGCACCTCTTACTGCATTCCTGGCCTTCAGCAATTTTCAGGCATCAATTAAAATGTCACGATACCTCCAGTGATTAATCATCTTCCTGGAAAGAGACCAGAGGTTTGTCTAGTGGAAGTTTTGACTCATGGAAAGGTAGCGCAGAGGGTTAGTGGGCCTGCTGCTAAGAACGTGTACCATGCAGATCACAAAGTGAATATAATATAAATAGGGCAGTGGGTTACTGCTTCTATAAAAGAGCTCTTTTTGTTACTTGTAGTTTATAAGTCAAAATCCTAATATAGAACATTGAGCTATTAACTGTCATCAAAGAGCTGCATGCAAACTGCAAGGTATATAGTTAGAGCTATATGATTTTTGGCCCAGTCTTTCATTATACTAATCTTCCCAAAAGGGTTCATTTGGGTAGAAAACTATTCTTATTATTAAAGAGAACCCCTAACAATGGTGTTAGTTTTACATTCTGAATTTGTGCTTTTCCAGAATATGGACCCTCAAACTATATTGCCTACCAGTATCATTGACATGTTACTCCTACACTACACCTTGTAGTCCTGTCTGATGTAACATTTCCTATACAATACACTGATTTACACACATATGATTGTCTCTGTGCAATGTGCGTGTGATGTAAAGTGCTCTGACACCTTACACTGGTATGAGTGGTGCTATAAAACTAAATCAATCTGAGAGACAGTGGTTTTGGAGACTTGAGGGGCATTGTTAAAGGGTGCTAGTGAGGGAATTCATGACAGAGGTGGTCATTGGGGGGCACCAACAAACATTGTCGCACAGGGCGCCACCAGTGCTAAAGCCGGCCCTGAGCATGAGGATACTGAGAGATGCGAAACCCTCTAATTGGTTGTGTGGAGTAAGGTCAACAATTAACCACGTGTGCTGGCAAGAGGTGCAAGCAAGAGTAATATGCAACCTGGGGGAGCTAAGGGAAAGCAAGAGATTGAATAACCAAAGGCTGAAACAGCAATGAGGCATC
Source organism: Calotriton arnoldi (assembly GCA_963921515.1). Lineage (NCBI taxonomy): Eukaryota > Metazoa > Chordata > Amphibia > Caudata > Salamandridae > Calotriton > Calotriton arnoldi. Next base: position 3,222,353 of record CAWUFW010000247.1, on the reverse strand, counting down.
GTTGTGTGCGGCAGAAGGAAACAGACTGTAGCATGTGTAAGGATCTCTTGACCACCACAGCCTCCAATAGAGTCAAGGACACACAGTCAGAACAGCCATGGTATCAGGCAAAGTAAAGCAAATTCGAAAGTAAATGTCAACACGAAAACAGCCGAATCACACCCTGCTCTATCTAAAACATTGTCACTCATTCTATTAAGGAAGATATTTATGAAATCATGACAGAAACCCCACATTGCTTCCAGAACCAAAAAGAATTCAAGATAGAATTCAAGAACTTATCTGAGCAGCTCACAAGAAATGGGGCACTGGCCCAGGCCTCAAGCAGCGACAACCCTGCGCAGATATATTGTTTATTTTTCAGGTCAAGAATCCAAATGAGCCACTGCTAGTATTTTCAATACATGAAACACAAGTGTATGGTCTTGATCTTAGTAGTAGCCACTCTCATATAGTGTTCAATGTCTCCAATGCTTTGCCCTATGTAGTGTACAGAGATACACCTTTTCGTAATATCTCTTTTGCCAGAATTGTGACAGTGCTGCGCTGTGCTCATATGGCACTCTGTCCTAACATAGTAACAGTCATTCACATATACTTATTGCATACAACCTGGCACACATTCCTAAAACACATACGCACACAAATACATCCTAACATAGGTACAGCCACACATTCATTAAAAACGCAACACACATAAAAAAAAACACTCGGTTACACGCTCACAGTTTGACAGCTATACCATCCTGAAGGAGACACCCAAACAAGGTCCCTCTCTCACTAGGGGTCGCAAGCAGCCTGCCAGGGGTTGCAAGTTGCAGACTAAGGGTCGCAGGTGCAACCCCTGGCGCCCTCTAAATGACATCCATGCTGCTGTGCACAGCTCGAGCTCTCAACTGAAATCTTGCACATTGCCGTCAGGCCCAGAAGCCCATCAGTGGAAACAATTAAACACCCTGCAGGGTAAACACCCATTACAACGAAATTATTACAACTACTACCATTACCCCGCATTCCATCACAACACAACTACCATAACTCTGCAATGCCATTACAACGCATGGCATTACAATGCATATGCATTTACCACGCATGCTTTTACAACGAATTTCGTTGTAAAAGCAGGAATGGTAAAGGCATATGTATTTTACATGTAAGTATAAGGTAAGTATAGGGTTTGGGTTTTGGGGTGTAAGGGTATGTTTTGGGGTGCGAAGGTTAATTTTAGGGTTCAGGGTTTGTTTGGGTTTTGGGGTGCCCAGGGTAATTTTAGGGTTTAGGGTGAGTTTGGGTTTTGGGGTGCAGGGGTAATTTTAGGGTTTAGGGTAGGTTTGGGTTTTGCGGTGACCAGGCTAATTTTAGGGTTCAGGGTTTTAATGGGTTTTGGGGTGCCCAGGGTAATTTTAGGGTTCAGTTTGGGTTTTGGGGTGCCCAGGGTAATTTTAACACAGTGTGGGTTTTGGGGTGCTGGGGTATTTTTAGGGTTCAGGGTGGGTTTGGGGTTTGGGGTGCCCAGGGTAATTTTAGGGTTTAGGGTAGTTTTGGGGTGCCCAGGGTAATTTAAGGGTTTAGGGTGGTTTGGGGTTTCGGGGTGCTCGGGTATTTTTAGGGTTCAGGGGGGGTTTGGGTTTTGGGGTGCACAGGGTAATTTTAGGGTTCAGGGTTTGTTTGGGTTTTGGGGTGCTGGAGTATTTTTAGGGTTTAAGGTGGATTTGGGTTTTGGGGTGCCCAGGGTAATTTAAGGGTTTAGGGTGGTTTGGGGTGCAGGGGTATTTTTAGGGTTCAGGGGGGGTTTGGGTTTTGGGGTGCACAGGGTAATTTTAGGGTTCAGGGTTTGTTTGGGTTTTGGGGTTCCCAGGGTAAATTTAGGGATCAGGGTGGGTTTGGGGTGCAGGGGTATTTTTAGGGTTCAGGGTGGGTTTGGGTTTTGGGGTGCAGGGGTATTTTTAGGGTTCAGGGTGAGTTTAGGTTTTGGAGTGCAGGGGTATTTATAGGGTTCAGGGTGGGTTTGGGATGCAGGGGTAATTTTAGGGTTCAGGGTGGGTTTGGGTTTTGGGGTGCAGGGGCAATTTTAGGGTTCAGGGTTTGTTTGGGTATTTGGATGCAGGGGTATTTTTAGGGTTCAGGGTGGGTTTGGGTTTTGGGGTGACCAGGGTAATTTTAGGGTTCAGGGTTTGTTTGGGTTTTGGGGTGCCCAGGGAAATTTCAGGGTGGGTTTGGGTTTTGGGGTGCAGGGGTATTTTTAGGGTTCAGGGTGGGTTTGGGTTTTGGGATGCAGGGGTAATTTTAGGGTTCAGGGTGGTTTTGGATTTTGGGGTGCCTAGGGTAATTTAAGGGTTTAGGGGTATGGGTATTGGAGTGATAAGGGTAATTTTAGAATTTTTGGGGTGTATAGTTATTGGGATACAAATGGTAATTTTGGGGGTTTAGGGGGTATTTAAAAATAATAATATATATATATAAATATATATATATATATATATATACTTACTTACCTTAACCACTTTTACAGAATATATGCCTTTATCACGCATGCCTTTGCGTTGTAATGGCATGCGTGGTAAAGGCACATTCGTTGTAAAAGTATGCGTTGTGATTGAAACGCGTTGTAACAGCACTTGCGTTGTTACAAATGCGTTGTGATGGTATGCGTGGTGTTGACATGCGGGATAACATCATATATTCACCCTGCAGTGTCACTTAACAAATTTCCAAGAGAAAAAAGCAAATTTTAAAGTGTTTTGACCTTCTCAGGATCTGTGAGACTACCTAAAATGTGTAGGTTTGTGTATGATCAATAAGTACATTCATATAATATTAGGATATTTATTGAGAGTTTCAGGAAGACCTGACAAACAATACATAATAGAAAGATGTAGACCAGAGTACAAAAATAACACAACTGGAACTGGTATGCCATACATTGAAAAGTTGCCTCAGATATGTTGTAGGGCTGATAGAAAAGGAGACGATGAGTTAGTCAAAGCTCACAAAAGGAATTTTATTATTAATATACCAAATGAATAAGGAGGGAGAGACAGACTATATCAGTGAATTGTGAATAAGATCATATTACTAAAGAGCCTTAAACAGAGTGTCAGACAGTGCTTAATTTGAGCAGGTGGTTTCCGGTGCACAGCACCGGCACTTAATTGTCAACAGTGGTGCGTGTGACAGTTTGCAACAAGGTTGCACTGTCTGGCTAATTTAGAGATGACCACAACAACAGTAATTTATTAATTCAATATACATTAAAAATTACTATTATCGGCCGCCTAAGCCATTCTTAAAGCGTTGGGGGCCTGGAACAGTCCGAACTGTCACACTTGTAGAAGTGTGATGGTTAGTAGTTGTGTTGTTACTTTCATTGGCAGCAAGGCATGGGCAATGTGTGATACAAGATATAGTGGCCTTGTGACGAGTGCCCTGGCACTTACTTTTTTACAAATAAAGCACTGGTGGCAGGTACGTCTATCTAAGTCTACAGTTATACTAATAAACATCATTTATATAGCATACAATACAAAGTATGTTTTTGGGATTTAACACTAAGGGCCCGATTATGATGTCATACAAACTACACGATAGGTTATGCGTACACCACATCATCCGCAGTGCAACACCATGAACACTGGTAGGTTGTACATATCCCTAAAGGTGCACCACAATCAGCGTGACACCAGCGCTCTCTCCTAAGGGACTCGGTGTCCTGGGTATAGGCTTTTGGGCCACGTGCCCACCTAACTCCTAATAGATGGCAATTCTCGTCCCCGGAGTCTTCCGTCAAGGCCTTACCCCGTTCAGGGACACAATGTCATGAGCAAAGGGGCGTGGTGCCACTCACCCTGACTCCGCAAAAGAATGCCCCCGATGCTGTGCCTCTCTTATGGGCAGCTGCCCACTGCCACCCGGGGCAGCTGCTCTGTAAGTAGGGTAATGCCGGCACGGCCCCTCGCCGGGCCTCTTACGGGTCCCGCCGCCTCCACAGCCTACCCCGGTCTCCGAGGGAGTCGGACTCGCCTGAACTCCTGCAGGCACAACCAGCTGGGCCGCTGTGCTCCTCGCGGCTCGGCTGCTGGGATGGTCCGGACCCTGGAGCTTCCCGTGGGCTCCCGCCACCTCAGACTGCCGGCGGACTCCGGCCCGGCCCACAACCAGGCTTTGCTTCCGCCTGCCACAGCTTCAGTAGACACGCGGGGCTCTCCTCCTCCTTACAGAAGCCCCGCCACAGTCAGGCGTCCGCTGTCTGTCTACCGGGCTTCCTCTCTCGGCCACAGAATACGGAGCGAAGTCTCCGCAACGTCTTGGTCCTGGCAATGCAGTCCAACACACGCTGCACGGCCACACACTGCTCCGGGCACCAGGTCGGATAAAAAGTAGAGCGCACACCCTGTGCTTGCACTGTGGCCACAAGTCAAAAGAAAATCGAAGCGCTAAGCATGCGCTCCTGCGGTGGAGCCAGTCACCCTGAATTTGGGCTGAAAGGTAAAGCGTTCCCCTGCGCTATCTCTCGGCAGTCCAGGGGCAGGAAACCAAACACAGGCAGGCCAGCACGCAGGTCCCCCTTTGCAGAGGGCACCTCTTCAGCTGCCTAGCAGGCAGCAGGTAGTTTCCAGCAGCGGTTCCTCCTGGCAGATCAGCAGCCACCCCCAGCCACAAGTTCCAAGTAAGCACAAAAGCACATTACATTGGGTCACAGCCTCAATACTTATACTCATGAAGGCCTTTGTCCTGCCCTGGTACAGGGCTTTGTGCCCGGTCTAAACCAGTTTTGGGGGCACTTAAACATTTTATTTACAGTGCACCACACCATCATTGTTAGTGTAGGCTCTGACCCCAGACACACCACAGGGGGGCGGAGCCAGCATTGTGGAAGGCAGGCACAGTCCTATTCAGGCCCAGGTGCTACTCCTCCCACCACTCCAAATGCAGATTGGCCTTTTCAGCCTAGTGCTGACTCACCCAGCCCCTCTGGAGCCACTGCACCTCCCAACCCCTGTCACTCCAGAGCCAGACATGCAATACACAACAGGCAGGCACAAAGACACATAGCACACAGAAATGCCCACTTCTAAAAGTGGCATTTCTAAAATAGTGATAATAAATCTGTGAACACCATTACGCAGCATTTGTTACCACTATTCCAAACATACCAAACTTGACCACGCTACTCTTCTCATGTCAGGAATTACCTCTGAAACACATATGAGGGAATCGCCAATGCATTCCTATGAGAGGGCAGCCTCACAGTAGTGAGAAACCAAAATGGCTGTTTGTCACTACCAGGTCAAGCCACACAGTTAAGGCACATGTCCTACCTTTTACCTACAGCGCACCCTGCCCATAGGGCTAACTAGGGCCTACCTTAGGGGTGACTGATATGTAGTAAAAGGGGAGTCACAGAAGTGGCAACCACTTTATGTGCCACATCACAGCAGCAGTAAACTGCGCGTGCATGCCCTGCAATGGCAGAGGCCTGAGACAAGTTTGAAAGGCTACTTTGGTGGGTGGCGCAAGCAGCGCTGCAAGCCCACCAGTAGCATTTAATTTACTGGCCCTGGGTATCTGAAATACCACTTTACAAGGGACTGATAGGTAAATTAAATACGCCAAACAGGTGTAGACCAATCTTACCACGTTTACCATAGAGAGCACATGCACTTTAACACTGGACAGCAGTGATAAAGTGCCCAGAGTCCTAAAACCACCAACACCAGGTCAGAAAAAATACCAGGAGGTAGGCAAAAAGTTCAGGGATGACCCTGCAAAAAGGGCCAAGTCCAAAACAGGGTATACGTCTTTATCTCATTTAATACCTGGTCACACCATCACCTTTCCTACAAACCACTTAACACCTTGGTGCTTAGCTCTTTCATATGATAGTGCAAGCATGTTTAAAATAAAATCTCTACTGCTGCAAAATTATATGCATCAAAACCTTGCTCGATATGTGTTGCAAACAGATATTAGAAACACCTCAATATGTCCGTTTAAAAAAAAAAAGCTGCAGTAGCTTGGAACCTGTAGAAAGTGGAATCATGCAGAAAGCAATTCTAGCTTTTCTCTATCTAAGGAGTGCACAAAATAAACATATTCTCTCTGCTTGTTTTTGTAAACTATTAAAATAGAGTAAAAGAAAGAAAAGCAAGAGCTGTAACCTGCTGCTCTGGATGGACTTGTTGCAGCTAAGCAACAATAAGTTCATGTCGCACCTTCATCTTTGTCTGGGAGAGGTGTGAAGAGGTATGAATGGGAACCACATCTGAGACTATCTCAGGAAAATAGACGTCCTCAGCTTTAGCACTCTCCTTGTTTATACTAACGAATAAAAGGGAGAGTCAATGAAAGAAAATATCAGCCTAGGATCACACTAATCGGCTAAGCAGGGAAGATGGAAGTGATTCCAGGTTTTCGATTTTCACTGCAATTCAGCCACCAACTGGGCATGTTTTCTGACATCAAAGGGCAAAATTTTGTCCTGAAAGAAGAGATTATAGCGAACGTAACAGGCAGAATTCATTTTCTTTGTGACGGGCATACAAGCTCTTCACGTAAGAGACAGACTGAACACTTTGTTGCTGTCTTGCAGCATAATACTGCACCCGTGAAGTAGACAGCTTTGCACAATTTCTTTACAGCTGGCCTGACTCAAATTGAAATTAACAGAGGCTCTTCATAATTGAGTGTATGTCTGAACTCTCGGCTGACCTGCAGTGGGGACATATTTATGCATGCTCACTATGGGAATATGAAGCACGCAACTTTTAATCGACTTGATCTTTGACATATGAGCGTGCAATATTTGGCAGCACTTTGCGGGTGGTCACAGCAAGCCAGACATTATTTGGAGTTCCCTCATGATTCTGCAAGCAGTCTATCTGCTATGAAAATTTGAACTCTTTTGCTGTGCCTGAATCCCTTGCACAATGTTGTTTTTGTGACAGAATTTTCTTTTTTATATAGTAAATGCACCAAAAACAGTAATGTGGCAAATGCTTTATTTTGTGAACATGGCAGAGGGCTTCCTGCTGCCATCACTGGGCATGCAATGAAACAATCACATCTAAGCCTGTGTCAAAGGCCAATAGGGGCTTAAATCAACAAACTACTGAAAGCCGTCTCACAAGAAGGCCCACCCCCTGAAAATAAAACATTGCCCTTCTGAGCATGTGGCACCCTTTAAAGTCCTGGAGGCACATAGCCATTGATAAGCTTACTCACCGACCATCTTTTCAAGCATTGCAATATAAGCCTACGTGACAGTTATTTATCTGCCCATCTTCCCCCGTGTTCCGCATTCGCTGAAAAAATACAAAATGCTTACTCCTCATGTTTACGTCTGCAAAGTAAATCGTGAGCCATCCTGCGAGCTGTACAAGAACACCACCACCAGGGATACAAATATGCATTGCTCATTTTACTGTGTGAGTGTGACCCGCTGCGTCACCTCACACATGACATCATGCTGAACTGAAATGGTGAACAGTGAGTGAACTATAAAGCCAGCAGCTTAGCTCACACGTGTCCCCATCTTCCACACACCACAATACCAGGCTCAAGGAAAAGCAGCATTATTTACTGCCTTTTACTGAACCTGATTCTGAAACCTGCTGCTGCACGACATGCTGCTTGCTTCTTCAACTGACTGACTAGTTTAGCACTTCGGCTGCACAGTATGCTGAGGCAGGCGAAAAGTTGGGACATTGATCTACATTGGTCGGTTGGTCCGACTCGGGACGCATGACAATTCAACGTCACAGAGGGACGGGGCGGGTTAATAATCTATTTTGTCTGGTCATTGGTAGAGCTATGCTGATTGATGTACCTGTTACGCTGAGGCAGGGACCCAGGCAGTTTCTGGCAGTGTGTGTGTGCCTCATGATATGGCAGGCTGTGTCGAATTTTAAAAAAGGTTGCGCTGCCCCACATAGAACCAAATCCAGTCCAATCAGTGACCCACCGCAACACTGACTGAACCCAGGCATCAGTGGCGGCTGGTGACATTTGAAAGAGGCGAGCGTAAAATTATTGCCGTACTGCACTATAGCGAGTGAGCCCGAATAACTTAAGGGGGGTTCGGGTGGGTTCTCCCCCCGAGAAAGTTTTGAAAAACAGAGTGGACAAATGGTGCATTTTCAAGCAAACTGGAGGAAGCAGGAAGGTTAATAAAGCAATACGATTGAATTATTTATCATTTAAGAAATTGCCAATTTTTATGAGTTATAGAGGACAATCTTTGCGTATGCTGATGTGGGGGGGCATATTGTGCCTGTGCGTGACTGCCCCATGTGTGGTTTGTGTGAAAGAGTCACTCGGAGGATTGCTTGCTAAGTGGCTAAATGGCTACCATGTTAGCTAATTTTTGGAATGCTTGGCGGCTTATCTTGTTTTGAAAGCTAGCGAAGTTTTGTGGCAAAGAAAGGAGGACAAAGAGGCTTTGCCACCACCAACCACAACTGAACACAAAGCTATTGAGTAATTAATTGCCACTCCGTACAGACCCCCACCACCCTCCCTCCTACCCACACCAAGGATTTTGTAAAGACCAACCGGCAGTGGGAGACATTTTTGATTTTTGGGCAACATGAAAAACAATAGGTGCTCCCATACATCCTGCATTTTCACACATCTCCTATAATTTCACATATCCAGCTAATAGATATTTTATTATTAAGAGTGTCCAGGCACAGACTCAGCGGCATTCACAGAAAGATTCACAGGCTGAACAAGTCACAGAATCAGGGCCAGCTGGGTTTATCACTTCTATAAATTATTTTACAAGTACAGCGCGCTGAATGTTCCATTAGAGAGCACGTTTTCCTCTCATGCACTTTGATTTTAAACCTCTTCGTGCAGATAGAGCCTCTAAAGAATGCAAACAATGCAGTCCTGGAATCTGACTGAACAACATGCCGCTTGTCCTTGGCTTGAAGGTAAGGTTAGCACAAGGAAATATTCTTTTCGGTCCAAAACAGCACTCAGGAATGCTTATTCGACTCTTTCTCCAACCTCCATCTACTATCATCAATCATGCCCTCGCCTGGGAAATATAAAATTAAGGTTCATAATTTCGGTAATATTTGGTTATAATTTACTGGAAAATATTTTTCTATATTCAAAGGGGTTTTTGTGCTTAGTCCCTATGCCAATAAAGTGGTCAAACAACAGCTCTTTAGGTAGCATACATGGCAAATTAATTGTGCTTAAGCACGTTAATAGCATGTTATTATTGCATATCATGTAATAGCCACTTTGTCGACACCAGAGTGCTGAAAGACTGAATCAGCCCTGCTGTAATTCAAATCTGAGACTTGCAGGATTCTGAGTGAGTGCTCGCCCCACTGAGCGCTCTTACCTACCAGTGGGAGACAGCTTAAACATTGTGAAACGCTAGATTTTCTTTTGTCACTTGGGTCCACGTGGCCGACATTGCGTAGTAACCCTATAATAAAGACGCAATTGTATATAACACCAAAGTCCTATCTGCTGAACACTTCCTGTACGAGGTAGCCTCCTTTGGATTTCAGCCAATCTCCTCTTTTCTGGACATCTCCATGGAATTGAAATTGGAAATCACCACAATGGGTGATACATGGAAACGACAAATCGAGCATGCGAACACCCTGCACCACGCTCCCACCAATGCCCACGGTCATATCTGCCAACTGTTTATGTGGGCACTGCTACCTGTTCCTCTGCTAACCACTGACTGGCGGCTGATTGGCAGTCTCACCATGGTTATCAGTAATGGAGCAGTAGTGATGCAGTGCACCAGGATCCGTGCACTGCACCAGCACGTCATCAGAGGGGGAAACTCCGCGAGCTCACATCACAAATGAGCAAAAACAAGAAACAGTCAGAAAGTGTAGTTGCCACATAGTGAGCGGCGAGAGGGTGTCCGTGGATGCCTCTGGTTACCAGGATGCATTCAGAGACTCGAAATCCCGGCATGCTGCAGCACACAACCATTTTCATAAAACTATCTCTAAGACACTGAGAGATGGGAGAGAGAGCAGCAGCATGGCCAGCCTGCAGGCTTCCGGCGCTGGGGGCTGCTGCTGTGCAGAGAGAAGCTAACACGCGAAGACACCTGGCCACCCCTCCCCCGGTGCATGCCCACAGGGGGCCTGCCCCAGAGAAGACAGATCCACTCAAGCAAAGCATGCACATGTCTACAAGAAGGGCGGCTAGTGGGCCTGTGTTCATTAAACAAATCAGCCCCCACCATCCCATAAGGGACACGGAGACAGACGCTCGCTTTCATCATAAAATAAATTAACTCATAGTTTGATATATATATATACATGTGAACAAGGCCGCATGTCTGGCGGCCGAAACGCGTCTTTGGACAATGATGGTTAATTAATAAACACCTTGCCACTTCAACTGCTGTGGAGTCTGTGTCCTTGTGTAGTGCCGGTGTGACTGGACACTCTTGGATTTTCATGTGGATATATATATACATACGCATTTTGGAAAAATACGTAAGCCATGGGCACCCGGCAAAAATATCAAGGGCCCTTCCTAAGTCTTTGGAAAAAAACTGGAGAAAGTGGCACAGGCACAGTGGTTGTCAGGGAGTTAAATCTAAAGGCAGGATCATCCTCACATCATGACCAACAAAGTCTCCTCTTAGAGTGGCATAAGCTGGTATCAAATGTGGGCCAACGTCCATCTAACAGGAGCACAGTTCTCATCGAGAAACAGGGGCATCCATGCAATGAGGACTATAGGAGTACATGCTGACGCGGAATAAAGCCATTCATATTACCAAAAGAGACCAGTGTTCACAGAAACCAGGACAGGAAATGGCTGTTTACAGACCACTCGGTGTGTAGTAATCTGCGATCCAATCACCATCCATAGTGTAGGCAGTAAGTTCATTCTCGCTCAAAACACTGCACTTAACCAGTGACTCTTAGTCCTCGATTTTTTCTTAAAAAAAGGAACAAGCAGTTCAAGTTTCTGGCTAGTGTTCTTCTAAAGTGGGCCATCCACGTTATGTGCGACTTTATTGAAGGACATCATGTGAGACGTACTTTAAAGGAGGGAGGGTGCAGTAAATGTATGGTGAAGGATGTGCTGCTTTTCCACTTTAATGGAGGTGTGTGCGTGTAAATGTGCATATTGAAGGGCACAGTGTAAAACGTGCGTATTTTCTAGGAGATAGTGTGCTGCACGTGCATTATGCAGGGGGCAGCTACCGGCATGTTTGTATGGGGCATTTGTTTGTACTTTGTACCTTATGTCGACGTGCCCCCCGGTGCTTCCATCTAATTTAACAGATTTCACACTGAGAATTTTTTAGAGGAATGAGGAGCGCATGACGCAGGGACTATGAGGGTTTGTGTGTGTAATCCCTCACACAAATATCGAGGATCTTGCAAAACAGGCAAAGGGTTAGACAGAGGCATCACAGAGAGTAATCAGTCGCGGCTCGCAATACTCTCGGGGGGTTCGCGTGGGGGACGACCAAGCAGTCAGGGCACTCAGAGTGGTGCAAGCCACTCCTCCCCGACCTGCCCACCCACCCGCCCCCAACCAGGCATACGCTCATGCCCGCCCCCAACCAGGCATACCCCTGCCGTCTGCTTTCTCGCAGCGCGAGAAGCAGAAAATAAAATGGTATTTAAAATACCATTTTATTTTCTGCTTCTCGCACTGCGAGAAAGCAGTGGGGCGGCGCTCCAATGCCCTAATGGAGCGGCCGCCACTGCCAGGCATGGATTTACAGTGTGATATCAGCTCTTCACCGGGAGACAGTGTGAAGTGCTGATATCGTGTGACACACATTGCCACCATGTAAGTTGGCACTCAGGTATGTCAAAAGACCCGGCCCTGAGAAATAAGTGCCAGTGCTAATCACCGGAAACCAATGGCACAAATTAAGCACTAGTTAGTGTGTGCTCACTGGGTTTCTTACCAGGGCAGCGGGAGACGCGTTGTCATGCAGCCCTTAAGCTAACCATCACCTTGAGGATGCTGTCATGTTTTTGTCTTTTATCTTTTTTTGCTACAGCGCGAAATTGGCCTACACATTTTTTAGGCAGGGAGAGATTAAGGGGTTCATACGGAATCACAGGATGTTGAGATGAGGCCGGGCTCGAACCTGGTTCTCCAGTTCTAAAATCTGCATCTTTGGACTTTAGGCCACATCTCCTCCATCACTTCCAGACTAATAAATATTTTTACACATCATTCCAACAAATATGTCCTTTACAATATGACTTCCAGAAAGCCACATGGTGATTGGTGGATGTACTTCACGAAGCAACAGAGTAGCCAGAAACTTAAAATAGCTCCCGCTTTGAAGCAAAGCTCTGATGACACCAAGCAAGCTATCATAACACAGAAAAAAGGCACCCAACCAATTTTTAGGAAAGTCTAGTTTGTGCACTAGAAGAAAACATATAGTTTTCTGTGAAACCCTCACCCACCAGGGTTACCCCTTGGTGGCATGCTTCATCATAGGGTCCTTCCCGTTCCGCTGCGGAACGGGGCGTGCTGTGACCTACGAGTTACGCTGGAGCGCTTTTTTTGACTATGGGAGACGAGATGGTCTGTGAGGGAGGAGTGGGGAAAAAGGGGGAACTTTAAAAATACCTGGCTAGTGGGTTACGATTATTTTATTCAGGCTGCTAGTCGGTATGGTTAAAAAACAGGGGAAATATTAGGAAAAAGGGGGATAATGTTCCTATCTCCTAATGGTCGACATGTTTCTAGCCTACCCCTATTGGCTATTCTTCTGGACCTAGCGTGTTTAATGGTTATTCTCTCTTTGCAATGCCTGATTCCACTCCTGCTGTTGTACACTTAACACAACATTCAATTACATGCTTAATAGAGAGGTGCATATATACTTATACCACCTGTCTCTTGTTCATATTATTGATTCTGTAAAGATAAAAATAGGGAGAAAATTAATTTAGGGAGAAAATTAAACTTTTCTTGTTCCAGGGTCACAGTTGTACACGTACGCCCCCGGAATCATTTGAACCCTGTGCCTGCAGTGAGCACCTTCTGGGTGAAAAACAAAACATTTTGTTACTCATTATCAACAGACTAGTGGCTGTCAGTGGCACATCTAGTGAGAACCCAAATGGAGAAATAATCAAGTGATCAAAACATTATAAGTATTTTAACACACTTACAAATAAGTACGTATGTCATGAGTGAATAAAAATTACCATTTATATGTGTTGCACCTCCTGCTTTAGAGAATTTACAAAGACACTTTTGCTCAGATTTATACCAATCAAATTGAATTTTATGGTGCCTAAGATTATTTTAACATGTTTCTTCTTTTAGGGTGTTGTATATGGTATTGTTCTGTACTTTTATGGATTTTATTAACCAAATAAAGTGGATTTGACTGACTGACTACACAGACAGAGACATACACACCACGTACATCTATAATATTCAGCCAATGCTTCATGGTTCATCCTGCGGAGAGTGAAGTCTGTAGTCACACTCTGTTGGGGAGAGCATATTAAGATTTATCAAGGAATTAACCTAGAATGCAATGCAAGTGATCCCATACCTCCCTAGAAGAGCTCCCTTGTCTCTTTCAACCAACCATCTATCCATTCATCCTTCCACCCTTCCATCCACCCACTGATTCTATCATTTCACCTTTCCATTCGATCATCCATTCATTCTGTCGTCCATTATTCAATCTTTCACCATTCCAACTGTTATACCTGGCATCTTTTGCCGTGGTTTTCCCTGTCTTTTTGCTTTTGACCTTCTTTTTTTGACTGTGTGCTGAACTTCATTTTGCTGGTTTTAGGACTCTGGGCACTTTACCACTGCTGACTAGTGCTAAACGTGCACGTACTCTGTGTCTAAAATGTAATGGCATTTAGTTTCTCATTGACTGGCCTATTTGATTTACTAATACGTCCCTAGTACAGTGCCCTACATGTGCCTAGGGCCTGTAAATCAAATGCTACTAGTGTGCCACCCACATGAGTATCCCTTCAAACATATCTCAGCCCTGCCACGGCAGAGCCTGTGTGCATAGGGTTAAGATGCCATGTCGATTTCGAAATTTCTCCTACTTGCCAGTCCCAAACATATGTAAGGCACCCCTAAGGTAGGCCTTAGGTAGCCCCAAATGGTACTTGCCATTTTCTTACTTAACCATTCTGTGCCTCTGCCTGTCCCTAGAATACACGTCGGGTTGGATGACAGTTGGGCTTTGTGAATTCACTCTAGACAGTCACACACAAAGGGAGCTGAGTTATGCCCTTCACATCCTGATGGCCCAGTACCAGGCTGAATAGGACTATGCCTTTCCCCTCACAAATAGCTGCATACCCCTCTGTAGTGTGTCTGGAGCCAGGGCCAAAAAGGGCAGGGTCCTGTGCACTACAAAGACCGTTCTTTAAAGTCTCCCTACTTCAAAGGCTAAAATGGGTATAAGTACTGGACCTCTGACATCATATACTCAGAACACTTCTGAGGACATGCTGCAAGGAAGAAGAGTTGTGTGCCGCCAGGAGGGACTGCCACTTTGCTGTTTGTTTTACTGTGTTGGCCTGCTGCCTGCTTCCTCTTGCCTGGGAGAGGACTGGACTTTGCTCTTTGCATCCTGCTTTCTAAGGTTCTCCAATGGCTTGACTGACCTTGTGTTATACCCTACTTTGTTGTATAACATGTACTCCAGCCCTGCTGCCTCTAGCTGCTCAGCCAGAGTGTGAGTTGGTTATGGAATGTTGGTGTGCCTGTGATGCGTGGAATGCCTGGGTGTCTGAGTGGATGAGTGTTGGCAGTTAGAGATGGGCTGAGCAGCTAGGCAGGCTGCTCCTGGTGGGGCTGGTACCACACCAGTGCTGGCTGGATTCAAGACAGATGTAACTTGGACAGATGGATGAAATAAAGAAGACTTGAATATACATCCTGGCTCCTGGTATTTACTTGCGGAGAACACAACATTATTTTTGGCGACGAGCGGACCTGGACCCTAAAAAGACTCTTGGTACAGCACAGAAACAAAGGGACTACAAAGAAACTTCAAGAGAAACCAAGAGATCTCACATGCAACTACATCTACAAAGAAAGTATTTCCAGGCAAGCCAGCGCCAGCCCCACCAGTGTCCTTACCAACGGACAGCCCCACCGGACAATGTCATCACCAAATGACAATTCAGCCTGGAAATAATCAAATGGTTTTACAAAGCTACAGTGAGTTGGAGGAGTAGTTCAACTACAACCGCATTTGGTGTTCCAGCCACAACGTTTTCTACATAAAGGATTACAGTGAGTTGGTGAAGTAGTTACACTACAGTCACATCTGGTGTTCCAGCCACAGTGTTACCTACAAAAGGGTTTGGTGAGTTGGATGGGTAGCTTCACTACAGCCAGTTGTTGGTGTTCCAGCCACATCGCTCTACAGTGTCTTAAAGGAAAGGGCACAATTTGGGATTTTACGTCACATAGATGTTTGAACAAACAGCGTGCTGTGTCTGCACAGAGGGAGAATTTTTTGGTGCTTAACTGACATTTGCAGCATGTTGGACTCCTAACTAAAGTCAGTACCTACTAGTTCCACACAGCTACGGTGTGGTATCCCAAGATTTGTGCATAGCTGACTCATGGAAAGTTAAATTAAGGAGCTACCACCTAAGTGAGTTGACTATATTTTTATTGTCACGTTTGCCTGACTGCTGCATCTGAGGATCTTCTGCACTTGTGGTGGCTGAACGCGATCTGTACAGTGAGTTTTTATTTTGTTTACTTCACCGAGTACATCTTAAGCAATTTCGCTGTGAATGCAGTTTGTGTCAGAAACGAAAAAGGGGCCAAGTTAGGGAAGACACCTTTTTGTCTTTGATTGTGGCTCTACGCTGAGACCTTTTGCCTGCAGGGACCTTTCAACTGTCATTTTTGTTGTTTTAATTTAAATACGTGGCACGAGTCTTCAGTTGCGCGAGGAGGCTTACCTTTGTGTGGGTCTCTCGCGCTGTTCTTCTTTGTAACTGTGACGGAGGAAGCACCGTGTATGCACATCAACATTTAGAGGCACTGACGTGCAGTGAACCACCCTGCACGACGTGGGACAGCGTGACGCCATCTTATGGATAGCAATCGCCGTAGTCAATGAATGGTTCTCAGCCTCTCTATTTGCGAACCTCTCATTTTGCCAACCACGCACCTTAACGCTGTCTTCGATAGAGTTTTTCTTGTTCACGGACGCCCTTCATGTCGTCGGGTCGAGAAGAGAAGACGTGAGATACATTGCCCCGGAGTATTACTTGGTTTCTGCCATCCTCGTTCTTTTTAAATGGGGAGAACATGATGGAAGGGGTTATCGGAGTGATGGTGAGTTTGCAACATGGTCTGTGTCCTATTAAGGTCGGAAACAATTCCTCAAGTGCAGCGTCGCACTGTACAACATGGTCTGTGTCCTATTAAGGTCGGAAACAATTCCTCAAGTGCAGCGTCGAACTGTACTGTGGCAGAGTTTGTCTTTTGCGCAGCTATGGTTCTCCAGTTTTTTCTCACTTAGCTTCGCTGCCATCTAGTGGCCAAATTTGTTTGGAGTCTTTCATTTCATTTTCAGGATGACTTTCATCACGCATGGAATACAGCTTATTCCACTGCTTACTCCAAGTCAACAAGGCACTCTCTACATGCCAACTGAGATACAAAGTGTATTTTAAGTATTTTGCTTAACTTTTGTTTTATTTACAGGTTACCACGTGATGCACAGGACTAATTTTACAAATGTTTTCACGCTTGCAAGCAGAGTTTATTTGACATAAATTGTTCTCTATGGGGTTGGATATACAGTATTGTTTCCTGTGGTTGTTCACCTGTGCTTACCTATGTGTATGTTTACAGTGTTGCTGTGCGTCATTTTGTCGCAACTTGTCTTGGAATGCTGTGTTTGAAGCCGTAGAGTGCTTGTCTCCTGGGTAAGTTGGTGTGATTTTCAACTGTAGCACATTTGTTGTCGTGATGCCACAGAGCTTCGCTTTACTATGGATTTGTGTCCATTAGATTTTGTGGTGGTCATCACAGTTGGTCCCGTACCCACAGTATGGGTGTGGGTAACAGCCCTTTTCCTCACTAACTTTTTGTTACTCCCACATGGGGGTATGAACTTCTACATGGAGGTTGGTCGTGGGATAAATTTCCCCATTACATTTCACTGTTTGTGTTCCCAGGTTGGTCGTGGGATAAATTTCCCCATTACATTTCACTGTTTGTGGTCCCACATGGGCATATGTAACCTCTACAAGGGGGTTTGGTCATGGGTTAGTTCATATACATACACAGTACCTAGGTTAACCCCTACGCGGGGTTTGGATGTGGGTTTTTACCTCTTTCACAGTTGCGCGCAGTACAATTGTACATCCCTTCACGGGCGTTTTTTATGGGTGACGATCCATACACATGTTTGTTTCCCTTACTCTTGGGATTGAGGTTGCAGGGTATTCTACCTTTTGCGCTACTTTACGTTGTGTTTTTTTTGGCATTTGTGTTGCGGGGTCTTTTACCCTTTGCGTTATAGTACATTAAGTTACAGTGTATTATACATAATGCTTGAACTGTATTTCTTGTAATGCTACACTTTTGCTTACGCTTCAAAATGTTTTATAATCTCTTATTAGGGAGGATGGGGGATATTGTTGGTCAATTGTTTAGATTGGTGTATCTTTACCATCCTTTCTTGCTTTAATGGTTCCTTCTCCTGCGATGTTTTGTCCTTATTGCTGCATCCGAGAGACTTGTACCATTATTCATTTTTTCTTGTTAATAGTTCTTGCTTGATGTTATATTGTATTCATTTTTCGTTTTCTTTGAAGAAAAAGGGATAATGTTATACCCTACTTTGTTGTATAACATGTACTCCAGCCCTGCTGCCTCTAGCTGCTCAGCCAGAGTGTGAGTTGGTTATGGAATGTTGGTGTGCCTGTGATGCGTGGAATGCCTGGGTGTCTGAGTGGATGAGTGTTGGCAGTTAGAGATGGGCTGAGCAGCTAGGCAGGCTGCTCCTGGTGGGGCTGGTACCACACCAGTGCTGGCTGGATTCAAGACAGATGTAACTTGGACAGATGGATGAAATAAAGAAGACTTGAATATACATCCTGGCTCCTGGTATTTACTTGCGGAGAACACAACACCTTGCCTCCTATTGCTGAAGTCTCCGGGACATCAAAGATTTCACCTGCATCTTGCTACCAGCACCTGGGCTCCTCTGCTGTGAGTCCTGACCTTCCAAGTGGTGCCAAATCCAGGCCTGAACCCTTGGAGGTGATTCTGGTGCTGCAGCCAAAAAATCCACGCATCGACTCAAAGCATCATTTCGGAACCGGTGCATCTCTGCGAAACCCACGCATCGTTGCTACCTGCACCGAAGCCGTGGACATCGCTCTCCGAGTGCGTGATGCAATGACCTCAACTTTCAAAGCAGCCCCGACTTTGCCACAACACCTCCAAAGAACCACCGTTGCATGAGTCTCGAGCACCACCTCACCAAAGTCTGAGACGCACTGATCCGACTCTGACGCAGCCCTGAACCCTGCGTAGCTTTCGACCGATGCATCGCTGTCAGCCCAGCTTTTTGACATTGACACTGAAGAATTGACGCACCGCACACTCAACTTCGATGCATCATCGACACTGTGTCGCCTTCAGGAACCAAGTTCTGGAACAAGCAACCGACGCATCACTTCCCCTGTGCAACGCATAGTCCCCGAGCGGGAAAGCTCAACAACCCTGCACTGCCTCAAGGAACCAACGCATCGCCTGATTAGTTACTTCCTCTGCGCCACGCATCGTCTTTGAATTCTGACTCATCCAAGGCACTATAATGGGGTCTGCGGGATTCCTGTATCTGGCTTGTGCTCCATCGTGGTCGGACTGAACTTTTAGATTGGTCCCGGTCAAGCACAACCAGATGGCCCCAGTTGGAGCTATTGACTTCTAAGCACTGTATTTTGATTTAATATTTGAAAATTCATATCTTGACTTTTGTATGTTGGATTTTTGTCGTTTTGGTCTTGTTTTACTCAGATAAATATTGGCTATCTTTCTAAACTGGTGAAGTACTATTGTGGTGTTTTCACTGTGTTACTGTGTGGGGTGTGTGTGTGTGTGTAAAAATACTTTACACATTGCCTCTTTAGTTTAGCCTGAATGCTCTGTGCCAAGCTACCAGAATGTGAGCACAAGTTTTAGTGTGCATTACATAGAGTGTGGGTCCCTACTTCGACAGGGTGCATACCTGTGCCAACAAGAGACCTCATTTCTAAGACCAACGATTCATTGGCCATTCCATCCATCCGTTCACACATCCATCATCTATGCATTCATCCATCCATACATCCACCCAACCATACATCCATCATTTGGCTTGCCCATCCATCAGCAAAGGCTTTCATCCTTCAATTGACGATTTTGTCTATCCATTCATCCATCTTCCATCCATCCCGCCTCTCAGATTTCCATGTACTATGCCATCCATCCATCCACCCTCTCAGACTTCCAGGTACTATGCCATCCAGCCATCCTCTCAGAATTTCATTTACACTACCATCCTTTCACCCACCCATCCATCGATCCGCTCAGATTTCCATTTAGTCTTCCATCCTTTTACGCATCATCCATCCTTTGATTTCCATTTACTTTGCATCCGTTCACCCATCCATCCTTCCATCATCTCAAATTTAATTTACTCTATCATCCTTTCATCCACTCATCTTACCCAATTTTATATCCACTCACCCACACATCCTATCACCCACCCATCCTTTCACCCACTCAACCATTCATCCTTTTACCGACCCATCCATCATTTCACCCAATCATCCATCCGTCCTTTCACTCACCCACCCATCCTTTCACCCACTCAACCATCCATCCTTTTATCTGCCTATCCTTTCACCCACTCATCCATCCACCCTTTCACCCACACATCTTTTCGCCCACCCATCCATCCATCCTTTCACCCACCCATACTTTCACTCACCCATCCATTCATCCTTTTACCCAACCATCCATCCTTTCACCCACCCATCCTTTTACCCACTCACCCATTCATTCTTTCATTCAATAATCCTTTTATTCACTCATTCATCCTTTCATCCACCCATCCTTACACCCATACATCCGTCCTGCTTTCCCTTTTCCATCAACCTTTTTTTATTCCTTTATTAATTATGAGCTCTTATCTGCCAAGTTGCAAGTAAACGAGGTCAATAGAGAACCCCACTCCGCTGTAGCTGCTAAAGCTGGGGATGGTGGGGGGGGGGGGGGCATTACGCTTCTGTAGAGCAGTCACTGAGGCGCGTGATGTTAGTGACACTTCATGTGTGCGAGCATGCCAGCGCCTGCCATCGAGGGGACCTGTCACTGTTCTTCAGGAGCAGACCCTCACTGGCAGGAGTCAGAGTACATAAGTTGTCATCCGCCATGTATCAGCCTGCTACTGTGCTTCTGGCATGCATCCAGGGCTGGACTGGCCGTAGTGGGCATCGGGCGTTTCCCCGGGAGACTGGAAGGGCGGGGGATGGTTTTGGAGTGGCGGGGCAGGTTTTGTTACTGGGGGCCGGTTTTGCATTAGTGCTGCAATATCAGCCTGCAGTAACAAAAGCAGCAGTGCTGGGGGCCGGTTTAGTTAAGCAGCAGTGCTTCACACTTGCACCGCCCTCCCATACCTCCCCCCACCACCGGGCTGGTCCGATAAAATTGCCAGGGCTGCTTCGTGTTCTCGGTCCAGCCCTGCATGCATCTCACTCTTCATGCACCGTAGTGCCTTGAATGTCTGAGCGCAGCACTGACACGAAAGGCAGGAGGAGCCTGCGCTGGCTGAAGGTAGGTTGTGGAAAAAAAACACTTCTGTCATTTAATTGTAGATGTTGGTGAACCAACAGACTAACAAGAAGAGCCGAGCCAAGGAATTGACTTGAAATGAAATGAAATGAAAAGACCATTTGTTAAGCGCAGTAGCTACCCTGAGGCGTCCTAGCGCTGCGGACAAGCGGGTGCAGGAGGAGATAGAAACTATACAAGTTTGTTAAAAAGCAGAGTCTTTAAGAGCCTGCGAAAGAGAAGCAGATTGGGCTCAGCCCGCAGGTGGAGGGGAAGAGAGTTCCAGAGTTTGGCCGAGTTATAAGCAAAGGAACGGCCACCACTTCTGGATACTCTTGATCTTGGGCACTAGGGCGAGGAAAGAGGACGCTGATCTGAGCTGTCTATTTGGATGGTAATGGGTAATCAGCGGTCGGCTAATGACAGGGCCCGTTTTCCAAAAGGCCCTATGGGCAATGCACAGGGCCTTAAATTCAATTCTTTCCCTGACAGGGAGCCAGTGGAGGCTCCTCAGTCCGGGGTGGATTGGAAGTCGGCGGGGGATCTGAAGAAGAGTTCGAGCAGCACAATTTTGAATGACCTGAAGTTTGCACAGGGTGGATTGAGGGGCCCCTAAATAGAGGGCATTCCCGAAATCTAGGCGTGAGAGAATGAGACCCTCACCTGCACGAGCTTCGGCCATGAAAATGTTCGACGTGTAATTTGTGCAACAAACGTGTAAAAATACGCTAAAGTCTCCTTCAAAATTGAAAAAAAGTGTATTTCTTTAACATGTGGAAGTATATCAGATTATATGACTATTATGAGAGGCATTTACCAAAAATGATGGTTTTTAAACTTGAATTTGGAAGCTTTCTTTCCCACACGACAATGTCATTAGTGAAATAAGAGGCAAGTAAGTTGTAATGTGTACCCTATATGTGGCATAGATTGTTATTATGCAAGGAGCAACACTATAGTCCATGCAGTCAAACAAGGGTGACAGGCAGAAGCCGCATGAAAGCTCGGCTCATTTTGGGCTTGAGGGTCCACGAGGACCTAGAGCTGGGCTAGAGCCAGGCATCTGGTTCGAGCCTTCAGTGGCTCGCCCACCTCTATATAATTGTTTTCTATTACACACAAGCTGCAAGAAGTAGCTCCCAGTTCTCCTAATACTTTGCACACCAAGATCTAATAATCTGAGATTAATGTGACTCTTATTAATTCTGTGTGCGCACAGTAGTTAAGTCGGAGCAATGTTCCAAAGAACACCTTCACTGGTCCTGTTTTGTAACCACAATGTCATATTAACATGAGATGTGGGCTAGGTAGCATGAGTCTGTGCCAAGAGACATATTGCTGTCACCTGATATTTACAGCGCTATCAAACTGAAAATACTCTAAAGCATGGTATATTTGGGGGCATCACTATTATTTTCATACAGCACTTTATGCCACTTTTTGATATTTCTAAGCACTGTACAAAACCAAGAGCTGCAATTTCAGCGTTTTTATTAGCGCTCAGTTTATTAACCCCTGAAGAATGGATGGCTGAGGTGGCCTTGCAAGAAGTAAGAGACAGTTAAGGGAACAGGGAAGGTAAGAGGAAAGAGGAGAATAATTACAACCACTCAAGGCTTTACACTCGGGACTAAAATAACTGGTTACAAGGAGCAGGAAGGGGCGTGTATCTTTCAGTTACGCTCGGCATCACGTGAGCTTTGCCTCCGTTGTCATTCGGACATTATAGATCAATAAACCTGTAAAGACACGGAAATCCTGTATCACTGCAAGAGTGCATTTTAGACCGCTATTTTAACGGCTCTCTTCATAATGACACCGTTTAATGATGTCATGTTTTAACTGGGTATGTATGCAAACACCTTCCTTCCTAATATTGTTCAGGGGGCTTTGCCTCCATTTTGAAACTCCAGTCGGGACCAAACACTTCAAAGCAGCTCATTTAGGGAAAGTAAGGCATGTGCACATTTGACTACCGTTTGGAAACCTGTGCCACGCCGCCCTCTTTTGTCCTCTGCTGACTCTGGGGTGCCACTAACGGCCTCTGGCCATCTGTTCGCCTGGCAACATACTCCATGTATGCCATTGGTTGACGGTGGGCGCCACCGGCACCTTTTTGGAGGCCTGGACGGCTTGTCACGTCCTCCCTACTGCCTGGTCCAGTCCTTTGTTTCTCCTGGCCACCTATCCCTCCACACCTGGCTGCCCAGGTGCAGGCACACCTGATAGCATGGTGACTGAGATACGGACAGCTCAGCTGGGCAGGACAGGACAGACCACGGCTGTTCACTTGTGTAGTTCACCATCAGCACTGCCCTGTATACCACGCGTGGTAGTACCTTCTTAGCGCGCAGCTGGCACTTCTCTAGATTCCAAGGCTCACCGGTTCTTCTGCTACCGGCCCCAGCCCTCCCGATCACCTTCGGGCGGCGTTGGAACAGGCGGAGATACCACGTGCATGACGGACCCCCCCCCCCCTGCTCTGGTAAGTGTTTCTGTAAATCTGGGTACGAACCAGGCCCAGCTCCAGGAACTTTTATTTGGGTGGGCCAAGGGTGCATTCGGGTGGGCCACTGGGGGCCCGATTTGTCGCTTATATGTCTAGCCAGGCCTGCTTCTGGGCCCTCCTTTATCTCTCCTTAGTCCTACAAGGCCCAGTAAAACGCACTCTTTTCCAAATCTCTTTCTAAATGTTATCACTCTCAAAAAGTGTTTTTTTCCTCCATGTAATATCCCTTTGATGGGAAGAGGAGGTTGCTAAGGTGGGAGTATCAGGCAAGTGACACTACTCAGGCACCCTCTGTGCGAGCCTTCAGGGAGAATCCCTCTTCATTACTACCTCCACCTCACCCCTGACTCTGCAGCGCACTCCCTTACAGGCTTGATTATCCACTTTTCTACCACCCCTCTCCAGTGCATCTTATCTCGCAGTGACCTTGGGCCCCAGCCCCATATCAGCCACCATCTATTCCCGGTAAAAAACATTAGTAAAATCACCTTCAAACTTGAAACATTGAATATAGCAGTATAAGTATGCTCCACAGTTGTCCTAATCACCCTACTGTTAATTAAATAAACGAAAACAGAAAGGCCATGACAGGGCTTGCTTTAGTGCTGGTGCAAAAGTCTTTTTGGGGCCCCACCAATGACCTCGTTCTCCGTAGATACCTTTACTACCACCCTCCAACAGTGCCCTTCATCTCTCCGTAGCCCCTCTCCCTCATGACCTCCTCCTCAGACTCCCTCACTACAACCCTCCACCAGTGTCGCTCGTCTCTCCGTTGCTGCCCCCCACCCCATGACCTCCTCCTCGGATTCCCTCACTGCCACCTTCCACTAGTGCCCCTCATTTCTCCGTAGCCCCCCACCCCATGACCTCCTCCTTGGATTCTTTCACTGCCACCCTCCACTAGTGCCCCTCATCTCTCTGTAGTTCCCTCACCCCATGACCTCCTCCTCGGATTCCCTCACTGCCACCCTCCACCAGTGCCCCTCATCGCTCCATAGCCCTTCACCCCTTGACCTCCTCCTCGGCTTCCCTCACTGCCACCCTCCACTAGTGCCCCTCATCTCTCCGTTGCCCCTCTCTCATATGCATTTCATTTGTTGTATAGCGCTACTCATATCAGAGTAGGGTGTCACAGTACTTTACATCACGCACACATTAAACAGAGACAATAAATCGGTCTACGGGGAATGTCACATGAGCCAATGAGGATTACAAGGTATAGGACTCACGTCATCCATACTGTTGGACTATATATTTTACAAGGGTTTGGTCTGGAGAAGCACAAACTCAGGATTTAAAGAGTACTCCATTGGTTGGGGGTTGGCTTTACTGATAAAAATGTATAACTGCCCAAACAAACTCTTTTAGCAACATTAGAATAATGAAAGACTGGAGAAGTTCTAACTATATCACAACACAAAAAAGCGAAGTTTGTATGCAGCTCTTTGATGACAGTTCATAGGTCACTGTCATATTTTAGGATTGTAACTTCTGAACTTCAAGTAACACAAGGATCTCTGTGACAAAGGCAGTAACCCCCTGAGCTATCCACATAAAATTCAGTTTATCTGCATTTAAAAACTACCAACAGACAAATGATTGCTCTCCAGCAGGATCATAACTCACCAGTTATCTGAACATTTTTTATTGTTGTTGCACATCAGTGGCACATTCACTACGAGGGCCAAGGTTCATGTTTGGGTGGGCCAGGCTCCTGTTTGGGTGGGCCAGGCCCACCGGCCCACCCGCTAGAACCGGGCCTGGTACGAACGCGTTATTTTTGCAAATTAAGCCCTGCAATCGCCCAGGCAGTGTAAGTGTCATTTGGCAAAATAAAGCAAAAAGCATTTGCAATGCAACAGGTCTCGGATTTACGCGAGTTTGAGCTATTGGCATTGTAAATGACAATGCCTTTTATTTATGTGTTAGTTTTTGAAACATAAATAAAAGGCATTGTCATTTACAATGCCAATAGCTTAAACTCGCGTAAAAGCGAGACCTATTGCATTGCAAATGCTTGTTATTACTCCAGTAAATAATACTCTTCTTCTGCTGGCTATGGGGTGGCTGCCTGGTCGGTGGCAGTTAATGCAGGGTTTTTACTCTGCTCCATACAATTCCTAGAAGAAAGACTCTTCTTTTTATCTGGGTGCATGCAGTACACGTGAGTAGGGTATGCTTGTATTCCCTCACTGACGGGCAAACCCTCCTCGCTTTCTAAACCCACAGCAGAACAGATGTTTGGCTTTGTAAATGTAATCCACATCTTGCTCCAGCCAAAACCAGTTCCTCCAGATCAGCCGCAAGAATAAAGTTGTACCCCTGTCCAGCTACTTTCTAAACTAAATACACAATGGGCCCCATATCCCAGCACTCCTAAACTGTTGTTCGTGCTGGGGCTTTTTGGAACTTGGCGCTGTGTCCTGGCCTATTCCTAAGGCTGGGACCAAACCGAAGAGCTCTTCTGAAGATCTTGCTACTTTGTCTGCCTGTCTGTCATTAGACCCCACATGTAAACACAGCCCCCAGCAGAGGAGTACCATCAAAGGACGCCCACAGATCACCACGTGATGTCCGGTGGCTTCTTAAGCATGGAAAAGTAAAGTACTGGCTGCCCTTGATGGCCAAGAAAAGTGCAGTGAGCCCTCCCTGGAGTAGAGCACTTGACTGGGTCCACTGCCTGCATTAACAGTACTAAATGGGACATCACTTACTTTGCTCCTCCATATTTGCTGCTATTTGCTGCCTGGCATGATATCAAGTTCAGACTGGCTCTTCTGTTGGTCTGTGTGCCGGGAGAGAGTCCTGGGTCACAAGTCAGAGCGCCACTATTGATACCTCAGACCGCTCAGTGTCCAGCGACTTGTCAGCTGTGTGGCCTGGATCCAGTGGTCAACAAAGTCAACTTAGTCATGTGTTTCAGGGACTTTACTGGCAGCCTGGAATTTTGACGGCAAATATCTGGAACTAGGAACAGTTTATTCCTGCAGCCTGCAGTGCACCTTAGTATCCCAGGTGAAGAACAAGTTGTTGATTGAAGTCACTCATTTCGAACATACGCTACTGTTTTGGCCCTTGGTAGCTCCAGTTATACCACCCCTTGCGAAGATACACTGCAGGTTTTATGCCATTGCTATAGTGGGTTGAGTGCTGTCTATAGAAATATGTATTAGCCGTAGGACATCCCAACCTTTCATCCTATTGCTGCCGATAAAAGGGCTGCCATTGAGTTGAGTAATGATCACTCGTCTTATTTAAAAACCCAGAGGCTCTCGTTCTGAGTCCCACAGGAATTAAATTGCTGTGATGTATTCCTTGTTTCATGCGCCTTGCAGAGGCATAGCTATGTGTGGGACAGCAGTTGCAGTGGCACCGGGACCCAAAGCCGGGGAGAGGGGCCTGAATTATGATTCTTGCTGTAATTTACTGTCCAACCCATAATCAGAGGTTTGGTTTTCCCCACATGCCCTAGGGCATATAGCAAGCTTGCTGTGCCACTGCCGTCCTATATGGCCGCTTCTTGTTACGATCCCATGGACTCACAATACGCGGGAAGGGCGGATTCTGAAACCAGCCCCATCTTGCTGGGGGTGGAGCCCCCTTTCTTTGCCAAGTATGGTTTGCATCTGCTTCTGTACCCGAACTGTTCCTAAAGGTGTCATGCGTGTTTATGCCGGTGATGGGGGAGGGGGTGTGGGGGTTGTTTACATTACGGGTTCGATAGTAATGTGGAGGAAAATATCGGAGAGCTAAAAATATGTGAAAACCTTGCGAGTTGAGAAGGACTGGATGTGGGCCTGTTGGTTTGCGGATACCAAGGCACGTGACAGCGGCGCTGCCCTCATGCGAGTTGAATGCCCCGCTTGTGTTTCCTGTACGGAAGTGCTCAGAGAATTGTAGAAAGTGATCCTTTTGAAATGTATTAAAAAAATGAATAAAATTAAAATTGAAAATGATCGCGGTGTCCCTAAAGCGGGCGTCGCGATCATTATGCAAATTCTCCAAAAAGCAGCCGTCATTGTCCCCATCAGAGGCAATAACAAAAATAGTGCTCACCTCCTAGATAAAGCAGGCCGTGTAACTAGCCAAGTAAAAGGTCCTGTCGTTATGGGCCGTAACAAATGGAGACAAGGCGGTACCAAGGCAGGACTAACAAGCCCATTTACGAATCAGAAGCCACCATTTAAGAAGGACAATGACACAAAGCCAATGACAAATATGGGCGGAGAGTGGGAGACACTTCAACAACATACCCTAATACAGCATGCCTCGCAGAGCGAGCAGTGCATGCGCGCTGCCGCCAGGCTCGACCTAAAAAACAACTGCTGCCGCCTGGCCACAGCCTTCTCCCTGGGATGTGCTTTGCGATGAGCAGAAAGAAACAAAGTTACATACTTTAATTATGATTTCGGTATGTGGAGACCCCTGTGCCACTCTCTGTAGCTGGGCATGTGAGGGGGAGAAAGAACAGAGAGAAACAGAGTCAGTACCACAAGAGAAAAGAGACATTACAAAGAGTCAAGAGTTAGAGGGAGGCAGAAAGCGAGAACTGCTGAGACAGAGTGGAGAAGGGGTGAGATCACAAACAGAAAGGTGAGGAAATGAGAGCAAGACAAACCATAGAGAAAAGAGAAAGGCCAGAGAGAGGAGAAACAAAGGGAGAGAGAGAGACAAGGAAGCTATGAAGAGCCTGGTGAGTATGAAACATCTGACAGAGTGAGAAAGTTAGGAGAATAAAAGAGAAAGCGAGAGAAAGAAAGCAGGCAGGTATGTGGGAAAAAGAGCAGCACGCAAACGAGAAAAGACGACCAGCAGAAAATGGGATTAAGAGGAAGAGAGGACATCACAGACCGACCAATGTGTGTGTGAGACAAACAGAGGTAACAAAGAGACTGCTAAGTGTGTGTGAGAGAGAATGGGAAAAATACAAAAGAAAGGAGAGAGTGACAGACAAGTAAGAGAGGAATGTTGACCAGCGAAAGAGAGTAAGAGTACATTACAGAGAGACAGAGGATATATACAGAAAGAAGTAATAGAGCAAGATACTTTGGAGAGACAGGGAGATTGGTGTTGAAGACATATAGATGAGAAAGAGAAATCACAGACCCAGGCAGGGAGACAGACAAAAAAGAAAAGGAAGAGACAAAAGATGACCAGAGTTAGGGGGCAGACAGTGAAAAGGAGAGATAGTGGCAGGAGAAAGGAAGAGCGACATGACATTGGCCCTATATTCTGCCCTTGCTAGTGGGGATAGCAGCATCCCTCAGATATTTATGCTTGAACTAGGCGGGTGTACATTCAGCACTGGAAGAAAGTCACACTGGCTTAGAAGAGAGATAACAAAAGTGATCCAGGGTAAGTCAGCAACTGTTCCTGAAGGCTGGATGTGAGCTCAGCGCCTGTAACTTCTGATTCGCCTGATGCATACACAGCTCTGTGGTGCAGTTCTCTAAATCCAAAGTCTGTGGGTCAATGTAGCTTGTGGAACAGCCCGGCTCTGTGAGGCCTTGTGGAGGTAGGGAGTGGGGACAAGACAAGATTGGGTATGGTGGAGCCCCCCTCATTTTATCTTGCGGGGGAGGGGGGTAATCTTTTGTTACGCCACTGTCAAGTGGCACTTAAATTGTCTCAACAACTGCGAGGCACAACACGTGGGAGACAGGAAGTGAACATGATCTATAGGTTTCAGGTTTAACGCAGCAAGGCTGGTTCTTCCTTTCAACATCAATAAAATGGGTTAATAATGCTTGCTCCCTATGGACCAGCAAGCAAATCATTTTACATTTTGGGTGATATCTATGGCTTATGTTATTAAAACAGTTGTTTCGGTCTACATAAGGACCGAAAAAGGAACCGAACAATTACGAGAAAACAGAACATATATTGAATTATGCTTGGTCCTATGGAATATGGTAGTCTACAGTGCACTTGTGCACTCCTCAGCAAAAAACATCTTATCTTTTGAAGTAACATTTTTGGTCCAAATTCCCAAGTAGAGTTCACTGTTTCATAAGTGTCAGAAACTTTCAGACATTGAGAGTTTCTGCATATGATACTATTGGTTCTGAAGCTTTTAACAAGAAAGGAGAAACTTTATGTAGCTCACAGACAAAGTTTGTGTATAAGTTCTATTTTATTTTGTGTGCATCTCTCTAGGAATGAGAGCTGTACTGAAACTTTCTCCTGGCACACAGCTTGGCAAACACTGAGCACAAACTCTGCACTGCAACAGATGAATGTGAAAAATAAAACTACACACATACAGCACAATAATCACATGTAAAGATTTTTTCTGCGGATTAACAGGTACAAAATGCAGATGTTTCCTAACCTGTGCCACAATAAGTTAGACTGTGGGTTTTGTGTGCTCTGAACAGGCAGAACACACGATACTGACCTCTGTCTTCACCCCAGTGACCTCTGGTGGGCAGTGTTGGACTAGGCCCTTTTTGCAGGGTCATCCCAGAACTTTTTGCCTTCCTCCGGTATTTTTTCTGACCTGTTGTTGGTGGTTTTAGGACTCTAGGCACTTTATCAATGCTGTTCAGTGCTAAAGTGCATGTGCTCTCTATGGTAAACTTGATAAGATTGGTCTACACCTGTTTGGCATATTTAATTTACCTATCAGTCCTTCGTACAGTGGTATCTCATATACCCAGGGCCAGTAAATTAAATGCTAATGGCGAGCTTGCAGCGCAGCTTGCGCCACCCACCAAAGTGGCCTTTCAAACCTGTCTCAGGCCTCTGCCATTGCAGGGCCTGCGCGCGCAGTTTACTGCCGCTGTGACGTGGCACATAAAGTGGTTGCCATGTACATGACTCCCCTCTTACTACATATCAGTCACCCCAAAGGTAGGCCCTAGCTAGCCCTATGGGCAGGGTTGTGGTGTAGGTAAAAGGTAGGATATGTGCCTTAACTGTGTGGCATGTCCTGGTAGTGACAAACAATCTATTTGGTTTCTCACTGCTGTGAGGCTGCCCTCTCATAGGAATGCATTGGGGATTCCCTGATATGTGCTTCAGTGGTAATTCCTGACATGAGAGGAGTAGCGTGATCAAGTTTGGTATGTTTGAAATAGGGGTGATATAGGCTGCGTTCTGGTGTTCACAAATTTATTATCACTATTTTAGAAATGCCACTTTTAGAAATGCACTCTTTGTGCCTGCCTGTTGTGTATTGACTGTCTGGCCTTGGAGTGACAGGGGCTGGGGAGGTGCAGTGGCTCCAGAGAGTCTGGGTGAGTCAGCACTAGGCTGAATAGGTCAATCTGCATTTGAAGTGGTGGGAGGAGTGGCGCCTGGGCCTGAATAGGACTGTGCCTGCCTTCCACAATGCTGGCTCCGCCCCCCTGTGGTGTGTCTGGGGCCAGAGCCTACACTAACAATGAAGGTGTGGTGCACTGTAAATAAAATGTTTAAGTGCCCCCAAAACTGGTTTAGACCGGGCCCAAAGCCCTGTGCCAGGGCAGGACAAAGACCTTCATGAGTATAAGTATTGGGGATGTGACACCATGTAATGTGCTTTTGTGCTTACTTGGAACTTGTGGCCGGGGGGCTGCTGATCTGCCAGAAGGAACCACCGCTGGAAACTACCTGCTGCCTGCTAGGTAGCTGAAGAGATGCCCTCCTGAAAGGGGGCCCTGCGTGCTGGCCTGCCTGTGCATGGTTTCCTGCCCTGGACTGCAGAGAGATAGCGCGGGAGGAGCGCTTTACCTTTCAGCCCAAATTCAGGGTGAATGGCTTCACTGCAGGAGCGCATGCTGAGCGCTTCGATTTTCTTTTGATCTGTGGCCACAGTGCAAGCGCAGGGTGTGCGCTCTACTTTTTATCGGACCTGGTGCCCGGAGCAGTGTGTCGCCGTGCAGCGTGTGTTGGGCTGCATTGCCAGGACCAAGACGTTGCGGAGACTTCGCTCTGTATTCTGTGACCGAGAGAGGAAGCCCAGAAGTCAGGCAGCAGACGCTTGACTGTGGGCGGGGCTCCCGTAAAGAGGAGGAGAGCCCCGCATGTCTACTGAGGCTGTGGCAGGCGGAATCAAAGCCTGGTTGTGGGCCGGGCCGGAGTCCGCCGGCAGTCTGAGGAGGTGGGAGCCCACAGGAAGCTCCAGAGTCCAGACCGTCCCAGCAGCCGAGCGAGTCCAGGCGAGTCCGACTCCCTCAGAGAGCAGGGTAGGCTGTGACATGAGAGGAGTAGCGTGATCAAGTTTGGTATGTTTGAAATAGGGGTGAAATAGGCTGCGTACTGGTGTTCACAAATTTATTATCACTATTTTAGAAATGCCACTTTTAGAAATGCACTCTTTGTGCCTGCCTGTTGTGTATTGACTGTCTGGCCTTGGAGTGACAGGGGCTGGGGAGGTGCAGTGGCTCCAGAGAGTCTGGGTGAGTCAGCGCTAGGCTGAATAGGCCTGATCTGCATTTGGAGTGGTGGGAGGAGTAGCACCTGAACTTGAATAGGGCTGTGCCTGCATTCCACAATGATGGCTCCACCCCCCTGTGGTGTGTCTGGGGTCAGAGCCTACACTTACAATGGGGAGTGTTGTGCACTTGACAAGTGCCCCCCAGAACTGGTTTGGACTGGGTCCAGGGTCCTGTACCAAGGCAAACTTGTGTAGTATAAATATTGGGGTAGTGACCCCTATGTTTTTTTTAACTGAGCTGTGCTTACTTGTATCTTGGAGAGAAGATACTGCCAGAGGACTGCTGTGTGCCAGGACGTACCGCCGCCTGGGACTACCTGCTGCCTGCTGGGTGGCTGAGAAGGCTGCCCCTCTGCTAAGGGACCCTGCGTGCTGGCCTGCCTGGGCCCTGTCCTCTGCCCCAGGGATCTCTCAGGGCTGGGGATCCTTCCCTGCAATGCTTAGGCAACTTAGCGCTAAGTGAGTGCTTGATTCAAGGAAGGAAGCTCTGACGAGGGCTCCTGTTGAAGGACTGCAGTTGTGGGGGCAGAGAGAGCAATTGCGCTGTTGCAAGAGCGCCATGTCATCTCTCTCTGGGGTTGTGGAGAGGAGTGAGCCCCAGCTGCAGTGGCGCATGTGAAGCGCTTCATCTTTCCTTTTTGTGCCAGATATATTTGAGCCCCTGGCATGGGCTCGTGTTGCGGTGCCATATGGGGTGAGCGGTCTCCACTCGAAGCTCACACCACCGCCGGAAGCCAGGCAGAGGCTAAGCCTGGTTGTGGGCGAGGACCAACAGCGAGAGGAAGCGCCGACGTCACTGCCAGGAAACCGGCCGTGCACTGCATCAAGGACGGCACCGCGAGTTGGCGGGCCGCTCCCAAAGTGAGGACTGATCAAGCCAGTTCCCTTGGGGCAGGCGAAGGTGAAGCCTGGTTGTGGGCCGAGCCGACCGAGGCTTCGCTCCGTGCCCTGCTATCGGCAGCGTTTTCCCTTTACTGGCATTCGTGGGGCTGCGCCGCTTGATTACGGGCAGCCGCCACTTCATTCACAGCATCGGGGCATTCTTCTTCGGAGATAGGGTGAGTTGCACCCCCGCCCTTTTGCTCGTGGCATTGTGCCCCTGAACAGGGTGAGACCATGACGGAGGCCCCCGGGGACGAGAATTGCCACCTTTTATGATATAGGCGGGCCCATGGCCCAAAAGCCTAAAACAAGGACACCAGGTACCCTAAAGGAGAGCGCAGGTGTCGTGCTGATTGTGGGGCACATGTAGTAATGTGCGCACCTTATAAGGGTTGTACTATGGTATACTGCTGATGAGGTTCAGTGATGGTGCATAGGCACCCAGCATTTTTTTTTTTTTTGTCCTCATTTGCCCAGATTAACAAAAGACAATATTTTGCGCTCAGGGGTTCTCCCTTTGATTAGCACCCACCGAAGTTTTCTTGTTCTTTTTAATCATCCGGAAAGGGTCATTCTACACCTTGCTCATCATCCCCTATCATAGGAGGCTTTGTTATACCTTTCCATGAGAGGTACCTCCACAGGAGTGTTTAAGCAGAGTGGTATAGAGGCCTAATCATTGGACAATATACATATACAAACTTATTCTTCCTTTTTTTCCCAGTTCTCATATGGGAGCCAAAAATCATTTCTTTTGTTTTTTGAAGCCCGATCCAATCGATTAATATATTTTATTGCCCTCAACCAATCTATTTTATTTGGGGGGATAACTTTAATCCAGTTCTTACATATTTCCCTCCGGGCAAGCAGAATTAGAAAAAAAATCAATTTCTTAACGTTATTTAAGAGAGATACATGAATCCCCAAAAAAACAAGAGACTTGCTTACCTGGAGCCTTTCTCCAAGTACATCATATGTAATGCTACTCACATCCAGCCAAAAGCTTTGGATCTCAGGGCATTCCATAAACACACTTTGGGCACGTTGGTATAGTGCCCCTTCCCATTTTAGATAACTTATATGGCGTCCAATAAACCCTGTGGAGATAAAAAAGGTGATTCCGCCTTAAATTCGCAGAACGTACTGTGGAGTATAGCATGTCGCAAGATACTTGCCATAAATCTTCCAACTGCTCTCCCGGCAAGCTCTCCTCCCACAATTTTGATGGTAGATTGAAGTCCTCGTCTGCAAATTCTGCTAGCAGCCAATACCAGTTTGCCACTTCTTTCTTCCGGCTAGTCTTGACCATCAAGCTAGCCTCCAAGTCATTTGATAACCCCATACCGGTACCGGCAGTGAGACTTCAGCTCTTCAGCTGCATATATTTAAATCTGGACAGTTGATTATTGGCAATCTCCTGCCCATCCTCCCAAGAAATTAAGGCTCCATCAGTTCTCAATTGGCCCCAGGTTATTATCCCTGCTTCTTTTAATGGGAGAGCCAGACAATCTTTGGTCCACTCCGGGGATCCCGGTGAATCCCAGATAGGAGACATTCCACTATAATAGTTAAGTTTTGAGGCTCTCCTAACTTTGTACCATGTCTCGGCAAAACCAGCTAAAGTCTTAAGACGCACTTTTTTTTAAAAGCGTGGATCCCCATATTTCTGCATAAAGGCGAACTCTCCCCCTTCACATCCTGAAGCATTATTCTGAACATTTTACCTATATCTGAACTGTCCACGGTACTGAATAACATCCTTCCTCCTGTCAGAAGAAAAAGCCAGGCATAATAAGAAAGATCCGGCAATCGTAATCCCCCTTTATCATATTGGCGTTTTAACTTTTTACACAAAATTCTAACAGCTTTAGAGGCCCATATGAAACTGGTGATTTTTGACTGGACTTTTTTAATCCATTACTCCTTAAAAGCCATGGGGATGTTTTGAAACAAAAAAGTAAACTTTGGAAGGATGGACATTTTCACGAGATTGACTCTGCCATAGATTGTCAAAGGGAGATGGGACCAGCTCAGTAGAAGTTTCCCCACTTCTTTACCAATCTTTTGGAAATTTATTTTGGGTATTAATTGTACTTTTTGAACCATTTCGATACCCAGGTACCTCATTTCCTCTTTAACGCATTTTAGCTGTGTGTTTATGTTCCATGCCATTACGACCGTTTTGCCTTCATTGATCTCATATCCTGAAATCCGGCCAAAACGCGATGCTAACTTATAAACTGCTGGTAATGCTGTAGTAAGCTCTGAGGTGTATATCACTAAATCATCCGCGTATAACCCTACTTTTTTCTCCCAGGACTGATGTTTAAAAGGGAGTATGTTGTCGCAAATCCTTATCTTCTCCGCAAGGGTTTCAATATACAAATTGAAAAGGAGAGGCGACAATGGACATCCCTGCCTGGTTCCACGGTGTATGTTAAAGGCTCTTGAGATGTTCCCATTCACTAAGATTTTTGCTGTTGGGTTATTATACAATAACTCTATTGATCGACAGAAATTTTCCTCTAAGTTAGCTAATCTTAAGATTTTTTGCAAATAGACCCAATTTACCCGGTCGAAAGCTTTAGTCGCATCGACTGTAATGACTGCCAATGGAATTTTAAATGCTGATGCTACATCTATAGCCCCGATTAGATTGTACGTTAAGTCTTTCATTTCCCTCCCCCTCATAAAGCCTTTCTGATCTTCGCTGAGCAGCATACCCACTACTCCCTTAAGCCTATCTGCCAATATTTTTGTATAGATCTTGTAATCAGAGTTTAACAACGAGATAGGCCTATAGGAGTCACAGGAGATTGGTGATTTATCCGGTGTAAGTATCAAAGATACAACTGCTTCATTCCATGAGGGTGGAATCTCCCTACCTTTATTGAAAATATCTAAAAACAATCTACACATAACTGGAACTATGTATTCCTCTAACTTTTTATATATTTCCATAGGGAGACCATCTGGGCCTGCCACCTTATTCAATTTCCCAGATTTTATCGCGTTTCTAATTTCACCTTCCGTAATTGGACGGTTTATTACCTCCCTATGTATATCTGAAAGTTTCCGGGGAAGTTCTTGACCCAACCATTCTTCCACCTCCTCATCAACCGTGGTTAAATCTTCCAAATAAACTTTCTCAAAATGATTTAAAATAGCTTCTTCAATACCTTCCTTTGTCCCAGTAAGGCAACCAGTCTCTTCATGTTTTAATTCTTTTATAAAATTTCGTGCCAGATTATTTTTGACTTTCCAGGCAAGTAATTTACCACAGCCTTCCCCATAATTAAAATGGGCCAGATTACTTGCTCGCCATTTCTCCTGTAATCTTGCTTCTATTAACACGTCAAGGTCCATTTTAAGGGATTGCGTCGAAGATTCATACAGCCCCTGTTCTATCTCAGCTTTTTGTAACCGCTGTTCCAGCTGCTGAATCTTTTTCTCAATACTGGAAATCTCCATTCTTCGTTTTTTATTTTTATAGGACTGACTAGATATTATTTTCCCTCTCAGAAAGGCTTTATATGTGTCCCATACTATACCCAACGATGCACTATCTATATTATGTTCAAAGAACTCTCGGGATTCTATCCCTAGTATTGCTATCGTGTCCTCATCAGATAGTATGGTTCGGTCCATAGTCCACCTTCTTCGTACATCGATATTAGGCGGAACCAAGACTAGAGTAATCGCTGAATGATCCGACATATGTGATCCTACATGGGTAGCACCCTTAACCTGCTCTTTCATACTCTGATTAATTAAGAAAAAGTCTATTCTTGATTGGTGCCCATATTTTTTGTTGTTAAAAGTATAACTCTTAAGGGTACCATTCCTCTCTCTCCATATATCACACCAACCAAGCTTCTTTATTGAGTTTATAATTAAAGAACGAGTTTTGTTATGTATAGTCGCTCTGCTTTTATTAGAGCGATCCAAATTACCTTTCATCACCTCATTGAAATCCCCCCCCCATTATAATAGGGTCAGGAAAATCTAGGAGTTCTAAAAGTAAATTGCCAAAAGGTGTGGGATCATCCAAATTTGGACCATAATAGCCAACCACAGTATAGGCTTGATTACTAAATTTTATTTTTGCTATCGCCCATCTACCGGCCTTATCCACCCTACTTTCCTCAACTGTTATTAAGCGATTTGTTTTTACCAATATCGCTACCCCTCTTATAGTAAGCTGATGGTCAGTGAATATCACTTTCTGTAACCACCTTCTAATTTAAAAAATATCACACATTTCTTTGCTAGTTAAATGGGTTTCTTGAAGGATAATAATCTGCGATGAGACGTCTTTTAGATAATGCAGAATCTTTTCTCTCCTATTTCTCATTCTAAGCCCATTTACATTCCATGATAACAGTTCTAACTGCTCCCCCCGCCTAGGGATCATTGTTGTTCCTTAAATTCATTATCCAGTCAAGGCCTGAGTTCGCATAAATTCTATGAGGACAAAGTTTTTTTTTAAATTTTTCCCACTGCACCCCCACCCGTGTGCTAAAACCTACCCGTGTCCCCCCCCGCCCCCTCCCTCCTTGGAAAACCCTCCTCTTCCTTCTCCTCTACGGCCTAAGCCTATGGAAACCTCCCGAGGTTGAGAGACCAGATATCCGGATTCTAAATTTATTACCCCATTAAATCAACTTTTTAAACAATGCTGCTGTTGCCCTTGGAACTAATAGAAAGGAAAAGGAAGAAAAGGATTTCAGCAATGCGTCATGGAGAGAATAAACCGAAAGAGACCTCATTTGCCTTGCCTATTCCAATCCGGTGCCCGACAAAGATTTCAGAAACTCTTCGGCCTCCTCTATTCTGCGGAAATTATGCATCTTGTTATTATGCATTACCCGCAAACTTGCAGGGTATCTCAGCTGGGCCGTTGCGCCCAGCCGCTTAAAGGGCTCAATGATATTTTCAAACTCCCAATGCTTATTGGCCGTAATCTGTGAAATATCGGATCTGATTTCGAAGTTTATCCCTTCTGCTGATAGAGTTTTCTTTTTAGAGCCTGAGTTAAAATTTCTTATTTGATCTTATACGTGTTGAAGTTAACCAGAATTGTTCTTGGTTTTGCTTTATTGGGGTTCCGTCTGAAAGGGTCTCTATGAACTCTTTGTATATCCTTCACCAAATCTTCTTCAGTGTATTCTATATGAATACTTAACTTAATAATTTTTGCCACAAATGTCCCTATATCTTCCCCCTCAGTCCCTTCTGGAATTTTTAAGATGCGAAGATTACACCTTCTCTGGTTATTTTCTAATGATTCCAGCTTGTCCTTCAACAACACCTCGTTCCCTTTTAGGAGCGTAATTTCCTTAGTATTTCCCATTGTTTGTAGCATAAGATCTTTCACTGAAGTTTCTAACTGCGCTGTGCTAGAGGCAAGATCATCCAGTTTTTTCTCTAGAGTATCACAGGCCACTCTAATCTCCTTTTGATTTAATTCCGAGGTTTCGAATCCGTTTCTTACTTCGGTGGTAAGTAACTGTATTAGGTCGCTAACTGACTGAGACTGAGATTGGGGTTGGAGCGCAGCTTTCAAAGGAGACTGATGTTGTATTTGTGTCTCTTCTGTCTCTTCTGTTTGAATTTCCCTTCCCCCTTTCTCAGGAGGCAGCGACAAATTTTCGTAGAGTACCGACCCTACTTGAGAGGAGAGAGGCTCCATAGTTCTACAGGGGAGAGAGATCTTATTCACCTCCTGGGCAAGCTGAGTTATCTTTAATTCCTTAAGTCCCTTTGGCGTATCTATTTCTTGTGACTCAGGATTGTTAGCTAACACCTGAAACCTATTTGAAGTTTTGATATCTTGACCCACTTCCAGACTCACTCCAGGGGGGTCCCAACCTGGATTTTTTAACAACAGGGTTTTCGGTACCACCTTAAAAAAAGTTCGTAATGAGGGTGTGATTTTAAAGTTTTTTGGGTTCTCTGCCCGAGTCTCTACTTTTTTTCCCTTCAATCTCCACCTCCTTGGACTTTCCCACTCCCCTGTGGCAAGCCCAGTCTGTATCGGGGGGTCGGAGGGTCGGGGGGACAAACTCTGTTGCCTTATTACGAACTTTACTCTGAGCGCCCTTCAAAGAATTTCTTCCCCCTAAACTCCTCAGTTGGTACCTTCCCTGCAAAGCGTTCCTCTCCGATATCCCCTCCATCTTTTCTTCCACCTGAAGTGCCACTATCTCCAACTTGTCTCCAGTCGTCATTCTAGCCAGGCCTTTATGTTTATTCTTTCTCGGACAAAGAAAACCCTGCTCTTTTTTTTCTTCACTACTCCCCCTTTCAGCTTTACCACTCCCCCAACTTCTGCCCTCACACCCTTCCTTAATATTATTCTGACCTGTGCTTTGGGCTTCTTCCTGCTTGGAGATTATGCCTGTTGCTTCCGCAAATGCTACTCCTCCTGACTGCGCCGATTTCAAACAGCCATTTGCCTCATTGCAGCTTCCTTCTGTACCTCCTCTCCGGGTGCCTCGTGTGAAAGTGCTGCCTCTGCCCAATTTACCCCAGATGGAGCACTGCGCCGCCGCCCTCCGGCCCCTGCCGAGCTCAAGAGCAGCTCGAGCCCAGCAGGATTCCCGGTCGGGCAGCCCCTCAGGCTCTGCTCGCTCCACTGCCCCAAACACCACCAACGGGGGGAGAAAAAGCAAAGGAAAGGAGGCAATACACAATGCAGAACGCCGGCTGGCAGGCGAGACGAAGTGCGGGAAACTGCGGCTCCACAGAGAATGCGAGCCTCCTCAGGCACCCTCACCACACCTCAAACAGCGTCGATCCCGCAGCAATAACCCTCAATAGCAAGCCGTCCACAGTTCCACAAACATTCCTCGCCAGGTATTTACTTAAAAAATATATCCGAAATTTTCAGGGGGCATTTAAAAAATACATAGTCCTCTACGTCCTCGGGAGCCTCCGCGACCGCGTTCTAACCGGCCGCCATGTTTTCCCTGAACCCCCGGCACCCGGCATTTATGCATAATGTTTTTATGCTGTTTTGGTAATGTGTGCCTTTTACAGGTTTCCACTATGGGGCACCATGGCTTACATGCATATCTAATGTGTTATGCCCTGAAGTGACTATAATATGTGGCATACTGTGCAGTTATGTTTATGCCTAAGAGGGGCATGATGTGTTATGGAAATGATGCACTGCTGATGATATTTTATGCCTAAAGGTGGTGTGCTAATTGCACCCTTACCAGTAGTTACTGGCTGTCCTCACTAACGGTGAATTGTGATGATTATGACAGTGGCCCGATTGGCCTGATGATTCATGTACTACCTGTAAATACATGACAACTGCCTGGTCGCACAGTGTGTATATGTGATATGTTCTAATGTGTATTATGGATAATACAAAGGCTATTTTTATATAACCTTGTGTGGAGTTTCTTTTGTGGTGTGCCTAGTGTGTCGCTGCTGAGTGAGTGTGTTGCACAAACACTTTACACATTGCCTCTGTGATAAGCCTGACTGCTCTGCCAAGCTACCAAGGGGGTGAGCAGGGGTTATCTTCAGTGTGTAACTCCCTTGCCCTGACTAGAGTGGTGGTTTCTGCCTGGCTTAGAAACATGCCCTAGCCAACCAGCAATCCCATTTCTAACAGGCAGGAAGCCTGCTCCTCAGGGCAGGTCACGACACTCCATATGGAAACGTCTCGAAGGCTGCCAGCTAGTCCCATGATGATGGTGGATTGATGACATAAAGCTGTCATTCACTAATGACTTCTGGACTAAGGAGAATTCTTTTATACAGGTCATGGTTTGTTCTGCCTTATTTTATCCAATAACAGCCGTTGTCAGATTTGAACATTTGACCTTGCGGTGAAACGCGTTGTAACCGTGTGCCAGGGAGGAGCACCATCTAGTTCACTGACTTCCTTAATTGAGTCCGTTATGGTGCTTAACAATAGCTCAGAGTGCTGCACTGTGCACTGGCAACACGAGCACATAAGTCGCTGAAAAAGCGCTTCGACGCCTCGTCAGGGGTAGTAAGCGCTATATAAATGCAATTACAATACAATAAGGAACTGAAACTTTACTCTCAACTTTTGGGGACATTTGGGGCAACAGTAATTAATGCGACATATTACAAATCTTTCACAACTTTAAATTCGCAGGATGAATTCATTTCATAATGGCGTTGAAAACCTGTTTATACATGAACTCTCAGCGAGATAGGTAAGGATAAAAGCTTGCAGGTCAGTCAGTGCTGTGCAGAATGTGGAAGAGTCACCAGGGCAGCTGTGCTGGAAGAAGAAGGGTGGCCAGGGAACTGTGCAAGAGCTAGTGGAGTCACCAGGGCAGCTGTGCTAGAGACAGAACTGTGACGATGGCAGCTGTGCAGGAGGTAGTGGAGTCACCAGGGCAGCTGTGCAGGAGGTGGCAGAAGGGAAACATCCGGAACAACGAGGCAAGAGCCACGAGTTCCGGAAGCCCGCAAGGCCATAGTTTTATGTGGTGGTGGGGGTTCAGGGTAGTTTTAAGGGGTGGTGGGGGTTCGGGGTAGTTTTAAGGGGTGGTGGGGGTTCAGGGTAGTTTTCAGGGGTGGTGGGGGCTCAGGTAGTTTTATGGGGTGGTTGTGGTTCAGGGTAGTTTTCAGGGGTGGGGGTTCAGGGTAGTTTTTAGGGGTGGGAGGGTTCGGGGTAGTTTTTAGGGGTGGGTGGTTTGGGGTAGTTTTCAGCGGTGGAGGGGGTTTTGGGGTAGTTTTCAGGGGTGTCGGGGGTTCAGGGTAGTTTTCAGGGGTGGGGGTTCAGGGTAGTTTTTAGGGGTGGGAGTTCAGGGTTGTTTTTAGGGGTGGGGGTTTGGGGTAGTTTTCAGGGGTAGGGGGTTTGGGTATTTTTCAGGGGTGGGGGTTCCAGGCTGTTTTTAGGGGTGGGGGTTCGGGTAGTTTTTAGGGGTGGGGGTTCATGGTAGTTTTTAGGGGTGGGGGTTCGGGTTATTTTTTTAGGGGTTGTTTTCAGTGCTCAGGGAGGGGGATGGGTGGTTTTTAGGGATTAGGGGAGGGCGGGGTCGTTTTTAGGGCTCAGGGGGAGGGGTGGTAACCTTAGCCACGCATACCCCTTTACCATGCATGCCATTACCACGAACAATCGTGGTAAAGGCATGTGTGGTAAAGCAATGCGTGGTTAAGACGTGGCCGTTATACAGACCACGTTGTTTAGGTATGCGGGGTTGAGGAACTTGTTGTTCCATCATACAACCGTGGCAGGGCCACCAGGGCAACTGTGCAGGAGGTAGGGAAGTCACTAGGGCCGCTGTGCAGGAGTTAGTGGAGTCACCAGGGCAGTTGTGCAGGAGGGGGCAGAGCCACCAGGACAGCTGTGCTGGAGGTAGGGAAGTCACCAGGGCAGCTGTGCAGGAGGTAGTGGAGCCACCGGAGCAGCTGTGCATGAGGTAGGGAAGTCACCATAGCAGTGCTGAGCACACTGCATAGTTTGAACCGCTAGTTCCTGGTGGGGGCCACAGGTACTAATTTCTGGGGGCTGGCACTTATTTCACTGACTTACATATTTAGGAGCGCGAGGGAAAAAGCACACAAGACAGTAATAATGGAAGGGAAAAACCCAGCGGCGGCTCCTCCGCTAAGACAGAGGAGTGTCGCCCCACTGCTTTGGAAGCTGTGTAAAAAGGAAAACTAAAATGATAGTAACTAATGTTATTATCATTTTATTTTTTTCTTCCTGCTCGGGTGCGGTGCGGGCGGGTGGGCCGGGCTGGCCAGTGCAGGGGAGGAGTGTAAAGCACACTCTAAAGTGCGCATGACAGTTTGACAGGCCCAAGAGGGTTGGTCAAACCGTCATGCGCACTTTGCATCTTCCCCACCAGGCTGCAGTACACAGCCTGTTGAGGAACATGCAAAGCCTCTGAGTCCCTGTCTGAGCGCTGATCCATGGCACTCAGACCAATCACAACGCTGCTTAAGGCAGAGTTGTGATTGGACAGGGGATTCTTGGAGTCTGGGAGCTTCCTGTTGCGGTGCAAAGGAGACGGAGCAGGGGCGGCAGCACCCGGCGGCACCCAGGTAAGTCTGTTTATTTCAATATTTTTTTATTCCCCCGCCGCTCACCCCCACCACCCATGCTTAGTAGTGGCCGCTACTGTGAAAACCATCACAAAGAGAGACAGCAGGAACCTGCAAGAGTAACATAAAGGTCCAGGGAGTGTCTGACAGTGGAATAAAGAAGAATGAGGCGGATTTAAGACTGCTATTTGGCGCGCAGCATTTGCTTGCACCCTCCGCAGGCTTTTGAGAAGAACTTCGGCACCTGCACTCTTTCTTTCACAAATGTAGCCACTGGCTGGGGAGGGAGTCAAAGAGTGACCAGGGCAGGTGTTCAAGAGGTGTGACGAGTGCTTAATTTGAGACAGTGGTTTCCGGTACTCAGCCGGCACTTAATTTTCAACACTAGCGATTCTGACAGTCTGCCACAAGGTGGCTGTGTCTGTCTAATTTAGAGATGATCACAAAAACAGGTAATTATTAATTCAATATACATTAAAAAATTACTATTACCTGCCACCCAAGCCATTCTTATTGCTTCGGATGCCTGAAATAGTCCGAATTGTAGGAGTGTGAGGGTTTATAGTTGTGTTGTTACTATCGTTGGCAGCATGGCAGGGGCAATGTGTGGTTCAAGCTGCAGTGGCCTCCTGACGAGAGCCCTGACACTTATGTTTTTTTTACAAATTAAGCACTGTAGTCACTAGGGCATTGGCAGACAGAGAAGGGGAAAAGTAGCCAGTGCCATATTAAGTGAGGTAGTGAGGAGCACATAGTAAAGTCACCTTGTGAAGCAATCTTCCTGTCACTATCTGTTTGTCACTTTATTGTTCACTCCATTACAAACTTCCTGGCTCTCTCTTCTTCACTCCCGCCACCATTCTCTTTCATTCTCTTCATTTTCATTGTTTCCCTACTACCTCTCTTCCTTTGTCACATGCTTTTCCTATCAGCCCCTTTCTTTCGCCCTCACTCTTTGTTCAGTAACTCTTTTTCCTAAATCTTTCTTCTCTTCTGGCGCTATATGTGTGTCACTTCCTGCGTGCAACTATCATTGCTCTAACTTCCTCTCTGTCACCATGTCCATGGCACACTAGCTTTCTAACCCCACCTGTCTTCCCAGGCCCTCCTTCCCTTGTTCCCTTGGGGTGCATACCATGTGTTTCTGGCCTCGCTGGATGGGTGACTCGGGATGAATGGCAACTGTGGATGTCTCGCGTTATGGCACATGATAGAAATCTAATCACCAAAGGTATTCCATCCAGTGTAATGAACGCTCTGCACTAAACTCTCGGGGCATCAACCGCTCAAGCACGGGGAAGGAAGCAATTCCTTTTTGTTAAATAACCTTTACACACTCTAGTAGTGTCATGCTTCATCATCGGGTTCACCCTGACTACTAAAGGTCAGGGTGGGCTCGACCATATTTCAGGGAGCACTTGAGAGAGATAGGCCAGGGGGTCTAAAGATTAAAAATCCTCCTCCGTCTCCAGGTATCCCTTTAATAATGGAGTCGCAGGGGATATTAAAAAATAAATAAAGGGGGGTCGTCAGGAGGTAATGGTCCTATGACCCTAATGCCATGCCAACATGTTTCAGCCCTATTGGGTGGCCCACATGGGTCCTGGGCTTTCTTCAGGGCAAATTGGGGTTCCCTCCCTGGTTCTTCAGTGAGGGTATTTCCCTATCTTGTTCTCAATTGAGAGCGCAGATAGCTGCACTCTCGTGGAAAGATGGAAGGTATACTTATCTCCCATC
This sequence comes from Calotriton arnoldi, assembly GCA_963921515.1. NCBI lineage: Eukaryota > Metazoa > Chordata > Amphibia > Caudata > Salamandridae > Calotriton > Calotriton arnoldi. The sequence goes on along the minus strand of CAWUFW010000247.1, from coordinate 3,177,936 downwards.
CAGTTCTGTATTGATTCGAGTCCACCTGTAAGAGAAACATAGTGAGAAAAATCACATTTGTACGCTTTGCGCTGCACACATTTCACCCATGTAATTCCAGTATACTGAGTGCTGCAATGTGCTCTCATTCAATTAACTTGTGATCTGTGATCAAACGAGCTTTGTGGGGATCGTGTTGTACCATATGATCGCATTTAGCGATACGCGATGTTTAATAGCATCTATATATATAAAAGTCCTGGAACACTATACTGTTAAAAATTCATGGTAATGTTTTCCCCTGTTACATCACATACATCCCGCAACTTCATTGTCACACTCACACTTCCGGGCATGAACTGCCCTTAATCCTCTTTTCAATCGTGATAGTTGTTACATGCCGAACCTCTTATCCTATTCAGGAGGATTTATTGTGTCTCAAGGGACTGCGGTTAAGGGGGTAGCCTTGTAGTCAAACTCTGTGTAAATAAAGGTTCGAAGTAGAACGGGAGAAAAAAAACAAAAAGAGACTCGCTCTATTAAGATCATGTGATCCCAGCCTCAAGTATGTCGTTTTGAAAAGGCCCCCTAGCAATCAGAGTAAGCCTTGTCTCCCTACTTACTTCCTCAAAGGTCCTGCCCCTCCGTCAACCTACTTGGGTCCCGCGTCTCCAAGCATTTGCAGTTCAATCTGCTGGGGACGCAGCTTCTAAAGCCGTCTCGTCCGCACATCTCCTTGCTGTCCGGGATGTGGAGCCCCGCCCCCGGCGCGTCTACATGACGTAATTTCCATATGTCCCAGACGGGACTACAGAAATTTGGTTGCCTCATGGGCATTGAAGTCCCTGCCCATAGGTAACCATGGATACTGTTGTACATCTTAATCTTCAATTTGTATGGACAACTTTATTGTTTTTGTAATTTCATTCGTATCGACCATGCTTAGGTTCCGGATAGAAAACTCCCATCTTGGCCAGATAATGTGTTAAGTAACACCCCTATTTTGTGTAAATGTTTATGTTGTGGATGCGAGCCAAGAAAGAGACCCGCAAAGGAGTTATATTATTATCATAACAACGCTGAAAGGAGTCCTGTGATTGTGGCTCCAGTATCGGTTCCCTATGCTATTTTAGGGGAAAACCACCAAGAGCTTTCCTTATATTTATTGTCTTACCAGTGGATGCTGGTACTGCCATATCGCCATGTGATGAGTAGTTAGGGAAAGAACACATTAAAAATATTAATGTGCTTGTTCCAATAAACTCACGTTAAAATACTGTCATGACGTTACCTTGTTTTGTCAGAGAGAACATCTACTCATACATGAGGAGTGTGAGGTACCACGGATGTTCAACCATGCTTAACATTGTGCTTCTCTGCCTTGTAGGCCCCTTGTGTTCAGAAGCACCGGTGGAGAGGTGGTTTTTATGTTCTCCTGGGTGGATGGGTAGAAATGCACACGGACCTAAGATGTTCATGCCCCATTATCTGGATTAGTTCAGTTGATTCTCAATTATTGTGTTTCTTGGGGTATGGGGGCCTAGGTTGTTAGTGCCCCTCTATCTGCATTGGTTCAGCTGATTCCAAGGTTTGGAGTCGGTAAGTCTTTGGATGTGCGTCTGCAGCCTATAGACCCACCGCTGTTCCTTCTCTAGTAGTCTTTTTGATACGTTAATACCACCCTTTACCTTCTCAATGATGGTCCATTACAGATCGTTGTCCATGTGTCCCTTCTCAACATAATGGGCAGTAAGTTTGGTAGCCGTGATTGCTCGTCTGATTGTGCTCCTATGCTCACTTATTCGTACTTTCACCTTCCCAGTGGTCATGCCAATGTATTTGGCCTTGCAGGGGCACGTGATCATATATACTGTGTTCTCTGTGTTACAGTTTGTATGGTCCCTTTGTTCCCACGGCCTTGCCAATCCCAAATCTACACTAGTGGTGTGAGTAGTGAACCGGCAGACCACGCACGAGCCACAAGGGTAATGGCCCTTCACCTGTGGTTGGTTGCACAAAGTAAGTTGGGGGGTTTGTTTCTGTTTCCATCTGTCAGTGTGAATAAGAGTATTCCTAATGCTTTTGTTGCGTCTAAATGAAAACATGGGTTTCTCAAATGTCAATTTGTTTGAAGTGAGTATATGCCACTTGTTGTTGATTATTTTCTTTATGGCATTGGATGAAGAATTGTAGGTGGTGACACATATTGCCATAAAGAAAAATGTGGTCTGCCGGTTCACTACTCACACCACTAGTGTAGATTTGAGATTGGCAAGGCCGTGGGAACAAAGGGACCATACAAACTGTAAGACAGAGTGAATGAATGAATGAATGACAATTTGTTGAGCGCGATAGCTACCCTTAGGCGTCCTAGCGCTGCGGACAATACGGGCATAAAAGACACTTGGGGCTGTCCGGGTTTATTGAAACAGAGAAGTCTTAAGGAGCTTACGGAATGAGAGTATATTAGACTCTGATCGCAGATGCGGAGGGAGAGAATTCCATAGCTTGGCCGCGTTGTACGAGAACGAGCGGCCACCACATCTAGTTCTTTTTATCCTGGGTACTTTGGCAAGAAGAGAGGAGGATGACCTAAGCTGTCTAATCGGCTGGTAGGAAGTGATCAGCGGTTGATTTATGGCGGGGCCTGTCTTCCAGAAGGCCCTGTGGGTGATACAGAGGGCCTTGAATTTAATTCTCTTCCGGACTGGGAGCCAATGTAGGCTTCTAAGGCCAGGACTGATAGGAGATCGACGGGGAGTCTGAAGAAGCGTTCGAGCGGCACAGTTTTGAATGACCTGAAGCTTATTCAGAGTGGATTGAGGGGCTCCCAGAAAGAGGGCATTTCCGAAGTCCAGGCGTGACAGAATAAGGCCCTGGACCATGATCTGTCTCGCCTGGAATGGAAGTAAGGGGAGAATCTTCCGAAGCAGCCTCAGTAGACCATAGCAAGTGGCCGCGAGTTTGGTTGCTTGGTGATTGAAGCTGAGGGTGTTATCCAGCCATATACCCAGGCTCTTGATCGTGTCCTTGGGCACTGGGGCAGAACCAAGACAAGATGGCCATAGTGAATTCATAATGTACTTGGGGACATTGCCTAGGAGCATGAGCTCCGTCTTGTCTCTGTTCAGCTTTAGGCAGGATGCTGTCATCCATTTAACCACCTCCTCCAAGCATTCACTCAAGTTGTTATGGGCTATGTTAGGCCGATTGAGAGCCACCACTAGCTGAGTGTCGTCGGCATAGGTGATGATTTTTATGCCGAACGGACGGACAATTTCAGCTAGGGGGCTCATATATATGTTAAACAGCGTGGGGCTCAGGGAGGAGCCCTGAGGCACCCCACAGCCAAGAGGTTTGCTGGGGGAGGTGATTTCGCCCTCGAAAACCTGAAAACTGCGGTCTGCCAGAAATGACTTGAACCACTTGATGGCATTTCCCGTTACTCCCAATTTGGAGAGTCGTTGTATTAATATTTCGTGGTTTACAGTGTCAAATGCAGCGCTTAGATCAAGGAGAATGATTGCTGCCCCTGCAAGGCCAAATACATTGGCATGACCACTAGGAAGGTGAAGGTACGAATAAGTGAGCATAGGAGCACAATCAGATGAGCAATCACGGCTACCAAACTTACTGCCCATTATGTTGAGAAGGGACGCACGGACAACAATCTGAAATGGACCATCATTGAGAAGGTAAAGGGTGGTATTACCGTATCAAAAAGACTACTAGAGAAGGAACAGCGGTGGGTCTATAGACTGCAGACGCACATCCAGGGACTTAACGACTCCATCCCTTGGAATCAGCGGAACCAATCCAGATAGATGGGCACTAACAACCTATGAATCCATACCCCAAGAAACACAATAATTGAGAATCAGCTGAACTAATCCAGATAACGGGGCATGAACATCCTAGGTCCGTGTGCATTTCAACCCACCCACCCAGGAGAACATAAAAACCACCCCCCCTCCCGTGCTTCTGAACACAAGGGGCCTACAAAACAGAGAAGCCAAATGTTAAGCATGGTTGAACATCCGTGGTACCTCACACTCCTCGTGTAAGAGTAGATGTTCTCTCTGACAAAACAAGGTAACATCATGACGGTATTTTAACATGAGTTTATTGGGACAAGCACATTAATATTTTTAATGTGTTCTTTCTCTAATTACTCATCACATGGCGATATAGCAGTACCTGCATCCACTGGTAAGACAATGAATATAAGGAAAGCTCTTGGTGGTTTGCCCCTTTAATAGCATAGGGAACCGATACTGGAGCCACAATCACAGGACTCTTTTGAGCGTTGTTATGATACTAATATAACTCCTTTGCGGGTCTCTTTCTTGGCTCGCAACCACAACATAAACATTTACACAAAATAGGGGTGTTACTTAACACATTATCTAGCCAAGATGGGAGTTTTCTATCCAGAACCTAAGCATGATCGATACGAATGAAATTACAAAAACAATAAAGTTGTCCTACAAATTAAAGATTAAGATGTACAACAGTATCCATGGTTACCTATGGGCAGGGACTTCAATCCCCATGACGCAACCTAATTTCTGTAGTCCCGTCTGGGACATATGGAAATGACGTCAGGTAGACGCGCCGGGGGCGGGGCTCCGCAACCCGGACAGCAAGGAGATGTGCGGATGAGATGCGGAATTGCTTGTTCCGCCCGTTCGCGATGCTTTTTTCCTGTTCGTGAACGCTGTTTGCGTGCTCGGGGAGAAATATCTCGCAAACACACATTTTGAAAGCGCGAACAAGCAAAAAATTCCGCGAAGCTGCGGATCGCAGAATGTTTGGCAATTTCGCGTTCTCCGCGGAACGCGAAATTACCCAAATTCCGCAAATTCCGCTAGCGGAACGGAATTTACCGCCCAGGCCTAGTGTGAAGTTAGAACAGTAAGGATAACTCACTGGGTTCATGGATCAGGTGCAGGCAACAGTAACCATGCAAAGCTATATCCCGCCTTAAAGTAATAGGGGGTAAATCCACGACAAGAGAGATCAGAAAACGCATCTTTTACTTTCCATATGAATCATTGTGTTAGCGCTACGCAAGTCTAGTGCCTCTCTACGAGGCTTTGTGGGCATCTGAGCGCTTTAACAACATAGCCTGCAATAGCCCATTTATATCTAGGTAAGGCCTTTTATTCTCCAACGTTGATAAAGTCAGTATTATTTAGTTCCTGCAGAATAATGAGTATTCATGAATTACAAAGAATTTCTGCCATAAAAACAACTTAATAAAGAGTATGTTTGCTCAGTATAACCGGGTGCTTATTATTAGCACAGGCGATGTCTACCCCATGTAAAGCACTGTGCATACAGTGACCACAACGCCAGCACCCGCACCAAGTACAGGTGCAAACAACCGTGCCACCCAGCGCAGTTTATGTAATCTGACCCCAAACACACTGCTCCCTCCTTTTAGCAAAATGCTGTTCAACCAATCAGCGTCTCCCATTCACTCCTTCAGTACATGGTCTCCTGCTCTCTGGGGGGCAGGGTACTTTCTGATTGCAGATGTGCCATGCAAACAAACACCCAATGCTGAGCTGGTAATGTTCCGCAAAGAAGCATTCTAAGAAGTCGAATGTAAATCACCTTTAAAAACAGGGTTGGGGTCTAAAACGGAGCAACAGTCCCTCCTTTCCTGGTTTTGCACTCCAGAGGTCAAGTAACATGAACTGCTCAACCGGGACATTCTAAGGATCTTGGGGGCCCGGGGCAGAACAGCTTTGAATTTTTTAACCAAATTCAGCTCTTTCATGCCCTCTTTGGCCAGGTCACTATCAGTGCACAGGCACACTCCTTCAAATTCTAAAGCTGTTACATTAGATATTCAGGAATAGTGAGGTGTGTTTTCAATATTTTAATACAGCAGCAGCTCACTGATATTACTACAAATAATCTCTGTGACACCCTCCCATTTCTCATATATGAGGTTCTGTTTTTATCTAATAGAAACATTATTTATGGATGTTGCATGAAACATAAACACAACTTTTCCCTGCAAAATGTCTGTATTAGACTTTCACACATCACTAACATTAAAAATAATTTAAAGGGAAACAGTATTAAAAAACAATGTGTTGAAGAATTATTCATGGTCATCAGGGCAAGCCTCTGCAGAACGGAGCTGGCTCTATCAGCTGGAGATGTCAACGTTCAGTCTGCAGTAGTGCTGAAGTCCTGCATGCGTTGAAAAGGTTGTGATATACCGTGGCTCTTCCTGGTGCATGAATTTTGTGATGAAGATTCCAGCAGGATCAATAGGAGTGGAGTTGCCGTAGGCATAGATTTTAGTGGCCATAGGTTTTAAGGCCGGTGGAAAGTAGAAATTTGTGTAGTTCATCATTGACATTATACATACTGTGGCACCAGTGACAATCTGATAGTTTGTTGGATGGCCTTCAATGTGCAGTTATCACTGTGATTGCGGTCTCTCCAATGGCAAAAGTTAAGTGGACATGTTCTGAATCAGCTGAGGCTGCTTTATCAGAATCTTCCAGCAGCGATCTTCCACTGTTGTCGAATGCTATGTGTCTCACTGTGTCTTTGTCTTTCCTATGTGTTTGTTCCGTGGCCCACTTTATTGCAGGTGTAGAATGGGATACTTTTGCAAAATGATTTTCCTTGCCCTGTACGCAGTGGTGGCTGGTGACATTTGAAAGTGGTGAGGCGTAAAATTATTGTCATACTGCACTCCGGTGAGCGAGCGTAGTGAGCGACCCTAACAACCTACGGGTGGTGACAAATGGTGCTTTTTCAAGCAAATTTGAGGAAGCAGGAAGGTTAATAAAGCAATACGATTGAATTATTTATCATTTAAGAAATTGCCAATTTTTATGAGCTATAGAGGACAATCTTTGCGTATGCTGATGTTATCATTTGCCCATATTAACTTTTGAACACACTGATACACTTGTAATGGTTTTAACTATACAATAAATACATTCATTGACTGTGCAGTGCTGTACATCAATATGATGACACTATTTCCTTAAATTAATTTTCTGTTTTCATGCAATAGAGCTGCTGCTCTAGTACGCAGAATTTTCTGAAAAAAGGATGGTTTACAAACAACGTCTCTAATATTATCTGTCTCCAATTTAAGTTTATTCTTTAATAATATCATGTTTGTGGTTTTACTACCCCAGTTGTCCAGTTTCATCTGAACTCCAGTGTAACAAGGAGCTTTGAAAACGTAAGTCTGAGTGAGCACACGTCTTGAATAATAAGGCAATTCTAGTCAATTCTATCCTGTCTGCCACAACAATCTTCCACCTGAAAAGAAGCATATATTCTTTTAAAAGGTGATGTGAGGGCACAAATCACAAGCCTCTCCTGCCTCCAGTGTATAACGTGAAGGGCTTAAACAGTTGATAGTAAGACAATGGAGGAGACAGACTGCTACCATGGAGCAAGCATGCTCCCCCGCTTGCATTCAGCACAAATGCTACATAACAACAGACATTTAGGCGCTGAAAGATTAAACAAGCTACCGGCATTTTGGCATACAATTAAACCTCTTAATTAGCATTACATGCTGGTCACTGCTCAGAAATGGAACCACTATGGTATAGCGTGATATATTTAACACATTATAACTTACAAATGGGTAATCGTGCATACTGCAAACAACAATTATTAGAACCGTGGGTTGCCTGATATTCTAGAAAGTAGTAAGAGACAGTTAGGTAGGTATACGTTTGAAATGTCCGCCCAAAAACAGTGAACATCAATTTTGAGTTGCCTTCACTGGGAGAGTTATCTTTTAAATTTTGTTTAAAATTTTCACTTCTTGTTCACCCTCTAAGACACGATTCTAATTTAATTTGAAAAAGAATTAAAACGAAAAACCGGGTCACTAATTCAATGACAAATGGCCCCCGTAGTAACTTTGAAAGGTTGAGGTTTAGACTATTGAAACAAGAGAGCCTCTTGTCACCTGTTCCATTACCACCACCACTGCAACTCACACAAAAAACAACGTAAATGGGAAACTTTATCTACTTGATAACTCATGTGAACATGGAAGCGACTTTAAAGACAGACGTGCACAAGCCCATTCAATGCGCTCCATGGGTAGCCTGTGAAACTAAAAACAGCGTTTAAATACCGCTTGTTTTCACAATTAAGGTGTTTCTGAACACTGAAACTAGCAGGTGTCACTACTGTCTCACTTATTGGTGCCCAGAGGCCAGTGCATCAGCCAAGGAAACAGTGACAGAAAGCATAACACAACAGCAAAAAAGTCTGCACATTGTATAGAAAGTCGCGAGGTTGTCACCTGGCGGAGGAGTGAAGGGTACCGAAGTGTTGCGCGGGTGTGGGTCGCGCGGGGAGGGGGTGGGGGGGTAATTTAAATTTTTTTTAAATTAAGAAAAACTTACCTTCGCCTCCGGTGCCGGACTCCCGCGTCGCGCCTCCTGCTCTCTGCAAACAGGAAGCAGAAGCAGGCAGCCTCCCTCTCTTCCCCTAAGCCAATCACAACACTGCAAAGGCAGCGTTGTGATTGGCTAGGACGCCGTCATTACAGGCGTCTTAGGGGAGGCCGTTTTTTCATGCAGGCTGCTACATGAAGAAAACGGAGAGTGCTATGACTGGTTTGGTCGGCCCTGTGGCCGACCAAACAGTCAGGGCCCATAACATTGGGCTAGCCACTCCTCACCGACCCGCCCGCCCGCAACCAGGCATACCCTTCTTCTGCTTTCTCGCAGTGCGAGAAGCAGAAACGTAAAATGGTATTTATACCATTTTACGTTTCTGCTTCTCGCACTGCGAGAACGCAGTAGGGCGACGCTCCGACGCCCACGTGGAGGAGCCGCCACTGCTTGCCTTTCCTGGGGCACTAGGTGTCCCTGGTGTATTACATTGCCACAGTATTCTCTTAGCTTGCCTTGTCCTTTATTTGACCTTTGGGGGGGGATGGCGTAGGTTTCTTCACTGGTTTCACATGGCTCAACCGTGATCAGTTTGGACGCTAGTGATGATTCTTTGCATCTGAAAGTTCATGAGTGCATCCTAGGGAGAGCATCATGGCCAACGGCATCTTGGCGGTGTGCAGAATTTTCTTCATGGGGACAGAGGAATGGCACCCTTGAGTGATCCGGACACATAACTCTTCCTCCACATCATCCTCCACATTTAAAAACGTGCACATCTTCGCTAAGCCTCTTAGGTGTGCATAGAAGCGCCTGTTGCTTCGTTTGGACCTTGTTTTGCCAGGCGTAGTACATAGCATTCATAGTCCAGATGTGCTTGCATGCTGAACTGTTAGTTCAGCTCTATCAGTGCAGCATCATAGTCATGGTCAGGACCAATGTTTAGGAGTGTGAGGAACATTTTGTGTACTTCTACTTCTTCATCTGTCAGGTGAAGGAGGATGGATCTTTTTGATGCTGAATCCTTTTCCTCGGTGGCTCTCAGATAATTTTCAAACCTTGTCACCAACATTTTCCATCGTGCTGCCACTAACGACAGTGCCAACAGCATGTTGAATGGTTGGATGTCATTCACAGCATTGTGAAGCATGGCAGGTGACTGCAGGGGCTCTGGTGATAGTGGCCGGTGCAGTGCCATGGGAAGGCAATGCAATCCGGACTTGCCACCTGGGAGGGGCCAGAGAAAGTCATAAATCGTTGATGCACACAGCCAACAGGCCTACCACCTCTTCAGTGTTGAAGATTCCAGTATTAGTGCCCAATGGCTGCTAATGAGTGTCATGTGCAATATTGGATAACAGACAGCCTGGGCCTCATGTCTAGGAGCCCAGTTAAACTTCCTTCATGCTGCAGTACTGGTAGGAGCCTTGATGAGGGAGGAAGACCTAGGCACAGTGTGCATAACCATGCACTCTCACTGAAAGGAAACAAGGCACCCTGGAAGAGAGCACTCCTCGGCATGTGAGGTGGCAGGCATTGCTGCATGGGGGCTGCATTGGGCAGCATACGGCTTCTTGGTTCACACCCTCGTTACTATGCTGCTGTGTGCCCAAGGGGCTTGGCTGGTGAATCAGACGGAAGGCATAGAGAGGAGACGGGGACCTAAGATATGGATATCAAATCATGCACTGCCCTTGCTCATGGGCAATCAATCAATCAATCAATCAATCAGGTGTCTTGTAAAGCGTGACTAAACACGCAAAAGGGTCTAAAGGTGCTGGTTGGGGGTGGGAGGGGGTACTGGATGCATGTGATGGAGCAAGGACTCGTAAAAGAGACTTGCTCGGAACCAATCCTCTCATTTAACCCGCTAACGAATTACTAACAGCGTCTTGATAATAATAACACGCAAATACAGAAGACACACGGGTTAGAGAAGCTTGCATATGTGTTTACTAATGCTAACAATATGAACGAAGGACTAAAAGCGCTCTAACTGGGAAATCTTTACTGCGCATGCGTCAACTGCATCTACGTAGTATGACGTTTAATGCTTGGAGGGAAAACTCTTGCGCATGAGCAGAAGGCACTAAAATGGCGGCTTGAAAGCTCACATGCATGGCACCTGCTTAGCTGAATAGAAAATAAGCTATTTTACTAATGCTAATGCGGAAAGGGTATTAATAAGAATATTGGGTTAGAGTAGAGATGGGTAGTATACAGTGAAACCATTTATTTGTGAAAGTAACATTTGTCTATTTGACTTTCCTATTAGTGCGCATTTGGGCCTTTCGTGTGTGACCAGAGTGTGCTAAGCACGTGACCCTCGCGCATGTCCGTTGAGAAGTGAGCCGGAAGCATGACGATGCACTTGAATGCGATCCAAGGACACAAAAGTTACATACCCTGGGAACAAGCACTGAAGACCTCAGGATGAATGGATTTTTTCCAACAAATAAAAACAATTGTTTCTATTAAGATGTGAATACGGGTGGGAATAAAACTTTTGAATAAAAATTAAGGGGTTGGATTTATGACCAATGGGTTGATAAACTAAGATGACATATAAGCATGGTGTGATGATCATTTCCCTTTGCCTGTCCAATCAGAGTTAGTATTTTTGCGATATTGAAACTTTAGTGGGCGGTCCGTGGCCAACGAAAGGTATAACTGAGGTAGCTTTAGTTAGTTAGAGAGACGTCGATGCTGCAGAGCTCGGGATGCTGTCGGTCCTGTGGGTGGTGCTGATGCTGAAAAGGACGCTGTAAGATGCTGATGAAGACATCGAATGCAGAACCATCTATCTTTATTTAATTGGGTTAGAAAGAAGATCGCGGAAGAATCTCGAGGAGGAAGAGAGTGTCAGAGAGGGGTGCGACGCAGTCGCCGGTATCTTAGAGAGGTTAAGTATCCTGTCCTGATTCCTGTCCTGAAGTCTTTGTCTCCTGATCTATCCCGGGGGACCCTTACCAGCCCTTTGGCCAGAGGGTTTGGTCTTCACACCATCCTTGGTAACTATAAATTCATGGTAATTGTAGATGATCTTCTCTCTCTGTCCTCTCCTTTCCTGACATGGTTATTGTATGTGTCTGAAAATGTTCCTTAATGAAAGATTTTGATTTGCAATCTTATGAATGAGGGTATTTGTACTGAAACTTTGAGATGGTTCACTTTAATTTAATTTAGATAAAGTTCTTAAAAACTTCCTGAGTTTGTGATTATTTTCTTTAAATAAAGAATAATTAATAAGTTATGTTAATTATCACCATCAACTAGTTCAACTAATGGTCCATTGACCAGAGAAAAGAACTTTTTGATCAGTGAAAGGTTAGTTAGGAACAAGTAATAACTAAACCTGAAATATGGAAAATATAAACTAAACCCAGCGGTCTACGTGGATCTGTGTAAGTGTTTATGGGCCCAGGTGAGTATATGGTAGTAGAGTATCTGTTGTTAGTACACCGCTAGATCCGTTTTCTGGTAGCAGAGTTATGGTTATTATTGACTAGTTTGGTGATAAGTATAGATTATTGATTTATGTTTTAACAAAAGAGTTAGCGTCTTTGTTCTATGTTGTCTGGAAAAATCCCGGGGAATGAATAGCGGGTGGCGATAGAAACCACACTGCAGTGAGGTTACTCGTCTGTTGGAATAACACTGAGAAGCTATGCAGGGCTGGCGGTGTTAAAGTAGGGACTATTTTCTGTGTAAAGCGAGAGTGATTCATACCAAAGAGTTCGCTGGTGAAACTTTGGTGTTATATCACCTAGAAAGGGTAACACGGAAAGAGTAGCAGGTTCTTCCAAGCTTGAGTGACAGCAAAAAGAGTTCGCTGGTGAAACTTTGGTCTCATTTCCAAAATACGGGCGACACTGGAGGAGTAGCAGGTGCTCTAGAGCTTGAATGAAGAGTAAGCGGAAGGGTTTTACTCGCAGTGTATGAAGAGTAAGCAGAAAGGTTTTACTCGCAGTGGAAAGTAATAATCTATCCTTTGATTAGTGGAACAGACAGAGTAGCGAATGTTTTTATGTCGTTAATAACAAAGAATTTAATGTAAAGTATTAAGAAAATAAGTTTTCGTATTACCTTGTGAAGGGAGGGTCAGTCGCCGGAGTTGCACTGACGTCACAGTGAGCCTCGTTGGGATTGGTAGGATCAGCGGGCGTGTGACAAAAGCAGCCTTGTAAAGGAGGGGTCAGTAGTAAGGAGTAGAACTGACGTCAGAAAAGGCCGCGCTGGCATTGGTCAGACCACGAGCGTGAGCCTGATTTTAATTGGATAGCCAGTTGAAAGCCGCACTAAAATTGGTGGAGAGAGGAGGTTGTATGCGAGATTTTGATTTGACTGTTAGTACAAGACGTACGGGCAGAGGATTTCAAGGGTTAGCAGAGTATAATTTTATACATCGTTCACCGAGAATGTATGGAGAAAGAAAGAAAATGTCGTTTGTAAAGAAAATTAAGAATTTCTTTAAGAAAGACAAGCCTGTATTGACTAGAGAGGAAATTCCTACTCCACCGAAGACACCAGCATCTTTTATGATGATGGAGAGAGGATATCATACTTGCGTGTGGTTGGAAAATTGGATAGAATATACGAAAGGTGATGGAGTACTAGCATTTCCAGAAAATGGTACGTTTAATGGGAGAATTCTTCAGAATTTGAGAATGAGAATGAATGACTTGGAACCTAGACCTAGGTTAACTCAATATGAGGCTTTGGAAGAATGGGAGACTGAGTCGTATGAACGCGAGAAAAATAGAGGTGGGAGATATAAAGGGTTCTTTCCCAGATATTTGCAAGAATCACGCGAAGGGCAGATGAAACAGTGGACGAGAGCTATGGTATCTGAAGGTTTATATCCAGTATTAATGGCTTAAGAACAGTCTGGAGGAAAGTGTAAAGAGAAAATGAAACATTTGAATATGACCGGATATGGTGAATCAGATGATGAGTTGTTAGAGGATATTTCAATTAAAAATCCACCACCGTATCAAGAAGCAACTAGTAAGGTTACCCCAAGTGCAAGGAATGCCTTTATCTCCACAAATTTTACATGATACTTCATTTAATAGGGTGCTGCAAGATAATGAGAGAGATGTTTTAAATAAAACTAGAGAAGAATTAGTAAAGAAAACAAGTGAATTAAATTTGAATACTGAAGCTTTGACAGTACCAGTGACTATTGGTCCGGTAATCCCATTATACGTAGATAAAAAACTTGCCAGAAACAACAAACTGTGACAATTCCGTTAAACAGTCCTAGAAAAGAAGTAATCATTACAGATGATCAGGTCAGTGAAAGTGAATCAATTATTTCATTAATGGATCTCCCTAATGTGGAACCTTTAACTGAAACTCCAAAAAGAGTTACGCCCATGAATTTGAGAGAAAGAAGACCTTTGGTTCATAGAGGAACTAGAGGTGCAACAGTAGTTACCCCTGAAGATATAGAAAGATGGGCACAGGAAAGAGATAATCAGAACCCAGCACCAAGGATTTTAGACATTAGTAGATTGAAGGTGGAATTAGAAGAAATGATAGCGGGAAGTGTGGGCACAGAAAGATTGAATGCTTACAATGATGAGGAATTATTATTTTTGTGTAAGAGTATAACAAGAAGAGCAAGATTATTTCATGAGAAATTAACAGAAGTTGCTTCAGAAATGGGAATAGATATAGGGAAATCAAAGTTGTTGCAGAAACCCTATCGAGTGGATTTTACTGACAAAGATTTAGAAAGTGTTAATGCATCTGGAAAGAGACTACAGATAAAGGAGTTAATGAATATTTTGCGAAAATGGGGAGACATTGATAAATGGAGAATCAGATGTATAAGAAAGAAAGAGGAAGTTCGAGCGAGAGAAGCATCAACTGCATTTCCAGTAAGGGAAACAGAAAAGATTGAGAAATTGTGTCCAATGAGAGAAGTTCCTGGAGGAGGATATGTTCATGTTCCTTGGAGTAGACAAGATATTTTGTCATTTACAAATGATTTTCCAAAATTGAGAGAAAAACCAGTTGAATGGTATAAACAAGTAGAAAGATTTGTGAAGGTTTCAAAGGTCTTATTAAAGGATCTGGATGGTTTGTTTGACATTGTGGTACCTGCTGATTTATGGACGGAGTGTAAGATTACAATAGATTGGCCAAGTGAAGAGTATGCTAGAGACTCAAAGACAGGAGCACCGTCAGAGAAGGTGATGAAGAAATACCACCAAGTGATTACCTATTTGAAAGGGAAAATTCCTCCTAAAGAAACAGATTGAGTAAAGATAGATAGGACGATGCAAGAACCAAATGAATTTGTACATGCGGATTATGAAAGGTTATTGCAGGTGTTTAAGCAGTATAGTGGCTCCAAAAATATTGGTGATAAAGACATGGGACATTTTGTGTATCGGTTTGTATATGGTTTGAAACCAGAGATTAGTCAGATGATACAGCAACATATGTTGTGTTGGCAAAGCAAGACAGTGGATGAAATTTTAAAGTATGCGAAATATTGCGGAGACGACATTGAGGCCAGGCGTAGAAAGTTAAAAGAGAAAATGATGTGGGCACAAGTAAAATTAGCAGAACAGCAAGAGGAGAAAACAAATGCCCAAAATAGTAATCAAGTGAAAGAGCAGAGTCAGAATGATCAAGTGGCGAATGGTAATAAATTCAGAAGACAAATGGACAGAGAAGAAGCGAAGAAGAAATTTCCTTGTCATGCGTGCTTAAAGCTTGGACATTGGAAGAACGAGTGTAAGAGTACTCAGAATAATAAAAATAATAATGGGCCAAATCAAAATGTAATCCCACAGATGCAGAATGAAGTACTTATGAATCAGCAGCAGCAGGTAGTTACTCCACAATATCAGGTGCCACCAGCTCCTATGCCAAACTTTGTGAACCATCAAAAGTTCAGTACGAACACCGGATTTCAAGGAGAAAGTGGTAAGAATAATAGAACAGTTACACAATATTTGTTGCAGAATGATGAGGAAAATTCAGACTACTCGCAATGACGGTGCCTGAGGGGGGAGGAAGAGGAGTGCGTGCTTGGCGCATCCTTGCCGGTAGATCAGTCAGGTCC
This sequence comes from Calotriton arnoldi, assembly GCA_963921515.1. Taxonomy (NCBI): domain Eukaryota; kingdom Metazoa; phylum Chordata; class Amphibia; order Caudata; family Salamandridae; genus Calotriton; species Calotriton arnoldi. The sequence continues at coordinate 3,162,474 of CAWUFW010000247.1, read as the reverse complement.
ATTTGTTGATGGGAAAGTTGAAGGTAAAGACATCACTTTTCTATTGGATACTGGTGCTACCCGGTCTACTGTGAGAACAGCAGACATCCCAAACCTACCCCTCTCGGGAGAATCAATCCAAGTTGTAGGCGTATCGAATAAACAGATTAGAACCCCGATCACAAAACCAATGGAGGTGCACATTGGAAACTTTAAAGAAATGCATCGGTTTGTAGTTTGTGATTCCAGTCCAGAAAATCTGTTGGGAAGAGATCTACTGTGCAAAATGAATTGCACGATCTACTGTACACCAGATGGTGTCGCCTTCCAGACCCCTGATGAAGACGTTATATACAAGATGATGTTAGTTAAACAGGGAACAGAAGTAGATGAGATGTTTTCACTAATGACTGAAAATGAACTACCAGAAGAATTGAAAGCTACAGTCAATCCAGAAGTGTGGGATTTTACCGGAAAAGATATTGGGCTGATGTCAAATGTAGACCCAGTGAAAGTGACAGTGAAGGAAGGTGCAGTTTATCCAAACACACGACAATAAAAGATGAGTCCAGAAGTAAAAGCAGGAATTATTCCAGAAATCGATCGAATGGTCAAACAAGGCATTTTAAAAGAAAGAATGAGTAGTCCTTGTAATTCACCAATCATGGGACTTAAAAAGCCTAGTGGAAAATATAGGATAGTGCAAGATTTACGAAAAATAAATAAAATTGTAGTACCATGTTGCCCAATAGTACCAAATCCAGCAGTGATCCTTTATCAGATACCATGGAATGCGGGCTGGTTTACAGTAATTGATTTGTGCCAAGCATTCTTTTCTATTCCTTTACACCCAGACAGCCAGTATCTTTTTGTGTTTAAGTTCGCGGATCGTATCTATGCATGGTGCAGAGTTCCTCAAGGGTACACAGAGAGTCCCTCGATTTTTAATCAGATCCTGAAAAAGTGTTTAGAGTCATTAGTCATGCCTGGAAACTCGGTTCTGGTTCAGTACATTGATGACCTACTGGTGCCATCAAGAACACAAGAGGATTGTGTCATTGGCACAGTTGCACTACTGAACCATTTGGCTGGAGGAGGACACAAGGTGTCTCCAGAAAAATTATAGTTCTGTCAACAAGAAGTTAGATATTTAGGGCATAAAATAGAAAGAGGAGTTAGAAAAGTGACACCGGAGAGAAAAAAAATAATCAAAGAGATGCAACTACCTCAGACACAAATGGAAATGAGAATGTTTCTGGGAGTGGTTGGGTACTGTAGACAGTGGATTAACAGTTTTTCCATGCTAGCAAAACCATTGATACAAATGACACGGAAAAGAGCTAAAGATCCATTTGATTGGAATGATGAATGTTTGGAAGCTTTTGTGAAATTGCGGAATTGTTTGTGCGAAGCTCCTGCTTTGGGCATGCCTGATTATTCAAAGGAATTTGCGTTGTTTTGCTGTGAAAGAGAAAATTGTGCACTTTCAGTTTTAACACAGAGACATGGATTGAGCCGACGTCCAGTGGCATATTTTTCTGCTACATTGTGATCCAGCGCGATATTAGCAAACAGCATTCATACACTAGATACTCACTTGGGCCCATACATTCATACTACGCTAATACTTACGCTGGGGTTGTCAGTTGTTACTCTTTATCAAAATCCCTGCTACCAATTACCTTCCGATTGAAGAGTAATGACTTACCAATGAATCCTTTGCTAATTGGGAAGTTTAAAATGAGTGACATTCATTATAGTACATAACCCTGAAATAACCACTGAGTCAGGAAGTTTTAAAATGTTTATCTAAAGATTTAGCAGAGTAAATTACAGAACCACATGGTACTTAATCGCATATCACGGATGAAGCACAGAATAATAGTTATTGATTAATGACGGTCCCTCAGAAAGGAGAAGATAGAGACAGCAGCGCAACTAAAGGTTGCATTTATATTTACCTAATGCGAGAACCAAACCCCTTGGCGAAGGAGTTGGAAAGAATAGGACCCAGGAAGGATGAAGAGCAAAGACCTCCTCCAGGATCAGGACAGGACCGGTGACCTCTCTACAACGACGCCTGCGTCGTTCCCCTCTCTGATACTTGACTTCTCCTTGATTCTCCCGTGCCTTTCTTCTAATGGACTCCGCCGCCCCCTCCTCAGGACCTCTCTGGACAGCGATTCAGTCTGCAATCGATCAGCTTGGCAGTCTGGAGCTAGAAGCCTCTACGCTTGTTCTTTCTGGTCCTCTGCTCTCTTGCAGCATCTCCTTCTAACTAATTAGCTAATTCTATATCTATTATACCCTTCTATGCCATGTACCTCCCATTAATGTTGCCAAAATATGGGACCACTACTTCTGATTGGACAGGGACAGGGGGTTGATTCTCACACCATATTGATTTGGTTGGAATTCTGAAGACCTTTGTCTTTAAACTACCGCCCATCCAATTTAATACTTTTGCTTTATTTCCCACCCGTCTCACGACAAAGTTTATTCATTTTTCATATACATAGTTGCAAGTTTGGCAAGAACACATGAATATATCAATATCGGCCATTAGGTCGCGGCCTTGGACGACGTCCATGTTGACTTCATCTTTATTCTTTGGCAGCCAAGCAGGGCACATGCATAGAATCATTGTCTCTCGAGTTTCAGATCACCAACCCCAGGCCCAAGTTTACGAACGAATAAAAGTCAAAGAAGAGAATATTAAAATCACAAATAAAATGTTTCACTGTATACCCACTCTTTCTACTCTATCCCCATTTACTTATAAATCTATCCCGCATTAGTAGCGTTAAGAAAACGGTAAATTAATAATAACACAAGAGCAAGCTGAAGCATGTGAAAACATCAAGCAGACATTTTAATGCACACTGCGCAGAAGCAGAAATTTCCCACCAAGCAAAAAGAGACGTCACACCATGTGATATGGTTGAGACATGCGCAGTAAGGTTCCCGCGCTTTAGCGGCCATTTTAGAAAAAGACAAGCGTTACTTGTTAGTTAGAACACATAGGCAAGCTTCCTTGCTATTCATGTAGTGTATGCAAAGTTAATATAAACAATACAAGATTAATAAATTAATACTGTGAGGAGATTGCATTCGAGCAAGTCTCATTTTTGAGTCCTTGCTCCATCAATCCCCTCTCTGATGGCATTTAAGAGCCATCAAAATACTACCCTCAATCAGATGCCAACTTCTAGCAAATAGTTGCATTCTCATTTTTACATTTTCTATTTTTAAAATCCCTTTCAATTTCTTGTATAATTCACTTCTCAAATCCTCAAGTTCAATTTCATCAACCTTTCTCTTCTTTCCTCTTCCTGTCACACTATACGATTCATTCTTTCTACAACATTTGCACCATATTATTATCGTCAGTACTATTATTGCTATTCCTGCTAACGGTACTAGTATTTGACCTATAAGCCCTTTTCCTACATTAGAAAACCAGGTACCAATTGACGCAATACTATTTGTCAATCTTTCCCATACACTATCAACTTCCAGTGGTTTAAGTTCCTTCTCAAGTTTAGTTATATTCTGTATATACGTTCCAATTTCTGCACTTTTATCAGGAATGTAAGTGCAACAATGTTTCGTCTTCAGTAATTTACAGACTCCGCCCTCTTTTGCCAATAAAATATCAAGAGCAAGTCGATTTTGCATAACCATAGATCTAATCGCAATCATCTCCGCATTAATCATTAGAAACCCTCCAGCAGTATCTGTTGATAAACGATCAACCACTGTAGACAATTTACATATTTTCCTTGAGTTCAGAATTATTCCCACTGAAGGTATCAATGCACCAAATATATCACCTACAATTTCAGAAAAACTAGGGGCCTGATTCACAGAACTAACTTACGTCAAAAACGTGAAGTTAGTACTTTTTGGTATTCACAGAATACACTTACTCATTTTGGTATTCACAGAATGAACTTACTCATTTTGGTATTCACAGAAGTTAGTAGTCCTAACTTTAGGACTCCTAAATGCCTTCTGTGAATACCAAAAGTCTTAAAGTTAGGATTTTTCTCAGTTTACGAGTAGTAAAGTTAGACTTTCGGTATTCACAGAAGGCATTTAGGAGTCCTAAAGTTAGGACTACTAACTTCTGTGAATACCAAAATGAGTAAGTTCATTCTGTGAATACCAAAATGAGTAAGTGTATTCTGTGAATACCAAAAAGTACTAACTTTACGTTTTTGACGTAAGTTAGTTCTGTGAATCAGGCCCGTTCTCTTTTACTACGTGTTAATTCGCTATTGTTTTCATTGCTCCCAGTGTTTCTTTTTACGTGGTATATTTTTGGAAATACTATTCCAAAATAACAACTTCCATACCACCGTGCAGGAAGCCTATAATAAGCCTTATTCCCGCATACATAATAGATTCCAGGAAAAACTGAATCTGTTCCTCCTTTGATTCCCCAACCTCCAAGAATTAAGAAATTGTGTTCACATTCACTGGTACCGATGAAAACATTGTTATAATCAGTCCTTAATCTATGTAGACAAATTTTCCCCGTCTTTACAAAATCCAGAGCCATAGCAGCTTGAGCCTTGCCAGGTGTGTAACTCCCTTCTTTCTCAGCCCAAGGTGGCAAATGAGCCTTATGCTCAGAAGCTTTCTTTTGAAAATCTTGTCTTCTATCTTCTACTAAATTCAAAAATATCTTTTCTTCTTCGTGTAAAGAACATGTTAGATTGTGTCTATGTGCATGTGTTATGTCTATCGATTTCATTGTTAAGAAAAATTCTCCCATAAACTGTGCGTCTTGACTACTAAGCACTGGATTCATACTCTTTCGAATCGGAACCTCAGAAAATATCACATCTATGTTTGAATAATAATATTGAAGTCTCCCTGTTCTATAAAATAAACTAGCTAATACACTACATGATATGCCATATGTCAATGGTAAGTGATGATATGTTAATCCTTCTGCTACTGATTCGGGTAACTTCATACAGACATAACAATTACTAACTTCCATGGTATCTACATATTGAAATAATAACTTTGTGAAAACATTTAAACTAGTGTCGTTATCAGTTATTTCATGGTGAAATTCTGGTTCATTTTCTGCCATTAGTTCTACTCTATTTCCCTTCATGTGTGCTGTCCTTCCTTTAGTTTCGTTATTAATCTTTTTATCCATTATCATAAGGTAAGGGACTGCTACGATCAGGACTAACCATACTATAAGCACCATTACTAGACTACCTATGCATATTGCACAGCATCTTCTACAACATCTCTGTTTTGGTCTCCCAGCAACTCTATCATCCGGCATTTCGACAAGTAAGATTGCTCTTCTTATCTATTTTCGCTTTTCTTTATATGACTCTTTTGCGTAGTCAAGGTGGTCTTGTTTCTTTCTCGTACGTCAATTCTGCACTTGTTCCCTCGTCACCACTTTCACTTGACTCTGAGCTCTCGTAATCTTCAAGAATAATGTAAGTCCAATCAGGACCCTTGAATTTGTTATTCACAAGTTTCAGTCTCTTGCTTCTTCTTTTCTTAGTTCTGTTTTCTTGTTCAGTTTGACTTGTTACTTCATTTACTTGATCTGGATCTTCACTTCTGGTTGTTATGTGGTATTTTGCTCTTTTAATGACACTAGGCCAATGATCACCTTTTCTTGTTTTCTTTGTTTGCACTGTTTCTTTATTTTTGTCTTCAGCAATCTCTTTATTTTCACTGTTTGACACCTTTTCGTTTTCTGCAATTACTGTTTTTCTTTCTTGCTCTTTTCCAGGCCTTATTTGTTTTTCTTCTGCAGCTCCTCCGTGAGTTTCCAATAATTGACCTTGTTCTTTGTTTAATTCTTCATGTTTATGTTTCTCGAGATCTTTTTCTTCTGTGTGATTTTCTGGATCTAACTGGTTCTGATCAGGGCTTATTGCACTTTGTACTTCTGCAGCCTGACCGGATTCTTCTAAACCTGTCTGTCCGTGCTCAAAATTTGTCGATTCTTCGTTATTTTGAGCCCAGTTTCCTTTCCCTATCTGGTCCTGCTCAGGTTCTTTTATTGTATGTTCTTCTTTTCCCTGAGCTGCTTCTTCTTCACCTATCTGATCTTCTTCAATTTCTTCCAATTTTGTTTGACTTCTTGTTCTGTAGTAAACTTCAGGAATTTCTACCACCGGTATCCAGTCCTGACTTGTGCTCGGTTGTTCTTCTGCAGCTTCTCTTGAATCTCGAGCCTGAGATTCTTCAGCTGGGCAACCTTCAGCTTCCTCAGTGATTGATGCTGACTGAGGATTTTCTTCTTCAGGGTCTGGTACTCTTTTGGTGTGGCTTACATGAATCCAATTAGGAAATCCTGCACACTTCACTGCTGTATTGGTAGTCAGTATGACCTGACAAGGTTTTCCCCATCTAGGTGATAGACACGTCTCTCTGGTGTGATTCTTCACTACCACCCAGTCACCAGGATTCAGATCATGTTCTTGTTCAGGCTGCCTCGAAACTGCGTCTTCTCCGACCTGATGAGAGACAGAACGCACTAGATCAGCCAATCCTTTGCAATAATCCAGAACCATATCATCAGATATATTCAGCAGTTTGTTTATGGGAACATGTGCTTGTCTCATTGCTCTTTCCATCATTATCTCGTGTGGGCTCAATCCCGTATTTCTATCGGGAATGCTTCTGAGTCCCATTAAGACGAGTGGCAATGCATCTGGCCACTCCAATGATGTTGATGCACACATTTTTCCCAGTCTGGATTTTATAGTGCCATTCAATTGTTCAACCACTCCAGAAGCCTCTGGACGATATGCACAATGCAATTTTTGTTCAATTTGGAATGCTTCGCAAATTATTTGAATCACTTCACTGTAAAAATGTCTTCCTCTATCTGATTCCAAAGTTACTGGGAAACCAAACCTAGGAATGAGTTCTCATAGTAACAGCTTTGCGACTGTAATGCTGTCACTCCTCCTTGTAGGGTAAGCCTCCACCCACTTTGAAAACAGACATACTATGACTAGTACATATTTCAACCCTCTGCATGGTGGTAACTGTATAAAGTCGAACTGTAGTCTTATAAATGGTCCTTCTGCTTTTCCAATTTTCCCAAACCCAATTATTGTTTTTCTTCCTGGATTGTGCATTTGGCAAGTCAAACATCTCTGGCAAAGGCTCTCTGCTACAGCCCTGAACTTGGGATTGTACCAGTTCTGTCTGAAAAGCCTAATCATTGCATCTCTCCCTATGTGTGTGTCTCCATGATACATCCTGGCCATTTGAGAGAGCAGACAGTCAGGCATGACTGGTCTGCCATCAGTACAAATCCACACTTCATCATCTCCCCTTTGGGAACAACCCACTTTGACCCATGTTTTCTTCTCATTTTCATCAGCACCATCTTGCAATCTTCTAACCTCATTCCATGTTTCAGGTGGCATATACAGCATAAGTTGGCAGCTGATTCCCATTCTTTCCACCCTTTTATTGACTGACAATCTATTTCTGGCACAATGTTGAGCCACAAGATCTGCATATCGATTGCCGATTACCACCCAGTCATCCCCTGACTGGTGTGCGGCACACTTCACCACAGCCAATTCTTTTGGTGATTGTATTGCTTCCAGCAATTCCCTTACAAACTGTCCATTTTTAATGGGGGATCCTGAAGAAGTCATAAAATCCCTCTGCATCCATAGTTGGCCAAAATCATGCACAACCCCGTAACCATATTGGCTATCTGTAAATATAGTTACTTTTTGATTCCTCCCAATTTTGCAAGCTTTTATCAAAGCAATCAATTCAGCTACTTGTGCAGATTTTACTCCTGGTAAATAGGATGCTTCAACTATTCCAGTTAATTCACACACCGCATAGGCAGCAGTTAGTTTACCATCTTCATGTCTTTGGCATGAACCATCAACAAATAGTTCCCTGTCTGGCTTTCTAAGGGGCTGTTCCTCAATGTCTGGACGTGGTTTCGTGCATAACTCTGTGACTTGTAAACAATCATGTTCTTCTTCTTCGTCATTTTTAATTTCCTCATGATATGTGTCTGGTAGTAAGGTAGCGGGATTTACTATTGTACACCTCACTATGTTCACATTTTCAGCACCCATTATTATTCTCTCATATTTAGTCAGCCGACTAGGAGTAAGATACTGAGTTCGAGTTCTTGTCAACAGAATCACAACCGCATGTGGAACAAACACCTTTACTGGGTGTCCCATTACAATCGACTCACTTTGTTCAATACTTAAACAGGTAGCCGCTACTGCTTTTAAGCAGCCTGGCAATGCGGCTGCCACTGGGTCCAATGTAGCAGAAAAATATGCTATAGGACGTCTGTCCAAACCATGTCTCTGGGTTAGGACTGAAAGTGCACAATTTTCTCTCTCATGATAGAACAATGCGAAGCTTCTCTTATAGTCGGGCATGCCTAGAGCCGGTGCTGAGCACAAAGCATTTCTCAATTTTACAAAAGCTCCTACACTCTCATCATCCCATTCAACTGGGTCCTTGGCTTTCTTTTTTGTCATTTGAATTAGGGGCTTCGCTAACAAGGAAAATCCTAATATCCATTGTCGACAGTAACCTACTATTCCTAGGAACATTCTCACTTCTCTTTGGGTTACAGGCATTTGCATTTTCTTAATCAATTGTACTCTTTCCGAAGTTATTCTTCTTTTTCCCCTCTCAATTTGGTGTCCCAGATATTTAACTGCTGTTGTACAGAACTGCAATTTTTCTGGTGAGACTTTATGCCCTTCTTCAGCCAAATGATTTAATAGTGCTATGGAATCGACAACACAGTCTTCTCTGGTGTTCGATGCCAGCAGTAAGTCGTCGATATATTGCACTAGGAATGAGCTTCCTGGCATCACTAGTTTCTCTAGGCACTTTTTCAATAACTGATTAAAAATAGAAGGACTTTCCGTGTACCCCTGAGGAACACGATTCCATACATAGACTTTGTTCTCAAATTTAAATGAAAAAAGATACTGGCTGTCTGGGTGCAATGGTATTGAAAAGAACGCTTGGCATAAATCAATCACAGTGAACCATCCTGCACTCCAAGGAATCTGGTATAGAATTATTGCAGGATTTGGCACTATAGGACAACATGGTTCCACAATCTTATTTATTTTTCGCAGGTCTTGAACAATCCTATTTTTATTTATTTGATGAGTTTTATATAGCGCTGGCTAGACCCGGAGGTATCAGAGCGCTTTACATGAGATTACACATTGTTACAAAGTTACATCAGTTACAAGTTACACATTGTTGAAAAGTTAAATCAGTTACAAGTTACATCAGTTGATGAGATTAATGGAGCATAGAAGGGTAGGGGGTAAGGTAAAAAGGGTAACGAGGAGGGAGATAAGGTGGAGAGACGAAGGAAAGTCCGCCCAATGTCCGGCTGGGTAGGTGACGGCTGAGGGGGAGTCCACAGCCCATCTCCTCTATAGCTATCAAAGTAGCTCCACCGGGCGTCGGCCAGAATGCTAGGTCTCCACGGACAGGTGGCAAGTTCACAGGTTCTATGTCCAGTTGGGTGAGCCGAGTAAGGGAGTAGGGTGGGGGATATGCGCAAGGTCTGGTCAATGTCCACTCCAGGTGCTGTCGTATAATACCCTCAGTGCGGCATGGATGTCGCCCACCGCTACTCATCTCTCCAGCTGACCTGAAACTGAAGATTTCCCCCTCGGTGTATGGCCTCATCGATTTGCTGGGCTTGAATTAGTTCTGCACCAGGTGCCATCTTAGGGTCAGGCAGGCTTGGGCGCTCCCTGCAGCCTTTTCTGCAGAGAAACCACCCCTAGCCCTGCTGGTGTAGACTCGATGGGCCAGACCATAGAGCCCAGAGTGGTTCGAGGGGCTTTCTCTTTTTGCTGCAGTCCGGAGGAGAGAGAATGGGGGGGGAATAGCGATACTGCAGGACTGGGCGGGAGGAAAGTACTCCGCCAAACATGTTACTTCACCCCCGGTCCCCCCCCTGCAGCAGGAGCACTCACCAGTACAGTTGTTCGTGGGATGAGCCCGGATTCTCCGTGGGTCTACTGCCCGTTTCGCTGCGGTCAGCACTGCACAGGGATCTAGTCGCCATCTTGTGCCAGAGCAGGAAGGGTTATCGAGCCCGTGTCCCCTCTCCGATTTAACTGGCCTCAACTTCTTGGCTCGCGCAGGGATGCCCCCTATTTTCCCTGCCGGGAGCAGTTTCGTGGGGGCGGCAAGTCGCTCTGGGGACCGCAGTTCTCGTTTCGGCGCGGCGCTGCACGTTGAGGAAAAGGCGAAGACTAGAAGCACGCCCGCTCCCGAGGAGATTCATCCATCAGTGGAGCGGCGTGTCCGATGGGGGAACAATCCCTGATCGATGCGATTGGGGGTGTTGGAGTCGGTACACGTCTGGCTCGGTGGGCTTGGTCCCGGTGGAGAGCGGCGAGGCGGGCGAGGTGGAAGGAACGTCGGGTCCTTGGTGATCGTCCCTGAGGTAAAGTCACGCTACAATAGCAAGTCCGATGCTAAGGGCGTAGGATGTATGTAGATTTGAGGCGGATGGTCAGGAAAACAGGGGGATTTTACTGATTTGGTAATCCCTAACCCGGGAGCTCCGGGGAAGAGCTCCTACTCGGCGGCCATCTTGGCATCCTATATTTTCCGCTAGGTTTCTTTAAACCCATTATTGGTGAATTACATGGGCTGCTCATTCCTTCTCTTAGTATGTTTTGTTCTACCATTCGATTTATTTCTTCAATGACTCCTATCTTTACTTCTGCACTCATTTTGTACTGTCTGGTATTTGGGAAAATCGCACCTTCTTTTACAGTAATTTTAGCTGGGTCTATTTTGGCCATAAGTCCTACTTCCTTTCCTGTGAAATCCCAAACTATGGGTTTTACTGTAGTTTTTAATTCTTCTGGGAGCTCATCTTTTGTTATTAATGAAAACATCTCATCTACTTCTGTACCTTGTTTTGCAATCATAAACTTATATACATGATCTTCATCTGGGGTCTGAACTGCCACACTATCCGGTGTGCAGAAAATTGTGCAATTCATTTTGCATAGGAAATCACGGCCTAATAAATTTACTGGACTGGAATCACACACTACAAATTGATACATTTCTCTGAAATTTCCAATTTTAACTTCCATTGGTTCGGTAAGAGGTGTTCTAATCTTTCTATTAGCTACTCCCACTACTTGGATAGCTTCTCCAGAGAGAGGAAGGTCTGGAATGTCTGCTGTTCTCACAGTAGACCGGGTAGCACCAGTGTCCAAAAGAAAAGTAATATCATTACCTTTTACATTCCCTTCAATATATGGACCTGACTGATCTACCGATAAGGATGTGCCAAGTACGCACTCCTTCTCCCCCTCTCCCAGGCACCGTCATGAACTGTATTGACAGAAATCGTCCTGTAAAAGAAACTGTGATGTTACATAATCATTCTTACCACTTCCTCCTTGATATCCGACGTCTGTACCGTGGTTTGCTCTGCTTACATTACCCTGAATAGGTGCAGGTGGCAACTGACTCTGAGGATTTACACCCTGCTGTGAGTCATTCTGCATCTGTAGATTTAAATTTTGATTTGAGCCATTATTATTCCGAATCTTTTTACATTCATCCTTCCAATGCCCCAATTTTCCGCATCCATGACAAGGAAATTTCTTTTTAGCTTCTTCTCTACTCATTCGTCCTCTCACTTTTCCACCATTCCCAGTATCACCATTTGTTCCAGAATCCTTTCCTTGATTTTCACTTGGATTATCCAAATTAATTCCCTGTTTCTCGGCCATTTTCACCTGTGCCCACATTACTTTTTCCTGCAATTTCTTGTGCCTATCTTCAATATCGTCTCCACAATATTTTGCATATTTCAAAATTTCATCGATCGGTTTCCCTTGCCAACACGTGCTGCTTCATCATCTGACAAATCTCTGGCTTCAGACCATAGACAAATCGATACACAAACTGACTCATGTTCTTGTCTCCAATGTCCTCAAATCCACTATACTGCTTAAATCCCTGCAATAAACGTTCATAATAGGCGTGTACCGATTCACTGGCTTCTTGGGTGGTTCGGTCTATTTTCACCCAATCTGTTTCTTTCGGTGGTATTTTGCCTTTCAGGTAAGTTATCACCTGCTGATACTTTTTCATTACATCATTTGACGGGGCACCTTCTTTGGGTCTCTAGGATATTCTTCACTTGGCCAATCAACTGTGATTTTACAATCTGTCCATAAATCGGCAGGTACCACTATGTCAAACAAACCATCCAAATCCTTCAACAATACCTTTGACACCTTCACAAACCTCTCAACCTGCTTGTACCATTCAATTGGTTTTTCTCTCAATTTTGGGAAATCATTCGTAAATGACAAAATATCCTGTCTGCTCCATGGGACATGTACATATCCCCCTCCTGGTACTTCTCGCATCGGGTACATTTGGTCTGCTTTCCCTGTTTCCTTCATTAAATATTCAGAGGCTGTTCTACTGGATCGTGCCTCTTCCTTTTTCTTTGCCCATCGAACTCTCCATTTATCTAGGTCTCCCCATTTTTGCAAGACTGTCATTAACTCTTTTACTTGTAACTTTCTTCCAGAGGCATTCATATTTTCTAAATCTTTGTCTGAAAAATCTGCTCTATAGGGTTTCTGCAACACCTTTGATCTCCCTATTTCAATTCCCATCTGCAGAGCCAAATCTGATAATTTTTCATGAAATATTTTTACATTTCTGGTGATACTTCTGCATACGAACAATAATTCTTCTTCATCGTAAGCATTTAGGCGATCTAGCCCCACATTTCCTGCTATTATTTCTTCTAATTCAACTTTTAATTTATAAATATCCCAAAATTTTGGAGGTGTACACTGCTGATCTGACCCTTGTGCCCACCTTTCTAAGTCTTCTGGACTAACTACAGTGACACTTTTTGCTCCTGATGAAGTTATCAAGTTTATCTCTTTCGAGCACCCAGGTGTAGTTCTTCTGGGAGTACTATTGACAGAATCCCGAATTGGTAAATCCATTAATGATATCGTAGATTCACAATCACTAAAATGATCCTCAACCATTACTGTTGCTTCATGTTTAGGAATATTCACAGGAGTGGGCATAGCTAACGGTGGAGGACAGTTTCCCTGATTACCATATAATGGGACTACTGGACCAATTGTTACAGGTATGGTCAAAGAGTCAGGATGCGCTTTTATTTGTGTTATTTTCTGTATTAATTCTGCTCTGGTCTTCTCTAGGGCTTCTTTCTCTTTATCGTGAAATATCCTACTGGGGGTGAAATCATGCATTACCTGTGGTACTAATGGAGTTTTTAACAGTGGGGCACTTAGGGTGCATCCACTTGTCCCTTCCTGATATGGTGGGGGGTTCCTTAATATTTCTTCTATAAATTCATCTTCGGAATCTCCATTTCTCATTAAATGTTTTGTCTTTTCTGTGCATTTGGTTCCTAATTTTTCTTCTGCTGTTAACAATGGATATAATCCTTCTGTAAACATTGCCCTCCTCCATTGTTTCATCTGACCGTCCCTAGACTCATGTTGGTATCTGGGGAAAAATCCTCGATAACCCCTATTACTCCTGGATCGGTCACGCTCAAATGCCTCGGTTTCCCATTCCTCTAAGGCTTCATATTGAGTTAATCTAGGTCTGGGTTCCAAATCGTTCATTCTCAATCTCAAATTTTGAAGAATTCTTCCATTGAAGGTACCATTCTCGGGAAATGCTAATATTCCATCATTTTTGGTATATTCTATCCAATTCTCTATCCATACACAAGTATGATAACCTCTCTCCATCATCATGAATGAAGCGGGCGTTTTAGCTGGTGGAATGATAATTCCTTCCTAGTTTTGATTGGTTTATCCTTTTTAAAATAGTTCTTAATCTTTTGCAGAAAGGACATTTTTCTCTTCTCTCCGTACATTCTATCTAATCTATGGTGTATATAGTTATATTCTGCAAAACCTAGGAATCTCCTATCCGGACGAGTTCCTGTTAAAGTCGGATCGCGTTTTAACATGCAATCTCTATCCACTAAGATTTTAGCTTCTAGAATATCAACCAATCAAGTGTCTACTTTCTTCTATTTCTGAACCAATCCTAGCGCGGCCTTTCTGTGACGTTAGTCTGTCAACCCCTCCTTTACAATCTGCTCTTCTCTGTCCCTCGCTGTTTCAACCAATCCCAGCGCGGCACCTGTGACGTCAGTACTGCTCCTGACTACTGACCCCTCCTTTACAAAATCTTACACAAACTTTATTTTCTCTATAAATCTTTAATTAAATTTCAGTAACAACATAAAACATTCGCTATCGTGCCAGTTTCTCTAAAATAGAAAAGATAGTTTTCTCTCACACTTAGTAAAACTTTTCCGTTTACTAAACATACACTACGAGTAAAACCCTTCCGTTTACTCTTCACACAAGCTCCAGAAGTACCTGTTACTTCTTCAATGTTACCCTTTCTAGGTGATATAACATCAAATTTTCACCAGTGTACTCTTTTGCTATCACTCACACGCATAGATTCCCTAACCAGAACTGATAGTCCTGCTTAACTTTTCAGTACTATTTCTGCCTGACAGATAACCTCACTGCAGTATGGCTTCCACTTACCATCTGCTATTCAATTTTCCCCGGGGATTCTAGACAACATAAAACAAACTTTGAATACACGGATGTTAGTTCATAAAAATAAAATTCTCATTACCCAATTAACAAAGAGTAACCATCCTCTGATTACCAGAAAACTGATCCAGCGCGATATTAGCAAACAGCATTCATACACTAGATACTCACTTGGGCCCATACATTCATACTACGCTAATACTTACGCTGGGGTTGTCAGTTGTTACTCTTTATCAAAATCCCTGCTACCAATTACCTTCCGATTGAAGAGTAATGACTTACCAATGAATCCTTTGCTAATTGGGAAGTTTTAAATGAGTGACATTCATTATAGTACATAACCCTGAAATAACCACTGAGTCAGGAAGTTTTAAAATGTTTATCTAAAGATTTAGCAGAGTAAATTACAGAACCACATGGTACTTAATCGCCTATCACGGATGAAGCACAGAATAATAGTTATTGATTAATGACGGTCCCTCAGAAAGGAGAAGATAGAGACAGCAGCGCAACTAAAGGTTGCATTTATATTTACCTAATGCGAGAACCAAACCCCTTGGCCAAGGAGTTGGAAAGAATAGGACCCAGGAAGGATGAAGAGCAAAGACCTCCTCCAGAATCAGGACAGGACCGGTGACCTCTCTACAACGACGCCTGCGTCGTTCCCCTCTCTGATACTCGACTTCTCCTCGATTCTCCCGTGCCTTTCTTCTAATGGACTCCGCCGCCCCCTCCTCAGGACCTCTCTGGACAGCGATTCAGTCTGCAATCGATCAGCTTGGCGGTCTGGAGCTAGAAGCCTCTACGCTTGTTCTTTCTGGTCCTCTGCTCTCTTGCAGCATCTCCTTCTAACTAATTAGCTAATTCTATATCTATTATACCCTTCTATGCCATGTACCTCCCATTAATGTTGCCAAAATATGGGACCACTACTTCTAATTGGACAGGGGGTTGATTCTCACACCATATTGATTTGGTTCGAATTCTGAAGACCTTTGTCTTTAAACTACCGCCCATCCAATTTAATACTTCTGCTTTATTTCCCACCCGTCTCACGACAAAGTTTATTCATTTTTCATATACATAGTTGCAAGTTTGGCAAGAACACATGAATATATCAATATCGGCCATTAGGTCGCGGCCTTGGACGACGTCCAGGTTGACTTCATCTTTATTCTTTGGCAGCCAAGCAGGGCACATGCGCAGAATCATTGTCTCTCGAGTTTCAGATCACCAACCCCAGGCCCAAGTTTACTAACTAATAAAAGTCAAAGAAGGAAATATTAAAATCACAATTAATATGTTTCACTGTATACCCACTCTTTCTACTCTATCCCCATTTACTTATAAATCTATCCCGCATTAGTAGCGTTAAGAAAACGGTAAATTAATAATAACACAAGAGCAAGCTGAAGCATGTGAAAACATCGAGCAGCCATTTTAATGCACACTGCGCAGAAGCAGACATTTCCCACCAAGCAAAAAGAGACGTCACACCATGTGATATGGTTGAGACATGCGCAGTAAGGTTCCCGCGCTTTAGCGGCCATTTTAGAAAAAGACAAGCGTTACTTGTTAGTTAGAACACATAGGCAAGCTTCCTTGCTATTCATGTAGTGTATGCAAAGTTAATATAAACAATACAAGATTAATAAATTAATACTGTGAGGAGATTGCATTCGAGCAAGTCTCATTTTTGAGTCCTTGCTCCATCAATTGGATCCAGCTTCACCTGGCTGCTTAAAAGCAGTAGCTGCTACTTGTATGAGTCTGGAGCAAAGTGAGTCAATAGTGATGGGACATTCAGTAAAGGTCTATGTTCCACACTCAGTTGAAATTCTTCTGACAAGAACAAGAACACAACATCTCACACCTAGTCGGCTGACTAAGTATGAAAGAGTGATTTTGGGAGCAGAAAATGTAACAGTGATAAGATGTACGGTTATGAACCCTGCCACATTATTACCAGACCCGTGCAATGAAGAAGTTAGAGATGAGATTGATCATGATTGTTTGGATGTGACTGAATTGTGTACCAAGCCCCGTCCTGACATAAAAGAAACACCATTAAAGGAAGCTGATCATGAATTATTTGTGGATGGGTCCTGTTTGAGGATAGAAGATGGAGGGTTAAGTGCTGCATATGCTGTATGTAAAATAACATTGGTAGTCGAAGCATCCTGTTTACCAAGAGTCAAATCTGCACAAGTAGCCGAATTGGTAGCCTTAACAAAGGCATGCAAAATTGGGAAAAATTGGAGAATAACCATATTTACGGACAGTCAGTATGGTTTCGGGGTTGTGCACGATTTTGGCCTAATCTCTGGATGCAGAAGGGATTTCTGACTTCTTTAGGATCTCCTATAAGAAACAGTAAAAATGTGAAAGATCTGCTGGAAGCATTACAATTGCCAAAAGAAGTAGCAGTTGTTAAATGCGCTGCACATCAGACAGGAAATTACTATGTGGCAGCCGGCAACAGATATGCTGACCAAATTGCTTGATATTGTGCGAAAAATACAATGGCCATAAACAGAAAAGTTGAAACGAGTGAAACCAGCTGCCAACTTATGTTCTTTTCAATTCCAGAAACATGGGATGAGATTAGACAGTTACAAGAAGAAGTTGAGGAAAAGGAAAAGGAAATTTAGGTAAAAGCAGCCTGTACAAAAATATCAGAGGATGAAGTATGGGTGTACCTAGATGGAAGACCAGTCATGCCAGATTGTTTACTCTCTAAAATGGCAAGAGTATATCATGGAGCAACACAGCAGCAATCAGATTATTCAAACAGAGTTGGTATAATCCAAAGTTCAGGGTAGTCGCAGAGAGCTTTTGCCAGAGATGCTTAACATGTCAGCAGCAAAATCCAGGAAGGAAGACAGTGGTTAGTTGGGGAAAGATTGGAAAGGCAGAAGGACCCTTCACCAAGTTACAATTAGATTTTATTGAGTTGCCTCCTAGCAATGGACTAAAATATGTACTTGTCATAGTATGCCTCTTCTCAAGATGGGTAGAAGCATATCCCACTCGAAGAAATGACAGTCTTACAGTAGCTAAATTGTTGTTGAGGGAGTTAATTCCTCGTTTTGGTTTTCCAGTCACTTTAGAATCAGATAGAGGACCTCATTTTAAAAATTGAAATAATTTGATTAATCTGTGCTGCATTTAACATTGAACAAAAACTGCACTGTGCTTATCGTCCAGAGGCTTCTGGAATAGTTGAGCAGCTAAATGGCACAATCAAGTCAAGATTAGGGAAACTGTGTGCATCTACAATGCTGAAATGGCCAGATGCATTACCTCTTGTATTGATGGGTCTCAGAAGTATTCCAGACAAAAAGACAGGAATCAGTCCTCATGAAGTTCTCATGGGAAGGGCAATGAGACAAGCATTTATTCCTGGAAACAAATTAATGAATATAACTGATGATCAGGTATTGGACTATTGCAAAGGATTGGCTGAAATGGTGCGTTCTGTCTCTCATCAGGTTGGAGAAGACGCAGTTGAAAGTCAGCCAGACCAAGCACATGATTTGAATCCTGGAGATTGGGTACTAGTGAAGAAACACGCAAGGAAGTCGTGTCTAGCACCAAGGTGGGATAAACCACGTCAAGTCATACTGGTCACTACCACAGCAGTGAAGTGTGCAGGTTTGTCCAATTGGATTCATGCTAGTCATACCAGAAGAGTACCGAGCCCATCAGAACAACAAGAGCAACCACTGACTGAGCAGGCTGAAACGTCAAAGGTTGGTAGCTGTGAAATTGAAGAGTCTAGAGTGATAGATTCTGAAAGACAACTGAATGACGAACAGCCAGGTACAAGTCAGGAAGATTGGATACCAATAATTGAAATACCTGAAGATGCTATTGAAACAAGAAGAATATCAGAACTGAAAAGGCGAGAAGGTAGACAGGAAAGGACAGGGGAAGAAGAACACACTCAGGTGGAAATAAACAAAGACATTCAAGAACCTGAGGAGGGAGTCAGAATTAGAAGAACAAGTTCAGGCAGAAGAAGAACAATCTGAAATAAGACCTGAACAGGATCAGGTAGATCTAGAAGAACAAGTTCAGGCAGAAGAAGAACAAATTATAATAAGACCTGGACAAGTGCAAATAGAGGAAGGTAGAAACACAGATAAGAGAGAACAAGGACAGATTGTGCCTAGATTAAGTGAAAATAAAAGGATCTTAGAAGAAGATAAAGAAGGAGAAAGTGCAGTTCAGGTCAAAAGAGTTAGAAAAGGAGACAACTGGCCAGTAGGAGTAAAGAAATTAAAATATTATTTGAGAAAATCAGAAAAGAAACCAGAACAAGTAAATGAAGTCACAAGTCAGACACAATCTAAGCAAACTTTAGTGAAACTCACTCGAAGAAGCCCAAGACTGAGAACTTTAAACAGAAAATACAAGGCCCCTGAGTGGACTTACGTTATACTCGAAGAATTTGAAAACTTAGATTTAAGTGAAGAAACAGAAAGGGTTTGTGTTGCACAGATTGATGAAAGCAAATTGAGACCTCCTTAAAAGAAAAAGAAATTTAGCAGGCAAAAGAAAAGAAAAGAGAGAAGAAATGTTCTCAGATTAAAATGGCAGAAGTTGAAGTCACAGAAAGACCAAAACGAGGTTTTAAAAGAAAATGTTTTAGATTTTGTTTTTGTAGTATCTTATTGGTAGTATTAGTATGGTTATTTTTAACTGTAGGAGTACCTTTATTAATGGAAACAAGTGATAAAAATAATACCATTACTAATGAAAAGGTAGATAGAATAAAAGGAACTAAAATAGAAATAGGGGTAGAAGATAAGGCAAATTATCATAATGAATCAGATTATAATACGTCTTCAAATGTGTTTATTAAATTGTTATTTCAGTATGTTAATACAATGGAAATTAGTGATTTTTATGTGTGTATGAAGTTACCTTTTAAACAAAGGAGGGACGGGAAGCCAAGTTTATGAGGTCCTGCACACAGGCTCTGAAGGAAGGTAAAGTCTAAAGGGAATGTGCAGTTACTATCTGGACATGGGGGAAGACAGGTCCTTCTTCATGTTGCCCTCACACACCCCGAGAGATGTCATGCTTCATCATCGGGCATTTGCCCCTCGTCAAGCTGGCGCTGCAATGCCTGACGGGCTCCCGAAATCGGGGCTCTTTGTCGGGGATCTTTTTAGAAGAAACCGTTAGGTGTGTGCGGGTGTGGGGGCTGGGTAGTGCACGCGAGGTGAGATAAGTAAAATAGGTCTGGAGCAGTCCTACCGGGATCAATTATTTAATGTGTTAGGTAGCTCTAGCCTAGATAAAAACTGTGCGTGTGCCCCTATGTGGAAATAATGTTCCGAAAGGGCTAGGTGTATGGTCAACATGTTTTGTGCCCAGTATGCCCCTAGCAGGTCAAATGGCACTTCATCAGGAACGAAAACTACGTGTGGAAAGTGCACTACCGTCTGGTATCGAATTTTATGGTATAGATTACCAGAAATGGTAGGGGTGCCCTAGTAGACTTGTACTGGGGAGTACCGTAGACCTGTGGGAGAGAAGGGGAGAAGGAGGGGAGAAACAACCAAGGAAATTAAAATAATAAAACCATAAAGGAAGAAAGCATGGACCAGCAGTTTGGCAAATTTGTGCAAAACAGTGAATTCTACTGACTCAAACACTGGCAGTTTATATGGTTGCTCGTGAGTTACCTGTGCAAAATTCACTAGTACATAAATTCATAGCACATGATGAGTAATTTATAATGAGTGGGTGCAAGATTGCGTGAGCACACACTCGACCATATCACAAGAGATGCGGTTAGTGGTTCCTAGTTAAAAGCGGTAAAATATTTTGGTAAAAAGTGAGTTTAAGGACCTTAGGAGCCCGCGGAACCCCAACTATGGCGAACGCTAGGAAGAAAACGTGAGTTGCCGGATACAAACATATTTATTACATATGGATGCGAGGGAATGCTATCCAAACAGGATTGTAAAGGCTGGTAAATAGAGGAGTTCACGGAAAATTTCCAAAGGTAGCTTACCAATTAGTTGGAGGGCTCTGAAATTTAAAAATAGGAATATGTGGTAATAGCAACGCGTAATCAGAGCTGTCAGCGCAGGGCAGTGGGCAACTGAATACAGCTGGTGCCCGAAATCAAGGCGCGGTCTTAGCAGAGCGTGGTCAGATAAGATAGCGCGGAGATGCTGGATTCAGCTAATGCCGATTGTCGTGGTGGCATAAGTAACACATCCCTATTAGCATTTGATCACACATACAAGCGTACAAGGGTTGCACACTCACCCCTAGTATCAAAGTCCAAGGCTAACGGGGGTAACCAGAGCACATCGTTGCTCCGGTTCCTGCAAAAACAAACAATGAAGACAAAGTTCGATCGATTTTTTGGCAATTGCTTACCGGTCAAGATGAGTGCATGAGCGAATACTCACAGGTGTTGGCAGTCAACTAGCGATCATCCTACCCTTGCTCCGGAACCCCATGAGGACATCTTCCGGTTCTCTGCTTTTTATAGTGCAGGCTAAATGGAGTGAAAATACAGCGGCCATCTTGGAAGGGGGTCGTGTATTTAGAGGACAACCAGTTAGTGTACTACTAAGGGATAGAGTGAAAGGGAGGTTGAAGTACTGATCAAATGTGTACTGATGTTACAAGCTCAATTGTAATTAGTTGAGTTGCCCCTTGCGTATGTGTATTATCGATAGCTCTGGGGAAAGTTGGAATACAAGTCAGAAATGTACTAGTGTCAAAGGCTCAGTGAATGTTCGATTGAGTACCCCTTGCGTATGTTTATTGTCAATAACTGTGGAGTAAGTTCGAGCCACGGGAGGAGTGTTAGTCAAGGTTACTTGGTATTGGATGTGGACCAGAGGTCAATTGTCAAGGATAGTAGAGGCAAGGCAGATTGGGAGAGTGCGCAAAAGGACCTCTGTCAGACCCGAAGGGGTCCTGTCTGAATAAGGGCGGTGAGATGTTCCAAAAGTTCGGGCATTGTCGGAAATAACGACAGGGGATTATAGGGCCCTAGTGGTTTAGTTCTGCCCATGGAATTTCATCATTTAATCCCCTAGTATGTCCACCCAATCTAAACACCCAACATTGTTCCTTCCTGAATAAGGCATCTTTGGTGATGTTGGAAAAAGCTTCTAGCACTGTCCATTGTAGATCGTCAGGAGTGTGATTATGTTCCACATAGTGAGCACACATTTTTGTATTCGTTTTTTTACAACGAAAATTGCTCCTGTGTTCAGTGATTCTCGTCTTCACAGCGCGAGTCGTCATCCCAATGTATTGGCGATGAATGATCTCATTACATGTGTGACAACTTACACACCTGAGTCAAACATGCTAAAAAGGGTTATAAACAAACATTGGAGAATTCTGGAGACAGGACACTTGACATTAAGCAAACCACGATTTGCTTTTAAAAGAACAGCCAATATCAAGGATCTATTAATCAATACTAGACCAAAAAAAAACATATCCACGACACCTAACACACTGTGGAATCTACCACCAGTAGTTGGTCACTATCCTTGTGGGCAATGTATAGTCTGTCCCTTCACACGTACAACCAAGACAATCCCCTTAACCAACAACTGGACTTGGACGCAAAAAAAGCACACAAATTGTAACACACGTAATTGTGTTTACCTCATAACATGCCCCTGTCATCGCCAATACATTGGGATGACGACTCGCGCTGTGAAGACGAGAATCACTGAACACAGGAGCAATTTTCGTTGTAAAAAAACGAATACAAAAATGTGTGCTCACTATGTGGAACATAATCACACTCCTGACGATCTACAATGGACAGTGCTAGAAGCTTTTTCCAACATCACCAAAGATACCTTATTCAGGAAGGAACAATGTTGGGTGTTTAGATTGGGTGGACATACTAGGGGATTAAATGATGAAATTCCATGGGCAGAACTAAACCACTAGGGCCCTATAATCCCCTGTTGTTATTTCCGACAATGCCCGAACTTTTGGAACATCTCACCGCCCTTATTCAGACAGGACCCCTTTGGGTCTGACAGAGGTACTCTTGCGCACACTCCCAATCTGCCTTGCCTCTACTATCCTTGACAATTGACCTCTGGTCCACATCCAATACCAAGTAACCTTGACTAACACTCCTCCCGTGGCTCGAACTTACCCCACAGTTATTGACAATAAACATACGCAAGGGGTACTCAATCGAACATTCACTGAGCCTTTGACACTAGTACATTTCTGACTTGTATTCCAACTTTCCCCAGAGCTATCGATAATACACATACGCAAGGGGCAACTCAACTAATTACAATTGAGCTTGTAACATCAGTACACATTTGATCAGTACTTCAACCTCCCTTTCACTCTATCCCTTAGTAGTACACTAACTGGTTGTCCTCTAAATAAAGTTTGACACGACCCCCCTTCCAAGATGGCCGCTGTATTTTCACTCCATTTAGCCTGCACTATAAAAAGCAGAGAACCGGAAGATGTCCTCACGGGGTTCCGGAGCAAGGGTAGGACGACCGCTAGTTGACTGCCTACACCTGTGAGTATTCGCTCATGCACTCATCTTGACCGGTAAGCAATTGCCAAAAAATCAATCGAACTTTGTCTTCATTGTTTGTTTTTGCAGCAACCGGAGCAACGATGTGCTCTGGTTACCCCTGTTAGCCTTGGACTTTGATACTAGGGGTGAGTGTGCAACCCTTGTACGCTTGTATGTGTGATCAAATGCTAATAGGGATGTGTTACTTATGCCACCACGACAATCGGCATTAGCTGAATCCAGCATCTCCGCGCTATCTTATCTGACCACGCTCTGCTAAGACCGCGCCTTGATTTCGGGCACCAGCTGTATTCAGTTGCCCACTGCCCCGCGCTGACAGCTCTGATTACGCATTGCTATTACCACATATTCCTATTTTTAAATTTCAGAGCCCTCCAACTAATTGGTAAGCTACCTTTGGATATTTTCCGTGAACTCCTCTATTTACCAGCCTTTACAATCCTGTTTGGATAGCATTCCCTCGCATCCATATGTAATAAATATGTTTGTATCCGGCAACTCACGTTTTCTTCCTAGCGTTCGCCATAATTGGGGTTCCGCGGGTTCCTAAGGTCCTTAAACTCACTTTTTACCAAAATATTTTACCGCTTTTAACTAGGAACCACTAACCGCATCTCTTGTGATACGGTCGAGTGTGTGCTCACGCAATCTTGCACCCACTCGTTATAAATTACTCATCACGTGCTATGAATTTATGTACTAGTGAATTTCGCACAGGTAACTCACGAGCAACCATATAAACTGCCAGTGTTTGAGTCAGTAGAATTCACTGTTTTGCATAAATTTGCCAAACTGCTGGTCCATGCTTTCTTCCTTTATGGTTTTATTATTTTAATTTCCTTGGTTGTTTCTCCCCTCCTTCTCCCCTTCTCTCCCACAGGTCTACGGAACTCCCCAGTACAAGTCTACTAGGGCACCCCTACCGTTTCTGGTAGTCTATACCATAAAATTCGATACCAGACGGTAGTGCACTTTTCACACGTAGTTTTCGGTCCTGATGAAGTGCCATTTGACCCTCTAGGGGCATACTGGGCACGAAACATGTTGACCATACACCTAGCCCTTTAGGAACATTATTTCCACATAGGGGCACACGCACAGTTTTTATCTAGGCTAGAGCTACCTAACACATTAAATAATTGATCCCGGTAGGACTGCTCCAGACCTATTTTACTTATCTCACCTCGCGTGCACTACCCAGCCCCCACACCCGCACACACCTAACGGCTTCTTCTAAAAAGATCCCCGACAAAGAGCCCCGATTTTGGGAGCCCGTCAGGCATTGCAGCGCCGGCCTGACGAGGGGCAAACGCCCGATGATGAAGCATGACATCTCTCGGGGTGTGTGAGGGCAACATGAAGAAAGACCTGTCTTCCCCCATGTCCAGATAGGAACTGCACATTCCCTTTAGACTGTATGAAGTTACCCTCATCAGTATCAGAAGGGGTGACGTATCACCATATACCTTTAACATATGGTGTGTCATGTAGTATTTTATCACGTTTATTTTATGCTACAGGGAGACTTCAGTATTTTTATTCAAATCTAGAGGTAGTATTTTCTGAATTACCTATTAGAAAGAATATGAATCCAGTAGTTAGTAGTAAAAATGCACAGTTTGTGGGCGAATTTTTCTTAACAATGAGTTCAATAGATTTAGTTTAGGCACATAAAGATAATCTAACATGTACATTAAGAGAAGAAGAAAAAGAATTTTTGAACTTAGTAGAAGAAAGGAGACAGAATTTAATAAAGAAAGCTGCTGAACAGAAAACCCATGTACCTCCATGGACTGGGAAAGAGGGAATCTATGCAAATGGCAAAGCTCATGCTGCGATGTCCCTGGATTTTGTGAAAAAGGGAAAATTCTGCCTCCATAGATTAAAGACAGATTATAACACTAATTACATTGGTTCCAGTGAGTGTGAACACTACTTCCTAATTCTAGGAGGGTGGGGACTAAAAGGGGGAACTGATCCTGTATTTCCAGGAATTTATTATGTCTGTGGGAACAATGCCTATTATAGGTTACCTGCAAGATGGTACGGGAGCTGTTATTTTGGAATAGTCTTCCCGAAGATATACCATGTGGACAGAATCAGTGGAATCAATGGAAAACCTAATGGACTAACACGAAGAAGAAGAGCTAGTTTTTCTGAAATAGTAGGAGATATATTTAGTGCATTGATACCCTCAGTTGGAGTCATTCTAAATTCGCAGAAAATTTGTAAATTATCGACCATAGTTGATCGTCTTTCTACAGACACTGCAGGAGGATTCTTAATGATTAACACAGAGATGGTTGCAATCAGGTCTATGGTTTTACAGAACCGTCTTGCTCTTGACATTTTATTAGCAAAAGAAGGTGGAGTCTGTGGTATGTTGAAAACTCAACGTTGCTGCACTTATATTCCGGACAAGAGCAGAGAAATTAAAGGATATATTGAAAATATTACAAGAATGCATAAGGATTTGACCCAACTGGAGGTTGACAGTGTGTGGGGAAAACTAACAAAGAGCATAACATCAATAGGGAAATGGTTTAATAATTTTGCGAAAGGTTTTCTAGGTCAAATAATATTACCAATAGTTATGATAATGACGATAGTAATGATAATAATGATCACATACAAATGTTGTAGAAAAAGAGGGAAAGGGAAAATACATTTAGAAAGAGAGGGAAAAAGAAAGAAACGGAAAAGAGAATATGATGAGATACAACTAGAAGAAATGAAAGGAAAAATATATAAGAAGATGAAAGATTTAGAAGGAAAAGAAGTAACAAATGGAAGAATGAGAAAAGAAATAGATGAGTGAGATGTGCTAAAGTTGGCATCTGGGATGGGATGGGTAATTTTGTGATGGCTTAAAATGCCATCAGAGAGGGATTGATGGAGCAAGGACTCTTAAAAGAGACTTGCTCGGAAGCAATACTCTCATTTAACCCGCTAACGAATTACTACCAGCGTCTTGATAATAATAACACGCAAATACAGAAGACACACGGGTTAGAGAAGCTTGCATATGTGTTTACTAATACTAACAATATGAGCGAAGGACTAAAAGCGCTCTAACTGGGAAATCTTTACTGCGCATGCGTCAACTGCATCTACGTAGTATGACGTTTAATGCTTGGAGGGAAAACTCTTGCGCATGAGCAGAAGGCACTAAAATGGCGGCTTGAAAGCTCACATGCATGGCACCTGCTTAGCTGAATAGAAAATAAGCTATTTTACTAATGCTAATGCGGAAAGGGTATTAATAAGAATATTGGGTTAGAGTAGAGATGGGTAGTATACAGTGAAACCATTTATTTGTGAAAGTAACATTTGTCTATTTGACTTTCCTATTAGTGCGCATTTGGGCCTTTCGTGTGTGACCAGAGTGTGCTAAGCACGTGACCCTCGCGCATGTCCGTTGAGAAGTGAGCCGGAAGCATGACGATGCACTTGAATGTGATCCAAGGACACAAAAGTTACATACCCTGGGAACAAGCACTTAAGACCTCAGGATGAATGGATTTTTTCCAACAAATAAAAACAATTGTTTCTATTAAGATGTGAATACGGGTGGGAATAAAACTTTTGAATATAAATTAAGGGGTTGGATTTATGAACAATGGAATGATAGACTAAGATGACATATAAGCATGGTGTGATGATCATTTCCCTTTGCCTGTCCAATCAGAGTTAGTATTTTTGCGATATTGAAACTTTAGTGGGTGGTCCGTGGCCAACGAAAGGTATAACTGAGGTAGCTTTAGTTAGTTAGAGAGACGTCGATGCTGCAGAGCTCGGGATGCTGTCGGTCCTGTGGGTGGTGCTGATGCTGAAAAGGACGCTGTAAGATGCTGATGAAGACATCGAATTAATTGGATTAGAAAGAAGATCGCGGAAGAATCTCGAGGAGGAAGAGAGTGTCAGAGAGGGGTGCGACGCAGTCGCCGGTATCTTAGAGAGGTTAAGTATCCTGTCCTGATTCCTGTCCTGAAGTCTTTGTCTCCTGATCTATCCCGGGGACCCTTACCAGCCCTTTGGCCAGAGGGTTTGGTCTTCACACCATCCTTGGTAACTATAAATTCATGGTAATTGTAGATGATCTTCTCTCTCTGTCCTCTCCTTTCCTGACATGGTTATTGTATGTGTCTGAAAATGTTCCTTAATGAAAGATTTTGATTTGCAATCTTATGAATGAGGGTATTTGTACTGAAACTTTGAGATGGTTCACTTTAATTTAATTTAGATAAAGTTCTTAAAAACTTCCTGAGTTTGTGGTTATTTTCTTTAAATAAAGAATAGTTAATAAGTTACGTTAATTATCACCATCAACTAATTCAACTAATGGTCCATGACCAGAGGAAAGAACTTTTTGATCAGTTGAAAGGTTAGTTAGGAACAAGTAATAACTAAACCTGAAATATGGAAAATATAAACTAAACCCAGTGGTCTACGTGGATCTGTGTAAGTGTTTATGGACCCAGGTGAGTATATGGTAGTAGAGTATCTGTTGTTAGTACACCGCTGGATCACATGAACCTTCTTTATAATTGTTATGATACCAGTTGGGTGAAACCAAGTGAAGCATCTTAAACAGGGGAGATCGTACCTCCTGGCCATGGACATTACATTTGTCAGATGCTTCTGTTTATGACTCATCTCAGTGCCCCTCGTTGCGCCACTCCCTTTTTGCACCTACTTCATGACCTCCATTTTATAGAGATCCCAGGGTAATGATTTTTCATTTTCAGCACCGGCTGCAGCATTTGGGGATTGTCAGTCATGGGACAGCAATGTGGACGTATATTTTAATATATGTGCCTCCCCATCCGGTTTTTACTACTAAATTACATTTTATAAACTAGTTTGATTTAAACTGCACTCTGCAGTCAACTTTCATGTGTGATGGAAAGCCATGAAATAAATGTGAGGCAACCACTAATGTATTATGGAGCAGCTGTGCTCGCCAGGTTTCAGCAGAACCCAGGAGAAACCTGCACATACTGTTCCTGAAAGTGGGTGATTTAGGGCACCCTGATGTACCTCAGAGATGCATACTTGCCAACCCTACCAATTCAGGTGGAGGCTATTGCTTTTGTGGCGTCTGCCCCACCTACTAATGAAGTAAAGTCACCCTACAGCTTTTCATGAGGCTATGGAGCAAAACCGACACTTGAGGCCCATGTGCACTGAAAAATAAATATAAGCAACACAACATAATAGAGAAGGCTGTCAGTGGTGAGAGACACTTGACCAGCCCATCAGGTGGGTGCTCTCTGCCAATAAAACAATTTGCCTTCGATCCATAATGAACAACTCGTGCTGCGAATAAGATGTGTGGTACATGTTTTCCCTGCATCTGAAGAGTTCAGATAATCGTCATATAGCTATGAGCTAACAACAAGCTTAATCACAGCGGTTGCAGGACGTGCTCTAAAAATAAGGTGAAAGTGAAACCAGTTACTAGAAGGTTTAGCAGTACCTGCAAGAGTGAGCACCTGAGCCTTGGACCAGAGGTTTCTTAAAGGTATAGATAATTTGGGTTTACAGTGGACAGCCCAGATCCTTGCCCCATGGTTTCATCGCAGTAAATTGTGGTTCTAACAAAGAATGTAAAGTACCAGAGAAGTAAAGGAAAATAAAATGACTCTCTGGGCAAAGGAAGAAAGAGGGGCTTCAGAAAGGGAATGGCAGAAAGAGGGATAAGTCACTGGCAGGGTACAGTCTGCCATTGTATATGGAATAAATGCATCTGTTCACTTTTAAAAGAATTGTCAAGATCGATGCAATATAGATAGATATAACATTAAGTGCTCTGAGAATAATGTAGATACAGTAATCACATTACATCAAGATATAATGTCTATATTAAGGAAACAGTTACTCCTACATTGTCAACAAGGAGAATATAATATTCTAAAATATTCTAAAATGAAATTGCAATAAAGGCTGTTGAACCTTTATAAATGCTATATTGGTATGATTAGAAACACAATGATGAAGTCTACTGTAGACAAAACCATATATTTTGTTTCAGTCCATATTCATGGCTGGTTAAACAGATATAGGTGACTGTCATAGACTATATGTAAAATATAATAACAATTGACATATATTTTGTGCAATATACATAAATATATAAACATGCTGAATGAACGTTGATAGAAACACAAGTAGGACATGACACAAAGAATGTCTTAGAATGGAATATGATGTTATAAAAAGTTTTTCAATCATTCAATATGATTTTGGTTTTAAATGAAATGCTGAAGGATAGAATTTTTCTATATTTACATGGGTAATATATTATAATTTTATTAAAATATATGGTAATTATTGTTTGTTCCATATTTTATTAGGGGTCAACAACTCTAAACATTTTAGTCCTGAAGATGGTCTCATCGACGAAAGCTTAGAGACCGAAACGTCGATTTGTACACTTTTTTTCTAACATTCTTCGACTGCGATTCTGAAAAAGTGTATACAATTGTAACAGTGAAGGTTGAAATAATAGAATGTTTCCTTCTTGTTTCATTGTATTTGTTTCATATGAGTACCCTTTATGAAATTTGAAGATAAAATACATTATTTTTATACACACCCGTGTTTTTTGCTGTCTTTTGCTATTTCTTGCTTTGTGATATATATTCTTTTGAGATATATCTCTATGTGATTAGTTCAAAAGTATAAAAAATTGTGCTGTTAGAAAATAGATTGTCAAAAGAAATTAATTAGCAAGTAAATAATAAACCTTGCACCTGACTGTGAATGAGAATAATATAACTGAGTACCTTAATAAATCCCTTGAAGGCACATTTACCTGTTCATTGTATATGTTAGTCACTTGCTTTGAAGTTCATTGTGGTATTAAGAGATCTGGTTTAAAAACTGGTAAATTTCAGATAAGATTGGGGGAAGGAAGAAGCAGAGGTTCATTCACCTTCCAGAAGACAATAGTTTGTTAATCAGAAAAGGGGTGGGAGGATGAACCACATGTGACGATATACCAGGGAAAGTTGTCTCAAAGAAACTGTCACATTCACAATTTGCACTGTATATTATCTCTGCTCGTTTGCTTTGGTAGATATTGTCATCATAGGGCCTGTCACTTGAGTGTTCCATTTTCCAAGTGACCTGCTGTCCTCCACCAGGAGGGAGACTGTCAGGATGTTGACAGTAGTGAGAAGTTAAAATTATCTCCTATCCTATGTTGACAACTTTGATTGAACAGAAAGACTCATGATAGGGATTAGCTAAAATAAGGAGGCGGTGTTCAGTGGATAAGAAACTGGTCCACAACACCTAGTATAAGGACGACATGTTTTGGCTGGAAATTGCCCCATGGATCTTTTGGCCTTTGTCAGGACCGAGGAAGTGGACAGTGAGGTTTTGAGCACTCTACATACAATATATGTAAGCATATTTACTCACCAATCTTCGTCAATGAGCAAGTTCTCCACATGACTGGTCAGTGTTATAGGCACAGACTTTGGCCCATAACTCTAAAAAGGGTTTGTTTTACTCCATGGGATATGAGGGGATTAAGACGGAATGTTTTAGTCTCAGTTGAAACTGTCTAGTGTAGAATTGCTTCATGTCCCTCTCTCCCGAATCTTTCTGTTCAATAAAATCTGTCTGCATAGAGATCATTTTAACTTCTCACTACTGTCAACATCCAGACAGTCTGGAATGTGTGGTTGAGGGTATCCGTGACAACTTTCCCTGGTATATCGACACAAGTGGTTCATCCCCCCCCCCACCTTTCTTTAAAGCTGGTAAGCCAGTGCAGGGCTGCTAATGTATTTGCATCTGAGAAGTGTGCCACACATTTGAATCAGTATTTAATCATTTAGAGGATTAATATGCCTGCTGTTCAGCACTGCTGCAAATGGCAGATCACAGAGTCGTAGTTAGAATGTTATCATGTATGCAAACACCACCTACAAATGATAGAAACATGATAGAAACAAATTGTCACACGCCACATAGACCTGATCTATCTGAGACATATCACATCCATGCACATACACCTCATATACAGCTCACATAAACATCGCATAAGCCTTCCATGAGTTGGTGCGTAGCTTAGTCACTGAGATTTAGGATGTGTGAATCTAAAATGTCATAGTTAAAAAAGCAGTGGGCCATGGGGTGAAGGGGTGAGATGTCAGAACCTACACCCCCCGAAGCTATACCCCTGCCCCCCAGTTAGTAGAGGCATCTTCATATTTCTCTGTAAGCCTTCACATTTCTACCAATATAGTGGTTTATAATGCTGCTTTTTGTGTGACATCGTCTGTGCAGGCCCTCCTCCCTTAAAATATTTTGTTGTCAACAAAGGCTGTCATCTCTTCATACCTCTTGTTCATAGCATGCAGGGCTTAAATGGGAGAGAGTGGGTGTCCCTGCCAGCCAGATGTAAACATTACAGTCACCTGTTTGTTTTTCTCTGGTGAACAAACCTAGAAACTCATTGTGGAGCAGTTGGTGTTACCAAGAATTCCATGCTTTTAGAACGGCCCCATCCCCAAGAGCTGTGCCAGCCCCTGAGGCTAATTGTGCAGCAGGCTCCTTTTCCTACTATACTTGAAAAGAATGACTTAGCTTTCACACTTCTCCTCGACGAGGGGTTTGTACAAATGTTTTCTAGTTGTGTGGAGCAACGTGCACACTGCATCCTAATGAATTTATAACAAACTATGTAATTCACTAAGAGATCTCATGAGGACCTCAATATATGAGGCCTTCATCTCCTAAACTTGAAGGTGGTTATGGCATAAAAAATAAAGGGGAGCAACCAGAGCCGTTGCCCTGGCTCATTCAAGAAAGCTTTTTGTACCTCCAGTGGCGGCTCCTCCGCTAAGGCGGAGGAGCGTCGCCCCACTGCTTTGCATTATTGAAATAAAGGAAAGATAAAGTGATAATAACTGGATGTTATTATCAATGTATGTTTTCCTGCTGCGGCAGCTTTGCGTGCGGGGCGGGGCTACTCTAATGACAGAGGCGCAGGGGGAGGAGTTGTTTTGCCCACTCCAAGTGCGCATGAATTGTTTGGCTGGCCGTCTAGGGCCGGCCAAACAGTCATGCACACTTTGCATGTTCTCCAGCCAGGCTGCATTACAGCCTGGGTTGAGAATATGCCCAGGCTCCCAGCCCCTGCCTGAGCGCCGAACCATGGAATTTATTCATTAATTGAATTACGGGTCCTGAAGAGCACTACATGTCACCTTTAGGTTACTTCAGAGTGCTAACATGGAAAAAATACAGAATTTTGAGAGGAGCGAAAGTCAGAGTCAATGCTCGTGGATGAGACGCCAAGTCTTATATTCATCAGTCACAACCACTGTAATTTGACTAAAGTTGATTGTGTGATGTTTGTGTGTCACATGATTTAAATTTCCGACTGGCGACCTTCTTTGTTTGACGAAGCCCACTTCCAAGCTCAACCAAAGACCCTGTATTTTAAGTACAGGAGTGAAATTCAAATTGGCATCCTATTCAAACCACCTCCAACACACGGTAATTTGAAGTGGATTTTTGTCTGTCTTCCCTGAAGTGAACCAGGAGGCTTTTTTTCCTGCTTTTCAGAAACAATCCCCTGTGTTAGGGGGTTGATTCTGAAATCCAAAAAAGAACGCCCAGTAAGCGCAACAACATGGCAAGTCTCTCAGCCTTCAACTTTGCCCAAAGTGCATCCACCGCACTGACAGACGCATTTTCGACAAAGAGGTCCAGCCATGCAGGTGGGGATCTCTAACTGTGATGTGCCATCCTCCGCTGGGGTTAAGTCAAGGGCCTCTGTCAGGAGTGGGGACTGGTGACCATCCACTAGCCTCTAAATAAGGCTTTTATTTTCTTGCAACACCAAATACACAGCTGCATCTGATTAAGATAAGGCCAAGCCTTCCATCTTATCTACCTGATCTGTGGGGCCAGGGTCTTACATTGCCACTGACAATGCAACAGCAGAGGGAAAAGAAGAGAATTAGTTTGGATCATCTATATCCTAGGATCCTTGGACTCCAAGAGAGTAAAACCTCCCTAACAATAACCTGGGTGCCTGCCATTAACCTAGGTATACATATCAAGTTCACATCCTTTCACTCACACAGAATAACTTCTATTGTATTGGTGATGGGGAGACTGTACGAGACCAGCTCCTGGGCCTGGTGGAATGCTGGACAGAATGTATCTGAACATTCAGGAGCTGTGAATCAGTTGACATCTCTTGCATACTTGCTCTCAGGTTCCCTATACAGCTCCTTCTTCTGCTCTTGTGAAGAAGATAGTAAATCAAAGGCAGCAGACAAAGTATTTAAGTCCTAGGCTGATTACATTTGACAAAGCTTTAGCCATACATTCCATCTTGAGCGATCTCTGAATATCAGCTCTGATAGGAAAGGAAACACTTGCGCCGTCTGCCCCTATTCTGGTCTCCTGTGAGCACAGAATGGAACAAGAGAGCAAAAAGGACTAAGACAAGGAAGATATAGCATCACTTGCACAACAAATCCTCGAGCATGACCTCCCGTTGGGCTCAGGGCTCACGATGTAGGCCTCCCGATACTAGCTGTTGCACTAAACAGTAAGACAGCAGAAGAAGAGATGACCCACCACCCACTGAGGGTCATTACTGCCTGTTTCCACAACCTACAATGTACCCACTAGACCACAAGTAGTTCCCTAGCAGATCAGACTATGCTAATGCTGAGACACAACACACGTTCATGCTTTGACATTACCACTTCATCATACTTCCTCATCACAACAGGTAAGGTGAGTCTTTGCTGAAGTTTATTTTATTTATTTATTTGCACAGTTTTATATAGCGCTGGCTAGACCCGGAGGTATCAGAGAGCTTTACAGGAGGATCAGCGAGTTACAAAATTACATCAGTTACAGTTACAAGAGCCTGCATCAGTTACAGTTACAAGAGCCTGGACAGACATAGGAAAAAATACCACAAGGTAATACTAAAATATGTGAGACAATAGCATAGTATAAGATATACACGTGTCCAAAGGTAGGGGGGGGGGGAGAAAATAAAAGGGTGGAAAGAAGATCAAGGTTAGGCATAGCCGGAAGGGGGGGGGAAAGTACTTCAGGGGCACAAAAAGTCAATGAGAAAGTAACAGCAGTCCGGCTTGAGATCCGCAATCATAACACCCCGGTGTTGCGGTGACTGGAACAGGAGGAAAGGGGGTGAAGGGGACCTAAGGGGTGGTCAACAAGGGGAAAAGGACAGTCAGGCGAGAAAGGGCATAGTCCAGCGGCACGTGAATCAGTAGGGGCCACCAAGATGGAGGACCCAGGTCACGGGCAACGATAAATCATAGTCACAAAATGGCGGAAACACGTAAAAAAGACCAATCACCAAAACCACAAGGGAGCTGGCTCCGGGGGCAGCCACCGGATCAAGGAGGGAGGGGGCAAGAGATCACCGATAAAAATGGGTCATTAACGAGTACAGACTCGGGGTTGCAGGGGAGGCAGAGTCATCGTTCAGAAAACAGCAGAGTCAGCTCAAGCGCCCCGGAAAGAGGGGAGGGCAGCAGCGGGGACCAAGAGGGCGCCTCTCACCGACTCGAGAAGTGGAAACGAGCTCAGGCTAAAAACGTCTCTTAAACCCTGTCATACTCCCTGGAGAATCTTCTAAACACCTACTTCACACGATTTGTAGTCTTTCTGATGCCTGACTTCACATTGCCTGCCCCCTGTGCCACGCTCTAGCCTATGTGGGGAAGTATGGATGCAGGCAGACCACTTCAAGCCAGTCATCAGCGAAGGGTTTCACCGATGGAGTCTTCCTGTAGCATGTTCCAGTCTGGAGGCTTTTGCCCTTTAGTGCAGATTCTTCTGGGGGCTGGGTTGTGCGTTGCCCCACCACTGTGGGATACTCCCTGTTTCTGTCTGACTCCTTCATGGAGTCTCTCACTAGTAAAGGAAGTGTGCAGACTGGCAGTTCCTTTTGCAATGTAGGGATGCAGGAACTTTCCTTTGTTTATGAGTGAGTCTCTGCCATTCTTTATGCTTTTTCATGGACCATGCAGGAGGTACATTCTCTGCCAGGGTGCTCTCCCAGTTGGTTTCTGAGGCTGATCCACCTTCTCCAAACATCTACCGCTCATCTGAAGACGTTTAGGACATTGTGGACTGTGCTGTGGCTGGCATCTTGCAGAAACATTCTGTCACTCAGGCTGGTATTAAAAGGGTTTACCTTGATCCGGAAAATGAGGAGATGGAGGACAAAAAAGTTCATGGCTTACATGTGACAGGCACCCTGTTGTTGGGGGTTCTGTAGCACCTCCTGGAGTACTGTGGTTTCCCTTCCGTGGTGATGGGTGAAGTTCAGAGTGACTTCCATAGTCATTTACATTCCCAGGCCACTCTGCCTGCATACAATGCTGTCCATAAAATCCTTAAAAAGGAAATGAAATATATAGGAAACACTGCCTTCCTCCAGTTTGTGGCAAAAAGTACTAGTTGGAGAAAGCTGAAGCTTTGTCTCTGTTAGTCAAGGTATCATCTAAGTCAGCTCCAGAGTTTGAGGATCAAGGCACCCACAAGGCCAACCTGCAACGTGTTACCTAGAGTGCTATGAGGGTGGAGAAGCCCGTGCTCCGGCTTTCTGCACCCTGGGGTACTTTGGTATTACAGAAGGGACTGCAGATGCTTGTGAGCCTACCTGTAATACAGATGGCTCTAGTGCACAGGTAGAGCTGACATGATCCTAAAGGGGCATGGCCACATGCAAATGAGAGAAACACTTTTCCTCTGCACCCGTGCCATATTATGGACATGGGCATAGATGCAAATATGCTGTCAGAGGATGCCCTCCAAAAGGAGTGAAAGAGGGTCGCTGGAACATTCTGCATGAGATCTCTGTTCCTCCTTTTAAATCAGGCCGGGTGCCACCTGCGCTGTGAAAGATGAAGCAGGAGCTTCAAAGAGCTACTCTGCCTTTCACTAATGTGCTGCCCCCAGAGTAACTGCGGGTGTGTGGCTTTGCTGACAGCAAAGCATTAGCTGTAATAGGGTGCACTGTCTCTGTTTGCACCCAGTGCACCTAATTAAAGGTGCACCCTGGCACAAACAGGGACAGTTACATACAGAAGCCCCTAGTGCTCAAGTGACCATTTTCGGCCTTTTCAGCATCTATATTTGGTCTTTGGGCTTATGCCTACGCTACCTCTACCAGGCCCATGGTTTCACAGAATGTACATGAGAATTGATAGGCATGTCTGGGCAGTCCCTATGTCTCCCCTGCCCCCCTCCATAGAGGTGGCATCGGCGGCATGCCAAGTGTGTGCCACCTCTGTGTGGCGCACACTCAGTGTGCCTCCCAACTGCGTCTTTGCCTCTGCACCCACATCTTTAATATGGCATGCAAAGACAACGTTTCTCCTCATTTGGATGGGAACCATGAAAAGGAGGGAACTCTCCATTAGGATCATGCACGTATTATAGAAGGGCTGCACAAGCATCTGCAACACCTTTTATAATACCTAATGCACCAGGACCGCAAGAAGCAGGGACAAAACACTAATTATGCCCCCGGGGTGCATTCTGTAATAAGGCACCTGGACAGAGTTCAGTAGAGTTTATTGTTTCATCTACTAATCCTTGTGGTATTGTTGTTGGCCCACATTTTTAGGCACTCATCAAGTAGTCTGTAGAGGACTGCAAGACCCTTCCTTTCTTGTAGAGTCTGCGACAGGGCTGATGATTGTCTTAAAACATGGTTGCAGGGTATAGCAAACAGCTGTAATACTAGCAGTGCGTTCATGGCAGTGCCCATGATAGGGAAGCTTCTTGTGAAGACAGATTCTGGCCTCAAACTTCTGATTCTGCCTCCGCTCCCATTGCTACTGACTGTTTGCCATCCACTCTCCAGAGGCTACCGATTGCTGCAAGTCTGGTTGCCTTTCACAACCAGTGGAGGGTCTCATTTTTTGACTAGTGGGTCCCTCAGATGCTATGACAGGGGTATGCATTGGTTCTATCTCTACTAACTCAGTGCTCTTTTCATCTAGCTCCTCTGACAAGTTCCCTGGTGAAATATACTGCTCTGCTGGAGGGGCACCAGTTCTTGCTCTAATGGAATACCTTAGAAAAAAGAGAGAGGGACCCTATAACACCAAAAGGGTAGGGTACCAATAGACCAAAGTCAGAAAGCAATCCCTTTGGGAGCAAATGTTTAAACACAATCACTACTCTTTGCATACATCATCTATACTTCTCACTCAAACAGGGTGGACCATGGTCAGAGGCGTAGGAAACGAACTAAAAAAATCAAATCAGTGCAAAAAAATATATATATCGTACTTATTCACAAAATTTATTAAAATAATGTATATACATATAATCTAAAATTACAAGGTTTTTAAAAATAAAATAAAAAAAAAATTAAAAAAAAAAAAATTTAAAAAAATCATGCATGATTTTTTTTTTAAAAACCTTGTAATTTTAGATTATATGTATATACATTATTTTAATAAATTTTGGGAATAAATACGATATATATATTTTTTTGCACTGATTTGATTTTTTTAGTTCGTTTCCTACGCCTCTGACCATGGTCCACCCTGTTTGAGTGAGAAGTATAGATGATGTATGCAAAGAGTAGTGATTGTGTTTAAACATTTGCTCCCAAAGGGATTGCTTTCTGACTTTGGTCTAATGGAATACCACCAGTCTGGTTCACCATGGGAAGGAAGGGCAGAGTCTGCATGCTTTGCTGTTTCTGGTTTGAAAATTCAACTAAGACAACAGTCCTGTGTTGGAACTCTCTATCAACGCATTTTTGCCCTTCAAGGTGACAAGATTGCAAGGGGTCTGTCTTTGATTCATTCGGGGTACTTCCTTGTGTCTATTGACCTCGAGGACACTTATTTTCATAGTCTAATACAGAGCAGACATCACTTTTCCTTCACTTTGCAGTTTGTCATTGCCATTAGTGGCTTTAGGGCACTTTTTTTTGATAGGCATCTGCCCCAGTGTCGCAACTGAGTGCTGAGCTCCTCTGATTGCCTGGTGCATGCCAACGGCATAAGAGTTATTTTCTATTTAGATGCACTTTTCCCAAACTGAGGGTTGTGACCCATTGACGGGTCATGAGTTGATTTTTGGTCGGTCGCAAAAGTTCAAGCAATAAATAAGGATGCTTTTAAATTTCGTTTTTATCTTGTCACATTTGTCAGTGCTTCAAAAATAGAGGTCAAATGTTAGGCTATGTCTTCTGAAAAATTGCTGCTTATTCTTTAAACATGGAGATTAGTGTTTCTTTTTCTTTCTCTGACTACAAAGTGAGAGTAGTTTTTAAAGTGAATTATGTGACAATCTTGTTGGAGTACAGGAGTGTGATAGGAAAGGCTGTAGGATGCCATGTTTTTTGCAACCCACAACAAAATGCAAATACCTGTAAATGAACTGTATGCGTTCAGCAGTTAGGAAAGCAAAAATGAAGCACATTTGTTTGTAATTCTGAAGACTGCTGGAAACGGAGATTTTAATAGGACCAAAACAAATCAAGACTCTTTACTTGGTGATGCACAAATGATAACGATTCGCAGAAACCCAATTTCCACATATTATCATTTATCTGCTATATAGTTTTTACAGTAAAACTGTATGTCTATGCAAAGATAGTGGCCATTTCAATGGAAAATGTGCTCCCTGTAAAGGACAATACAGTAACACATGATGCTTTTGTTACTTTAAAAAATCACCCCACCTCATGTCCATCAAAGGTAAATTGGTCCTGAACGATTAGTGTTCTAAAAGTAGGTCATGGTTCTAAACAGTTTAGGAAGCACTGATTTAGATGATTGGCTCAGTGGCATAGTATAGGGGTGGCATAGTATAGGGAAGGTGGAACAGGTTTTGGGGGCTGCGGCCTCCCTCGACCCTGTCTCTCTTCGTTCGATGCGGTGGTCGTGTGGGGCGGCAACCTCAGCATCTTCAGTGCAACGACAGCCACGCGCAGCCAAAGGGCTAGCTATGCCACTGGGTTGGCTAACTAAAGCCACTTATTTTTTAATACAGTGGAATATACGAAGATACCCATTTTGTGTGCTAGTCATCGAGGGCCCATTGCTCCCTGCTCAAGATAGAAAAGTCCCAGCTCCTGTTGTCCTCTTCTTCCTGAGGCACAAACAGAGTGAAGATAGTGTTGCTCGTGTACAGCAAGTAACTGTAGGGTCATGTACACCCCAGAAGAGTGCTAGGCACAAGATTGCACCTCCAGTGGTGCTGTGCACAAAACACTGTAAATAATACTGTGAGATAAATAAAAGGAGGCAACTGATGCCCGGATAGATGGGGACAGGAGGAAATATAAGGGGAAGACACGAATTGGCAGAAGATGGTTAGGTCTAAAAATCTAGGACGCTGATCTGCAGTGGTGCTGTTGGCACTTGTTATGTATGGGTGCA
Organism: Calotriton arnoldi; assembly: GCA_963921515.1. NCBI lineage: Eukaryota > Metazoa > Chordata > Amphibia > Caudata > Salamandridae > Calotriton > Calotriton arnoldi. The sequence continues at coordinate 3,122,842 of CAWUFW010000247.1, read as the reverse complement.
CATATTTTTTGATGTTATCACAGTCAGAAGACGCAGGAACACTCCTCCGATATATCTCCTTGCATTACTGCAAGCAGCACTAAACAGGACTGCTTTTGGGCAGATGTGTGTAATGTGCACAAGCAAAATGCTGTCACTCAGAGTGGAAGAGATCCAGGGTCTGAAGTTGGCTGACTTTTTGCCCTTTGCTGTATGCCAGTGAGGGCGGAGCAAAACGTGAATGACCAATGAATAGTCCAATGGATGAAGAGGGCTGGCTGAAAGCCCTTCTATGTATGTATGTGGATATGTATATATATATATATATATACATTGTTTTTTTTAATTGTTTTTTTTAAAGATTCTTTTTTGAAAAGCGAAAGGTCATGCTAACGCCAGACCTAAAAATACCATACTGATATTGAAATTTCCTATTTCCGAGTGGTCAGGTTACTTAGGTCCTTGTTCTATCTGATGATCTAAGAGATCTATCCGCTACTCGATAACAAAGGTTCCATATTTGCATAGCACACAACACAAATTTAGATTTTTCTAGGCACCTCAAAGCAGGTTAAATATTATGCAAATCCCAGGGGCTCCTTTGAGAGGCTTATTGGTTATGAATGCTGGGTAGGGCTTTCTCTGGCTTGCGGGCTGTTGTAGGTATTGCAACTCTCTGAGCTGTCCCACGGATACTAATTCAGAGATAACAAGCATGAGATACATCCTCTGTGTTTCCACCTGCAATGGATTCATCCTTCAATAATTAGATGTGATCATACAGAGCGTGGGTGGTGCGGCAGACCATGAGACAAAAGATGGTTTCTAAGGTTTTCTTTCGCTCAGGATTAATTATTTCTTCAGCTAGCTGCAGAGCTGTGGGGATTTCCGAAGGTGAAATGTCAGCAAGGGTTTCTTGATGAGAGGCAATACAAAGCGGCGGTGAAACCAAGGTAACGGGCAGTCAGTCGCTGCTCTCGCGCTCAGATACATAAATGAGTTGTTTTGTTTCACAAGGAAAGCGCGGAAGAGACAAGATTCTTTTTTTATCTACCTCAATGTTGATGGAATAAATTCAAGAGAGAAGGGAGGACCTCAAATCACGGTTTCAAGCCTCAAAATATAAATAAAAGATCAAAGCTCTCTACTGCTGTAAGTTGGGGTGACACAGCGCACTGTTTCAGCTCCTATTATCATCTCCTGCGGCTACTAAGAGAAGACATAGGGACTGATTGGTACTTCATCAAAAACATGACAGATGTCCTGTCCTCCTTATTACAAATGCTATTGCATATAATGCACTTGCTGTAAGGCGAGAAGATCCGTCACGCTTCTGACGGATTAACCCATCTCATTATCAACAAAGGCTTGACTCAATGGACAAATATCCTTAGCTTTCAGACACTAGAGGAGTCTAAAATATTTGCTAACGACACCCCCAACAATGCGGTAGAATGCCGCTAATTCAAGTGTCTAAATGTCCAATTTATAAACGCACTGTCACTACACTGCAGCCAAAGAATTCCCACCCAAAATTAATTAAAAGAGGTTAGAAAAAGTGTGGGAATGGAGAGAAAGCACCTCACGGTAGTAACACCAAGGGGGGCTTGCTAGTTGGTACTCGCTAGCACACTCACTTATCATCATTGGTTGCTTTCTCACCATGAAAAGAAATGTGTTCCAACATAAACTTTGTCAAACGTGAAGGAAGAAAACAGTGACAGCAAGGTACAATATGCACTGTGGGTGCTAATGTCACACACGTGCCCTACTGATCCCCATGAGAAAAGAAATGAAATGCAGTTCCCAACATTAAAAATGAGAACCTACTCACTGGCCAAATATGACTTTATTCAGTGCTGTGAGTGTCCTCAATTAAAAAATGGTTCGATTTAGACCATTATTACGTCCAAAGCGCCAACATGTTTCGTTGCTACCACTTTGCGCAACTTCATCAGGGCTAAGGGGATAACCAATCTTCACTTCACTTGGAATTACCACTTGGTCGAGTTGTTGCTAGTGTCCCTCGTACCTGCAACCTCCTCGTTGTGCGGTACGCGCCAATTGGTCGCATATCCGCCGGGTAACCATATACAATTATGGCACCGCTACCGGGAACTGTCGGCGTCTTGAGACGCCGACAGTTCCCGGTAGCGGTGCCATAATAGCAATTTTCCATTTACTGTATTTAACAAGATTGCGCCTAATCTTTTTAGGACAGTTGTCCGTTATAATTTGCTGATCAACATAGCCATTATCCTATTAGAAATTTATCTGAGAACTGTCAGAGCTATTTTGCTTACCATATCTTCTGTCACTAGTTACTGAAATAATCATTTGTAACATTAAATATTAACAGAAATGAAGAGTACTGCCTGGAATTGCACACTGTCTTCCATTGGTTTATCTGTGACAACCCAATGTTCAGGTGGGTGCCAGCAGCAATTACGCAAGGTAGTCGTCCACTTTTTCACCAAGATCGACCACAGGAAGCACATCTTTCCAATCCTGCTGGCTATGTACATTGAATACTTAATCACATCCTTATACCTTATTTATGAGACCCTAAATTTGACAACATCTAAGTTGCTTCATAGCATTTATGCCTTGAAAAAGCAATAAGAGTAGCGAAATACGTGTTGGCTGTATGGTTACACTAAATGTGTGCCGCTTCAATATATTCTAGATTGTTCTAACAAATTTACTTCAATATTATGAAATAATGAAAATGTGAATCTACTCACCTGTATTGATACATATGATCTAGTAAACTAATAAATGTGTGACTCTAAAAAAGAATTGCACTCTGGATTGTCTGATATTGCTGTCCCTTCCATATTTAATTCTTGTTTTTTACCTTATGTGGTGTGATAGAGAGATAACTATCGCTATAGAGAGAGCACCTAGCGCTGGACCGCACGCTCGATCATTACCTCCTGTCATTTTGACATTTGCTTATCTTCCTTTGTCTGGACTTTGTGCTGATGCTTGCTCTTCCCTGCATCCCTCAGAATGTGTTGCATGACATCTCTGTGCTCAGTCTAACCTATCAAGAGTGCCTTAGAGAGCCTCTGGCCAGCCTCTGTCTGTGGCTAGGTGGAGTTGTGTGATGCGGAAGCTCAGTTAGACCACATCAGTCGTCTTTCTTCTCGTCTGTGTTTCGCCTGTCAATGATCACTTCATAACTGGACGGTTGTGGAGGGTAGGAAGTGGTGTTAATCATTTGAACAACATTCTTCAACCACTATATGTTACATCATGTTAAATGCTTTCTATACATAACAAAACGCTATACCACTACCAGATTTTTCGATTTGCAGAACAGCGGACTCCTGACACTATTTGATTGAGGTGCAGACAAATAGCGTAGCCACTATCGTTTTCGATGAATCAAGTCTGCCTGTCTCAGTGTCGGTGTCTGGGTCTCCCTAGTGCCATGTGAGGGTCTTCCTGTAACACAGTTAGTGTTTCCTTGCTTTCGGTTCTTCTGTATTTGCGTTTTTCAGTGTGAGTGTTACTGTTTCCTTGTCCCACTCTTTTCTTGCCTTAGTGTCTCCCCATTCAGTTGTCCCAGCATTAGTGTCAGTGCCTTCCCTTCACAGTGGTTGTCACTCTGTCCCCATGTCAGTGTCTTCCTCTCCCAGTGATAGGACCTCACTGATAATGTGTCAGGGTTGCCCTGTTCCATAGTAAATGATAGTGTCTCCATGTTCCAGTGCAGTTTCACAACCGTGCATAACCCCAAAAAGTTGTAATCAAAGTAGATGTATTTAAATTTTTGTGACTTCAGACAGATTTCTGACCAACCAACACTTGTTGAAAAGGCTTGGTAATAGATGAAACAGAGGTGTACATATTTTTATGTATAAATCTTTACTTTTTTTGATTGTGGCAAGAAAACTAATGAAACCCCATCATATAAACAAAAAAGCACTGGCAATGCCACAAGCTGTAGCTTTAAAGTGCTAATTCACGCAACAAATTAATGCCAAATGTGCACTTGAGCATGCCTGCGTTTGGAAATGTTAGCGTTTTAAAGCAAGACCTGTGCCTGGCTATGTGAAGACTTGATAATAATCAAAAATGTTATTTTTGCCTTCAAAAACATGTTATGCCGTCAAAGCTGAAAGCCGCATACACACAAACAAAACAAAAAGATAACACTACAAACTAAAAACACTTAAAAAGGAACTACTTTGCCCTACCACTGCTTCAGGTTTCAACACCCAGTAGCAGAACTGGAGTGCTTCAAAGCCCTTTTAGTATACATTGTATCTTTCTTAGTAAGTTTTATATTGTGTTGTGATGACCCCGAGGTTTTGCCAGACAGCTAGCTATACTTTCTGTAGCATACCCTAAAACGGAAATTGATTTGGTCTAGTGAAGTGTATTATTTTTTTCGTGGGGTGGGTGGCTTTTCAGGGAGGCTCTCATAGTGGTATAGTGTTACACTCTCTCCAAGGAACGCATTATTGGATCAATTCAGGATTACATTTCTCATTTGCATTCACAATGAGGTATGGTGTCCGCTACACCAGTGGGAAATTGGGTCGGAGCTGTGGAAGTAAGAAATGAATAGGTGCTTCAGAGCTAGGGACATTGTGCAGTGAAAATAAGTCACAATTCCTTAAGCAGACTTGTGCCGGGATTCAGTTTATTAATGAAAAGTGTGTAAGTAATTTAGTTATAGAGAATGGGAGGTGGGAGTGAATTTTACAGATGGTTTGTACTATTGGAGAAATTAGTGGTTCGTCTGGTGTCATTTAAATTTATACTTTATACTGGATTAATCTGTTGAGTGCAGCATTATGCTTGAATTGCAATAAGTGCTACAACGCGATTGTTATTTTTAGCACAAACAGTATGTAGCATCTGGCAGAATGTTTCCATCGCTTTAAGTGCTGTTAATGGGTGGCGAATTTTTAGAACAGAAAAACTGTGGCAGTTAAAAGATACAATTATACACAGATGCCAAATTTCAGCGCACCTGGCAGCCCTTGATCCAATACCTGACCCGGCTGGAGCACACTAGAACTATGCCTCCGCGGCTTCGCGCCCTTCAACTCTTTGACGACCCAGTTCTCCCCAGAAGGGATACCGACGAATTGGATACAGCCTAAGCGCACAACAGCCATATAAGCCCTCCCGATGCTTGGTGCCCGTGGGCGGGTCCCCACCCGACCGAGAACTGACCCAGCATGCCTCCGGATTCCTCTTCCACGCGGGTCCTTCGACCAGTGAGATGTTAGCCCTCGGACTACCACTTTCGGCCTCCTTTTTTTTCTATCATCTAATTTCCTCTCTTTTCTAAGTTCATTTGTTTTCTCTCCTGCTCAATCTTTATTGCAAAGCCGACGAACCAGCATGTCCAGCTGCCCATATACCATCTTGTTGCATGAGATGCGACCATTTAACGACATTTTCTCCCTTCGCTTATGGGTGGCAACGACACGCAGCGCGCAAAAAGGCAGCAAACTCAGGGATCTAAACATAGTGATAATGGTACAAAGGGTGAATTGATACTACGACACTTGAGATATAATAGCGATAGCGTAGGAGGATAGGAAAGCTAATAACCAATAACTGTCGAGAATTAAGTAATATTCGCATATGTTTTTTTACCTCACTATCTATCACTCTCCTGTACGCGGCCGGCCCAATGTGGTTGTAGGCGGCTTGCTGTGTTTTCCCCTACCCAGTCGTAAGAGTTACTGCCTCGATAATTTGCACTGCCGGCCCTGCTGGGGATGTAGGCGGAATGCAGTGGAGAGAGACTTTATTTTTTTCTAATAAAGTTGTTTTTTAAAAATCAAAAAAAAAAAAAAAAAAGATACAATTATGAAGATGTGTAGGACACGGCGAGTTTTTTTAGAGGGTTGGATTTACTCAATAATTAAATTAATCTATTGGGAATTGCAAGTAGCTACAGCGAAGAGTTAATGTGTTTACTGTAAAATGTATGTGCTATACTGACTAGATGAATTTCAACACACCGAAAAATATACATCTACTCAAGTGGTGGGGGTACGCCTAATTGAGAGAAAAACTCAAAGACTTTTTTCCAAAACTGTTAGGCAAAAATGTCCATGGTCTCATTGGTCCATGTGGATTAATCAACCTTTCCACCTAATTGGCGAATTAACTGCAGGTCTTCATCAGGGCTTGTACAGCGTCATAACCACCTGTGTGCTAAAACTGAATTGAGTGTTTTAAATTATTAAGAACTACAGTTTGTCCACATGTCAACAAGCAGTGAAGTCACTTAAGTGGGAATGTTGGACGATGAGGTACCCAGTTAGGTGCCATGATGCACAGCCGCAAAAAAACCTAAGCCTTGATTAGATCATATTGTTTAAAATGGGATGCATGCAAGATGTCCAACAATAAGTGAAAGGGTTTACCAAAGCATGCTCAGTGCAATGTGTCAGCGGTGCCTCCTCCGCTAAGGCGGAGGAGCGTCGCCCCACTGCTCTGCAAGCAGTAGTTAAAGGAAAACTAAAATGATAATAACCAACAACATTTTAGTTTTCCGTTTCCTGGTGTGGGGCGGGGCTGCTCTGCTGACAGAGCAGGGGCCTGGGGAGGAGTGGTTTGCCCACTCAAAGTGCGCATGAATGTTTGGCCAGCTGCCTCAGGCTGGCCAAACATTCATGAGCACCTTGCATGTTCCCCACCCAGGCTGCATTAGAGCCTGGGTGGAGAACATGCTCAGGCTCCCATTCCCCATCTGAGCACTGAACCACAGCTCTCAAACCAATCACAACGCTGCATTGCAGCATTGTGATTGGTTTAGGGGACCTGCTGCTGGACTCCAGACAGGAAGAAGATAAGAACAGGACGGAGGAAAGGCGGCGGACGGCCAGAGCCAGGTAAGTTGTTTTTTTTCTTTTTCATTCTCCCCCTCTCCCTGCCCCACCAACCCCGTCCGATAGAAGCAGTCGCGGCTCGCAAGACTCGCGGGAGGGGGGGGTCACGCGGGGGTTCATGCAGGTGTTCGCGTGGGGGGTTAAAAATACATTTAAAAAAACTTTACCTACCTGGTCCCGCGCCGCCTCTGCTCATGGCTGGGTCCCGCGTCACAAAGCAGGCATCCTCCCTCCCCCCCCTAAGTCAATCACAATGCTGCAATGGCAGCGTTGCGATTGGTGCGGACGGTGCCCAGCCGGGCACCTGTAGGGAGGCCATTTTCTCTATGTAGGCTGCATGCAAAGGGCCGATCAAACAGTCAGGGCACTCAGAGTGGGCAAGCCACTCCTCCCCGACCCGCCCACCCGCCTGCCCCCAACCAGGCATACCGTTCTGCTTTCTCGCAGCGCGAGAAGCAGGAACATAAAATGGTATTTAAAATACCATTTTATGTTTCTGCTTCTCGCACTGTGAAAAAGCAGTTGGGTGACGCTCCTACGTCCTAATGGTAGAGGCACCCCTGGATAGGAGCCACTCCTACAGTGTTTTGATTTAAGTATAAATGGGGATGGGGGGGCATGGCCAAGCTGGCGGTGACTGCAGACACTTTCTTTTGAGCTCTTCGCAGTGCCCCGATTAATCTTCCTTCATCCTGCGCCCGCTGGCCCGCATTACAGGCTGCTTAGACTTACTTGGGGTGCCGTTTGCTGCCAAGGAGCCGCTCAGCAGGGCACTGAGGAACTGGGCTCTGTGGGGGTGATCTGGGACCGTGCCATCCCACGTGGCGTGTGACACACTGTGGCGATTCCGTAGGGTATGTAGCGCTGGTGGGAAAAGGCCTGACCAGGCCTGTGCGGACCGCTGGGGCCCGCTGCGAAGGGGCGTGGAGCATAACGGCAGCTACGGGCCTCACTGAGCCCCTACCTGTGTGTTGGAGCCGTTGGAGGGAGCGGTGCTGACCCCGGGCCGAACTTGAATAGAGGCGTGGGCCCTGCAGCGAAAGGTGGAGGCTGCACAGGAGTGGCCAGCTGGGGCCTGGGGTCTCAAGGGGGCTGCACCTGCCCTACTCTCCCTCCTCCTTCCACTTGGGAATCTGTGGTGGGATGCAACAAGGAGCTCTGATTCCCACCAGTGGATGCACAGCTGGATGCTGGACCTGCCGATATGGCGCAGTACGTGCAGTGTCGGGAGTCCATGGGGACTGGGCGACCTGCAATCATCCTCCCTTCTCTTGGTTGGCCCTGTGAGTCCACCCTGTGGAGTGGACCTGGGTAGCCTGCCCAGCAAGGACTCCCCTGATGCTGGGGACTGGAGGTGTGCCTGCCTTGTTGACCAGAGTTGAGGTGAGCTGACCGTGGGGCCCATTGGGCGGGCCTCACCCCGAGGATCCTTGACCAGGGGTCCAAGTTCAAAGCCCCTCTCCTCCTCCCATGCTGTGACCTGCTTCTTGAGGTGCACGCCACGTGGGAGCACGTGGTAGGCCTGAGGCTGAGGCAAAACGAGGGGATCCCTGGCAACACACACAGCTGGGGACACTGCGCCGGGGTACTGCTGGTTCGCCCCACATGATGGTGATGCACAAAGGGGGTGGGGTGAAGCACAAAAAGGATGGGCTCCCCTCTTGCTCTCTAAAAACATCGCAGACTACTTGAGCCCGACTATGCAGGGGGGGCTCCCTCAGCTACTTGGAGATTATACTGGGGAAACACTCGGAACAATTTGATAAAATACTGCTAGGCGATCCAAGACACCAAAACTTGTTTTGAGAGCAAGATTGACACTGTCACGCTGAAGGTATTGGTACGTTCCGACCACCGGAAATTCACCAAGAGGGTCGAGATCTACTCTTTCTTCGATGTGCCCTACCCTAAAGGAGGTACACTCCCAAATGCAGTTTATGAAATTTTACACTGCGTGGCTACAGTTGCGAGCCAAAGACGCTGAAGGACACTCATAGCGCAACAATGTTCGGTTCCTGCGCCTACCTGAATGAGCTGAGGGTCCGAACATGGAGCTATTCTTGGCACAGTGGCTGATTGGTACTGTACAGGCAGGAAAGACTCCTAAGTTATTTTCTTTCGAGAGAGCACAGAGAGTGCTGAGCAGACCCCTGCCACCCAGACCGGTCCGCACCCTGTGCTCGTGCGTCTCCTGAACTATAGCGAAAGGGACTTGATCTTACAGACTTTTAGGGCCAAAGGGCCCTGGTGCTATGAAGGAGCCTCCATAAAGGCGTATCCGACGCCGCAGTTCCTACACGGCTGTCAAACAACAGCTTTGCCTTATGGCCATAAAATAAGCTCTTCTCTTCCCTGCTAAACAGCGAGTACTGCAGGGGGACAAGTCTCACTTCTTTCAGACACCAGAGGAGGCCTGGGCCTGGATCCACACGAGTGGAGGACTGGCTGGACGGGAGAGGGACCCTCTGCCAAAACCTGGGCAACGCAGAGCCTGAGTAGACAGCGCGCCCAGAGCCATCCATCTTGACCAGCGCTTGATCAAGTGGCCCTAAAGAGAGAGCAGGTGGTAGCAGATGTGCTGCTCCGTGGTAAAAAGTAATTTGCTGTGCTGTCCTCCAACATGGTTTGGACACTTAGACTGGCCCACATGGCTGGGGCTTGTCAGATGAGAGGGGAACGAGGGGCCCGACCCTCACCCCCTGACTGGCTGATAATCTTGCCTGAGTCACACAGACACTAATGTGGTCCTTAGCTGGGGGGACACAGGTATGCCACGAGATTCCTGAGGGGGGGGAGGCATATTGTAGAAGAGGGGTACTTATCGCTGTCACTGTGGCACTGCAGTCTAAGAAGCCTTATGAAGGGGCTTTTCCACACACCCATTGCTTCCGTATTGGACATGTTTATACTATGCATTTCTGTTTACCTTTACGGGTACTTATTGAGAAATGATGGCTGGCGGTCACTTGATCATCCAGACTCGGGGTGGGAGTTGGGACACTTGTTGATTTGATTTTGTCACATGTTTATCCCCTCATATATTCACATCACGTGATACGCTGTGCACTGCAGGTCTGAATAGGACCGGTGGATGCCCTGGGATTTCCCTATGGTGCTCTGTGTGGGGACCACATCTAACAACACATGCACATTGCATTCATAACTGCTAGACCTGGGGTGATGGCCCCGGCTTATAATCTTTTCACCTGGAACACGCGGGGTATGGCGATGCCCAGGAAGCGACACAGGGTCCATTCTTTCCTTAAACGGTACAGCGTTCACATTGCTATCTTACAAGAGACACACTTAGCAGCCACAGAGTTGCAAAGGCTGAGAACTAGGTGGAGGGGCCAAGTGTACGGCATAGCCTTCTCCGCCTTTGCCAGTGGGGTACTAATTTGGATCTCCCCCAGGATCCCTTATGTGAGCTTATTGCATAAAATAGATCACAAGGGCAGACACGTGGTCCTGAAGGGGTTGTTGGATGGGGAACCTCTCACACTTGGTGTGATTTACGCGCCCAACGTGAATTTTTCGACTTCCAAGATTGTTTAACACCTGCACTACTTTCCATCCCACATGCGCCATCTATACAGCAGCTGCGATTATTATTGCATGTTGACCATGGAGGCGGACCAGTCCACTCCCCTTCTGGAGGGTGCGGCAAGCCGTAGGCTGGTGCAGCACTTCAGACAATGGACAGAACACATGAGAGGATATGATGTATGGAGTTTGATGCACCCTACGGCACACGAATACTCGTTCTACTCCCCAGTACATTATGTACACACCTGACTAGACCTGTTCCTCTGTGGTGATGGCCTGTGTTGCCGTGCGACTCACACGACTTACCTTGCAAGCACCATTTCTGACCACTGCTACTAATGCTGCACTGGGGACATGAAAGGGCCAAGATCCTGACCTGGTGACTGCATGCAGAGGCACTCCAAGATGTGCCTCACTGGGCTGCTATAGCCTCCCACCTCACATAATACTTCGACATTAAGGCAAGTTCCACCTCCACCAGATGCACGGAATGGGAGGCGCACAAGGTGGTGATGTGGGGCCACTGCATTAATACTGCCTGGGGTGCGAGGCAGACTGTCGGCCGGCAACTAATGGCGACGGAGAGTGATTTGCGAGCTGTTGAGCTGGAGTTGTCGTTTCATCCCGAGGCCGCACACAAACTGCCAGTGCTTTGAGGAGACCTAGAGTCTCGCTTATCACACCTTGATTATAAGGAACATCTGGTGCGTCAGCATTGAGAAGAAGAGCAGGCCGGTGCAATGCTTGTGTGGCTATTGCGTGGTAACCAGTAACTTTCCCCGATTGTTGCCCTCCACACTGCGGATGGGACACTTTGCAATGCCCTGATATTAACTCCAACTTTTTGGAATACTATTGCACCTTATACGCACTGCAGGCTGCGGCAACTGCGGAACAAATTGATACCTGCCTGAGTGAGATGCCACTCACTTGCCTCAATCCGCTCCAGCGTGTGGAGCTGGACGAACCCATGCAATTGGAGGAAATACGTGCAGCCATCTAACAGATGGCCCAGAACAAAATGCCGGGCTCGGATGGCTTCCCTATAAAATATTACCCTGTTTGTAGCACACTCCTTACTCCACACCTACTTTGGATGTATGAAGAGAGGATGTGGCCTAAAGGCTAGGGCGGCTGACCTCAAAGCTGGGGCACTGGGTTCGAGTCTCAGCAGGGACGCTTAACATCCTGTGATTCTGGGCAAATCAGTTAATCTCTCCGTGCCTAACAAATAAAATTAATGTTCCATCTGTAACGCAACTGGTGCTCATGTAAAGCGCTCTGATACCTTCGGGTCTAGTTCGAGCTATATAAAACTCCAAAAAAGAAAAAAAGAGGCGGGTGCCTGCGGTGCATGCCAGAGTCTCTTAGGGAGGTACTGACAATTGTGCTCCCCAAACCTGGGAGGTACCCCATGGACGTGCGCTCGGATTGCCCACTCTCCCTCTGAAACCTGGATTGTAAAATATTAGGGAAGGTCCTGGCAAACAGGTTGATGCCGGTGGTGGGCCAGTTGAGCTACACCGATCAAAACAGGTTCATCCCCAAGCATAATACATTTATGAACATTCGGCAACTACTCAATTTGATGGGGTCCAAACCAGGGGATCCGGAGAGCGGCCTGGCAGTGTCACTGGACATAGAAAAGGCATTCAGCACTTTGGGATGGCCGTACCTGTTCACGGTTCTGAACTGGATGGGAGTGGGCCCGGCTTACATGCAGTGGGTGCAGACATTGTGTAATAAACCAATGGCCAGAGTCAGGACAGGTCAAGTGATATCGAACAGGGTTGAGATCCACATGGGCACCAGACAGGGGCACCCGTTATCTCCACTGCTTTTTGCCTTTTTGAACTAGCAATGGAGCCTCTGGCAGGCTGGTAATGCACCAAAGCCCGGGTGTGGGGTGTGCAGGCTTTAGATGACTGGCATATAGTGTCCCTATATGCCGGTGATGCTTTGATTTACCTGTGCGATGCCCGGTCCTCCTCTTTGGATGGAAATGCTAGACAGACTCGGGAAGTTATCAAGGCTTAAAATGAACTGGCCTTGGTCTTGCTCCTACCCACTCCAGCAAAGCCAGGAACACCGGAGAGCTCTTGTGCTGACCACTAGAATAGGATGGCACTTTGGCACCTTCAAATACTTAGAGGTGAACATATATCATACTGATGCTGACCTCTTGGGCGAAAATCTGGACAGAGTGGTGGCATTGGGGCAGTGTTTTCTTTCCTTTGGCTCTCGCTGCCTCTTTCCCCAGTAGGCAGGGTGGCAGTGGCCAAGATTCTGGTGTTGCCTCGACTGCTGTACCTTTTCACAGCGCTGTCAATACTTCCTACCCGGTGCTTTTTCCCTGTTCTTCATGGGATGCTCTCTGACCTCATTTGGGTAACGGGGAGAGAGGGTTGTGCTGCAGGTGACACAGCGCCACTTGGTAGATGAAGGACTGGGACCCATGAATTATGAACTGTATTATGGGACGGCACAGTTGCAGTGGCCCATGCGCTGGCTGAGGACTGCCGCAAATGAGAAGAGAGCAATGGTTCAGCGTGTCCTGCTTGGGGACGACATTCTCACATGGCTGGTGAGCGGGACACGCCCGCAGGCCTCTGCGCCCTGGCTGATGGCTGTCACGTACGGCTGCTGGCATTGATATATACGCGGTGTGGGAGATATTTCCCCATATGCCCCCAGTTACCCATATGGACACTACCAATTATTAAGGTCAATCTGGGTAGGAGCGACATACGCCCCTAGAAGGACGCCTGGGCTGAGGACCTTTATGATAAGAGAGAACAGAGAACCTTCAAAGATTTGAGGGACGCCAAGGGAGTACCAGCAGGGCACTTCTTAGAATATAATGCCATATATCACGCATTCATAGGCCACTGGGGCCGGAGCCAAGCAGAGCCGGCAACCTCTGTGCCCTTACAAATGGTACTGACTCATGGTGATGTGGGGAAAGCGGTGACTGTGCTGTAGGGTGCCCTACATTGCCACCGCTACACCATAAGACTGTCGTCCATAAACAGATGGGAGGCGGACCTAGGTAACGTCCTGACTGACAAACAGTGGGCAAGCATAGCGGCACAAGTGAAGGAGGTCTCTCGGAACCCATGGTTCCGGTATACACCATTTAATTTCCTGCTCCAGACTTACCTCATGCCTCGGCACACTAAGCGCATGTTCCCGGGGGCCTCCTCACTGTATCCCAGATGCCGGCAGCCAGATGCTGGATTCTTCCATATGGTGTGGAATTGTGCGGTATTGCACCATGCATGTATGGAGGTGACAGACCTTTCGACTGTGGTGGCTGACTGCCCCATACAACTTGAGCCAACATACTGGTTCCTGGGTCTGCGACCTAGGACTAACAGGGGAAAATACACCTGCAGGTTTGTCGGACTAGATCTGGTGCTCTTCAGAAGACAGACTGCTATGTTTTGGAAAGCCAAGTCGGCTCCTGACACGAAAGACTGGACACAAGAACTGCTTCAAGGCGGAATCAGATGTACCTGCTAAGGCCCGATTTCTGGGGCGGGGGTCATAGTGGACAAGTGCTGGGATGCATACATTGTACAGTTGGAAGCCAAGAGCGATGAGAGGCCACCACGAATGGGTGGGGCTGTTCTTCCTATTTCACACGGCTATACATAAGGGCCGCACCCACTCCCGGGCTGACTGCACTCCCTATTCCCCTTCTGCGCTGCCCCCGGAGACCTGTGATGTACATGCAAATACAGGTATCCTTTGCTTATAAATATATGTTGCTTGTATATACCTATAAACAAAGAGTATCCCATCCTGTATATGTCTAACACGCCGGGCACTAGTCTCTTCAGGCGGTAGACCATCTGTTCAAAGGCGGGAAAGGAAATAATTCCTTTTCTTTATATAACCCTCACACACTCTAATAGTGTCATGCTTCATCATCGGATTCACCCTGACTCCTAAAGGCCAGGGTGGGCTCGACCGTCTTTCAGGGAGCACTTAAAAGAAGTAGACCAGGGGGCATAAAGATTAAAAGTCCTCCAAACTACTCCAAGGTATCCCTTTATTGGCGGAGTTGTATGGGATATTAAAAATAGATAAGTGTTGGGTATTGAGGATCTGATGGTCCTATGACCCTAAAGCCAACAAGTTTCAGCCCTACTCTACGGCCCTAAGGGGTCCTGGGCTTTCATCAGAATGATCTGTCTCACCTCCCTGGTGTGTAAAGTTCAAGAAATGTTTTCACAACTTTATACAACCTAACGTGCAGGTACCTGCCTGCATCGAATGGACAAGGTTATACTTTCCCTTTACTTTATTGTTGTTTTTCTTTTATAGGTTCAACCTGAAATAAAAAAACAGATCATACTGGCGACTGTAATCGCGTATGCCAGTTTCGTATTTTGTGACTGGTCAATACGTCATGTGGAATCCTGGTGCGAGATTCTGTATAAAGGCATGCATCACCCAATGCATGCTCATACTCTAGTGACATGGGAATATTTGTTCCCCATTCAACTCAAAAACACACATGGCTGTGATGACACCACATTCACGCTTCTCTTGTGTTTTTTTTTAATATAGATATATATACCTACTTAGCGGATTTATCACACATATTATTGGAAGTCCGTGTTGTATATTTAACATATTTACATCATGTTAGAAATGGGGGTCTCTAGTTGGCAATGGCTGGCCACTGTCCAAGTAGGGACCCTTCTTCCTAAGTCAGAGTG